>CM055957.1:21656528-22856528 GCA_029490685.1 Schizonepeta tenuifolia
TAAGATCGGGTTTCATACCATTCAATATCTCATATGAAGTCATAGAAGTATCCGGTCTTAAGTAAACACGATTCAAAATATGGCATGCGGTATTAAATGCTTCAGCCCAAAAATACTTATGGAGCCTTTTAGAATTTTAACATTACTCGAGCCATTTCATAAAGGTTCCAATGTTTTCTTTCGGCCACCCCACTTTCTTGAGGAGTTTTGAGGACAATAAGCTCATACATGATTTCATTCTTTACACAAAAATTAGAAAATGAACTATGTTCAAATTCTTCATCAAGACATGTCCTAACACGACTCACATAAACACCATACGAAGCTATTAACATATCATAAATTTCCTTAAAAACAGTAAGAGTTTCAAATTTTTTACTTAAAAACTTGATCCAAGTATACTTAGAAAAATCATCAACAATTACCAAAGAAAACTTATTGTCTCCTAAACTTTTTGTCTTCATGGGACCCGTCAGATTTATGTGTAATAATTCAAAACAATGAGTCGAATCAGAAGATTGTCCAGAAGTTGTCACCACTTTATGTAGGACTCTTACCTGCTTACCTTTTTTGCAGTCCCCACACACACCTGGATTGGAATTCAACTTTGGCATACCCCGAACTGCATTAAATCTCTGGAGATTCTCCATGTTGCGATAGTTGGTGTGACCCAACTTCTAGTGCCATAGTTGTAGATCATTGACCTGCGCAATAAAACAACTTTTACTTCATTTCATAGATATTATGTGGAGATCTTACCCCAGAGATGACAAGCTTGTTGTCATCATTCACAACCAAACAACTATGTTTGTCGAAGATGACTTTGCAGTCATCATCACATAGTTGACTAATGTTGATCAGGTTTTGTAGTGAGTCCTTGCACATGTGACACATTGGTGAGCCTTGGGAGGTCTGGAACATCAAGAACACCTCGTCCAATAATTTTACCATTTGAACCTCCTCCAAAAGTGACTTTACAACCATCAATTCTCTGATAGTTGGACAAATGTGATTTGGTTCCTGTCATATGTCTTGAACATCCACTATCAAAATACAACGAACTGGTTTGGGGAGTTTGTGAGGCTGTGAACACAACATTTCAGACCTCTCTGTGGACGACTTTGGGCCTCTAGATCATATTCTTTATGTGCCCTTTTCTAAACATAGGAGCAGATCGAGCTGATTTGTTCCTTTGGTAGACCTTCTTTCTATATTTCTGCAAAAACTTGTAACAAAAAGGTCTAATATGACCTGGTAAGAAGCAGTGATAACACACATATTTTCTATCCTGTTTCCTTTAATAAAGTGAGCATCACGCTATGATTCACAAGTTTTCACAAAAGATTTATCATGAGTTGACACAGTTTCCAGGAAAATAGTTTTCACAGTTTTATCAACTCCTAATTCATATGAGTCTGCCTTATCTAAAAATGAAACATAAACACATTTTGACTTACTTGTATTGAGCTTTCTCAAAGTCTCATTTGCATGATCGAGTTGTGTCTTCATAGCTCCAAGTTACATCTCTGTTTTTGTGTACACCACTTCTAGACTAGCAAGTGATGCCTTAAGATCAGTGCTCTCTTTGGTAAGCAATTGCACAACCTTACATTGCTTCCTCCATTTTCCTAGCAGCTCTTCATACAAGTCCCTTAGTTGCATCAAAATCTGGATCAGATCTTCTTCACAAATGTCTCCCTTATCATAGGGTGAAATCACATCCATTGTTGTAGTAAAAATAGGATCGATGCCACTTAGTATGTCAAGTGTATGGCTCTGATACTAATTGTAGGTACCAGATTCACACACAGAACAGAGTTGTGAACAAAGTTGTAAATGAAGTGCTCACAACTTCGAATAGAAAGCAGCGGAAATAGATGAAAGAACACAATGGAAATAAACTTTTCACGAGATTATAAATTAATAATCTCGCGAAGTGCCTCAGGGCAAAAACTTCACTATAGAAACGTGAATTACAAAAAGCAATATTCGAGTAACGAGGGTCATGAAAACGAGTACAACTTTATCACTAGAAATAGTGACTAAAGCTATAACTGCAATCCTCGAAGATAAAAACAAAGGCTAACTAAGAAAATCTGATCTATGAGTTCTATCTCTGGAAAGTCGTATCTATCAACTATGATTTGATCTTTATTTATAGCAAATCTGAAACTTGGGCTTCACTCCATGTTAACCGCACAATCATCCACGTTTTCAGCCCATATCTTTCATCAGCAGTCCCCACTACTCTGTGAACAACCTTCTTGATTTTTCTCAACAGTCTTTATTCTCCACATCCACGAAAATAGCAGCCGCTCCCACAAATAACTAACTTGCTGACTCACTCCTTGGACTTAGTCATCAGCACATTTTTCTCTTTATCTCTCTTCCATATTTATCACAATCTGCAACTATTTCCAACAAAATAGAAGAAAGACAAAACAATATAATAATATAATAATTAAATTAATTAATTATTATATATGTCAACATAAAACACTAACAAAGATCATTTTCATCATTGACTTAGCATTTACACTTTCATCAACCTAATTCAACCTCATAAACTAGGGAAAAACTCACCTAGTGGTGGCATCATTTAGGGAAGATGAAGTGTAGCATCACATTCTTTCAGTAAAAGGGACAAATTCTCAATCAAGTGCAACATCATTGACTTATCAAAATCAGGCACAAGAGTGCTATCAATTTCATAGATTAAGACAACAAAATCATATGCATTAGATCAAGTGTAGTATCAGACTGTCAAATTATTTCAAAACATACATCAATTGAAGACATAAAAAATCAAACATCAAGTGCATCAAGTGTAGTATCAAAACTACAGATCAAGTGCAGTATTAGGCATCAACCATAGGCATAAAAACTCACAGATCAGGCACCACCAGCCCATAAAACCACACGCATCAGGTAACAAAAAATAAGAACGTAATAACCTTTTTATATGAGAGATAACACACAAGGGAAGAAGATCCTTAATGTCTGCAGATAGAGAATTCTCTAAACTTATACTCATTTGGAATGAAAGAGAGCATCTACAAATCAAAGACAAGCTTTTGCATCTCTGAATCAAAGAGCGGGTGCATATCCGACTCAGTTTCCGGCATGATCGTGTCGGATCCAAGGTGAGTATCGCAAATCTGCACATCATTCTCGGTGGCTACCATCGATTCACCGAGATGAACAATGTCGAGATCAGATTTGACATCAACAAGATTTGATTCCAGCACCATCTCTGCCGAATCGATCTCAACGAGGGGAGACTCCCATGAATAGGTAGGGATTGGGGAAAACAGAGTTGTTACTGGGATCGATAAATCCTCATAGAAGAGAGGAGTATCGCAGAGATCGAGTGATGTAGAGAAATTTTTAGGGTGAGATGGAATTGAGTTGGCCATGAGAGAGATGTGCGGCGTGATGAATTTGGGAGAATAGAGAATGAGACTTAAGGTTGCAAAGAACATGATTTGGGGAAAAATGGGGTTGTGAGGCAGAAATGGGTTTGGATGGATTTGAGTTGTGGGTTGGGAACTTTAGATAATTGGGTTGGGTAATTAGGGAGATAATTAGTGGGTTAATTGGTAGGGGTGGTCCATCAATGATAAAGGGTAAATAGGAAAATTATGAGGGTATAAGGGTACAAAAAGTAAAGTAGTTATTTTATTTGTGGACAAATTTTTGGTGGTAAATAAGTATTTATATCGTGAACGAAGGGAGTAGTTTTTAGATTGTGGTGCGGGTTTTAAGAAAATTTAAGTAAATGTGTGAGGTTACATTTTGCATTGAAAAGTAGGTAGATGTTTTAAGTAAAGTAATAAAATAAGTAAATATTGAAAATGAATGATGTTAAAAAAGTAAAGAGTGTATAAAGTCATTTTCTTAAATGGAAAAATTATAATTTTCATGGACACACCTAAATGGAAATCTTACTATAATTTTCATGGACGGGGGGAGCAGTAACTTCTTAAAATTTTGTACCAATTTGACATTCATTTTTTTTTTTTTTTCGTGGGAATCCGCAGTCGTCAGTAATGAGTTGACTCAGTTGGGTTTGTTTGTACGACGTAAATCTTGTACTACCTTTCAACTATAATTTGAAGTGTGGTTTACCTGCCCTGTGTGGTTTGCAGGCTACTGCACAAGGGACGGGATTTACCCAGTACGCACCGAAGGTAGCGGCTGCGGGTTCCCACAATATAAAAAAAAAAAAGTCCGAATTAAAAGATAAGTTCTTTGTCTAGGTTTTCCTCCCCTAACATAAATTCCCCTAAAAAAATACAAATATTGAGCAATTTATTACTTTAATCAATAAAAGTAACCATTCCATAAATTTGGCATCAAAATTGAGTCGATGTGCAATTCCTAGCAACGAACTGAAAGATACTTATTTGCATTTTTAAAATTAGGCCAAAATTACAAATAGAGTGAAAACTTGTGGGTTGGATGACAATTATCTCAAGTTTATATCACTCTTAACAAATTAGAGTTATTATCGACTCAATTTTGAGTTAATTTTATTGAATGGCTAAATTTATTGATAAAAATAATAAATTGGTGCAAATATTTGAAATTTTTAGGCTACCAAAAAATAAAAAAATAAAAATCTCTCCTCTGTTTTATACCAGAATGAATCATCTATTGCATCCTATTGCTTTAATGAGGAGATGAGTTTTATACCAGAATGAATTATCTATTGCATCCTATTGCTTTAATAAGGAGATGACAAGTGGTATAATTAATAGTTTATGATTTAAAAAATGAGTATTGATATTTGGACAACAGTTGTATGGACAACGATGATATATTCGTAATTACATACTCTTTCAATTTTTTCTAATAATTAATATAATAAGTGTTTTGTCTATAACACCCTTTTCCACTTAATTGTATGCTAATTTCTAATATTAATTAAAATAAATTAATATCATGCACAAATTTTTTAAAATTCAAAATATTAATTAAATTTAAAGATTAACATATAATTAGGTGGGAAAGGATATTACTGACAAAATACTAATTATATTAATTATTAAAAAATTGAAAGATTATTTAATTACGAATATTACACCGTTGTCCGGACAATTATTGTCCAAATGTGTTTATTCTTAAAAAATATATAATCTTAAATCTTGAACCCTTGCGATAGAGGATCTGATTTGGTTTTTTACCAACTCAAACAAAAGATTTCCTAAACCTGAAACTACCTACAAAAAAAGGACTGGATATAATTATAAAAACGATTTATTCTCTCAAGTCTCAATCATTGGCAAGCTCCATCTCTAGAGAGAGAGAGAGATAGATTGTATTCAGGATATTTACATTCCAGATAGATACCATAGCAGATATATCACCATCTCACAAGCTTCCAATATCACAGCAAAAGCTCTACAATAACTCAAACCTACCAAAGTTTTGGATGCATTACACAGGCCTTACATTACAATATTACATAATGCATCAATTACTCGATTCACAAGGCTCGTAGCCATACGGGTTCTTGCTGGCCCAGTTCCATTGATCTCGACACATCTCATCGATACCATATTTGGCCCTGCCAAAATTCAGTTAGCTAGAGCCTCGTGCTGATGATCAGTAAGCTAAATAAAATTTATTCATTTCAAGTTCTAAATAGTAATTTTCATTATGTATGGCAAAGTATGAACACATACTTCCACTTCAGTTCTCGTTCAGCTTTCTCCGTTGAAGCATATACTATCTCTGCATCACCAGGTCGTCGACCTGCCATAACTAACGGGATTTTCTGCAAAATCAGAACGACAAAATGTCATTGGCACTGAAATAATAACTAGCACGTGATCACAATTTCATACTTTCCTCTGCTTCTCAGAATTGACTATCAGCAACCAAAGAATTAGATACATGTCAATTCAGAGAAATCACCTTCCCAGATGCTTTCTCAAATGCTGCTACCATTTCCAACACAGAAGTTCCCTTGCCAGTTCCCAGATTATAAACCTCGCAGCCTGTAGTTTACACGTTTCGTCAAGATTAATACAGATAATGTCCATTATATTTCATGTAACATAAACTAAATATGGACTCCAATTGAAACACAAATTTTTGACAAGGTATTAAAAATATGATGCTACAATGTAGCCCCAGTAACAGTGTACATCATGGAGCGGGAGCAAGAAAAGGATTTGTCATCTCTGCTTTAGTAACCAAAAAATTGTGTAGTTCAACAAACTAAGCTTAATCAGAAATAAAGTTATGACAGTTCAATAAACTGTCATACTTTGTAGAGCTCGTGTGAAGTTCCCAACAACGGAGAGAATACGGGAGGGGATTGAGTCAATGTACGTATGACATATAATCGGTACAAGTGAAATGTACTAGTTTAATAGTACTATATTTGAGCATTCAACTTTTCTACAGACATACACGAGCTTCACCGATATCTAACATATCGCTCTTCTATTCCATTATTGTGATAGAACCACTATTGAACTCATGTTACTTGACAATTCAATGTAAAATTATCTGACTTATGCTCCATAATCCCGGGAAATAATTTCACAATAACATGACGAACTGACAATACAGGGGGAGAAGCTCAACTTTAGTATGGAAAATATGCTCAGAGCTAATACCTATAGAAGGATCGGACAGCTTGTTCAAAGCAGCAATATGGCCGTCGGCTAGATCTACCACGTGGATATAATCACGTACCTGAAAACCACAAATGCAATTAAAACAATTTCTCAAGAAAGAAAAAGAGTACAAATTTCTTGGAGAGTGCATTTCAAGACCAAAAAACAACAGACGATAACTAGCAAGAGGATCTAGGTCGTAAAGCAAGTTCCTACCCCGGTACCATCATTCGTTCCATAATCAGTTCCATAAACTGTCAGTGCAGGACGCCTTCCAACAGCTACTTGTTGCACAAAGGGCATTAGATTGTTTGGGATTCCACGAGGATCTTCACCAATATAACCGCTAGGATGTGCACCAACTGGGTTGAAGTACCTCAGCAAAATGATTTTCCATGTAGAGTCCGACTTATAGATGTCACGGCATATTTCTTCAATGAAAAGCTGGAAAAGTAACACATACACAGCAATTTTTAAACAAGCAGCAAGTAAACCATAAAGAACCATGTCTGCAGTTGTTTTTTATAGCGAAAAGAATGTGCTTCTTTTCTCATTTTCAAGAGACCAGCAGCATTAATATTGAAATATGGTCTTCGATCTTCAAACATTAACAAGAGAAATCCCAAATTCTTACCTTAGTGCGTCCATAAGGATTCATAGCACAAATGGGGGATTCCTCGGTACAAGGTACCACTTTTGGCCAACCATAAACAGTTGCTGATGATGAAAATACTAGCTGAAATTTAATAGCAAGCGAAACGAGTTTAGATAAGAGAAATAAATTGATATACGAGGGTCGGCAGCAGCAAGATCATGAGTATATACTTTTTTACATCCATGCGTAGACATGACTTCCAGTAGAGAAATTGTCCCAATAAGGTTATTGTCATAGTACATTAAGGGTTTCTGCACACTTTCTCCAACTGCTTTTAATCCCGCAAAATGAATAACAGCATCAAACCTATACCAAGTATCAAATCCGAAGCAATTCGGTCTCAACATCTTATTCAGAGAAAAGAGAAATACTAAAAAAATCCATGCTTCTTTCAAATAATTAGCTTGTATTTTATCAGTACATACACATTTGATTTTAAAATGGGAAATGGATGCATGAATCATGATGCATCACTCAACTAGTGCACCTGATCAGCAATCTTAGACATCTAAACTGATCAAATGATTGGTGACATTCAGAGCATCATAACGATTTACTTTCCCAGAAGATAATCCAGATGACCAACACAACGATTATCTTGTACCAACTCAGATATAAAAACAGCTGGCCTTTGAGAGGTACATGAATCCAACAGGACTTACTTTTCAGAAGCAAAAAGCTTTTCAAGTGCCGGCTTATCACGAAGATCTAACTGCAATTAGGTAGCATGTATCACAGAAATTGAAGTTAGCATTGGAAGTGTTGCAAGTAGTAAAGACATACCAAAAATGAAATGCAATAGAAAACAACGAACAACAGACATCCCAGCCACTATTATCTCCAGCATTTCAAAGCATCTCAAGTTAGATCATCCAAGTCTACCATATCAAATCAGGCATTCAATATTTTACAACTAAAATTTCAAAAAATTAAAGACATGAAAACTTAATAAGGGGCTAAAGACAAAGGTCAACATCGAAAAGCAACAAACCAGAACTAAATTGAACACATCTCATCACATCACTCATTACTTCGTTCACGCCATCATCAACTTAACCAAACTGATGGTGATGGTACTGCCTATAACATAGACCAGTGATTACACTCATCATCAACTCAAAAATCACTTCAAACCTGACAAAAATCATACAGAGTTACACCTACGAAAACTCCCATATCCACCAAAACAAAAGCACATATGCAAGTATATGTCTTACAAATTCCCTGATCGCACTAAAACTCAGCAAAGATCAATTTTTTGCATCAACCCACAAATCAAAAAAGCCAAAAATCATGAACCCAGAAAAAAATAAAGGAAAATTTCTCAGAGAAAACGGAAGAATCCCGCGAGGACCTTGTGGAAGGAGAGGTTGGGCCCATGAGCGGCGGCGAGGTGTTGAACTCTTTTGAGGGAAATCTGGGAAGAATTGTCCAAATTATCAACGACGACCGCCCTGTACCCTCCCAGAAGCAACTGCAGCACCGTGTGACTTCCGATGTAGCCGGCGCCACCAGTCACTAGTATACTTGACGACATCGTTTCGTGAACGGAGTATCAAATCCCTCTCCCTCTGTGACGATACTTTGCGTGCAAGAATCAATAGAGTAAGCTCAAATCAGCGTCAGTAAATGCCTGTGCATGTAAGAAGGAGGAGAGCAAATTGGTATGAGAGAGGTTTACTATACATACTTGTTTACACTTCAAAGAATTTCCAGAACATTTCCACGGTATCAGTAATCAAAATTTGAATTATTAATTTTTTAAACAAATTTAGCTAGTAATAGTATTTACTTATGGCCACGTATTAATTTGTCGAGCAATGGCGAAGAATTTGTTGAAATAATCAAAGTTAAATTTCAGTTTTGGGCGTTTAATTTTTACCCAAGTATGTTAGTACTATTATTTTGGAAGATTTGATCTTCAATCATTTTCACTGTGATTGGTTTCTTTTATGTACCTCGTGAACTTTTTACCTCCTTGATGTTGCAACCGGGGATGAATAAATATTTTTTACATAAAAAACATCCTGTAGATTGCAGAATATAGATTTATATAATTAACTATCAATGTGTTTGAATTTTTTTTGCTATGCTTAAAGTTTTCAATATGATTTCCATGAGTCACGATGTACGTAGAGAAGCCAATAAAGCGGCTCATGTCTTAACTAGTCTAGCCAAGCAGCTCGTTACCACATCTTTGTGCCGAGATAATTGGCCTTCGTGGTTGGTCGATATTGTCGTTGAAGATTCTCAGTGATTTATAAAAGTTTATTTTTATTTGGAAAAAAAAAACCCTACCAATTTTGATTGATTAGCAAGTCGACAAATATAGAATAGCCATATATGTTCAAGAAAAGTCATGTGCATTCCAACTCTTTTATGTGAATTTTATTTCAAAAAGTTGAACGTTGCCGCTGAATGGGGCAATAATTTCCTCTTAGCATACGAGTTTGAGTTTCTTAGAAGGCTTTGGTTTATTCTACAAGAAGCATATTCTGAAATGGACGAAAATAAAATCGGATAAATTTAATGGAGGTGCGGGGAATCGAACCCCGTGCCTCTCGCATGCGAAGCGAGCGCTCTACCATATGAGCTACACCCCCTTGATGTTAAATAATCTGATTAAAAGCAATAAATAATAAAACCACCATGCACACAAATACCAACAATTTGGAATATGCTAGGAATCAATTTAGTCGTGTGTTCTTGGGATCAAAACCATGTAATAGAAACCTTTTTGTGTGTATGTTGATCATCGGTGTTTTATAGCAGTGAGATCTTTAGTCATATGATTATCCTTTACCCCCAACTTCAAATAAAGAGTTGGAAATATCTATGAATGGAATTGCACATCATATCATCTTTAGCAATTTTCTAACTTTAGTTAATTATTAGGGATAAACAATGCCAATCATCCATACCAATCGACACCATTTCAAGACCAACACATGTATCACTGCTATGTGCTAAGTTATCCACCAAACGAGGAAGGAAAAAAAAAAATCACTGCCAAATTTCAGCAACCGTCATTCATCACAAAAGATAAAAATAAAATAAAAACAAATATATTTGAGTTGATCTAGTGGAACTCATAATGTAAGTGATACTAATACAAAGGAATCAACAACAAATTCTACGATTTCACATAAGCAAATGTGAAAAGTAGATAATGAACAAACTCAATATTCCATATTTGGTTCAATTTCTCAATGAACAAAACAGAAACAAATCCATATTCCATATATTGTAGAATAGTTGATTGCATGTAGAAATCAGCCAAAGGGGACCAAGCAAATAACCAGCGTAGCAGGAAATCGACTGAGAGCCAACTCTCACATCAAAGCCAACCTAGTGCCGACTATTAACAACGCAAGAATATCAACACCTTTTAAGAACATAACTAGATGCTATACAGAAACCTCCAACAGTTGTCTCAGTCAATTAGCACATGCGTTAGCTTGACGGAGACGACACACTTCGGGCTAACTACAGTTCTAATAAGCAATCTAAGCTGGAAGAGCTAGTTTTACATATATCCTCTAGCCCATGGCACTCCATGCTGGCTCCCTCCGTTTCTTTTTGACCCGTTACTCTGTCGAGACAAGACCCTCATTCTCTGTTCTTTCATGTTAGCAAATAGCGAGTCCAAGGTTTGAGGCTTCTGTTTCGGGCCTAAAGAGGCCTGCTGCACTGGTTTTTGTAGTGGTTTCTGCGCATAAGTAACAACAATTGAATTATCTAAACCACTACAAAATATTAAAAACTTAGAAGTGGCCTAAGTGGTGTCCCTCATTGTGTCACAAGCTCTTGTAGAAATGGACATGAATAAGAAATTAAACCATCATCGTCACAACCTTTCAATATGGCTTCATATAAGAAACCACACACCAAGTTCGAAAAAAAGAAAAATATGACTGAAAATGAAAGAAGTTATCCAGCAACAGTTCAATATAAAATGAAGGGACTCATACCTTCACATTGAAGCCAGCTCCAGTTGCACCATTCTTCTGGAAAGTTGAGGCCCCGGCCCTGTACAAACATAATATAACCAAAATTAAATATATACATCAATACAGGTGAAAACAACACTGACCAGGAAACAAGGCATTGACAGGCAGAATGCAAACATCCCTCAGCTTATGTGTTGATTCACGATCGAGAAGCAACATGACAAAACTCCCCGACAACTTAAAATTTTATTGAACACTTCGTAACCAACAAAGATTACATACGATATACCGGATCATATCTGGAGCTCATCATCTTGATCGTTCCAAATATATTTTATTTGACATTTCGTAAACAACAAGGCTAAGATAAGATACAGCCGGACATATCTGAAGGTCGTTATCTTCTTATATACAACTAATTTTCAGTACTTGCCAATACTTTGGAAAAAAATCCCTCATTCAGTGAGAAGGAATTAAGTCTGCCTGGCTCATTAAGACTACAGTACACTTGGCTGAAGCAGTACATCAACCCCAGACACCAAAAGCTTAAAATGTCTCTGGCAGCCAATTTCTTATGTAGAAAACCAAGGAAACTGCAAGTAACCCTTGAGCTGGCAAAGGATCACACACAAAACAAGCCGGTTTGCGTCACTAGCGCCAAAAATCATTTCAACCAATAATGCTGCCTAAAAAGCCTCTACAGTTCTAATTAACCCTTTGTTAAACAAATAAAAATTACAGAATCCACCCAGTTAGCTCCCGGAACCACCATCAGAATATAAATGATATAGCAGAGGCAGAAATTGTGCAGAAGATCAGAAATTCCCCAGATATATAACATGGGAAAAATCCTGTAGAACACAAGAATTACCCAGACCATGAGAGACAGCATGTCCACTTTATTATCCCTCCCCAATCATGCAGGCTAGTCTAAATGCCCATCAGAAACTATCAAATGCTGGGGAAAACATCTAAGAGCTTTAGATGACTTTGTGTCTAGAATGCCACAACTAGAACAGTAAGATCCTCCAATAACACTTCAAACACACCAGAATAGTCGAGAGCTGCATGAACATACATTTGTAGTAGACATTTCATGTTGGGCCAATTTGTGCACTTAAAACTTCATTTACTCTTAACTTCCATGCACAAATTCATATGCTTCACTTATATCACCGCAAAGTTTCTTTTGTTAGGCAGCTAATATCCAACAAACTTTTATTTAAATCACCCCACACGTGGTGCATAATGGCAACTTCCAGGAGATAAATTATAAGCCTAAAAGCCATGCTTTCAACAACACAAGCAAAAGCGTCCCGATGAATCCATCAACCAACTAAATGAAAGACAACAACCACATGCTTTGGGAAATAGACAAGCGGGGAACACGGCAAAGTCAACCACAAGAAGAACCGCCAATTACCTGCAACATAGCAAAAAAGGTATTATTAACCCCATCACCATGTGTTATTAGAAATTTACACAGCCTTAATTTAGAAGCATGAATGCCCAGGAAGAAATCAATGAAGTACCTTGATTTATTAACATTGAATTGCCTAGTCCGATTATAACCTCTGCTGCGAATAGGAGCAACAGCAGCCTTTTTAGCAGCTTCAGTTGCTAAAGGGAACTGATTTCCCTGAAAGTTTGACCTCCGCTGAGCAAGGGCAGCCTGTCAAAAGAGTGAAATAATTGATCATACAAGCAAATTACTGCATATTATAACCAACCACAGCCCACACTTTCCTTTATCACCCAATAAAATCACTGAAGGAAGTGATGATGGCACACTTTCAACACTAACAATCACTACCATACCCAACACACACATTGACATAGATAAAAATCCATAACGCCACAGATAGATCTTGATAGTTGTGAAACATACCTGTCTGAGAGAACTTCTTGAGTCCATAAACCTTTTAGCTTTCAATCCTTTATCTTGGGAAGCATTGTCGAAAGATTTCTGGCCCTTATTCTGTAGGTGTTGAAACCATTTGAATCAGAATAAATAGAAATAAAAATATGCTTCAAAACCGAAGAGTCGAAGGATGAGTCTTACAGAAACTCTTTGTTTCTTGGGCTTCATAACACGAGTCTTTGACATTTTGATGATTTCATCTGCGAGTAAACGGAACAAAACCTTAAGGGAATGCAACCAGTATCCAGTTAGAAACTTACAATATCTAATTACCAAAACGCATACCTAATGACATGTCCATTTTCTTCTCTGTAAGAGCGATTGCCTCAGTAGTTAGGGGCTTAGCCGCCATCTGTATATGGCAAAAGGGCGTGCATATCAAAAAACACGGCAGATATTCCCCAACAGAACGAACATAGGGTAAAAATGTAACAATGTCTATAAAGGAATCAGATGATACAATTCCCAATCCCACCACTCTCCCAAAGAAGAAAAAGTGTCAGTCTGTCAAAAATTCGATATGCGAACATTAACAATATCACAAATTCACCATCGCCAAATCGAAAAATACGAAGACCTAACTCTACACCTTAAAACGATGTCGCAATCCAATAATCTAACAACAAATTCGCATATTTGGAACATTAAAATAACGAAATACAAGTTTCATGGACACACAGCACAAGGTACCACATATACGATACAAAACCAGCAAATACGAATCTATTACGGTAAATCGCAACGCTGATTGTCAACTGTAAAAAGAAATATGTTACCTGATAATCAAATTGCTGGTGAATAGTTGAGAAAACTCTTAATTAGGGTATGAGCAGAGGGAGAATCACGACGAAGATACTATCGTGACAGCACACAATGTGATTAAAGGGGGAAATAAGAGGCGGTACGAAGAAACCTAAGGGCCGAATTATATAATGCTGGCAATAAATTCTTAAATTTGAGTACCTCTAATATGTAGTATGAAAAATCTCGATAAATAAAAAAGAGTGGATAATAGCACTTTTATTTTAAAATATAATATGTTTTTAATACCTTAAAATTTTAACTCGTGATTTTTAAGTTCCTACATCTTTTGTCAAATTACTTACCAAATAACGAACATTATTTTATAATTTTATGATTTTCCACATTTCTAATCTCTAAACTCTAAACTCTAAACTTTTCCACCACCGTCGCCACCACCTTTCCGCCGCCTTCACACTTTTTAATGTGTTAATCACCAAAAAAAATGTGTGAATTATATGTACTATCACATAATATGTTGTGCGAATTACAATAAATTTTGGGTGAATCACAAAAAATTAGTTGTGAATCACAAAAGAATTGCTTGTGAATTATAACAAATTCAATGTGAACAAAAAAGAAAATGAGAAGAAACATTTATTATAGTGAATTATAAAAAATCAATTGTAAATCACAAAAAAATTCGTTGTGAACTAGAACAAATTCGATGTGAATAAAATAAAAAAAATGGGGAAAAACATTTATTATAATGTTAATCACGAAAATTTATTTGTGAAATCACAAAAAAAAATTCGAGATCTAATGGTGATGGCACCGCCGCCGTCTGGTTTTTTGGAAATTCTAGCGTCGTCTGTGAATCGAGGGTTGAGGATTACACAGTTGGCTTAGTCTCATCGTTGCGCTTCTCTTGGTTGTGGTGATGAGGGTCAATTCGCTGCTAGAGTGATCGTCGTTGTCACCTCGCCGTCGTCTGGTTTTTCGCGAATTCCGACCACGACGCTTTGAATCGAGGGTCGGGACCAAAACCATTGGCTTCGCCTCATCGTTTCGCGTATGTAGGTGGTGGTGGCGAGGTTCAATTCGCTATCAGAGTGATAGTCGTTGTTCCCTCGTCGCTGTCTTGGTTTTCACGAATTCCGCCCATGGCGCTTTGAATCGAAGGTTGGGACCAACATCATTGGCTTCACATCTATAGGTGGTGGTGGTGAAGGCCAATTTGCTGCGAGAAGTGATGGTGTCGCGATTAGGGTTTAGGCGGCGAAAGGGAGGCGATAACAAGGTGTTGGTGTGAAGAATGCTTTTCTCCATTCGAATGGCTTCGAATGGTGTCGTTTGAAATCCATTTAGATCTTGTTCTCCTTGGCTGCCAATCTTTCTTGGCCTATGTATCAGCTTGATGTGAAGAATGCTTTTCTCTATGGTGATTTATCTCCAACTATCTATATGGAGCAACCTCTAGGGTATGTTGCTCAGGGGGGGATTCTACTAAGGTCTGTTGTCTTAAGAAGGCTATTTATGGTCTTAAGAAAAGTCCGAAGGCATGGTTTGACAAGTTCAGTAGTGTTCTCGGCAAGATTGGGTTTAAGCAATGCAAGTCTGACCACTCTGTCTTTGTGCGCCATAAAACGTCTAGAATTGTCGTTCTCGTTGTCTATGTTGATAACATCCTACGTACAGGGGATTGATGACACAAAGAAATACTTGCAAGAACAATTTGATATTAAGGATTTGGGACGTCCTAAGTACTTCTTGGGAATTGAAATTGCTCACAGCAAGTATGGAATTTCTCTATCTCAGTAGAAGTATGCAACAGATTTACTTAAAGAAATTGGGTTGCTTGGAACGAAGCCAGTTGACACTCCCATGGATGTTGACCCAAATGTCTCGGATGATAGTGAAGATTTCATAGAGTACAAGGCTAAGTATAGACGACTTGTTGGGAAACTAATCTACTTGACAGTAACACGACCTGACATTTCTTTTGCGGTTGGTTTGGTCAGTCGTTTCTTGGATAAGCCTAAACAGGTTCATTGGGATGCTGCTATCCGAATTCTTCGATATATCAAGAAATCTCCAGGAAAAGGATTGTTCTTTAAAAAGAATGGTCACTTGAAGATCGAAGGATACTCCGATGCTGATTATGCTGGCTCTAAGAGTGACCGGAAGTCTACTTCTGGATATTGCACTTACTTGGGTGGAAACTTGATAACTTGGCGGAGTAAGAAACAACAAACTGTTGCTAGATCTTTTGCTGAGGCTGAGTATAGAGCTATGGCTCATACTGCAACTGAGATGATTGGAGTAAAGAATCTGCTTGGGGAATTGGGATTCACTTTCAATGAAGCATTATCTATGCACTGCGATAACCAAGCAGCTATTTACATTGCTAACAATCCAGTGTTTCATGAACGGACTAAACACATTGAGGTTGACTGCCATTTCATTCGTGAGTGTGTTTTGAATCACACTATCTCTACTCCTTTCACGTCTTCGGCTAATCAGATTGCCGATATTTTCACTACACCGTTGTCCGGCAAGCGTTTCTCTGAGTTGTGTACCAAGCTGGATATGATCAATATATATGCTCCAGCTTGAGGAGGAGTGTTATAATATTTAATGTATATTGTATCTTACCTTAATTAGATTGTAGCCCTAGCCCTAGTAGTCTAGTATATATATGTGTGTATTCTCCTCTCTTTATACACTGAATAATATTTCTCTTCTCCCGATATGCTTTATACTATTCTTCTCTACAAAACCCATGCTCAATCTCACATTCTTAAACTCATATAACTCATTACATCTTTGTTTTGAGTTGCCGAAACGAGAAAAATTACTATTTTACCCTTAAGGGTATTTTGGTAATTCTCACGAAAACATTTATTCTCGGAAATTTTTATCACACATATTCACATATAATCACATCTAAACACACATTAAAAGCACTTAAGCATACATAATCACATTTAAGACGATTAATCTACACTTAAAAAAAATCAGGTTGTTACACTTTAAGTACTTGCTCTCTTTTTATTTCAAATATATTGAGTACTTACATTTCTAGTACTCCCTCCATCCACGAAATGGTTGCCACATTGTGGACGACACGGATTTTAAGAAAATGGTAGGTAGTAGTGAATTATAGTGAGTATTGTTGTGAGTGGAGTAAGGAGGATCCCACAATAAATATGAGTGGAGTAGCAAAAGTGGCAATCATTTCGTGGACAAATTTAAGTAGCAAAAGTGGCAACCATTTCGTGGACGGAGGGAGTATAAAATTCTCTTTATTTAATTTATAGAAATACTACTATCAGGAAAGTTAAATTATTTTTTATGGCATCAATCAAAATATATTTGGTTTTGTTTTATAATATGTGATTTATAATTACTTTCTATGTATGCCTATCAAGTCAAAATTTTCATTAAATCAAATAAATTTATATCTTGGTCATGCACACAAAATATGTATATAGACAAGATTACTTGTTTTCTCTTTAGGGATATTCAAGATTAGTTGTTGCACAAAAAAAAAAAAGATAGATGTTGCAAACACACACAACGTCGTTTAAACGCTGCATTAGTAACACCTCCTTTATCCTTTATATTGTGTAATGGGGTCCAACTTTTTAAATATCAAAACATAAAAAAGAGTTGTTTTATACCTCTTCTTTAAAACACACTCTTTTACATACCAAAATTCCTTAAAAGACTAATATACCCTCAACTTACAAAATTACAAAATAAAAATATAAATCATATAAAAAAACAACAAAAAACAAAACTAAACCCTACCCCCCACCCACCCGCCTTCCCCATCTCTCTCTCTTCCCCAAATCGGTCCCCCCACCGCCACCGACCTTTCTCTCTCTCCATCTTCATCGTGACCTCCCTCCCTCACGACTTCACGATAGCCCTCCTCACGATCGATTGATCGTCGTGATTGGAAGAACATGAGCAACCGCCGCCGCAACCTCCGCCGCAATGAGTCGTCGTCGCCGTCGACGTCCTCCGGCGAAGAGGAGGAAAATTTTCGAGTCCCAAATCCACCGGTTAGTGCCCTTTTTTTTTTCGAAATTCATGCTTAAATTTCTGATTGAATGCATGTTTATTTAGTTCTACATATTAGAAATTGTTATATGTTAGAGTTAGGATTTTTATGTGGAAGATTTCGACATTGTTTTAGTGTATGGAGTTCGACTTTTTTGAACTTGTTGGTGTGTTGGATAGTTGGACGTTTGTGTTGGTTTGCTGTTCTTATTAGGTCAATGGAGGTGGGGAAGACGACGGCGAAGGAATCTGCCGTGCTCATGATGAGCTTTCCATCGTGAGGTCACGATGAGCTTCCCATCGCGAGCTCACGATGACACTGCATCGTGAGCTTACGATGGGAAGCTCATCGTGACCTTACATGAGAAGCTTATTGTGAGCTCACGATGGCGAGGGTTGTCGTGACCACGGCAGAACCCTTCGCCGTCGTCGTGCCGGTCCTCCTCTCGTCGTGACCATGGCCACGGGCTATCCCCCGTCCTTTATCTTCTTGTGTTATGTTGGTTTATTAAATTATAACACATTACCACGCACTTAATACTTGGTTTTATTGATTTTGTAGGAACATTATCAATTTGTTAGACCCGCTATGCTCTATTCGTCTCCTAAAGTGAACCTTTACATGGGGGTAGACGTGTTTGATGAAATTATGAGAGTTTTATTTGAAATATCCGGTGATCATCAAGCGGAGGCATTCCTAAGAACCGGTGTTGTTGGGCGGTTGATTGATGCAAGAAGAAATCAGAGTGCAAGTAATGCGCTAAATCTGACAATAGCCCGACAGTTGCAAGGGATTGGTGTTAATCGGGTACCAGAGAACGAGCTTTAGTTTTATCTTGGTCATACGACCATTCATATGATGGCAGTGGAATATGCTCTCATCACCGGGCTTCACTTTAGAAACTTTACATTTAATCCACATGCACTTCATGTACCTTCTAGAACTGGCATTCACTACAGATTTTTCAACGCCCGAGAGATAAAGACCAATGAGTTTCGCGACGCCTTCAACAGAAAAGAACTTGGGAGAGACATCGATGACTATTTGAAGGTGGCCAACTTGCTTATTTACTATTATTTCCTCCTATGTCGGGACAAACCCACCATAGAGGATTAGGCATGGACGTTAGTTGAAGACTTCGAGGCTTGGGATGCCTTTCCATGGGGCTCGTACACATAAGGAGCACTGTGTCACTATGTGTACAACGCCCAGACAATCCCCAAGGACTACCACCTCTATGGTCTGGTTTGGGCTTTACTGATTTTGACTTATGAGATGATTCCGGCGTTGGGAGATCGATGTGGAATCAAAGATCGCATTGAGAGAGTGCCCCAGTGCTTGATGTTGGCCACAAGAGTGATGAAAGTTGATTTCAGTCAATTCTTCGATAATCTACGGGTACATTTATGATCTTATAATGTTTTTCATTCATTCAATGATTCTATCTATATTAGTTTCTAAAATTCTAATATTACATTTTCACTACCTTTGCAGCTTCAGGTATTGGAAAGTTTTGAAGCTACGGAAGCAGAGCGTTATGAGTATTACATGCTGAGCTTCGAAAATGGAGACCCTTTTGATGTTCGATATATACCTCCCAAACAAATTGCTTCCAGAAATAACCCGACTACAAAGAATGCAAAGCAGAAGACTATGGGAAAGTTGAAGCAGTTAGCAGCAAGGGTGGTCCGTGGTGACCCGGCACGACAGATGTCGAAGCGTCGTCGGGAGGGTACCCCACCACCTCGCAGTTCACCACCTCGTACATTACAGTGGGGGCCCTCGGGAGAGCCAGACAGGGTCTGTTGTTTGCACGGACGACCATGCCCCCTCCATGATGAGGGCACGAGCAGCAGGGGGGATGAGATTGATCGCCGGTTGAGGAGCGTTTTGGACGACGAATCTGACAACGGCTTCCTTGCTAAATTGACACGGAGAATGAGTCAGTTTTTTGTTATGAGGTGCCCAGACAGTCCTCCACAACAGTCACATAGGAGTCTTAGGACGGCATTGGACGCGGCCCGTCACTCTACCTCGGCATTCGATGCTCAGATGCTGACTGGTAGAGTCGACCAGGACTTAGATCCGGCCCGTCACTCTTATGCTGCAGGTTTTAGTCACATGCAGACTTCTCCAGTTCGGCCCCAACACTCTCCAGTTCGGTCACACCATTCTGCAGTTGGGTCCCACCACGACGAGAGGCAGACTTCTCACCACTCTAAGCATGTGCCTTCCCGCCGCTCTCACCGACAGACTTCCCACCACTCTGAGCCGGTGCCTTCCCATCACTCTCACTGGCAGACTTCCCACCACTCTGAGTCGGTGCCTTCCCGTCACTCTCACCGGCAGACTTTCCACCACTCTGAGTCGGTGCCTTCCCGTCACTCTCACCGGCAGACTTTCCACCACTCTGAGTCGGTGCCTTCCCGTCACTCTCACCGGCAGACTTTCCACCACTCTGAGTCGGCCTCTCATCACGACTTTGCGGCTCCTTCTCAGCATCCTCAAATCGGTGTTACAGTCCGTGATGAGCCGTTCCAGCAGTTTGGGCCGTTCCAAGCCAATCAGGAGGCGCAGTCCTCACAGCAGATTGGTCAGGAATTATTTGCCCAGCTCTTTTGGCCGATGCTGATGTCGGCCCCTTACGAGACACTGCAGCAGCCTATTATAGAGACGCCGCAGCAGCCCATTCACCAGACGTTGCAGCTCCTCCCTTACCATACACCTTTGCAGCTGACCTATGGTCCGAGTGAGCACCAAGGTTCTAGCTCACACACTCCCCAACAGCACGTTGTAGATGATCCGATTAACGAGGATGATGCTCAATATGAGGAGCCGGATGAGGGGGGTGGTGAGGAGGCTGGTGAGGAGGTAGGTGATGTTGCCTTCGGTCCTCGGCAACGTGTCCGCACCCCTTTTCAGGGTGCAACTCCAAGTAGAACGGAGAAGTTGAGGATGATGTATGCTGACTTTAGGAGGTAAGGATATGAGTGTTATGTGCCTGTGATTGAGACGGGTCATCGTCTAACAAACAAATTATTTGATCTGGGGAAGAATCCGAGGGAGAACTTCATTCAAGAAGTAAGTTAGTAATTTTATGTAGCAAGTTTATACTTATATTGAAATTGATTTGAAATTTATATTGTCTCAGGTAGTAGACCTCTACGTGCTTTCGGTTCGCACGAGGATCCGAATGCATAACAGGACTGCTCCAAATATTGGGCCAACTAATACGATCATCATCGGCACTCAGTTACTTGTAAGTTTTTAATATATATTCTTTATATTTTATTATAAATATTGAAAAATGATATCAATCTTGTATGTTGTCAATTTGATAGCAAGTTTTGCGCGCCGAGCTGCAACTCCTACATCCGGATGATAAAAAATTCATGCACATAAAGGGAAAGCCCTCGTATAAGCTTTGGAAGATGCATCCGGGATTAGAGGACATTGTGAACGGGCTAAACTATCAAATTCTGTTCCATGGTCGAATTGCAAACATGTAAGTATTTAATGAAATATATTTCAAGTTTCTTACCATTCATTGATTTAAATTATTCTATTTTTTTATTGAAACAGATCTGCGCTCTGTGTAATGTCTTTGAGAATCATTAGGTCACGATTCTGATAAGTATTGCTGATTGGACGGTTGAGTTGTACGACTCAATGTCACACAAATATGATCAGCAAAGGGTCGCACCTATTGATTACGAGCTCAAGCCCATTACTCGTCTTGTTCCTCGTCTACTAGTTCTCTCAGGCTATTGGAAGAACAATTCAACAATGACGAAGCGAGATGGTGAAATGAAGCTTTTAAAGATGCCGATCAAAGACCAGTTTGCCCAGACAGACAATCACAGTTGCGGCCCCTTTGCATGCATGTATTTGGATCGTTTGATTAGTAGTAAGTCGAGACACTGGGGGAATATCACCGAACGCTACATTCAAAGATATCGGTGGCTCGTAGCAACTAGGATTTATTGGCTTGCAGTACTTGACAACATCTAGTTTTATGTATGGTGTTTGAATGTTTGTATTTGAATCTTATTTCCTCGTATAGTTGTTAGTTTATGTTTTGCTAGTTTATCAAGTTTATGGTGTTTGAAACATGTATTTGGATCTTATTTTTATGGTATAGTTTCTTAGTTTATCGACTACATGAATGAAATAGTTTGGAGCAGGTAAATTACCAAACTCTCGAGTCTGGTCACGAAAGCATCACCATCGTGAGCTCATGATGGAATGTGTCACCGTGAGCTCACGATGGTGGGCAGTCGTGAGGTCACGATACGATCCATCGTGAGCTCACGATGAGGATGCCATCGTGACCGCATTGTAGGCTTTATCATGACCTCACGGTGAACACTCTCAACCCCATCGTGACTTTAGGATTTTTGCCTAATTATGGCATTTTAACCGGTTATATTAATTTGTTACGTGTTAAATATGTTTTACTTAACATTGAAATACATCAACAAATAAAAAATTACACATTTAAACACACAATTATAGTGTTTGATTAATATGCTCAGCATAAGTTTGTCTTAGACTGTCTTGTTTGAAATATCTATGTACGAAATCGTACACATTCAAACCAATGCCGGCCCGCCTATTAAAATAGGATTACATACAAAATGAATATAAAATTAGTAAAAAATTCTAACAAATAATATAAATTTTACCTTATAGCGGCAGCAACATGCTTACATGGAATCCTATCCTTATCGAAGACACGACAATCACACGTCCAATTTTGAAGATCGACTTGATATTGTTGATTATCTTCGTCTATTTTATAAATATGGTCTGTGATTGCTCGAACAGAAAGAGCGAGACTCGCTTGCACTGATAGAGAAAGCTTGTTGAATATAGTGACAGTCAACACATGATCTCTCGATTCAGCATCGGTACACCGCTCGTCAAACCAATCATCCAACGTGTGGCAAAATGTGTCAAGTAATGAGCACACTGGTAAACACCTACCCCACCACAAAACACTGTTCACGGCTTCGACAGCATTGGATGTCAGTAATCCATAGTGCCGCACAGGACACTTTGGCCTAGCCCACCTCTCTGGTCCAATTTGAGAAAGTCGTGTGTGAGCACCATTAGGACTTACGGTATACAATAATTCGAAAAAGTTTTCAAACACTTCGTGGCGATAACTAAATGTTGCTTCATAAAAGACTGTGGCCACAGTTTGCCGTATGGGGTCAAATTTTTCTGCAGATGATGATAGCACAATTCGTGGAATGCATTTGGATAGACGGTTCGAACTGCATTCTTATGTTGGTCGCAAACTATCAACAAATCTTCGGGAGGATTGAAGCATTTGCATAGGTTATAAAGAAAATAATTCCACGACTCATCATTCTCTATTGGACCAAGGCCAATTGCAAGCGGAAACACTTGCTCGTTCCCATCCTTCGTGCAGGCAATAAATAAGGTTCCATTGTTTCTACCCTTAAGATGAGTCCCGTCTACTATGAGCATAGGTCGAAGACACTGCTCAAATGCTCTAATACACTGTCAGAGGGCAAGGAACATGTGACAGAACACTCCTTCACTAGTCGTCTGCGAGTCGTATACAGTCCCAAGATTACGTTGTTTCAACAAATACAAATACGACGAAATCTTCTGATATAACGAGGGGAAGTCACCGTACATTCTCTCTATCGCTATGTGCCTTGTTCGGACGACAAAGTTGTATAACATTTGAACGCTGTATCGCATGCTCATCTCTGCCATCATCTTCTTTGGCCTTAGAACGACCTTCTCATCTATCAATTTCTCAGAAAAATAAAACGAGGCCACCTCGCTACTCACCGACCTTGCACGTGCAGCACGGTTCAAATCTGATCAGCAACTGTGATCCAATGTCAACTTAGTAATCCGTAAAAGAGTTGCACATTCCACAGCACACAACCTAAACGTGCAATTCTTTCTACCACTCCTACAGAGGTACACTGCACGGTTTGAAGCGGAGCGATCGGTCTTACACTCTACAAAGTGCTCCAAATGATACATTCCTATAGCTATCCTCAACTCTTGCACTGATCGAAATATAGACCCTACCTCGAGACTACCATTGATGACGATAGGCCGCTCAACCCACGCCAACGGTATTGCGCTTTCAATGTCTGGATGTGGAATGATCCAATTGCGCTGTGTACGCTCATGCTCAACCTCATTTTCTGATTGATGGTCCGATGAAAAGTGTCGCTGCCCCATGAGCTTATCCATTTGTGCCGGCTGTCCAATCCAAACATAAAACTCTTCTTTCATTGATTCAAGCAAATCTTTACGATGATCTTCCTCTTCATCTTCGGATGTAGACACCACTTCATCCTCCTCATAATCTTCATCATATTGATCATCATCATCATCGTCACTATCATCTTGTGCACCCGAGGTGCTACCTCTCACATTAACTTCAGGGGTAGAGTTCCCGCGGTTTTCAATCACATAAACCTCCGGATCCTCTTTAGGGTCCGCTAACCATCGAAGTAATTTTAAATCGCCCCGCAATAGCACTTTTTCTTTCATGCCGTTAATGGTTGTGAGGTATCATAACACATATTCGGTCTCCTTCCCACCATTCAAACCCTCTCTAACGAGTTCCACAAGGTTAGCACGATTAATAGTGCCGGGGTCGATGTAGACAACAATAAATTCCCGTCCATATATGTCGATCGCTCCCAATGACCGCCGTGATATATAATAATATGGTGTAAAGACATTTGAAATTAAGAAAATATACAAAAATGAAGTGTACACAATCAATGAAAATACTTGTTTAGCACACATCTGTGGTGGTCACGATGGTGATCACCATCGTGAACACCATGAACTTCTGCATCGTGACCATGACAGAATTCATGGTTAGCTTAGAACTAGGTATTTCAACTTCTTTTAACCCCCCGATACCATGAAGTTTTTAATTTAAGACACCATTATATGAACAAAATAACATATTTCATGACATAAGATGAAGCATATCTTGTATTATACTTTGAAAATCCTAATTTCACCCTAACAATACCCTAATTTCAGCAGCAACTATATCAAATGAATAAACATTATGCATATTATGCTTACCTTTGTATGAAGTAAGGAACGCCACGGAGCCCCCTTTGATGGTCCCGATACGAGTTCTGGTGTATGAGAGGGGGGGGGGGGGGGAATACACCAGATAAAACTTTTTAAAACAACTCTTGAAAAATCAACAACCGAGTAAATAGACTCAGCTGGATTCATAGCTGAGTAAGCAAGCTCAGTTGGAAGAGTGGTGCTGTGCGGAATGTGGTGGAAAATAACAACTCGTATAAATATAACTCACGCTTTTATGCAAGGTTGGTCAATAACCAAGTCAGTTGATATGGAACGATGCAGTTTGTATGCTGGTTAGTTAGTTAGTTGAATATGCAATAAGTAACTGAATAATAAACACAAACACACAAAGATTTACGTGGTTCGGGATAACTCCTACGTCCACGGGGAGTTGTGAGTCCACACAACTCAGTCCAAGTTCTTCTGGACAAAAACCACAAAGCTTACGCGGGCTTTGCAACCGTTGAGATAAGTTTACGGGTACTTATCAACCTTACAGATAAGTTTACGGGTACTTATCAACCTATCTACTCAATTCCGGGAAGAGTAGGGTCCTAACAATCCTTTTGAGAGGATGTGTGAAAATGTGGGTTTTCAACTAATAGCTCGAACAAGAAGTGAGCTATGATCTAACACTCTACGAACTCTCAACTAGTGATGTTCTCAAGGTTGGATCGAAAAACACAAAGATAGAATCTAAGACTCTAAAACTCTCAACTAATGATGTTCTTAGAGGATAACAACAGTTTTGCTTGAGTGCAGTTTTTCGTTCTAGTTCTTTTATCTCTTCTCGCACTTGTCTGTCTCGTCCTCGTTATCTATCTTCTTGGTGAATGAATGAAGGCCTCTATTTATAGGCGGAGAGAATCAACTAGCCGTTGGAGGAGCCGTTGATCTTTGTTCTTTGAAAGCGATGGCTTGTCTCTCATCTCTGCAGACTTTCCGGATTTGGCAACTGAGTGCTTCTGCTTTCCATCTGAGACAGCCTTGTGTTGGGCCAAATGAGGTAATGACAGAGATTCAAACTTTTACGTGACTTCCTTATTTGAAATTCAAATCTTAACCTTTGACCTCCAACATTTGATAGTCGGTTGAGTCGTTTGATCTTCATCTGATTGGTCTTCAGCTGACGTTCTATCTGAATGCTTCTGTCTGAGTAGGAACAGTTGAACTCTCAGCTGACTTTGAACTTCATGTTGTTGATCTAACTGGTTGAGTCCTACAACTGATGTTCCATCTTGAACACTCAGTTGTCTTTCTTGTATCTGACTCTGATCAGTTGGCTTCGAACGCTCAGTTATCTTCCTTACAACTGATGTTCTCTTGCATCTTCTCCCTTTTAATGCTTAGCTGTTGTTCTGAATCTTGAACGCTCAGGAGTTTTTCTTACACCTGATGTTCTATTCGAGTGAAGCCTTGTTGCCATCTTCAACTGGAGTCCTGTAAAGATAAAATCTTAACAATGCTCAAACAGCGAGCCTAACTCCTAACATTAGGTTCTAACAACATCTACTCGGTTGGGGTTAGTTGGTTTTGGAATCAATCAAAACTTTAATAAATTTCCAAACAATTTCCCCCTTTTTGATGATGCCAAAACCCTTATAAAAACCTTTACAGATCAAACTGATCTAAATCCTACTGACCTATCTAAAATCTCAGCTGAAACTCTAGACAGTCTATAAGATTAAAACATCAAAGGGTTAGCACTGTTATAACATGATATTGAAATAACTTTGCGATTCAGAGCTTCGACAATAAGAGATTGTACGTCAAGTTGAATCGTATAACTGAATAGTTTTTATTACAACTGATGGTTACAAGATAAACACAAAATAAAAAATTACATCAGTTGCTCAAAAACTAACTGAGCTAAAACTTAAGCCCATACTTGCTAAACATTCTAACAAAAATTTCCCTTTTTGCTTCTGACTCCTTCGAAATGTCAACCACATGCTCTCGGCAAACTTGTCTTGCCTCAGCTGCTATCTTCGTTCAGTTGGGGTTTCGAGAGTTTGGGAGGAAGGGAGGCTGATATGTGACTTTCTGAGGGACCGGAACTGTGTTCATGTCCAGTTTTGCATCTATCATGGCTCGCCTGAACTGGCTGAACATGCCCGGGTCCCCAGTGTGCAGCTCGGTCAGCGTTTCTTTGAATGCTCTCCTCGGATCATTAGTTGAGAATACCTTCCTATAATAGAAGTCATTCACAAACTCCTGCTTGAACGACTCCCAGTCCTCGTTCCACTCGGCTGGCATCCACTTGTCTACATGCCTGAACCGACTTTGTTGCTTGACCTTCCCTGGCAGCCTCTGTTGCTTTAGCCGAGCTTCAGCCTTAACCTGATGTTTGTCTATTCGGCGACGGCTGCGGGAGGCAATGTTACTGTCCAGGTTCTTGGTCACTTTGTCAAGCTCATCCTCGAACTGGTTGACTCGCTTAGCCTGGCTAGCTGCGAACTTCTTGATCCAGTCGGGATTCATATAGTCTTTTTCGGCAACATCCATAGCCTTGGCAGTAGCAATACACTCTTCGGTTGTGATACCGTCGAGTTCCGAATCAAGCTCGGCTGCGATCTCGGCTATGAAGTTGTAAGAAACTCCATACTGCTCCGCCTGCTCCAAGTCTTTTGCCATTTCAGCTCCGCCTACATCGGTTGGCTTGGGAGCGGACTTCTTCTTCTGGGTCTTCTTCTTCAGCTGGGATTTTGCAGCTGGAATCTCTTCCTCAGCCTGGGTCTCATCTTCCCCCTACATCTCAACTTCCCCCTGCAACTCCTCTTCCCCCTTTTTATCTTCTCCCTTTTTGGCATCGGCAACAAGGCTTGCTACTGATCCATCCAGAGAGGTGAGTTGTTGTTCGGCTTGTTGGATGCGGTTGAAGAGTTCATCGACCGCGCATTCTACTCCAACCTTCTTCGCCAGTTCAGAGTCATGGCGCTCTTATTCGGCTTTTCTCAGTCCAGCGAATGTTTCATTTACCTCAGTCTGAAAAGCAACAAACTCAGCCCATCGTGACTCGAACCGAGACTCCCATTCTTGGTCTTGAGTCTGTTGGGATTTGGCGAGGTTGGAATCAGAGATAGATTTGTAAATATTCAGTTCAGACTTGATCCCCAGAACAGTTGATTTCACGTCAGAGATGTCTTGGCTGGTGGAGGTTGAGAATTCTTCCAGCTTTATCTTCAGTGAAACATTCTCCTCCAACAGCTGCTTGTTCTTCTCCTCCTGTGCTTCCAACATCCTCAGCTGATCTTCTTTGTTGTGCTGGAAGTTGGCAAGCATCTCTGTCCTCAGTTGGTTTACCCTCTCAGCAATCAGCTCACAAATTTCTTCAGTTGAGGGTGCTGGCTGATCAGCTGGAGCTTGTTGTTCAATTAGAGCTGGCTAGTCAACTATAACCATGGCTTAACGGTTTGCCAGGTACAGTTGAAGCTCTTCTTCTTCCTTCTTGGCGGCTGCGGCGGCTGCATCAAGATCAACAATAAAGTCAGCAGATTTTGCAAGCATGTTGTCCAGGAACTTGATGCAATCTTGTTCAGCCTTTTCCCTCGTGTCTGTGCCTTCCGCCTTGCTGAGGTCCAGACGACGCGTCAGCAGCGCAACCTTATTGTTGTAGGCGACCTCCAGATTGGTGTAATTGAAATAATCTTGGATGCGTGACTCGTCTGCCTTCAGCTGGTTCCAGCTGTGTACCCTTATAGTATCTTCCTTCACATACCAGTGACTGAAGATGAGGTTGAACTGGTACAGCAGCTCGGTCCCAAGCGTAGCAAAAATCGGCATATCACGCGCTTCAGAGAACATCCCGATCAGCTTCTGGAAGCAGTAGGCCACCTTGCCTTCATGCTCCATCGCGACGGCCTGACGATCAGCTTCGTCATCGATTGGGGAGGGAGATAGATTCTCGTATGGTAACGGTTCAAAAGTTTCATCAATGTTGGTCAAAGAGGCGGTCTCAACATTGGCATCGAGCTGGGAGCTTGGAATTTCGGATTCTGTGGGAATGGGGGTATCAAGAGGTTCATCAACATTGGCCGAAGAAATGGTCTCAATGTTGGCATCGAGCGATGAGCTCGGAATTTCTGGCTGTGAATCGGTTGTGAGAGCGAGAGGCTCTTTGGGCGGTACGGCATCAGCTCCTGTCGTGGGGGAGGTTGGAATGTCTTCAGTTTCCTCAGAGGAGGAAGAAGCATCCGAGGTCAGATCCGTTTCCATCCCATCAGCCTCATCAGTTTCAGCAGCGCGAGGAACGATCTCGAAGGCAGCTGCCTCAGCTGAGTGGCTCGACTCGGATGGCTCCTCAGCTGGTGCCTCTACAGCTGGTACCTCCTCCTCAGCTGGCACATCCTCAGCTGGCTCCTCAGCTGGAACCTCTTCAGCTGGTACTGCAACCGTCTTCTTGAAGCGAACTCTCAGCTTCTTCTTGGCAGGCTCCTCCTCCTTCTCTTTCTCCGACTCAGCTCTGCGTCGGCGAGCAGCTTTCGATTTAGATTTGCGGCCGACAACTGGTACCTCCTCAGCTGTATCTTTTGCTTCAGCTGTCTTCTCAGCATCCTTCTTCTCCTTAGGAGTATAAACACTCCTAATCACATCTTGAGCTTTCTTTGCTGTTGGGAACAACATCAACTTCTTCACCGGGGTCTCCTCGCAGTCATCCCAGACCATGTTCTGACCCTTGGTTGCGAGCAGGATCAGAGCAGAGATTTTGCAACCGAAGTTGAGAGTTCCCTTGACACTCAACAATTTCTCTCCGGAATCGGTTGTGGTGTCGGAGATCTTCTGCTTCTCCAGAGTCAGCTGGTGTTCGAAATACTTGAACCAGTCGACGTTGTGCTCCAAAGTAATCAATTGCTTGAGCTTCGGTCGGTTGATGTCGCCGAAGGCACCACTGTAACCGAACACGACCTTGGATACGACATCGAACAGGAGTCGATGTTCTGGCTTCAACTTGGTCCTCTGCATATTACTCTTCAACTTCTCTGGGATGATCAGAGCATTTTTCAGAAATTCATCGGCTTCTGCATCGGAGATGTTGTCGACGGTGTCCGTGGCGGAATGATTTGGAGGAATGACTTGGCGAAGAAAGTCGGAAACTGCAATAGGGACGGAGACCCTGCGGATGGTTCTGGCAGGAACATCCCGTTGACGGCAAGAAACTTCTGTAACTACTCCATCCCTGCTGTCGATGGGCGATTGCATATTCAGGTAAAACTCCCCGACCTGACGTCTGAGAAGATGGGACGGGAAGAACGTCGCCCAGTCCAGTAGGCCGTTCTCCCTGAGAGTATTGGCAAGGGGAGACAACACCGGCGACTCCAGATCATCCTCTGACAGGATCTGTTCGAAGTGTATTTTGGAGACCAGCAAGTCGAACGATTCTTCATATAATGTTGGGACTAGAGAGGGTCCGGACGAAGCTATTTTCCTTCCTTGAGAAGCTTTAGGTGCCATTTAATGAGTCTGAGAAGATATATATATAGAGAGAGAGAAACTTGCAGAAAATGGTGAGACAAATTGGAGACGAAAATGAACAGTTACTGCAGATAAACACGAATGAAGAAGGTAAGAGATCACTTCCTGATTTTCCGCCTTTTATAGGTTTTAGGCTCGGTTGAAATCGACGGCTAGGGTTGAATGGCGCGAATCCATCAACGGCTGAGATCACGTGACTGTTGACTAGCTTTGACTTGACGTCACGAACTGAGTTCCAACCAGCGCGTGAGAAGGTGAACTATTATTCATGTCAGCCCAGTCGCACTATAAAGTAGGGCTATTGAGGTTTAGTCGTACTTTACATTAAATGCGGTATGATGGCTATTTTTTTAATGTAATTGACATGCTCAGGAATGTTTGAATTTATTTCAAACATTCTCATTTAAGATCATAACACCTTCAGCCATAAATGATACCTGCCAGCTGATGTCGGAATCAGCTGTGTTCACCTTCCAGCTGATGTCGGAATCAGCTGTGTTCACCTGCCAGCTGATGTTGGAATCAGCTGTGTTCCAATGTTACGGCATACCATCAGCTGACTCGAGTTCGTGTGTTCAGCTGACGTCTGATCTCTTCGGTTGGCGATCCGCATCTGAGATTCCCCCTCAGATGGATATCTATCTCTTCACCTCAGCTGGTTCCTCATCAGATGGATCTAATAATCCAAGTAAATCACATAACATCTTGAACCGCGCTTTGGCTAGAGGTTTGGTAAAGATATCTGCTCTCTGAATCTCAGTTGGAATTTTCTCCATGGAAACATCCTTCTTCTCAATATGATCTCGGATAAAATGATGTCGGATGTCAATGTGCTTCGTCCGAGAATGGTGAACAGGATTCAAAGAGATAGCAATGGCACTTGAGCTATCACAATGAATAGGAACCTGTCCAGTCGCGACTTCATAATCTCTCAGCTATTGCTTGAGCCACAACACTTGCATGCAACAACTACCGGCAGCCATGTACTCTGACTCGGTTGTAGAAGTGGCAACACATGCTTGTTTCTTGGAGAACCATGAAACTAGCTTGCTTCCCATGAACTGACAGTGTCCAGATGTGGACTTCCTATCCAACCGATCTCTGGCTAGATCCGCATCTGAGTATCCGGTCAGTTGGATATTGTCGTCGGTTGGATACCACAACCCAACATTAACAGTTCCCTTCAGATACTTGATGATATTCTTTGCCGCCAACATAATAGCAGAAGTGATAGTTGAGGCAACTTCAGTCACCACCTTCTGTGAAGGGAGTGTTGAATTGTCTTATTTTTAGTGACCATTGTTTACTCAAAGTGTTTTCGTTGTTCACGTTCCATATAGTGAATATTGATCAAACACCCTTTGATGCTTTCGTTCTTCTTGGGCGAGATCTTAGATGTTTGGAATGATGATTCATTTTTTTATTTTTTTTTTGGGTGTGAGTATGTTTGTTGATTGTGTATGTTTGAATGTGAGGTTATGAGTTTGAATGTGATTATTCTTCCCCATTACTACCACCACCAACCTCAGTGGCTTCATTTATTACCTAGTACACCTGAAAATATTCACCAAATCGAATGTGCAGATGCATTAATGAGTTTCGCATGCATCAGTCTTGGTCACGATGGAAGTGCCATCGTGAACACCCCATCGTGACCACTTCCATCGTGACCACGTGCGGAGTCAAAAAGCTGACATGGTTGACTTTGAAAACTAAGAGTATTTTTGTACTTTTATAGGATTTTGGTATATAAAATAATGTGTTTTAAAGAAATATTATAAAAGAAGTGTGATTTATGTTTTGGTATTTTTTTGTTAGTTTCCTCTTGTGCAATTGTCAAATCAATTTTTTAGCAGTAAAACTACTTGATTCCATCTAAAACAACATCAATGTTGTAATTGGAACGTTCTTAAAAATAATAAGTTGGGCAATTAACTCTCTATATGTATATATTTGATGTTAGAGTTGGGCTTCAATGAGTCAATTTAATCATAATATCATGCAAATCTTCATCAATAATGTCCACATTCGCATCCGAATCAGATAAAATGAGACACTTATATGTATGTATCCGACATATATAAGCTTGGTTTAAAATTGTAAATGCAGAATTTCAATGAACAAAATGTTCCTTCTGATAAGTTGTGGCATATGCAGGATGATGATTAATATGCAACATTGCTAACTGCTAGATTAATGATTTTCTTTTTTTGCTTTACCAAAAATTTCATGTACTCAACTATCAAAACTTAAAAAAATGGCCATGCATTGATCAATAAATAGCTCCAAAAATGCATTTTCCAAAGGCAGAATATAGGATTGCTGCTGCCAATAGAAGATTATTGCTGCAAAATTTGATCTTAGTAGATTCCTGCGGAAGAACTGTTCTTACTCACCTTAATGAACAACATATGCTATTACTATCATGTTGCTTCTGCCACTCGTTATTCAAGGCACTGTTGCAACCGATTATTCTGAAAGAACACGAAGAGTGTAAAGATCAGTTGCTGCCATATATCCATTTCTCAGCATTGCTTGTGTAACTAGCCAACTCCTCGGGTTTAAACCACAGTTTGATTTCATCCCTGGCGGTTTCAGGACCATCGCTGCCATGGATAATGTTTCTGCATCCGTATAATATCAAAGTAAGGTGCCTTAGTTACCCATTTAAACTAAAAAGTTCAAGAAGATGATATTCAGAATCAAATAATCAGATGGTTTAAGTTTAATCTCTGCAGAGGTAAGATCCACAACATTCTGCAGTGTAGCAATCGAAACACGTACCTTCCCACCACGACAGCCAAATCTCCTCTGATTGTTCCGGGTTCTGATTTCTGAGGATCAGTGGCGCCTATTAGTTTACGGCCATATTTGACCACTCCATCACCTTCCCAAACCTGGATGAATACAGAGGTGTGTGTATGATTTCTTCGAAAGATATTTCGATATAGAGGCAGAATCTTCATAGTTCATACCATGGCAACAACTGGTCCAGAGCTTAAGAAATTGCACAACCCATTAAAGAAAGGCCTATCCTTGAGGTCATGGTAATGCTTCCCAGCAAAGTCCTTTGAAGGAACTACAATCTTGATCCCTACAAGTTTAAAACCTTTCCGTTCGAACCGGGACACAATTTCGGAAATCTAACACCAAATTCAAATTAATCAGATGTATACATTATTGTTATTCTCGCTATTTAGGATTAAGGAAAGGAAAACTAGATGTTGCATATTCAATAACCATAATATATCAAAATTTTGAGTTTTGAATCGAAGAGGCACTTAAGAAATTATCAGAAAAGAAAAAGAAAGCACATTACCAATCCTCGCTGCACGCCATCTGGTTTTATGGCAATAAATGTTCTCTCCATCTTCAAAGGAAGTAAAGACAGTGCAGCATCAGTGAGAAGAACAGAACGAGCAACAATTAGACACGTGCAACGGGATAAATCATTGATGAAACAAGTACCTGAGCAGCATGTGCTTCTTGCTCCCAAAGCATGAAAGCTGTCGTAGAAAGAAAAGAAAAGAGAACAAGATAAGTGAGAATGTAATGCGAAAGAAGCTCAAGTATAATGGCTTCAGCATTTTAAGATCTCACAATTCGGTGTTGACATCCAAGTGACAATCTAAAACAATATTATACAATACTTACATGAAGAAAACTCTCCACCAAAAAACAAAATAAGAGCTTAAATAGCTATGCTACCAACGAAAGCACGTTAGTAAACCTGCTGCAGGAAGGGTAAGGACTCCAGAAATCCAACTTCTATATGCATTTCCTGACTTGGCTAAACTGTATGAAGCTAAAGATGACACTCTTCCTCTGCATGAAACTGCAGCTGCGGCTGAGGCTGCCACGGCTTGTCCACCTGAAGAAAAAAAAAATCTTAGCTTCATTTATGGGAAAATGCTACATAATTTTAGCATAATCCAGTATTTGACAGATTGATCTATCTACTTTAATCACATCAACTGTTGAACATTCATTGGAATGTTGTCCATTAATATATTTAACATAGCTATGCCATTGCCATATGTTCTAATATGAATGGGATGGGTGAAATTTAAATTTTTTACGTATACTTGAGCTATTTCGTATGCCTGTGGAAAATGCTTAAGGTGTTGATACAAATATACTCCACACAAATACGCCATAAGTATTTCATCACTGTAAAACGGCCCCAAACTATGAAAACCAAAGGATTTTCGAATTAGCATATGTGGGAGAGTAAGATAGTTGTTCTGTAATTTACAAAAAAAAAAAAAATCTTAAAAGCTGAGCATGGTATTATTTACAAAAACACCACGCACAAACCATCAAAAACATGAATTTAGAGCCCAAAAAACAAAAACAAAATTGTAAATGACACCTGAAAAGAAACGAGTGGTGCGGTTCGAAGCAGCAGATAGGAGCGACTTCGCAGATCTGGAAATGTGAGACCTCATTTTTGGAGAAGAATTGATCAAAATTTGTTCAGAGGCAGAGGTAGTAATGGAGTGAAGGAAGTGAGATTTTATGATGAGGCATCTCCATATAAGGACGTGTTTGTTACAAATTTGAAAAGTATATAAGTTCAATTTTTTAATGAAAGCCGAAGATTGAGGGCATCTACAACTAGAAGAGTTTGACTTGTTATTTTTAGTTTTTAAGGAGAAAAGGTCATGCTACAAACAATCAAACAAGAAAACAGGTGAACTCGAAAGTTAACTTTTGTTTTGTGTTGTTAAAAAAAAAAAAAGAATAAAGAATGTATATTATTATTTAAGATTGTATAGGACTTAATTATTTAAGTTGTTTAATTTTATATTTGGATTGTTTAGTTGTTGTGTAGGACAACTGAAAGATTATAGTTAAAATAAAACATATTATCAAGATTGTCCTTTTGCTAAATTGCAGATTTATGAATGTATTGAAAAACATCAAACCTCTACCCCCAACCAACCTACCCCAACCCCCACCATCAGTACAGTGTGTGTGGGAGGGCAGTGTGTATGTGTTGTTGTGCGTGTGTGCAGTGTGTGCAGTGTGTGTTGTGGTTAATTTTTAAATTTTGCATCATGACTTTAGTTGTGGATTAAATAATCCACCCAAATATGAAATAATAAGTTTTTATCTATTTGAATGATTGGAATATGGGTTTGTTTAGTTGTACGGATTCTATCATTTAAACTAGATATATAATTAAGTAGGATTATATTATAAATCACTCCTTATCCAACAAACCAAATGACATCTTAGAGCATGTACTACGGGAGTTTTAAAGGGGGTCGAACGATTGGGTCGAAGAGCTCGACACACCCTCCACTCGACGCAAGCGACGTCGAAGCCGTAGTGGAGGATCGACATGGGGGTGGGTCGAGCGAGAGGGCGAAGGCTGTGTCAATTTTTAGACATAGCCTTTGACTCAGTGATGATGCAATATGGGGACACGTGGCGTGTCCCCATTGGTCCGATCCTAATTTTTATTTTTATTTTTATTTTCTGATAAAAAAAATTTAAATTAAAAGGCAGCAACTGATATATACATGTATCCAACGGCTAAATTCCCATTTTTTCACTATATATATCTCTTCATCCATACCACACCACCACACCAATTCATCCAATTCATTCATCATACAAATTCACTCTTTTTTTCAAAAAAAAAAAAATAATGAGTTGGCCGGGATGGAAGCATCGACCGTATGCACTGGCAATGGAAGAATTGTCCAACGGGTTGGAGAGGAATGTACACTGGACGAAAGGGTTATCCAACCCTCATCCTTGAAGCTATTGCCTCCCAAGATTTGTGGATTTGGCATGCTTTTTTCGGTGTCGCCGGCTCTCTGAACGACATCAACATGCTCAATCAGCCCATGTCTTCAACGACGTCCTCAATGGTAGAGCGCCGTCAACTGCTTTCACTGCAAACGGCCGCCCGCACCGTATGAGATATTATCTCCCCGACGGCATCTATCCGAAGTGGGCCTCTTTCGTGAAGACGCTCAATGCGCCAACAGATCCGAAGAGACAGCGATTCGCTCGGATGCAAGAAGCTGCGCGTAAAGACGTTGAAAGGGCTTTCGGCGTCCTCCAAGCTCGTTGGGCAATCATAAAGGGCCCTGCTCGCATGTAGTTTCAGGAGCATTTATGTGATGTCATGTATGCCTGCATCATTCTGCATAACATGATTATTGAAGATGAAGGACCTAGAGCAATTGAATTCAATGCTAAATCGAGTGCAAGGGGCGATATAAACGTGAATAGTGCACCAGTCCATCAAGGGGCGCCAGTGCCACTCCAACAATATATTGAGAGACAAGCTTAGATTCAGGATGCACGTGCCCACGACCGTCTTATGGAGGATATGATTGAAGAGATTTGGGCACGTTTTGGTCCACTCCGCCAGTAGTTGTTGTGCTTTTATTTATTTCTTAGTTATTGTATTTTTTTTTTAGTTATTGTCTTTTTTTTAATTGAATAAAATTGTCATTTATTAATTTTTAAATTTAAATAAGTAATTTTTTATAATATTTATTACAAATAAAAAAAATAACAACAAAATAAAATCTATTCAATCATTAACATCACGCTTCTCAGTGCTTCAACCTAGGTCTTACTCAACCCCATTGTAGTAGAAAAATCAACCTAGGTCTAACTCAACACCACCAATCATTAAAATTACGCTTCTCAGTGCTTCAACCTAGGTCTAGTAAGACCCCTGTAGTGGATGCTCTTAGAGTATTCATAAGAAAGCATTATGTTGTAAGATATGAGGATTGAGTGTTGAGAAGATTTTATTAAAACTTAAAACGTAACTATAGTATAACCAAATTAGTTTACATTTTTTCTTATAAATTGAATAAGTTTTTATATGATCAAATTTCCTTACAATTAAATATATTGTAATGCATAATATTATCTAAACGATAACAAAACTCTGACTACTTTTCCATCACTATAACAGAATTTATTAACAAAATTGTCTATAGTATGTGATTTAAATGATAGTAAGAGAAAAAAAAAATGATGCTAAGACAAGTGTCATAAATTTATTACATCTGTATGTGAAAAAAAAGTTAGTTACATACGCCTACGTGACATGTTTTTATCTTCTTGAAGATGCAAAGTACACAATCATTACAATTATAATTTTATTTAGTGACATTTATTAACATAGAGTGAAAGTGGACGTGTGCATGTGCATGAGCTGGAAGATGCCAGCTCAGGAACAATACTCGATCATGTTCATTGATTTTGGAGCTCGATTCACGATATCCAGTGGTGAAATTTGTTGCCACGTGGATTAACTATCAGCTTGAATATCACGTTTTCTATCTTTGTATTACAGCTACTTCTATAAATAAGAGCTAAGACTACTGCTGTATTGATTTTTCCTGAATGATGGTAAACAAAACTTTCGTATCTATAAAGAATCTCTTTCTCTTATTCTCAACCTCAATATGGTATCATAACTGCGTGAGGATTACTAGATTCAACGAAATCGAGCATGGGGAGAACTAGGAGAGTTCAATGGATTACTTTGTTGTAAGAAGAAGAGGCGAGAGACAGACATCAGCACGAAGAAGAAGATCAACAACACGATGAAGAAACTGATCCAGGAAGGCGAGAAGAGAGAGATTTTTTTGTGCAAGGATTGGATCAAGCATAATTGAAGGAGATATTGGTGATCCATACATCAGATCATCCAAACATTCAATTGGTGACGACTTTATTGAATGGCAACAATTATCTAAACTAGAGTAAATGCATGCGTTGGGCCCTAGGTGCTAGAAGTAAGTTGGAATTTATTGATAGAATTCTGCCAGAACCTCCAGTAAATTCATGCTATTGTCGAAGTTGGTTGAAAGTTGATCACCTTGTGCATTGCTGGATAACAAATTTGATTTCAAAGGATATTGTCAATGCATTCATTCATATTGATAATAGCAGAGATCTTTAGGAATCGTTAGGGCAGAGATTCAGTAGAAGTAATGGCCCTAAGATGTACAGATTGGAGAGAGAGATTATATCTTATACTCATGGACATCAATCTGTTATGATCTACTTTAATAACTTGAATACATTATGGAATGAACTTGATATGGTGTTGCCTCCTTTGGATTGCACTTGTAGAAGTTTATCTGTTGCCAATTGATGGTCCCGATATGAGTTCTGGTGTATGGGGGGGGGGGGGGGGAGAATACACCAGATAGGAAATTTTAAAACAACTCTCGAAAAATATCTCAATCGAGTAAAAAGACTCAGCTGGATTCACAACCGAGTACGAGAACTCAGTTGGAAGAGTGGTGCTGTGCGGAATGTGGTGGAAAATAACAACGCGTATAAATATAACTCACGCTCAGATGCAATGGTCGGTCAATAACCAAGAAAGTTGATATGGAAAGATGCAGTTTGTATGCTGGTTAGTTGGTCAGTTGAATAAGCAATAAATAACTGAATAAAAAACACAGACACACAAGAATTTACGTGGTTCGAAGATAACTCCTACGTCCACGGGGAGTTGTGAGTCCACACAACTCAGTCCAAGTTCTTCTGGATAAAAACCACAAAGCTTACGAGGGCTTTGCAACCGTTAAGATAAGTTTACGGGTACTTATCAACCTTACAGATAAGTTTACTGGTACTTATCAATCTATCTCAATTACAGGAAAAGTAGGGTCCTAACAATCCTTTTAAGAGGATGTGTGAAAGGTGAGTTTCCAACTAATAGCTCGAACAAGAAGTGAGCTAGGATCTAACACTCTATGAACTCTCAATTAGTGATGTTCTCAAGGTTGGATCAAAAAACACCAAGACAGAATCTAACACTCTAGAACTCTCAGCTAGTGATGTTCTTAGAGATTGATTGCAGTTAAGCTCTTTTACGATATGAACTCTCAACTGGTGATGTTCGCTCGTCTATCTCTTTTCTCTTGCACTTGTCTGTCTTCTGAGTCTTGGTGAATGAATGAAGGCCTCTATTTATAGGCGGAGAGAATCAACTAGCCGTTGGAGGAGCCGTTGATCTCTGATCTTGTGAAAGCGATGGCTTGTCTCTCAACTCTGCAGACTTTCCGGATTTGGCAACTGTGTGCTTCTACTTTCCATCTGAGACAACCTTGTGTTAGGCCAAATGAGGTAATGACAGAGAGTCAAACCTTCACGTGACTTCCTTATTTGAATTTCAAATCTCAACATTAGCTTTACAACAATGGATGGTCGATTGAGAAGTTTGATCTTCATCTGATTTGTCTTCAGCTGATGTTCTATCTGAATGCTATCTCCAGTTGAACCCTCAGCTGACTTGAACTTCATTTTGTTGATCTTATATCTGATGTTCTGAATCTAATCAGTTGGCTCGAACGCTCAGATGACTTTCTTCCATCTGATGTTCTCTTACAACTTCCCCCTTTTTAACTCTTGTCTGATGAATGCTCAGTTGTCTTTCTTATAACTGATGTTCTATCCGAGTGAAGCCTTGTTGCCGTCTTCAGCTGGAGTCCTGTAAAGATAAAATCTTAACATTGCTCAAACAGCGAGCCTAAATGCTAACATTAGGAAATGACAACATCTACTCGGTTGGGGTCAGTTGGTTTTGGAATCAATCAAAACTTTACTTAAATTTCCCAACACCAATAAAAGAGAAGAAGTGTAATATCCCGAATTTTCTTAATAGACCTAATTTTAAATGTTTAGGACCATCCGAAAACACTATAGAATGATTTTGTTATATATGATTAAGATAGATTAATTCCATATAATAAATGCATATATATATATATATATATAATTATTATTAATTTTTAAAGATAAATACACATACGTATTATATATATAAATTTGTTTTTGGGATCAGTTAACGTTTTTACTATAAGATGAATATATGTTTCCTATTTAAATATATATGTATACGTAAACTTAGGATTTCATAAATTTTATATTATTAGTGAATATTTATATAATATTATAATTGTTAATTAGTAATCAGTATATTCTTAACTAATTGGTATATATGTAATATATATATAGATACACTTACGTACTTGAACAAATAAAAAGAAATAAAATATAAATATTCTAGTATTAATGCATGGATAGGTAGTATTCGCATGCATGTCGTAATATGTGATTAATAAACAAATTGTGGTTGATCTCTATCACTTATGTATATACCTATACGTAAGAATTATCTATAAATTAGATTTTCTATTTTTAGTAGAATAAACATATATAAGTATGTTGTAATTATCTATTGTTTACAACATAATTCTTATCCTAAATGCGTGACTATACGAAGCTATAAGAAATGACAATGCAAAGCTATATGTAGTGACTCAACAAAGCTACACCTAAGCTTTTCATTCTTATAAATAGTCGAGTTTCTCACTTCGTCATTCTATATCTCACAAATAAAAATAACAAGAAAGCTATAGGAATTAAAGAAATTGAGTTCTGGCCGAGTAGGAAATTGTGTGCTTGTTGGGAGTAATTCTGCAATTACATAATTACATTATCTCAATATTCAGGTGGGTAAAAATTTTAAAAGTAAGGGTGCTAGACCTTTTATATTATGTTAAAATGCAATTATCCATAAAAATGTTTTATGTGTGTTCCAAATTATTACTCTAGTTAATCGATCGAGATACTCAATGAGTACACAAGTATTAGCTGAGTATTATGTACACCTCGTTGCAATGCAATGGTTTGATCTCCATTGTATTGTAGCTAGAGGTCTTGAGCTAAGGCTCCTAGCCTATGAAAAGTTAACTATGTTACTTCAGGGACTCTGTCCCGAGTACTAGTTTAGATCCTTCGGTGACATGCGGTCCGGAATCTCGAGTAATCAGTCGGAACTACACTTACCCACGAAAATTATGTTTTGTGTATTCAGATGAGGCTTTAATTTCTAAAACCATCTATTACACTATTAAATGGATAAATTACTGGTTTATAAAATGTCAAGGCATGACCGACTGAGTGCTTTCGTACTCACCCCAAATGTTTTCAAATATTTTCAGGGTTGGAGGCAGATGATGAGGTCCGGGACTGAGGCGGGGGTTGCAACTGTTTATGTGCTTTCGCTGTGTTATATAAATAAACTACTCTGACTAATGTCGTGAAACATGATAGCTAGATCTTTTTGACATATGTAAATATATTTTTTACTTTAACTATTTTATAAAGTACTATTGTATATTCTCTTGCATTATTTATTGCTTTTGATGGAGAGTGCCTTGCGATCAGCTTCTTTTGGACGCTCGAATTCCCACTCACTCATGGCAATACCATTTGTTGAAGTGGATGTTTGGCTCCTTTTGTTATGCTAGACACAGGTTTACCCCATCTTTTATTTTGGTCTAGCGCGGTTTGGTCTCCTAACCTTATTATTTCATGCATTAATTAATTATATGCCCATTTTTTTCCCGCTTCTTTACTCCCCCTCATCACGTTTCGACTTATGGGAACCAGGATGTGACAAGAAGAGAGAAAATTGATGAAACCTCTGCCTTCAGTCAATAAGGCATACTCTATGATTTTACAAGTAGAATAATAGAAATCTATTAGTGAGGTTTATACTGAAATTCATCACCCTGTCACTATGAATATGAGTGGGGGAAATCAGCCTGGACAGAAATTTGCAGGTTTTAAGAGTTTTAGTCCACAGTTTGGGAAGGGTAATGGATTTAAAGGAAAGAGGTTAAGAAAGGATAAGAAGAGGAAACTTAAGTGCACATATTGTGAGGAACCTGGATATGAGGAGCCAGATTGTTTCAAGCTGTATGGGTATCCAGAGTGGTACAAGAAGCTCAAAAATGTGAAAGGAAAAGGCAAAGTAATTCACATTGAAACTCCTTTTGATTTTGAAGAAATCTTAGTGAATAAGGGGAGATGAGTTCTAATATTGGAAGGATAATCCAGCAAGAAGTTGCTAAATGCATGGGAAATTTGCTTCAAAAACAAGGAAGCTCACAGTCTCCAAGAGCTAATGTAAATCTGATACAGGAAGAGAAGGATCTCAAGGAAGTATTGAAGGACATTTTGCTTTCAGTATTGTTAACAAGCTCAAAGCTAATGCATGGATAATGGATTCATGTGCTAGCACACATGTTTGTAGAAGTTATAGCTTGTTGACTGAAATGCAAAGACTGCATGTTCTTTTGGAGGTATATTTGTCTCGGATCTCCAAAACCAGTTTATTATGTGGGAGAAGTGAGATTATCAGACCACATAACTTTGAAGAATGTTTTATATGCTCAAGATTTTACTCAGAATCTAATTTCAGTAGCTAAGATGGCCAGGGAATCACATGTGAAGTGTATGTTTCTTAATACTTATTGCCTGATTCAAAGGAGTAAAAATGATCAAATTCTTGATATAGGTAAGATGATTAAAGGGTTATATGTGGTTGAATCTCTAGAAGCTCATCACATTCATCAAGTGGAGTTAGGAGCTGAAAGTGATTATGTGAGCTGGCATTGAAAACTTGGGCATCCAAGTCTCTGCACCATGAATCACATGCAGCTTCTCAATAGAAGAATGACAACAAAAAAAATAAGAAGATATTCTTGCTTGTGAGGTTTGCTTTCGATCCAAACAATCAAGGAATCCATTTCCTTATTAAATAAGAGATCAGATTCCTTGTTTGAGTTGATTCATGCAGATATTACGAATACTAGATATATTTTGACAATAGTGGAGGATCATAATAGAAATATCTGGACTTACTTGATGAAAAATAAGAGTAAAGTTTCTATGTTACTTACTGGATTCATTCATATGATTCATACTTAGTTTGGCCTGAAGGTGAAGGTTTTGAGAATTGATATATAATGGTACAAAGTTTACGAATAATTCTATGTCTACTTTCTGCTTGGCACAAGGCATTATACATCAAAAATCATGTGTTTATAGTCCTCAATAGAATGGAATAGTTGAGCAACACCATAGGACTTTGCTTAAAGTAGCTAGGTCTTTGATGTTTCAGAACTATGTCCCTAAGTGCTTCTGGCAAGTCCATCTTAGGTGCTACATGGATTTTGAATAGAACTCCTAGTAGAGTCTTGGATTGGAGTTGCCCCTATGCTTTATTGTTGAAGAAGGAACCTGATATTTCTCACATTCAACCATTTAGATGTCTTGCATTTGCTGTAAATCTATCTACACATCGAGTTAAGTTTGATGAAAGAAGTGTGAGATGTATTTTTCTTGGCTATGTTGTTCATCATAAAGGATACCTTTTATATGATATGCAGAATGAGGTATTATTCACTTCAAGAGATGTCAGATTTTTACCTAAACATCGTGCTTATACTGATCAAATCCATACTGATCCATTTGATGTTTGTGTTCCTAAGTTGATGGAATTAGCTCCTGAAGTTTCTAATGATGAGGTGATGGAAGAAAATTCAGAAACTAATCATGAACCTACAACAGAGATGGTAGATGAGACCATGGAAGAAGCTCCACTTCATTCTGAGGAGCAAGTTCCATTTCATTCTTAGAAAATGGATCATGATTCTCATTTTAATGAACAACAGTTGAGAAGAGATACTCGTTCTAGAAATCCTCCTAATTAGTTACATGATTATGTGGGAAATCATTGTTTATCAATCATTAGCCAAGAATCCAGATCATTGACTCCACCTACATTTCCTTTTGTTCTATCACCTGCTTTGACAGCAACACATAGAACATTCTTGGTCAACGTTGATACAGTGCATGAGCCTACTTCTTTTGCTGAAGCAAGTAGGTCAGTGGAATGGGTTCAAGCAATGAACCAAGAGTTTGAGGCTCTTGAAAATAATCATACTTGGGAACTTACTGCTCTACTGGCTGGAAAGAAAGTAATTGGTTCTAAATGGGTTTATAAGGTGAAGTTGAGAGCTGATGGAAGTGTTGAAGGTGGTTTAAAGCAAGGTTGGTTGCCAAGGGTTATACTCAACAATATGGTATTGACTACCAAGAGGTATTTTCCCCAGTTGCTAAGTTAGTTACTGTTAGATTTCTTATTGCATTAGCTACTAGTTTAGGTTGGCATCTACATCAAATTGATGTCAATAATGCTTTCCTTCATGGTTTTTTGCATGATGATATATACATGAAACCACCTCAAGGATATACCAAGGTAAAATCTGGGCAGATGTGTAAACTTGTTAAAAGTTTATATGGATTAAAGCAAGCTTCTCGAGAATGGAATGTGGAGTTTTGCAAGAAGCTTACTGAGTATGGTTTTGTTCAGACATCAAGTGATCATTGCTTGTTTGTTAAAGGTTTAGGTGAGGACTTTGTCTACATTTTGGTGTATGTAGATAATGTATTAATCATCAGTCCTTCTGCAGAATTAATTGATAAGCTTAAGAATTTTTTGGATGTGGTTCTCACCATCAAAGATCTTGGTGAAGCTAAGTTTTTTTTTTTTTTGGCATGGAAGTGGTTTAGAAGAGCTGCTAGTACTTTTCTGAATCAACGCAAGTACATTCTTGAGCTTATTAAGAGTGTTGGGCTTCTTGAATGCAAACCTACTTCTGCACCGCTTCCCTAAGGAACTCAACTTTGGTAATACTTCTTCTCCTTTGTTGCCTAATCCTGAATTTTACAGAAGATTAGTGAGACAACTATTGCATCTTAATCTTACTCGACCAGATTTATCTTATGTTGTCCAACAACTGAGTCAATATGTTTCTAAGCCTTGTGAGCACCATTTGGATGGAGCTATGCATGTGGTTAAATATTTAAAGGGGTGTCCCTCTTTAGGTCTTTTCTATTCTGCTCATTCTTTCTTTAATCTTCAAGCATATGGAGATGCAGATTGGGCTACATGTTCTAATTCTCGAATATCATTGACTGGCTATTGCATTTTTCTGGGAAAATCTTTGGTTTCTTGGCACTGTAAAAAGAAAAGCACAGCTTCCACTTCATCGGCTGAAGCAGAGTATAGAGCACTTGGTTCCACACTAAGAGAATTAGTTTGGTTTTCTTATCTCATCAAGGATTTTCAGTTATCTCTCACTGTTTCTATTCCTTTATACTGTGATAATCAAGCTGCTATCCACATCACAAAGAATCAAGTGTTTCATGAGTGTACCAAGAACTTGGAAATTGATTGTCACGTCGTTCGTGATCGCTTTAAGGCTGGTTTTGTAACACCTTTGCATATTTCTACTGTCTTGGAGCTGAGTGATTTGTTTACTAAAGCCTTGGAAGGTCCTCGATTTCGAATGCTCTAGTTCAAGATTGGCATGGCAGACATCCACGCCACTCTTGGGGGGGGGGGGGAGGTATAGGAGTGAAAGTGAACGTGTGCATGTGCATGTGCATGTGCATGTGCATGAGTTGGAAGGTGCCAACTCAGGAACAATACTCGATCATGTCCGTTGATTCTGAAGCTCGATTCGCGATATCCAATGGTGACATCTATTGCCACGTGGGAATAACTATTAGCGTGAATAGCAGGCTTTCTATCTTTGTATTACAGCTGCTTCTATAAATAGAAGATAAGACTACTGTTGTATTGATTTTTCCTTAATGATTGTAAACAAAACTTTCGTATCAGTTAAGAATTCTCTATCTCTGATTCTCAACCTCAATAATTTAATCTCACAATATGAAAATCATGTCACTAGTGGAACATTTTATTGTAGTGTGCACGTCCAAAATAATTCCATAAAAAAATATAAATGTAAATATATCTAAGTAATATAAAACTAAATTATAATATTTATTTGGCAAAATTGCATGTAAATTACTAACTTTATACCGAATTCGCATTTTAAGAATGACTTTTTAAAATTAGTTCTAAATTACTGGACTATTAATTGTATCTCGATTGAATAACTCCGGCGGGTTTCACCCAATTTCTTTGCTGACATGTAGCATTAAATGTTGACATGGCAAGTCGTTCGAGTATATCGAACGACGTCGCTTTGGAGGCGGCAAAACGTCATCGTTTCATAATTAAAACACTTATATACACAAATGCCCTAAAGATTTCCCCTCTTTTCATCGAATTCCAGAGAATGCAGATTTCCCCTCTTTTCCCTCTCCCTTTTGCCGTCATTGCCTCTTCATCCCTCTGTAGATTTCATGTTTAGGGCTCCAATTAGTTGTTGATGGCTTCTTCCTCTTCGCACACAAGGTCAAGCAATATGTTGAATTCCGAGCATGAGAGGATTTGCAAATGTGGAAACCGTGCAATAATGAGGCCTTCGAATTCAGTGGAAAACCCGGAGAGGCGATATTTTGTTTGTCGAAGCAGAGGACGGGTGAGTACAATATTGCTGCAAATGTTTGATTTTGAATAAATTTAGGATTCATTTTGATTTTGAATAAATTATGGATTTCATGTCTTGAAACCATTTTGATTAAATTCAGTGTTCATGTAGTGGGGGGGTTGTACGTACTGGGATTGGCTTGACCCGGAGCTAACTCCATACTACAAACAATATTTCCAAAAGATTAAGCTTGAGAGGGATCTTGCTCTAGAGAAACTGATGGAAGGAGCAGTTAAAGAGAAGAGAAATGAACACATTTCTGGCGAAGAATTGAATGAAGAATTGAATGCAGAACGTGAAGCTGGTGTAGATGTTCAAGAGTTTAAGAAAATGGCCAAGAAGATGAAGAATATGGAACGTATGATGAGATGGTTCTTGGTTGCATTTGCTGTTGTTATTTTGCTCCTTTTTAAGATGTTGTTTTAGGATGGAAACTGACTTTGGTTGTGGATGTTGTTGTAGTCATTTTGAAGATGTATTTTGGGTGGAAAGTCATGTGTGAATTGATGTTGTAATTTGATGTTGTTTTAGGGTGGAAACTGATGTAGAATTTGATGTTTTTTGAATGATTTGAAGATGTAATTTGTTCGAAATCTAGTGTCTTATTTTGTGCATCTTTTCATTACATTGAAGTGTCTACATCTTATTTCTTTACAGCAGTATATCGAATCAAAGTTATGAACAACATGAGCCTTTGCATTGATCAAGTAAACAGGATACTTAATATATTAAGTCAGACAAAATGAGCCTTTGCATTGATCAAGTAAACAGGATACAAAGATGAAACAAGGCTAATTAATGAACAACTGCACAAAATGAGCCTTTGCATTGATCAAGACATCCACAAAATGAGCCTTAAGCATACAATTGATGGTCGCAGCTAGTGTATTTCAAGCAAAATATATTAAGTCACAAAACAAGTGTACTTAATTAACAAAATATACAAGTTCAACTTGTGCAAAAAAACAGTTTTTCATGCCTAATGCCAACACCCTGTCCTATGCATTCCTTGTTGCTGGAGTTGTGCTCTCTTATGTTGAAGGGCTAGCTTTGCCTTTTGAAGAAGGGTGTCTGGTAAGTGTAGAAGCTGAGGAGGATGGCTCTTGATTTGCCACTCTTCTTCTCTTTGGCATCTACAACATAAGCAAACTTGCATCAAAATCCGAAACAGGATACAAAGTCAGAAAGTAAATGAAGTTATGAAAAAATTTAAAAGATGAAAGTAAATGCAGACACCCCTAAACTCTTTCTGCTTTGTGGCCTTGGTGGTTGATCTGGATATTTTCTGGGTCGACCTCTCTTGCCCTGATTCATGAAAGATGCATTAGTTCAGTGATACATCAAAACTTACATCTAACAATTTGAAGAAGAAATAGGTACCTTTGCTGGAGGTGGAACCTTTGCATTTTTGCATGTAGTGGAATTGTGGCCTTGTTGGAAGCAGTTTTGGCATGTAATTCTAAGCCCAAACCTCTTCAGCCTGTTTGGTTTTTTTGGATCTTCTTGTGGATCCTTTTTCTTGTTTTTTTTTGGGTCTGCCAGGCATCTTCCTAATCAAGGGTGGTTTCACAGCATAACCCTCTGCTTGAGGCCACATCTTCTCACTCACACAAGGCTGTATTGCAAACTTATAAGCCAGCAGGTACCTCTCTATGGTATAATAGTTGTGAACATATTCTTCTGCCTCTTCCCCCTTAAAATGAATTGCAGCACATGCATGCACACAAGGGTATCCCAGTTAAATCCCATTTTCTACAAACACAGCTTCTCTTGTTCATATCAACCACAAATTTTTGACCCTCAAAATGCACCTCATACTTGTTTTCACAATTAGGGTACACATAAGCATCAACACTCTGCACCATCAACTTTTCAAGCTTTGTTTTGATCACAGGACAGATTCTATCAGACAACATAGCCATAGCTTTCAGATTATCTACCTGCCTCACCATCAAAGATTTTCTAATGTGTTCCAGCATATGAATGATATGCATCCCACGTGCATGTAGTATATAGCCATTAAATGTTTCAGCAATATTGTTATCTACCATGTCACTTGTTGGATGCAGAGAAAGGAAAACCTTATAGAATTTCTGGACATCTCTTGCAACAAAGTCTGCATGTGCAGCTTCATTTTCTGCCTTCAAGTGCTCCAGATTTTCCTTGTACTCTGCCAGGTAAGTGCTTCTCACACATGCCCAGAACAGTTTTTTCAGGATTGTTCCCTTGTGGTGCTTCTTCCAATTCATGTAGACATGCCGAGCACAGTTTCTGTGCTTAGCCAAGGGAGCCAGCTTGCTTACAACATTAATCAGTCCCTACAATTAAAACCAAACCCTTAGTGAGAATGCAAATAGCAGAAATAATACATAGTCAAAATAATGCAAATAAGGTGGTGTTACCTTTTGTTGGTCAGAAATAATAGTCCAACCAACTCCATCTGTGATGGCCAAATCTTCAAGAAGTATTTCTAAGAACCAACTCCAGCACTCCTCGTTTTCAACCTCAACCACTGCCCAGGAGATAGGGAACATCTGATTGTTGCCATCTTTAGCAACAACACACAACAATATTCCACCAAGATAGGTCTTGAAGAAGCAACCATCAAGTCCTATCAATGGTCTACAGCTCTTTTTGAAGCCATTTCTGAGTGCACTGTATATCCTATGTATAGCCCCCTAAAAACTGAATCTTCACCTAACAACAACTGGTACTTTCCATCTGGATCAACCCTCATCAGTTTAGCAACATAGTTCCTAAGCATCCCATAATGCTCTTCAACTAAGCCTCTAATCTCTTCCTGAGCAAGGGATCTTGCTCTGTACATTCTGTCCCTTGGAACTACAACCCTAAACCTCTTCCTAATATCCTCTGCTAGTAGTGGAATAGGCATGTTAGGTTGAATTCTGAACACATTCATGTATTGTTTAGCTATCCAGTTGGAGCTAACAAGCTTGTTACTTTGCTTTCTTTTACATGTGTGCTTAGGAACATATGTTTTGATGCAAAATTTGTCTTCACCCTTCACAATAGAACCATAAACCCTCCAGCTACAAGGTGGTCTGCATGTAGCCTGGCATTTAGTCTTACCCACAGCTTTAAACTTGATGTGCCATCCATTAGCTATTGCATTTTCTCTTAGCACTTCTCTTAACTGGAATCCATCATCAAATCTCATTCCAAGCTGTAGCTTCAAAGTTTTAAGATCACCCCTTGGATTATAAACAGACCTAAACTTCATATTTCTGGGTCCTTCATTCTCCTCATCAATTGAGTCAGAGCAAACATCACCATCAGAAGATTGGTAATCAGGTTCTTTTGTGGCCTCAGGAACTTGGCCTTGCTTCAAGCCTAATCCCTAACCTCTCTTTTCAGCTAATTCCACCAAGTCAAAGAGATTCTCTCCCTTCTTCACCTTCTGCCGAGCAGCTACATACTCTTCATCTTCAGAAGCTAATTCATCATCCCCTAGGCCATCATCAGATGCCTCACCATCACCATCAAAAGGTCTATAATCTGAATCCTCACTAAATTCATCACTAAACTCACCCTCATTGAAATCAGGTTCACCCTCAATCACCTCAACCTCCTTTTCACCATCTGGAGCTGGTTTCTTATTCACATTTGTACCCTCCAAATCAATGTCACCCCAATCTATATCTAAGTCATCATCTAAACCCTCACCCTTACTCTTTGCTGCACCCTCACCCTCACCCTCACCCTTACTCTTTGCTGCACCCTCACCCTCACCCTCACCCTCACCCTTACTCTTTGAAGCTGCCTCACCCTCACCCTTACTCTTTGAAGTACCACCTTCATTAACAGTCTGAAGTCTCCCACCCACAAGATATAAATGAAGAACCCTACGTCCACCAACAAGATGAGATAACATCGCCATGACATCTTTATCATCTTTGATTATCCTAAACGATTGAGTCCCAGGGAAACGATACCATAATTTTTCCCAAGTACAATACCCTAGTTTTTCAACTAACTCTACTGCATCAAGATCAAGAAAACCCTCGCATTCGCCCCCTACATATACATCCACATTGTCTAACGTGACAAATTCACCACCATGATGAACATAAGCAGCAAATCACTGAAACATAAAAAAAACCCATCAAACCCTACGAAAACTCATGAATAAGCACGAAATTCCAAAATTGCAAATGCAAGCCCTAACTGTAACTTTCAAAATACCGAAATCTATGTAAAAAATTGTGAAATTGCATCAATTATTGCATCAATTTGACATAAACAAAAGAGATTGGGGACCTACCTGTCTGCCATTACTCCTGCAACTTTTGGGACCACACCTCTTCAGCCTCGAACAACCTTCTAAACACGCGACGACAAAAATCAAGCATAAACTATTCTAATCAACAACTTCGAGTGATATTTTTGTGTGCAAATTGCATTTTTGTCAGAATAATGAAGAGGGGTTAAGGATTCGAAGGGTGTGGGTGTGGGGTTTTTGTGAGAGTGTAGTGGATATTGGCTGCTTTAGACGAATTAGGGCTTTATAATTCCCAAAGGTAGAATGACGACGTTTTGTTGTGAGCCTTTATACCACGTCGTTTTGGAGGGATGAAGAAACGACGTCGTTTCATCTACTACATATAACGATGTCGTTTTACGACCACATCAGCATTACAGATCAACAATTAATGCTACATGTCAGCAAAGAAATTGGGTGAAACCCGCCGGAGTTACTCAATCGAGATACAATTAATAGTCCAGTAATTTAGGACTAATTTTAAAAAGTCATTCTTAAAATGCGAATTCGAGTTAAGTTTGATGAAAGAAGTGTGAGATGTATTTTTCTTGGCTATGTTGTTCATCATAAAGGATACCTTTTATATGATATGCAGAATGAGGTATTATTCACTTCAAGAGATGTCAGATTTTTACCTAAACATCGTGCTTATACTGATCAAATCCATACTGATCCATTTGATGTTTGTGTTCCTAAGTTGATGGAATTAGCTCCTGAAGTTTCTAATGATGAGGTGATGGAAGAAAATTCAGAAACTAATCATGAACCTACAACAGAGATGGTAGATGAGACCATGGAAGAAGCTCCACTTCATTCTGAGGAGCAAGTTCCATTTCATTCTTAGAAAATGGATCATGATTCTCATTTTAATGAACAACAGTTGAGAAGAGATACTCGTTCTAGAAATCCTCCTAATTAGTTACATGATTATGTGGGAAATCATTGTTTATCAATCATTAGCCAAGAATCCAGATCATTGACTCCACCTACATTTCCTTTTGTTCTATCACCTGCTTTGACAGCAACACATAGAACATTCTTGGTCAACGTTGATACAGTGCATGAGCCTACTTCTTTTGCTGAAGCAAGTAGGTCAGTGGAATGGGTTCAAGCAATGAACCAAGAGTTTGAGGCTCTTGAAAATAATAATACTTGGGAACTTACTGCTCTACCGGCTGGAAAGAAAGTAATTGGTTCTAAATGGGTTTATAAGGTGAAGTTGAGAGCTGATGGAAGTGTTGAAGGTGGTTTAAAGCAAGGCTGGTTGCCAAGGGTTATACTCAACAATATGGTATTGAGTACCAAGAGGTATTTTCCCCAGTTGCTAAGTTAGTTACTGTTAGATTTCTTATTGCATTAGCTACTAGTTTAGGTTGGCATCTACATCAAATTGATGTCAATAATGCTTTCCTTCATGGTTTTTTGCATGATGATATATACATGAAACCACCTTAAGGATATACCAAGGTAAAATCTGGGCAGGTGTGTAAACTTGTTAAAAGTTTATATGGATTAAAGTAAGCTTCTCGAGAATGGAATGTGGAGTTTTGCAAGAAGCTTACTGAGTATGGTTTTGTTCAGACATCAAGTGATCATTGCTTGTTTGTTAAAGGTTTAGGTGAGGACTTTGTCTACATTTTGGTGTATGTAGATAATGTATTAATCATCAGTCCTTCTGCAGAATTAATTGATAAGCTTAAGAAGTTTTTGGATGTGGTTCTCACCATCAAAGATCTTGGTGAAGCTAAGTTTTTTTTTTTTTTTTTTTTTTTGGCATGGAAGTGGTTTAGAAGAGCTGCTAGTACTTTTCTGAATCAACGCAAGTACATTCTTGAGCTTATTAAGAGTGTTGGGCTTCTTGAATGCAAACCTGCTTCTGTACCGCTTCCCTAAGGAACTCAACTTTGGTAATACTTCTTCTCCTTTGTTGCGTAATCCTGAATTTTACAGAAGATTAGTGAGACAACTATTGCATCTCAATCTTACTCGACCAGATTTATCTTATGTTGTCCAACAACTGAGTCAATATGTTTCTAAGCCTTGTGAGCACCATTGGGATGGAGCTATGCATGTGGTTAAATATTTAAAGGGTGTCCCTCTTTAGGTCTTTTCTATTCTGCTCATTCTTCTTTTAATCTTCAAGCATATGGAGATGCAGATTGGGCTACATGTTCTAATTCTTGAATATCATTGACTGGCTATTGCATTTTTCTGGGAAAATCTTTGGTTTCTTGGCACTGTAAAAAGAAAAGCACAGTGTCCACTTCATCGGCTGAAGCAGAGTATAGAGCACTTGGTTCCACACTAAGAGAATTAGTTTGGTTTTCTTATCTCATCAAGGATTTTCAGTTATCTCTCACTGTTTCTATTCCTTTATACTGTGATAATCAAGCTGCTATCCACATCACAAAGAATCAAGTGTTTCATGAGTGTACCAAGAACTTGGAAATTGATTGTCACGTCGTTCGTGATCGCTTTAAGGCTGGTTTTTTAACACCTTTGCATATTTCTACTGCCTTGGAGCAGGGTGATTTGTTTACTAAAGCCTTGGAAGGTCCTCGATTTCGAATGCTCTAGTCCAAGATTGGCATGGCAGACATCCACGCCACTCTTGGGGGGGGGGGGGAGGTATAGGAGTGAAAGTGAACGTGTGCATGTGCATGTGCATGTGCATGTGCATGTGCATGTGCATGAGTTGGAAGGTGCCAACTCAGGAACAATACTCGATCATGTCCGTTGATTCTGGAGCTCGATTCGCGATATCCAATGGTGACATCTATTGCCACGTGGAATAGCTATCAGCGTGAATAGCAAGCTTTCTATCTTTGTATTACAGCTGCTTCTATAAATATGAGCTAAGACTACTGTTGTATTGATTTTTCCTTAATGATTGTAAACAAAACTTTTGTATCAGTTAAGAATTCTCTATCTCTGATTCTCAACCTCAATAATTTAATCTCACAATATGAAAATCATGTCACTAGTGGAATATTTTATTGTAGTGTGCACGTCCAAAATAATTCCATAAAAAAATATAAATGTAAATATATCGGAGTAATATAAAACTAAATTATAATATTTATTTACATATTTAATTTGTTCTAGTTTTAACAATTGGGCTTAAACAAGGGCTGTTACCATGAGGTGCTCTAAAGTCAGCCCAAGAAGGTAATGGTTTTTGGATTCTATAGAGCCTCATGGTAAGCCCAACGCCAGTAAAACTATTTCTTTGTGGGTGATTCTTTATGTACTCCTATTTTTTCTCACATGATCTCTTATTAAAAAAAAATTAATAGAAGTAGTATTTTATTCTGTAATTCCCTTAAATTATAATTAAATAATAATTTAATCCAAACAAATCTGCAAAAAGAAAAATACCCTGCATGCTGCATGTTTTATTAGTGCACCATCACATATTAGATTGTACTTGTAATTTCGGTATATTTCTATAGGAAGATGAAGATTAAGGGTGCATCTATTTGGTTGTAATTTTATGATTGGACTATAAGGGATAAGAAACAATAGAAAAACATCATCAATTTCATTCTTTTATATTACATGTTTATTAGAGTGGGGAAAAAGATTATATTACATGGTTCCTCTACCCCTTTTCCGCCCCTCCCCCTCCCCATTTTATGCATTTTGCTTCATGAAAAATATTACACATATATCCTCTATGTTAAAGTTTTTTCACAATTGGAGTGAAATGAAAGGAAAAGATACTGTCTAAAAAAATTATCCATCTTAACCAAAGAAAATTAACAATTGTATAAACATGTAAAAATAATAGAAAAAGTGTACAAATATTTGTATGCCACCATGTTTCATCAAAATAAATACACCATAATATAGTTTTAGATATGAACCTATTAATTTATCGTAAATTATGGGTAAAATACTTTTATAGCAATTGCAATGGTACAATTTATGACTTAGTTTATTGTTAAAATTAATTGTGGGAAATTTTAAATACTCTTTAAAATTTATAATTAACCTTAATTAAAAATGAAAGAAAGAAAACTAGTAAAGACAAAATCCCTAGCATTTATTCTTCACATGGGATCTCTCAGTCAATTATACCTTGCAGGCTGCGGCAATTTTACTAGTGTACACACACAATCACAAATTGAACCAATAATCTTTTTAATATTATAATTCAGACTCACGGCAAATAAGATGGGTTTGTATTTAAAGAGAAGAAAAGAAGACAATAAAAGCAACTTGGAATATAACAAGACTATACATAGAACTGGGGTCTCATTAAATTTTTTTATAAACCCCAATGAGGAAATTTCATAAATGAAAAGGAGTAACCGTCTAAGTGACGATTCTAATAAAAGAAAAACAACTCATATTCAGATTTAACCGATGTATTAAATCTGAATGGATGCATTAAGTTATTGTAGTTTGTATATTATAAGTACATTAATATATTTATGCACTGCTTAGACCAGGTCATATCCCGTTTAAAAACGATCAATCCATCAAATTAAGTAAATAATAAATTTCTTTTTATCTATCTATCTATCGTATGGGTGAAAGTAAACACCTCCTGCTGATTACAGGAAGCACAAACTAGTATATAAATCCAAAAAAGCATCTAAGTAAAGAAATACTCCACTAGAGTACAAAGCTCCAAATTTTTACATCAACTACATTGAAAAGGACGGGAAAGAAAGGATCCATCACTCCAAAGAAAAAATTAAGAAAATAGAATAGTTGAATACCTAAAATAGAAAAATGAGAGAGAAGTGATCATCTATGTAGTGATTTCCTGAGGGATCTCAGTTTCAAGAATGCTATCCAAACATGGCCTCCAAGCAGAAGCAGCAGATGGTTTGGCTTTGACTCTACTTCTCTGTATCTCTCCCAACACATCCTCCAATGGCCTCTTGCCATCTGTCTTCTTCAGCTGAAGCAGTAGCAACTCCAACTCCTCCTTTCTCATAACAATTTTTACTCTCATTTTGCTATTTTTTTCTACTTGTTCAGATTTGACTTGTTCAATGTGGGATCTGATTTCATCAGCTTGTGGGGTGTGTTTGGAAGTAATCTGAATGCAGTTTCCCATGCCTGAGATTCTGAGAAGGAGAAGGAGATGAGAGAGAGAAGGAGAGAGAGAGAGAGAATAATGGAAAAGTGGTTAACAACTGCATGTGAGTGTGGGCAACACAAATCTCTTTTATAGATTGGATGACTCATCATTGGGAACTTTTGTTCTAGTATTCTGGACAAATAGATAAATAAATAAATAATATTGTTAGAATCTTCGATAATGTTCTGCGTTTGATAAAAAATTTACCCATCTTAATTGTGAGACGGTCCACACAATTTTTGTGTTACTCATATAATTTTTTTGATTGACGGTTATAATTTAGTGCTGCTTACAGTGTTTCATTATATTAATTCATTTTAGACAGTGATGGAGCCAGAATATTCAACTTGGGGTCCATTGTTCCTCTACTACAACTATAATAATCTAATTACAAACCTACAAGTTAGATAAAGAGTTCACATGTAAATTATAAGAGAAGAACGATATTCTCAAAATCCTCAAAAAATACCTCAAAACCCTCCTACTCTATATTAATGTGTTAAAAAATATATGGCACAACTAATACATAAAAAGAATCTAGAAAAAAAAAATAGAGGGCCAAGGGCACCCCAACTGTACATGATGTAGCTCCGCCCCTGATTTTAGATGAGAAAAATTTCATATAGCTTAGTTGGATTTTCAAAGACGCACGTAAAATTTCAGTGCATATGGAATGAAATGAAATTTTTATGCTTCAACCATAAACGAAGTCATTTTTCTTCTTGAGGAGAGATCCATAAATTCGAGCACACATGACCCAACAACAATTTCAATTTGTCTCATGTGTTGGACAAAATCCGTCTACTTACTATTAGCCCAAGAAGTCATGTCGACTAGCCTAACGAGACAGATAGATCGGGAAGCCCATCCCAGTTTAGTGTGAAACTGTGAATAAGCTCAGACATCATGCATGGGTAAAAAATGGAGATGGCCTAAGGAGAAAGATGATGTTAACATAAAAAGGAGTAGGAAGTTAACTGAGATTTTGCTAGTTGATGTAACTTTTGATCTTTCATTAGCTTTTTAAGATTTAAATCAGACAGACCTTTTTTACTTTGCATTAATTGGACCCAATAACAGTCATCTGCTTCTGGTAGAGTTCTTCTAGTGAAGAAGAAAAGGAAAAAATAATTACAAGCAAATGTTAATTATTGGCAGTCATGACAACACAAGAGTGATTAGGCTTAGATAGTTTCCCATATATTAAAAGAGCAAATTGTTACTATCATTTAAATCTTTGTATGCAACAATGATATCATATTATGTGTACAACATAAAAAGTGTGCCATTGAAGTGGTCTAGTCGGTGAATTGAAGCTTCATATATAAGGCTAATGAATTTATTATTGTGATCGATATAACAATACGTAACATACATTAATAAAGTAAAATTTTGTATGAGGAGATTGTACTGTTGGAGTCATGGTCAATGTCACAGGGTGTGAACGCTCACATGTCATTAGCATTAATCAAATTTGTTTTATAGCTACAAAAACAATGTCTTTCTTTGCCGTAAAAGTTATCATTTTTTCTTTATAATGTCCCTTTCGAGTGACATTTGTCATGTTAAACAGTAAATAAAAATAAAATAAAAAAGAAGAAGCAACTATAATTTCACCTACATCAACAACGCAGTTCACATCTTTCTAACCATTGACAAATCTACAACAAAACTTTGATTCATGAATCAAAATAATAATAGAAATTTGTTTTGTTGTTGGTCATCAAGGGAAAAACTCCGACCTTAAAATATGTCCCGCCACAAAATGAACCCATCGACATGCCTTGTAAGGCCAAAATTCGAGTCAATAATAATAATAATAATAATAATAATAATAATAATAATAATAATAATAATAATAATATCACGATCTAATGTTAGTATTACTCCCAAAAGGTGATATTAGCGTGACATGGGCATGAACAAAGCCAAAAAAAAAAAAGATTATAGAAAGAGAGCATTAATGGATAAATTATTTGAGTTTCAAGAATATAGTGAATGGATAATTTAGCTTAGTGAAAAAAAATTAAATCAATAATTGATTCCAAGCCCAACCCCTTCACTAACTTCGCATTTATCCTGATTTGTAATTTCCACACATTATTTTAAATATTACAATTACAACACCAAATCTTTTACAATAACAATATTCTTAATTTTTCTTCAGATTATTTCATTGGTGAAATAGTACTATCATCTACGCATACAAATCGTTCAAATTTCACAAAAAAATTGTAGATCTTTATTTATTTATTATTTTTGCAAAAAGTTAAAATGTCTTTTTGGGGCAAAATGTTGTATCAAGTATTTTGATTATAATTTTTAAAAGTAAGGTGAAATTAAATAAGTATTAGAATGTTAGTTTGGACAGTAAACATTGTACATTTCGTTTGGAGAGAGAGAGAGAGAGAGAGAGAGAGAGAGAGAGAGAGGCAGTTGATAGGTTTCTAATAAGTAATAACTACATAAGATACAGAATCTACACAACCCAAGTCAACAAACTTGATCACAAGCATAGAGCAGAGCAGTATAATGCAACATATTATAAGTTGTGCAACATACTATATTATAAGTTTGCTTCATAAACTTAATCATCACGCTTTCTCTTCTTCGCCAGATTCTCAAAAACCTGCTGAATATCTGCTGTCGTGATAGCCTTCGACCGGTCCGACGATTCCTGTAATACAATTATCAAAAAATTAATTATTTGCAGTTTAAAAATCTAAAACCAATCCCTTAAAGCATATAGAAACATACCAAGAAGGAGAAAATCTCATTCTTCATGTCAGCAATTCCACTCAGTATTTCCATCTTCTCAACATGCCCCAGATTATTCAGAAAACTTAACTCAGCACCCTCTTGTTTCTGAATATTCTCATTCCTTTTCTGCTCTCCCATCTTCTCATACTCAGCAATCGAGTCTTCTTTATCGAGCAAGAACCCGATTCGCCTCTCGGCATACAGGTCGGAACACTTGCCACACCTACACAGAAGCTCTCTCCAACCTTTAGAAAGAAACAAGGGTTTCTTGCGATTATCCGTATCTGGGAGATTGTCAATTATGCCTTCGATAACACATTTGCCACTCGGTCCAGCAACATCATTGCATTCTTTAGTTACAGCTTCTATGGGAGCAGTATAAGAGTTTGAATTGCTTGAACTAGTGTTCATGGTGCAATTGCTGCCATCATCAAGCTTGTCTAACGATGTCAGACTTAATGTTTCGACAGCCTTTTCCTTAGCAGTATCTGAAGGATCTGATGCTGAAATGATTTGAGGATAGCAAGTAAGAAAAGAACAGATGACTGCACACCCCTGGCAGATGAAATCCTCATACAGAGGCTCGCCTTCCTCGTCTCTTGGGATCTATTTGACAATAGAAAGATGACCCGAAGTTCAAAAACATAGAACAGAATAGCCGAAGGAGAATATAATAATAAGAATAAAACATAACAAAACAAAAGAAGAAAACCAACAGAACTCAACGAATTTAATCTGAGTTCTTAAACTTGTGCTTTGAGGAATCAAGCAGATTCATGGGAATTTTTTTTTTTTTTTTGGGGGGGGTGGGGGGGGGGGGGGGGGGGGTATTTACTGGAACAAGCAACGGTGCTACTTTTTCATTCACTACAGGACAATGCAGCAATAAATGTGGTCAATCAATCACAAAACAAGCATAACTATAAGATATGTTTGTCCCATTATTTAAGCATTCTGGTACTCAGACTAGAAGATATTTATCATAAACCAACAAATACAGCCTTTCACAGACAAATGCAGACACCACTACACACTTTGGCTATCTGTATGCACACCTTTTCTCTTTTCAGGGGAATGTGAAATGTAACAGAAGACAAATGGTAAAATGGTATATGCTAACCTTGTCACCAGACTGAAGACCAATATGCTCCTCATGAAACCAGTCCTCACATATACAACACTGAATCATCTCAACTTGTTCTTCAACATTAGGATCGGGATAAGGCAGATCACATGTGCAGTACGTACCCTTGAAATTGTGGTTGTAAGCGTTCTCTGGATTCTCTACATCTTTGCTTGCTAGAAGCTTGCAGAAGAACTGCCCGAATTTTGAATTTCCACAATCACACCTGAAATTTCTTTTGGTCCATAGTTCCAGAATCTAGTTCAAACAGCACAAAGTATCAGTCGAAAACGGTAATGTAAGTAATTTAACTTCTACAGTATAATAAAATGTGAACCCATTTATTGCATATTACCATTCCATTTGCCACATATCTAGAAAAGTTAAGGCTTATGTATCTTCTTATTGCCTTAAAACCAGTGTCCGAGTTCAGCCATGTTGAATACACTTTATTTGAGATGACATTTTTATAAAGGGAAAAATCTATATTGAGAATTAGAGTCTTATTAGTACTGTCTGCCAAAATGATAATGGAAGTCATAAATTTCGGTAGGTATTTCTTTCCCAAATTAATCTTAACCATATTAACCCCTAAAAAAAAGAAATCTTAACCATATTAACTATTACACAAAGAATATTCTGCAAATTTTGAAAGCGTATATTAATAACAATGCAGCATGATGATGCTATAATAAATGAATCAATGTTTTAAACTGTTCCCTTATTTAGAAGTTATTTTTTTCCGCAAGCTTGAAGCTTTCAATATGTTCAGATAGATTACTTTTTAATGAGCATAAACATGAGATAATAATTACTGCTCAAGTTCAAAACCAGATTCTACTCTCTTATCTGAAGTTAATTAAATACCATTGCAACATATGGTATTGAACACATAGAGACTTACATGCCACTGTTTGACAGATGTTAATTTACTATTTCACTCTTGCTAGGGAAAAGCAAACAGAATAGAAAACATATTTGGTGTCAAATAACTGCGAGATAAGATTTTGCGAAATGATATTTTAAGAATTGAATATTGGATGCAAAGTCAAAGACAATTTCTGGGTTGGATTCAACTGTTAGAATTTCAATTATTTCACATCAAACACCTAGACCGAACCATGTATGACACGAAGACGCACGTTGAACAAATTTAATCCTGAGAACACAAAAAACAATCACATCAGGAACCCAACAAAGCAGTGAGTTCAGTAAATCACATCTAGAAACAGCTAAAAAAGGCATTCTGACGTCAGCGGTCAGCCAGCAGCAATTGACTTTCTCGGAAACAAGGGCAAATATCCATCAAGTCAGAACCAACTTCTAGTGCAAAACTGAACTTAAGTTTTTATCTTAGCATAATATTATGGCTGTCATGAACATAGAAGCCAAAATAACATGAGGCAATAGAATCTTTAGAACAGCAGCACTGCTGCAGAAAACAGCTATGGGCACTAATATTTACACTGTTCAAATATAACTAAGTTACCACTACAAGCAAAAAGAACATCCATAAAATTCTCACAAGTATATACAGCATGGATCAACCCATAGTAAAAATCAACAATGAATCCGAATACACTAATGAACTCAAAACATACCTCATGACCATCGTGGCAAACCAAGGAACAGGCTGTGCAGACCCCAGCATTCCCATCGGGAGAGCATGTCATACATGAGAAAATTGCCTGTCTTTTAACATACCCTTTTCCGTAGGTACATTCCTTGCCCTCATCACCTCCCAGAATTAAATCCGCTTCCTTTGAAAATGTATGAATGCAAAGCAGAAAAAATATTCAGCCAATCAAGATACCAAATCTAAAATATGGGATGTGATGAGCTTAACAACATCATGCAACAACGTAACTGATGCATTAGAATGCATAAACACCAATGTATATTCTATGTGTCCTATCTATTTCCACGTTTATTAAAAGTTGATTTAAAAAACTTATATGAAAGGGAGTCACCAACCTCCCGCGTCAAAGTTACAAGCTCGGACAAGTAACATAAAAGATCCTCTTTGTACTAATTAAGTCAAGATGGGTATCAAAATGCCAAGAAACAGTGGAAATCCATATCCATGAAATGTAACTCCATAGTGGATGTTTAGCTATTGTTCTGACTGGCTTTCAGAAAATAAGCATAAATTATAGCACTTCAGGTGGAATCGAAGATTTTCACTGAGAACTTAAATATCTCAAGGAAATCACAATATCGAATTATGTACATAAACACCCTCAATATTTAAACTGATTCAAAACTACCACCAGAAATATGTTTTGATGCAAAAAAGTCCAAACTCCAAAGTTAATGGTGCAATTACACCCAAGAATAAACAGCCGTTAAGATAAATTGTAGCACTATCACCTTCCCAGCACAATCTCATCCCTGTCGGCTGTTGGTTGGCTAAATTTACACAATTACACTTTCCAATTTAAATTGGCATAAAAAATTGATGGAGGGCTTTGAAAGCTCGAAGTTTGGGCTATTTGAGTGTGTCATGAAGGTGAAAGTACAAAAATGCTTGTTAACGGACTGTTGAAAGTCATCAAAATATTGGGTTTGATTGAATCAATAATTCGAGGGTTTGGCTTTTTTCACACCAAAACATACTTCAGGGAGTATTTGTGAAATACTGTAAACACTAAGGGTGTTCCTGCACCCTTATCCCTTTCATTATTATGTCTGAAAATGAGATTCACAAGGAAAAAGAATATGAACAAGGATATAAGGAAACTGCTCTCTAAAGTTACTCACGAGCATTGTGAAACAACAACCACCACCACAAAATCATGCAAGAAGGCAGGATAATGATATATACAATCATCCAAACCAAATTACAAAAACAACAACCACCAATGGAAGAATGTAGAAAAGAAGATGCATACTTCCATCCCAACCCAAGTACAATAATGTCATACAAAACATAATCTTGAGAACTATCTAACTACAATGATTATTTAGGTAGAAAAGCTAATAGCTAGCAAATATGTTCCAGCCCATGTACTTCAGACCAATTGTATCATCAATATTCTTCAGCGACCATGAATAGACGAAGTCTCATTAACATCTCAGGAAACCCAACTCTAAGAATCAATTTTAACCATTTGCTTTCCTTTAAAAAAAATAGAAATATCCTAACTTCTAATTGCAAGCGGCCAACCACCACATTAACCATTCTGCTCAATTATGACCATTAGCAATTAAATTGCATTCGATGAACCAATAAAAGAAGTTTTGTGTGTGTGTGTGCGTGCTGGGACTAGAGCTACACTTTTAAAAGTTAATTGCAGCATAATTCTAGCATTTAAAATGTAGCTATGCACAATTTTGCCATGGCCTTCAAATCTCTTAGCACAAATTGTCTTCCCACATTTCAAGTCCGTAGCTTTTTTTAAGTATCATTATAAACATAAAGAATTTGATAAGCTCGAAGTAATGCACGAAATATCGCTTACCAACTCCTCATCTTCAACAGATTTCAGGTAATCCCCAATAGAAATCGTGGGCTCAGCATCAACTTCATCATCAAACACGTCAGACATTTCCAAAGTCCCTTAAAACAGAATCACGCGAAAAGATTATGAAATGAAAAAAAAGGAAGAACCTCAATTTATTGTGCAACCAAAATCCACGATACTTAAACCCCAAGAGTAAGAAAATCATCAGTAATTTTTTCTGAGAAAATCCATAGGAACACTAAAATAAAACACCTTTTGTTAGAGTGAGAGGGAACCCAAGATTGCTAATGGAATGAAGATAAAAGACAGAGATAATTTTGATAAGATAAATCCTAGATGGTTGATTCAGGGGTGGAATTGGAAGATAAGTAATGACGATTGCGGAATTTACCAGAAGAAATGGAGTTCGGAATTTGAGTTAGGGTTCTTCCAACTTGTGAAATGAGTTTGTTCTGTGTTGGGAGATTTCAGGGATGTAAGGGTATTTTCCCGCCAAATCGATCCCCAATTTATTTTGGTCAGGAGTATTATACGACAATTTATTTGTACAATGATATCCTAAATGAGGTATGCTTGCTTAATCACAACATAGATATTGTATATAGCCTCCATACCGCTTGTAATTTGAAAATCATTCTCCCACTTGCATTATATCTGATCTCTTAATTTTATTAAAATTTGTATTGTCACAAGCTATTCACGTTCTTATTGTACCGAGGAGTAGATCACAACATAAATATTGTATATCGTCTTCGTACCGTTTGTAATTTGAAAATCATTCTCCACTCACATTATATCTAATCTTTTGATTTTATTAAAATCTGTATTGTCACAAACTATTCACGTTCTTATTGTACGGAGGATTAGCCCTCGGTCCATGAAATGGATGCCACTTTTGTTATTTAAGTTTGTCCACGAAATGGTTGCCACATTTTCTACTTCACTCACATTTATTGTGGGACCTTTACTCCACTCACAACAATACTCACTATTATCCAATACTTCACTCACATTTATTGTCTTTTCTAATATTTCTGCATCTCTCTATACTTGATTCATAATTTTAAGGATACGTTTGTGGAGGCTCACCTCTTGCCGCTAGCCAATTTATGATTTTTATATTCTGTAGGATTTGTGCCGCTTATCTCGATTATTTTCGTATTCACTTTATCTTCGTTCGAAATAACATAATTTCTGAATCTGAGGAATGTAGAAGGTTAACTCTCTATCTCTCATTATCTCTTGAAATTCAGGAAGAGTTTTGCGTTGTGCGTTTCAATATTGTTTCATTATAATTAAACATAAAAATGCCTTCAACATATGTGAAAAAGTTAAAATTCGGCTATCATAACAATCCCACGCATTGCGTGGGTGGTATGCTAGTTTTCTTAAAACCTGTACCGTCCACAATGTGACAACCATTTCGTGGATGGAGGAAGTAGTATTTTGCAATTTTAGGACAATTTTTTTCAGGCTTGTAAAAATAGGACACTATTAATTGTGGCGTTTGTAGGACAATTTTGAGACCGATCAGGCTAAAGTGCACATTAGTCCAACGTGGCCCTCCAAGTGGAGCCCGAAACCTGACATGAATTATTATATAAAAAAACTTAATTAAAATATAATAAATAAATAGAAAAAGGGAAGGAAAATAAGAAGAGAGGATTGCACATAGATGCCTTCATTCTTGGCCCCAATTTGTGATCTCAAATAACAGAGAGCAGAGCACAACTACAAATTTGAAATGCATTTTCGCAGATCCAAGAGAAATTAGTACATGACACGCCTTAAGATTATCATAGCACAAGCATACCAATAAAGATTAAAACAAAAGGTGAAAATAAAAAATGAAAAACTATGACAGAGTGATAGCAATAAAAAATAAACCTGAAAAAAAAAATAGTGGTAATTAACGATGGAGGGGGCTAGGGGGTGTATTGGTTGTGGATTTTGATGGAATTTTTTGGACTTTAAAAAGTCTATGGATTTGAGAAATTCATTTACTCCACACGGAGTCTGTAAGATTTTGGATGGATTTCGTATAGATTTTTTACAATTTCAGTGGATTTGAAATCCACTATCCCAACGTCCGCTGCAATCCAGTAAGCGTACGAAATATACCAGCGACCGCTGGCACACAACAGTCGCTGAAATCAAGCGACCGCTGGATGCCAGCAACCATTGGGAATTGGTTCAGTGAGAATTCCCAGCCCCCGCTGAGAATTCCCAATTGCTTAGTCAAATTTGTTGGTTCATGAAATTGTCGTTTCTTGTAAATTTTTATACTCACTGTCTTTAGACGAAATTAATGAATTATAGTAGCGAAACCAACTATCCGCCATGGAAGCTCTAAAAGCTTCATCTTTTCCATCCTTTCATTGCCACCCCATCTCAGCAAGAAATCCCAGAAACATATTCGAAAAACCCAGTTTGCAAATTCCATCATCTCGACGAATCACAACATTTCTTTCTGCCCAGAAATCGAATTTAAAGATTTTCACAGCGATCTCACTGGCCGCCCCTTCAACGGAGGAAACTTCGCCGTCGGATCAAGAGATAGAATCCGAGAAGAATGAGGAGAAATTTGATTGGTACGAGAACTGATACCCCGTGTAGCCGGTGTAATGATTTTCCATTGGAGTCATTGATGGAGCCAGCGACCGCTGGAGCTCACCCAGCGCTGGGTGCGCGCCAACGACCACTGGAGAGCCGTTGGTGCTGAGGTGAAACAATCCATCGAAATCTGGTGGGGGTGAGGTTGATTTCATCTGATGATCCCGATACGAGTTCTGGTGTATGGGGAGGGGGGAATACAACCAGTTAGGAATTTTAAAACAACCCCCTGAAAAATTATCACAACTGAGTAAGACGACTCAGCTGGAATCACAACTGAGTGAGAAAACTCAGCTGGAAGAGTGGTGCTGTGCGGAATGTGGTGGAAACAACAATAACTCGTATAAAACAACTCACGCTCAGATGCAAGGTCGGTCAACAACCAAAACAGTTGAAATGTAAAGATGCAGTTTTGAGTGCTGGTTAGTTGGTCAGTTGGATATGAAAAAAGTAACTGAACAGAAAACACAAACACACAAAGGATTTACGTGGTTCGGAGAGAACTCCTACGTCCACGGGGAGTTGTGAGTCCACACAACTCAGTCCAAATTCTTTAGGACAGCTACCACAAAGCTTACGCGGGCTTTGCAACCGTTCAGATAAGTTTGCGGGTACTTATCAACCTTACAGATAAGTTTACGGGTACTTATCAACCTTTCTACTCAATTTCGGGAAGAGCAGGATCCTAACAACCTTTTTAGGGGATGTGTATAAAGGTGGGTTTTCCAACTACTAGCTCTAACAAAGAAGTGAGCTAGGATCTAAGCTTGAACGAATGAAGACTCAAACTAAGATCGAAAACACCAAGACAGATTCTAACACTCTATGAACTCTCAGCTGGTGATGTTCTTAGAGGATAATTTCAGTTTAGCTCGTGTGCAGTTTTTCGTCGTTCTTTCGCTCGTCTGTCTCTTGTTTTTTTCTATCTTGATGAATGAATGAATGCCTCTATTTATAGGCGGTGAGAATCAACTAGCCGTTGGAAGAGCCGTTGATCTTTGTTCTGTGAAAGCGATGGCTTGTCTCTCATCTCTGCAGATTTTCCCGATTTGGCAACTGTGAACTTCTGCTTTCCTTCTGAGACAACCGTGTGTTGGGAGGTAATGACAGAACGTCAAACCTTCACGTGACTTCCTATTTGAAATTCAAATTTCAACCTTTGTCTTTCAACATTGGTTAGTCGATTGAGACATTCGATCTTCATCCGAGTGGTCTTCAGCTGATGTTCTATCTAATCGCTACCTTCATCTGACCTTCTGTCTGAATAGGAACAGTTGAACCCTCAGCTGCCTTGAACTTCATGTTGTCGATCTATCAGATTAAGTCCTGCAACTGATGTTCCATCTGATGTTCCATATCTGAAAAGTTGGCTTGAACGCTCAGTTGTCTTTCTTACATCTGATGTTCTATATCAGAACAGTTGGATTGAACGCTTAGTTGTTTTTCTTCCATCTGATGTTCTATCCGAGTAAAGCCATGTTGCCGTCTTCAGCTGGAGTCCAGTAAAGATAAAATGTGAACATTGCTCAAACAGCGAGCCTAAATACTAACATTAGGAAATGGGAACATCTACTCGGTTGGGGTCAGTTGGTTTTGGAATCAATCAAAACTTTACTAAATTTCCCAACAATTTCCCCCTTTTTGATGATGCCAAAACCCTACTGATCTAAACCCTACTGACTTATTTAAAATCTCAGCTGAAACTCTAGACAGTCTATAAGATTAAACATCAAAGGGTTAGCACAGTTATAACATGGTATTGAAATAACTTTGCGATTCAGAGCTTGGACAACTGGAAAATTGTACATCAAGGTGAATCGGATATATGATGAAAGTTTTCATTACAACTGATGTTTACACAGATAAGCACAAAAATCAAAATACATCAGTGGCTCAAAAACTCTATCTTGGCTTCAGCCCATACTTGCCAAAAATCCTGACAAAAATATCTCTCTTGGCATCTGACTCCTTCGAGATATCTACTCCATGTTCCTGATAGACTTTTCTTGCCTCAGCTGTGATCTTCTGTCTGTTAGGATTTCTTGTATCTGGAATGAATGGAGGAAGATATGTAACCTTCTGAGGGACAGGGACTGTGTTCATATCCAGTTTTGCATCAATCATAGCTCGTCTGAACTGGCTGAACATGCCCGGTTCCCCAGAGTGTAGCTCGGTTAGGGCTTCTTTGAAAGCTCTTCTTGGGTCCTCAGTTGCGAACACCTTCCTATAGTAGAAATCATTCACAAATTCTTGTTTGAATGATTCCCAATCATCATTCCATTCTTCCGGCATCCACTTGTCAACATGCTTGAAGCGTCCCTGGAGCTTTATCTTTCCTGGCAGTCTTTGCTGCTTCATTCTTGCTTCAGCCTTCACCTGATGTTTCTCAATGCGTCGTCGGCATCGAGAGGCAACATTTCTGTTCAAGTTGTTGGTGATCTTGGCAAGCTTTTCTTCAAATTTGTTAATTCTTGTAGCTTGGTTGGCTGCGAATTTCTTTATCCAATCCAGATTCATGTAATCCTTCTCCGGAACATCCATAGCTTTGGCAGCAGCAATACACTCTTCGGTTGTAATACCGTCGAGTTCAGCATCGAGCTCGGCTGCAATCTCGGCTATGGAGTTGTAGGAAACTCCATACTCTTTCGCTTGCTCCATGTCCTTAGCCATTTCTTCTCCTCCGACAACAATGGATTTCAGCTGTTGTTGTTTCTTGTAGATTGGCTTCGGAGCGGACTTCTTCTTCGGAGCTGTCTTCTTCAGCTGGGTCTTATTCAGTTGAGATTCCTTTCCGGCTGTCATCTCTTCTTCAGCTTCTTGCATCTCATCTTCCCGGGTCTCATCTTCCCCCTTTTTGGCATCAGCAACAAGGCTTGCGACTGAGCCATCCAGAGAAGTGAGTTTCTGTTCAGCCTGCTGAATCCGGTTGAAGAGTTCATCTACAGAGCATTCCACATCAACCTTCTTTTGCCAGTTCATTGTCACGACGCTCTTGGTCAGTTTTCTTCATGGCGGCGAAGGTTTCAGTGACTTCAGTTTGGAAGGCGACGAACTCATCTTTGTTCCAACCGAGAATCCCATTCTTGGTCTTGAGACTGTTGAGATTTGGCAAGATTGGATTCTGAGATGGACTTGAACACGTTCAGTTCTGATTTGATGCCAAGAACTGTTGTCTTCAGGTCATTGATATCCTTGCTGGTGGATGTTGAGAAGTCATCCAGCTTCATCTTGATCGCATCATGTTCTTCTAGCAGCTTCCCGTGCTTCTCATCCTGAGCTTCAATCATCTTCTGCTGTTCTTCACGGTTGAGCTGGATGTTGGTAAGCATCTCCTTCCTCAGCTGATTGACTCTCTCAGTGATCAGCTCGCATATTTCATCTGAGGAGGGTGCTGGCTGTTCAGCTGGTGCTGGTTGTTCAACAGTAACCATGGCTTGACGATTGGCCAGGTACAGTTTAAGCTCTTCTTCCTCCTGCTTCGCTGCTGCTGCGGCTGCGTCAAGATCATCTACGAAATCAGCAGACTTGGTTAGCATGTTGTCAAGGAAGGTGACACATTCTTGTTCAGCTGTCTCTCTTGTGTCTCTTCCTTCTGCCTTGCTGACATCCAGACGGTGAGTCAGCAGTGCGATCTTGTTGTTGTACGCAACCTCAAGGTTGGTATAATTGAAGAATTCCCTCAGACACGACTCATCGGCCTTGAGCTGGTTTTAACTGTGTATTCGGATGGTATCTTCCTTGACATACCAGTGGCTGAATATGATGTTGAATTGATACATCAGCTCAGTTCCGAGCGTGGCAAAGGTTGGCATGTCACGCGCCTCGGGGAACATTCCAATCAGCTTCTGAAAGCAATAAGCCAACTTGCCTTCATGTTCCAATGCGACAGCTCGACGATCAGCTTCTTCGTCGATAGGGAAGGGAGAGAGATTTTCATATGGAATCGGTTCAAGGGTTTCCTCAACATTGGCCAAAGAAGTGGTCATAATGTTGGCATCGAGCGGGGAGCTTGGAATTTCTGATTGGGTTGTAATGTTGGTATCGAGAGGTTCCTCAACATTGGCCAAAGAAGTGGTCACAATGTTGGCATCGAGCGGGGAGCTCGGAATTTCTGGCTGAATATCAGTTAGGATAACCTGACTGTGCTGTACGGCATCAGCTCCTGCCGTGGGGGAGGTCGGAACATCTTCGAATTCCTTGGATGAAGAAGATGCATCCGAGGACATGGTCGGCTCATCTTCTGGATCGGTTTCCATCCCTTCTATCCTATCTGTTCCACTTGCGCGAGGAACAATCTCGAAAGCATCTTTGTCAACTGAGTGACTCGACTCAGATGGCACCTCCTCAGCTGGTACATCCTCAGCTGGTTTTGCAACTGACTTCTTGATGCGAACCCTCAACTTTTTCTTCCGCGGCTCCTCCTCTTGATCCTTATCTGACTCATCTCTAAGTCGGCGAGCAGCTGTCGATTTGAAAGAGTGGCCGATAGCTGGAGGCAGCTCCTCAGCTGTATCTTTCTCCTCAGCTGATTTCACTGCTTCCCTTTTCTCTTTGGGAGTGTAGACACTCCGAATCACATCAAGAGCTTTCTTGGCTGTTGGGAACAGCATCTGCCTCTTGATTGGTGTCTCCTCACTGTCTTCCCACACCATGTTCTGATCATTTGTGGCGAGAAGGATCAGGGCAGATATTTTAACTCCAAAATTCAGAGTTCCCTTAACACTTAACAATTTCTCCCCAGAATCAGTTGTAGATTTTGAAATCTTCTGCTTCTCCATTGTCAACTGGTGTTCGAAGAACTTGAAGCAGTTGATGTTGTGCTTGTGCTCCAGAGCTATCATCTACTTGAGCTTGGGTCGGTTGATATCTCCAAAGGCTCCGTTGTATCCAAAGATAACCTTGGATAGAACATCGAACAGAAGTCGATGCTCGGGTTTCAACTTTGTTCGCTGCATGTTGTTCCTCAATCTTTCTGCAGTGATAAGAGCATCCTCAAGAAATTGATCGGCATCTGCATCTGTGATGTTCTCGACGGTGTCCGTGGCGGTCAGATTCGGTGGAATGATGGAGCGTAGCATCTCGGAAACTGGTATGTGGAAGTTGACACGGCGGACAGTTCGGGCAGGAACGTCGCGCTGTCGACATGAGATTTCTGACACGAGGCCTACTCTCTGCTTGTATTGCAGGTTCATGTAGAATTCTCCGACTTGACGCCTGAGCAAGTGGGTGGGAAAGAGCGTCGCCCACTCAAGAAGGCCATTATCCCTGAGAAGATTGGCGAGAGGGGATAACGCCGGCGAGTCCAGAGCTTCTGTTGACAGAATCTGCTTGAAGTGGATTCTGGATATCATCATGTCATATGATTCCTCGTACGACGACGGGACAAGAGTTGGTCCTGATGATGCCATCTTCTTTCCTTGCGAAGAAGCTTTTGGTGCCATTTAATATTGCAGTGAAGTTTATATATAGAGAGAAGAAAAGAAGCTTAGCCGAAAATGGTGAAACAAGATCAGAGACGAAGATGAACAGTTACTCAGATAAACACAAGTATAGAAGGTAAGAAATCACTTCCTGATTTTCCGCCTTTTATAGGTTAGTGGGTCGTTTGAAATCGATGGCCAAGGTTGAATGGCGCGAATCCATCAATGGCTGAGATCTCTCGACTGTTGACTAACTTTGACTGATGTCAAATTCCGAGTTCCAACATGCGCGAGTGAGAAGGTGAACTGTTTTTGTGTCAGCCCAGTCGCACTATAAAGTAAGGCTATTGATGTTCAGCCGTACTTTACATTAAATGCGCTATGATGGCTATTTTAATCTAACTGACATGCTTAGGAATGTTTGAATTTATTTCAAACATTCACATTTAAGAACTAAACACCTTCAGCCATAAATGATACCTGCCAGCTGATGTCGGAATCAGCTGTGTTCCAATATTGCAGCATACCATCAGCTGACTCGAGTTCGTCTGTTCAGCTGATGTCTGATGTCTTTGGATGGCGATCCGCATATGAGATTCCCCCTCAGATGGATATCTATCTCTTCAGCTCGGCTGATTCCTCATCTGATGGATCCAACAATCCAAGGAGATCACATAACATCTTAAATCTTGCTTCGGCTAGAGGTTTAGTGAAGATTCGGCTCTCTGAATCTCAGTTGGAATCTTCTCCACAGATACATCCTTCTTCTCAATATGATCTCGGATAAAATAATGTCGGATGTCAATGTGCTTCGTCCGAGAATGGTGAACAGGATTCAAAGAGATAGCAATGGCACTTGAGCTATCACAATGGATGGGAACCTGTCCAGTTGCTACTTCATAATCTCTCAGCTGCTGCTTGAGCCACAACACTTGCATGCAACAACTACCTGCAGCCATATACTCTGACTCGGTTGTAGAAGTGGCAACACATACTTGTTTCTTTAAAAACCATGAAACTAGCTTGCTTCCCATGAACTGATAGTGTCCAGATGTGGACTTCCTGTCCAACCGATCTCCGGCTAGATCCGCATCTGAGTATCTGGACAGTTGGATATTGTCGTCGGGTGGGTACCACAACCCAACATTAACAGTACCCTTCAGATACTTAATGATGTTCTTTGCTGCCAACATGTGTGCTTCCCTCGGCTGAACTTGGAACCGAGCACACACTCCAACTGCGTAAGATATGTCTGGCCGACTGGCGATTAGATATAGCAAAGAACCAATAATCCCTCTATACTTACTGGCATCCACGAATTTTCCCTCAGATCCGGGTTCAATCTTCCAGTTAGTATTCATCGGGATCCGTGTGGTTTTACTTGTCTGCAATCCGAACTTTGCGATGAGCTCCTTTGTATATTTGGACTGATTAATAAAAATCCCCTTTGATGACTGCTTCACTTGTAGCCCAAGAAAATAGTTCATCTCACCCATCATCGACATCTCGAATTTCTCCTTCATGAGAGTTGAGAATTTCTCGCACAGCTCCTCCGACTTGGAACCGAATATGATGTCGTCAACATAGATTTGCACAACAAGTATGTCTTCTCCAACTTTTATGGTGAACAGTGTTTCGTCAACTGACCCTCGTTTGAACCCCGAGTTCATAAGAAAACCACAGAGAGTGTCATACCAAGCCCTAGGTGCTTGCTTCAATCCATAGATTGCTTTCTTCAACTTATACACTCTTCCATCACCAGTCTCAAAACCGGGAGGCTGTTCAACATAAACATCTTCCTTAATATCACCGTTGAGGAAAGCACACTTCACATCCATCTGATAAACTTTGAATTTGTGACATGCGGCATAGGCTAGAAATATTCGGATAGCTTCCAACCTTGCAACAGATGTGAAAGAATCCTCGAAATCAATTCCTTCTTGTTGGCAATATCCCTGAGCTACCAACCTTGCCTTGTTTCTCACGATGAATCCAATGGCGTCTCTCTTGTTCTTGAAAATCCACTTTAATCCAATGACTTTAACACTATTTGGTCTTTCTACCAACTCTCATACACAGTTGCGTAGAAATTCATTCAGCTCTTCTTGCATGGCTGTTGTCCAATGAACACAGTTGAGAGCTTCCACAACATTCTTCGGTTCTGGCACATCAGCTACGAAACATGAAATCATGGCAACATCTCCGGCTTGCTCGAACTCCTCAAGAACTGCCAACTCCTCAGCATATTGGGTGAAAATGCTGGAATCTTTCTCAGCTGAGTCTGGATTTGCAACTCTGCTCCTAGTACGCACACCTTTGGCTGGATCTCCAATGATGTTGTCCTTGGAATGATCTTCATACCATCTTGTTGCGTCTTCCTTCTTCTTCCAACAGTGGCGGTTCCGTGATCTGAGCCGTGGGAGATGCTGGGATCTTCAGAACTGGTGAGTTATCTGCTGTTGAGTCTGGATCCTCAACATGGATAATATCTTGAACCGGGCTTGGTTGGGCTTCGGATGCTGATGCAGTTGGAGTAATATCAGCTGAAGTTCCCCCTTGAGATGAGCTGGTGTCCTCACATTCATCTTCAGAGGAACAAGGATCATCATCCTCGGTTGCCCATACCAATGGTTCAGCTAGATTCTTCTGCCTTAGAACCTGCGATCTGGTGAGAGCTGGTGGAACATGTGGATCTGCTTGTTGTCCTTTAGCCTGTTCCCTGCACTCAAAAGTAGATTCATCAAAACTAACATGAGGTGTTATCTCCACAACATGAGAGATGTTGTTAAAAACTCTATAAGCCTTGATCCGAGCAGCATATCCGAGAAATATGCCCTTCGAAGCTTTGGCGTCAAAATTTTTTAACTGAGTCTTCCCATTGTTGTGAATATAACACTTAGAACCAAAAACGCGAAAATATGAAATATCAGGCTTCCTGCGTCTCCATAGTTCATATGGAGTTTTTCCCAACCGCTTGGTCAGAAGAGACCGGTTCTGGGTGTAGCATGTTGTGTTGATTGCCTCAGCCCAAAATCTCTTTGGCAAAGCTGAGCTTGTCAACATGGATGTAGTCGCATCCTTCAGCGTTCGGTTCCTTCGCTCGGCTACTCCATTCTGTTGTGGAGTACGAGCAGCCGATGTTTGATGAGTGATTCCGTGCTTCTCGTAGTATTTGATGATGGTTTCATTGAGGAACTCGGTTCCACGGTCTGATCGGATGGAAATGATTTTCATCTCTTGTTGGTTAGATATCCGATCCATCAGCTTGGGTAGCTCATCTCGGGTTTCACTTTTGTGACGCATGAAAATGGTCCACGTGTACCTAGAGAAATCATCAGCAACAACAAGTGTATATTCGTTACCATTCATGCTCTTGGGAGTAACAGGCCCAAAGAGATCCATATGGATCAGCTGTAATACTCGGTCGCTTGAGGGAATCTTTTTCAACCGAAAGGAGGATCTAGCGAGCTTTCCTAGCTGACACGCACTGCAGATATGTGTTGGTGAAAACTCACGGTTCAGAATTCCCTTTGCACGTTCCTGTCTTGCAAGTCGGTTCATTGTCTTGAAATTCAGATGGTTGAGTCTTTTGTGCCACAGCCAGCTCACATCTGAACTACTCTTCGATAAAAGACAGGTGTCAGGGGGACTACTATTCCAATCTGCATAGTAGACATTCCCGGTTGGGGTTCGATTTTCCAACAATATGACTTGCTTTGATCTGATATTTTTGACCCTGCAGCCCTGTGCATCAAACTTGACAGAGAAACCATTATCACAGAATTGGCTGATGGAGAGCAAGTTATGCTTCAATCCATCAACATATGAAACATTGGGAATAGACACGAGATTGGTTTCAAGGGTACCGTAGCCTTTGGTGTGACCTTTTGAGTTGTCACCAAAGGTAACAGATGGTCCTTCCTTCTCCACGAAACTTCCAAGCAAATCCCTCAGATTCGTCATGTGTTTCGAGCATCCACTGTCCATCACCCACATGGTATGTGATGCTTTATTCTTCCTCAGCTGTTCCTCCTGCTCCTGGACAAAGAAACATGCTTAGGTCCCCAATTTTAGTTGGGTCCTGGAGGGTTAGAACCAGTTCCCCCTTGAACTGTGGGTCGCTTTTCCCTGTAGATTCGGATAGATTTGTCATTCAAGATTATCTTTCCTTCTCCATCAACTATAACAACACCTCGGTGGGCTTCAGGAGGAGAAGCGTTCCCCCTGTTTTGCTGACGTTTCTGACCCTGTTGGTTTTGCCTATGAGGTCGGACGCCATTTTGGAATCTTTGTGGTTGAGTCTGATTCCATTTTCCTGACTGTTGACGACAGTTGTTCATGCCCTGTTGTTGATTCATGTTCTGGCATGAATATCTCCAGGTGTTGGAACTGTTCCACATTGGTTGACTCTGATGGAACCTTTGGTTGTTATGATGATGGAACCGATGTTGATTCTGATGGTTAAATCCCTGTTGGTTCTGTTGATTCCATCCCTTCTGAGGTTGGTTCAGAGGTCGGTTCAGAGGTCGGTTCTGAGGTCGGCTCTGAGGTCGGTTCTGAGGTCGGTTCTGATTGTATCTCCGACGTCTCTGGTTCCTCTTCTGAGTCCTGGAACATTCCCCCTCGGTTGTTATCCCAACTGATGGATTCTTCAGTTCTCCACCCACAACTCCTTTTCCTTTCTCAGCTGCAGTTCCCTTGGCAGGTTGTGCTGTAGGTACTTGCTGTGACGTGGAGGTTGGATTAAGTTGGGGAGTTGCATACTCAACTGTATTTGGTTTGGCAACCGTGACATCCACAGCCTTGATAAAGGTTGCGGGCGGAATTCCAGTATCCTTGACCATGTCGTAGCCGAGTCCAGACACGTCATCCATCTGTCTTCGGTAACTGATGAGATTCTCGATGATTTTGGATGATTGATATAGCTTTATCAGGTTGTCCTTCTCAGTTTGTAGATCCTTGAGAAGAACAACTATATGCTCTGTCTGTGCATCTGACATCTTCATCAGCTGGTCGATCTGTGCCTCTTGCTTGTTCAACTGTTCATGCTACTCCTTGATCTGCTTCTTCAACTCCTCATCGGTTGGAGCCTTATTTTGGTTGACCACATTCAGTTGACTTTTGAGATCATCAATCTTTTCGGTTTGACTTTTAATCAGATCGTCCTTTTCGGTTAAGGATTCTTCAAGTCTGACAAACTGTTCTTGAAGATTCTTAAACTCAACCGATTGCTGATGCAATTCTTCACTGAGTTCTAGGAAGTCACCCCAAGAGGGTTCCAACTCTTCATCTACTGTTTCCTGCATGTTAGTAGCATTGGAAGAATTTAAATTAACTGGACTAGAATATACCTCAGCATCATCCTGGTCGGTTCCAAAAGCGACACTGATCCTGTCCGATAGCATTGTTGGTGGAAGTCAGCTCGTCCTCATCTTCGGTGTCGGTGAAGATGTCCATGTCATCAGCTGCTTCTTCTGCAACCATGGCCTTGTTCTTTGCATTATGCTTAGCCCTCAACGCATCTCTATCTTTCTTCGAAAGATCTGGACAATCAACTTTGAAGTGTCCCTCTTTGCCGCATTCAAAGCAACTGTTGGTCACAGGCTTTGAGTTATCTCGAATTCGGTTGGATTTATAGAACCGCTTATATTTTCCGAACCGAGTATCCATGTCAGCCAGCTTCTTTGACAGGGCGGCGATACTCTGTTGCAGCTCTTCTCTGCTCGGCTCCTTCGAAGCTGTGTCCGCAGATCTTGTTGCCCTTGATGTTCGCGGCTTGGAATAGTCAGCTCGAAGTGCTACTGTCTTTGTTCCGGAACCAACATCCTCATGTCGACTCGTCTGTACCGAGGACTGAGTTGATCTTCGTCGGTTCACCTTGTACCCGTTTCCTTTCAGAATTGAGAACAGTCTGTCCGTTCCCATCTCTCCAAGATCAGCTCGGCTTTCATGAATGTTGGTGAAGGTGTCCCAATCAGCTGGTAGGGCTTGTAATACTTTGAGGTTGATCTCTCTCAAAGTATATTTCCCTCGTCAGATAGAATGAATCCTTTGGATGATATCCATGAACCGAAGCTCCAACTGATCAATAGTTTCATCGACTTTTAGACAAAAATTGTCAAAGTCTTGACAAGCATGGGAGAACTTGTTCTCCTTGGTTTCGTCACTCCCTTCACTAAGAGATGCCAAAATGTCCCACATCTCCTTAGCTGTGTTGCACTCTTCTATCCATGAAAGATAGTCTTGTCCAACTGTGGACATGATAGTGCTCTGAGCCCAGATATCAAGCTGGCTCACTGTTGCTTCCTCAGGAGTAAAATCTTCTGGCTTTTTCTCAACCATCACCTCAGTTGCATCCCCATCATTGGGATTTGTAGGAGTGCGAATGACTTTTTCCATGATGGTGATCAGTCCGGATGTAATCACTTGTTGCATTCAATGATGCTTGGACAGTAGAATCTTCTTCATCCGAGTTTTCCAGGATGTATAGTTCACAACCGAGAACATGACAACAATCTTGTCTTTAACATCCATCTGCACACAACAAACAGACAACAAATGTAAGCAGAAATGCACTAGCGTGAAAAAGATCTATTCGGTTGACCACTGAAGAAAAACACCTCGATTCACACCTCGTGAAACAGAGACAGCGGTCTTTTGAACCACTGCTCTGATACCACTTGATGGTCCCGATACGAGTTCTGGTGTATGGGGAGGGGGGAATACAACCAGTTAGGAATTTTAAAACAACCCCCTGAAAAATTATCACAACTGAGTAAGACGACTCAGCTGGAATCACAACTGAGTGAGAAAACTCAGCTGGAAGAGTGGTGCTGTGCGGAATGTGGTGGAAACAACAATAACTCGTATAAAACAACTCACGCTCAGATGCAAGGTCGGTCAACAACCAAAACAGTTGAAATGTAAAGATGCAGTTTTGAGTGCTGGTTAGTTGGTCAGTTGGATATGCAAAAAGTAACTGAACAGAAAACACAAACACACAAAGGATTTACGTGGTTCGGAGAGAACTCCTACGTCCACGGGGAGTTGTGAGTCCACACAACTCAGTCCAAATTCTTTAGGACAGCTACCACAAAGCTTACGCGGGCTTTGCAACCGTTCAGATAAGTTTGCGGGTACTTATCAACCTTACAGATAAGTTTACGGGTACTTATCAACCTTTCTACTCAATTTCGGGAAGAGCAGGATCCTAACAACCTTTTTAGGGGATGTGTATAAGGGTGGGTTTTCCAACTACTAGCTCTAACAAAGAAGTGAGCTAGGATCTAAGCTTGAACGAATGAAGACTCAAACTAAGATCGAAAACACCAAGACAGATTCTAACACTCTATGAACTCTTAGCTGGTGATGTTCTTAGAGGATAATTTCAGTTTAGCTCGTGTGCAGTTTTTCGTCGTTCTTTCGCTCGTCTGTCTCTTGTTTTTTTCTATCTTGATGAATGAATGAATGCCTCTATTTATAGGCGGTGAGAATCAACTAGCCGTTGGAAGAGACGTTGATCTTTGTTCTGTGAAACCGATGTCTTGTCTCTCATCTCTGCAGATTTTCCCGATTTGGCAACTGTGAACTTCTGCTTTCCTTCTGAGACAACCGTGTGTTGGGAGGTAATGACAGAACGTCAAACCTTCACGTGACTTCCTATTTGAAATTTAAATTTCAACCTTTGTCTTTCAACATTGGTTAGTCGATTGAGACATTCGATCTTCATCCGAGTGGTCTTCAGCTGATGTTCCATCTGATCGCTACCTTCATCTGACCTTCTGTCTGAATAGGAACAGTTGAACCCTCAGCTGCCTTGAACTTCATGTTGTCGATCTATCAGGGGATCCACGTGAGACTCACGTGTACTTTCATCAAATTGGGCCTAATATTATCCTACAAATGCAATATTTGATAATATTGTCCTACTTTTTACATGCCCGCAAAAATTTGTGCTAAAATTACAAAACAGTAAAAGTTAGTGTCTTAAAAAAACCTCTAACTCTGTTTTTTAATACAAAAGTATATATATATTGTCGAATAAAAAAGTACATCACCATATAAATATATTAATTAAATTGATGATTGTTGTAAAATACTAGTATTATGGATCATCCACAGGTTTCACCTGTTCTCACCAGATCACAAGCTCTATGGGAAAAGAATCTAGCAAAACCATTGGTATGGGCAACTGAGGATGATGATCCATACTCCTCTGAAGATGAATGCGAGGACCCCAGCTCATCTCAAGGGGGAACTCTAGCTGATGCCCCTCCAACTGCATCAGCATCTGAAGCTCAACCGAGCCCAGTTCGAAATGTTATCAATGTTGAGGATCCAGACTCAACAACTGATAAATCACCAGCTCAGAAGAGTCCAGCATCTCCCACAGCTCAGATCACGGAATCGCCACAGTTGGAAGAAGAAGGAAGACACAACCAAAGATGGTATGAAGATCATTCCACTGACAACATCATCGGAGATCCAACCGAAAGTGCACGTACAAGGAGCCGAGTTGCAAATCCAGATCCAACCGAGGAAGATTCCAACACTTATGCTCAATATGCTGAGGAGTTGGCAGTTCTAGAGGAGTTCGAGCAAGCTGGAGATGTTGCCATGATTTCTTGCTTTGTAGTTGATGTGCCAGAACCGAAGAACGTTGTGGAAGCTCTCAACCGTGTTCACTGGACAACAGCCATGCAAGAAGAACTGAATGAGTTTCTACGCAACTGTGTATGGGAGTTGGTAGAAAGACCAAATGGTGTCAAGGTTATTGGATTGAAGTGGATTTTTAAAAACAAGAGAGACGCCATTGGATTCATAGTGAGGAATAAGGCAAGGTTGGTAGCTCAAGAATATTGCCAACAAGAAGGAATCGATTTCGAGGACTCTTTCGCGCCAGTTGCAAGACTGGAAGCCATCCGAATATTTCTAGCCTATGTCGCATTTCACAAGTTCAAGGTCTATCAGATGGATGTGAAGTGTGCCTTTCTCAACGGTGATATCAAGGAAGATGTTTATGTTGAACAGCCTCCCGGTTTTGAAACTGGAGATGGAAGAGTGTACAAGTTGAAGAAAGCAATCTATGGACTGAAACAAGCACCCAGGGCTTGGTATGACACTCTTTGTGGTTTTCTTCTGAACTCGGGATTCAAACGAGGGTCAGTTGACAAAATACTGTTCACCATCAAGGTTGGAGAAGATATACTTGTTGTGCAAATCTACGTCGACGACATCATATTCGGTTCTAAGTCGAAGGTACTGTGTGAAAAATTTTCAAATCTCATGAAGGAGAAGTTCGAGATGTCGATGATGGGCGAGATGAACTATTTTCTTGGACTTCAAGTGAAGCAGTCACCAGAAGGGATTTTCATCAATCAGTCCAAATATACTAAGGAGCTCATCACCAAGTTCGAATTGCAAACAAGTAAGACAACTAGGATCCCGATGAATACTAACTGGAAGATTGAACCTGGAACTGAGGGAAAGCTCGTGGATGCCAGTAAGTATAGAAGGATCATCGGTTCTTTGCTCTATCTAACCACCAGTCGGCCAGACATATCATACACAGTTGGAGTGTGTGCTCGGTTCCAAGTTCAACCCAGGGAAGCACACATGTTGGCAGCAAAGAACATCATCAAGTATCTGAAGGGAACTGTTAATGTTGGGTTGTGGTATCCAACCGACGACAACATCCAACTGACCGGATACTCAGATGCAGATCTAGCAGGAGATCGGTTGGACAGGAAGTCCACATCTGGACATTGTCAGTTCATGGAAAGCAAGCTAGTTTCGTGGTTCTCCAATAAACAAGCATGTGTTGCCACTTCTACAACCGAGTCAGAATATATGGCTGCCGGAAGCTGTTGCATGCAAGTGTTATGGCTCAAGCAACAGCTGAGAGATTATGAAGTCTCAACTGGACAGGTTCCCATTCATTGCAATAGCTCAAGTACCATTTGAATCGTGTTCATCACTCTCGGACAAAGCATATCAACATCCGTCATCATTTTATCCGAGATCATATTGAGAAGAAGGATGTATCCATGGAGAAGATTCCAACTGAGATTCAGAGAGCTGATATCTTCACCAAACCTCTAGCTGAAGCACGGTTCAAGATGCTATGTGACCTCCTTGGATTGTTGGATCCATCAGATGAGGAGTCAACTGAGGTGAAGAGATAAATATCCATCTGAGGGGGAAGCTCAGATGAAGGGAGAATCTCAGATGCGGATCGCCAACTGAAGACATCAGACGTCAGCTGAACAGTCGAACTTGAGTCAGCTGATGGTATGCCGATCAGATGCAGATTGCCAACCGAAGGAATCAGACGTCAGCTGAACAGATGAACTCGAGTCAGCTGATGGTATGCCGCAACATGGGAACACAAGTGATTTCGACATTAGCTGACAGGTATCATTTATGGCTGAAGGTGTTATGTTCTTAAATGAGAATGTTTGAAATAAATTCAAACATTCCTGAGCTAGTCAGTTACATTAAAATAGCCATCATGTCGCATTAAATGTAAAGTACGGCTGAACATCCATAGCCTACTTTATAGTGCGACTGGGCTGACAAGATAAACTGTACATCTTCTCACGCGCTGGTTGGAACTCGGTGCATGACGTCAAGTCAAAGATAGTCAACAGTCGCGTGATCTCAACCGTTGATGGATTCGCGCCATTTAACCTCAGCCGTTGATCTTAATCAAGTCAAAAACCTATATATAGAGGAAAATCAGGAAGTGATCTCTTACCTTCCTCATCCGTATCTATCTGCTATAACTGTTCATCGTCTTCCCAGTTTTTGTCTAACTATTTTCTGCAAAAGATTTCCCTTACTTCTTCCTATAAATACCTTTGCAGTGATCATAAATGGCCCCCAAAATCAAGAAAATGGCTTCTTCCGGATCTTCCCTTGTCCCTACCTCTTACGAAGAATAATTCGACATGCTGGTGTCAAAGATCCATTTCGAACAGATCCTCTCCGACAAGGATTTGGAGTCGCCGGTGTTGGCTCCCCTCGCCAATACTCTCAGAGAGAATGGCCTCCTCGAATGGGCCAAGCTTTGCCCCTCCCACTTGCTCAGGCGACAAGTCGGGGAGTTCTACATCAACCTGCAAGCATCCATTGACAGCAGGGAAGGAGTAACTACAGAGGTCTCCTGCCGCCAACGCGGCGTTCCGGCTAGGACCATTCGCCGCGTCACCTTCCCCATCAATGTTTCCGATGCCCTCTGCCACATCATCCCTGTCAACCACACTGCCACGGAGTTTCTGGAGAACATAACCGACGAGCAGGCGGATGAGTTTCTGCAGAATGCTCTGATCGAGCCGGAGAGGTTGAGAAGCAACATGCAGAGGACGAAGCTGCAGCCAGAACATCGTCTGATGTTCGATGTAGTTTCTAAGGTGGTATTCGGTTATAGTGGTGCATTCGGCGATATCAGCCGACCCAAGTTGAAGCAGTTGGATGCCTTGGAGCACCAACACCAGATCAACTGGTTCCAATACTTTCTGAACCAGTTGATGGTGGAGAAGTCAAAGATCTCCGAGACAACAACTGAGTCTGGAGAGAAGCTGTTGAGTGTGAAAGGGACGCTCAACTTCAGTTGCAAGATCTCAGCCCTGATCCTGCTTGCGACCAAGGATAGCAACATGGTCTGGGAGGACTGTAAAGAGACGCCGTTCAAGAAATTGTTGTTGTTCCTGACAGCTAAGAAGGCACAGGAGGTACTCAGGAGTGTGTATACTCCGAAAGAGAAGAAGGAGGTTGGAAAAACTGCTGAGTCTACAGCTGAGGGAGAATCAGCTGCTGCTCGCCCCGCCAAATCCAAAGTTGCACGCCGACGAGCTGAGTCGGAGAAGGAGTCAGCTGAGGAGCCCTCCAAGAAAAAGTTGAGGGTGAAAATCAAGAAGAAGGTTGTGGTTGAAGCGCCAGCTGTTGAGCCAGCTGAGGAGCAAGCTCCAGCTGAGGAGGAGGCACCGGTCGAGTCTGCGCCAGCTGAGAAGGGAATGCCAGCTGAGGAGCAAGCTCCTGTTGAGGAAGAGGCACCAGTTGAGTCGGCACATGCTGAAGAGCCATCTGAGTCGAGCCGCTCAGCTGAGGCTGCCACTTTTGAGATCACCCCTCGCGCAACCGGAGCTGACGAGGCTGAGGGAATGGAGACGGATGTGAGGTCAGACGCTTCTTCCTCATCTGAGGACCTTGACGACGCCCCAACCTCCCCCACGGCTGGAGTTCATGCCGTACCGCCCCCAGAGCCTTTTGTTCTTTCAACCCTTCCACAACCAAATGTTCCGAGCACCCTGCTCGATGCCAACATTGTGACCGCTCCTTCGGAAAATGTTGAGGAAACAATTGAAACCCCCCTCCCAAACAAATCCAATATTCCGAGCTCCCAGCTCGATGCCGATGTTGCGACCGACTCTTTGGCCAACATCGATGAACCTTTTGAACCTCTGCCATATGATATTTCTCCCTCCCCAATAAATGAAGCAGAGGACCTTCAGGCAGTCGCTCTGGAGCACGAGGGCAGGGTGGCCTACTGCTTCCAGAAGCTGCTAGGCATGTTCCCTGAAGCTCACAACATGCCAGTCTTCACCACTCTAGGAATCGAGCTCTTGTACCAGTTCCACCTGATCTTCAGCCATTGGTACGTCAAAGAAGATTCGATCAGGGTGCAGAGCTGGGACAGGCTTAAGTCAGATGAGTCCCGCATCCAAGCCTACTTCAACTACTCCAACCTTGAAGTGGCTTACAACAACCGGATTGCGCTGCTCACTCGTCGGCTGGACCAGAGCAGAGCTGAAGGGACAGACACCAGGGAAGCAGCTGGACAGGAGTGCATCGACTTTCTCGACAGCATGTTGGTCAAGTCAGTTGACTTCCTTAAGGATGTGGATGCAGCTGCCGCAGCAGCGAAGGAAGAGGAAGAAAAGCTGCAACAGTACCTGGCCAACCGACAAGCCATGGTCACAGTTGAGCCTCTAGCTCTAATTGCACAAGCCCCTCCAGCTGATTAGCATGCTCCCACAACTGAAGAAATATGTGAGCTGGTAGCTGAGAGGGTCAACCAGCTGAGGACTGAACTGCTTGCCAACCTCCAGCAACAAAAAGATGACCAGCTGAGGGTGTTGGAAGCGCAAGAAGTGAAGAATCAGCAACTGGTGGAGGAGAATGTTGCAATGAAGACCAAGCTGGAAGAATTCTCCTCCTCCACCAGTCAAGAAATGTCAGAGCTGAAGTCCACTCTGTTGGGATTGAAGTCGGAGCTGAACGTCTTCAAATCCTTGGCCAACTCCAATCTTGCCAAGTCCCAGCAAACCCAAGATGCTGAATGGGAGTCTTACTTCGAGTCGCGATGGGCTGAGTTCGTGGCTTTTCAAACTGAGGTCATCGAGAACCTCTCTGCTTTAAAGAAAGTCGAACAAGAGCGCCAGGACTCGAATCTAGCGAAGAAGGTGGAGCTTGAGTGCGCTGTCGATGAACTCTTCAACCGTCTTCAACTAGCCAAGGATCAACTCACCTCTCTGGATGGTTCAGTAGCAAGCCTTGTTGCTGATGCCAAAAAGGGGGAAGAGAAGGAGGCAGATGTTGGGGTGCAGGGCGAAGAAGAGACCCAAGCCGAAGAAGAAGTGCCAGCTGTAGCAAAATCTCAGCTGAGGAAGAAGACAAAGAAGGCCGCTCCTAAGTCAACCGAAGTCGGTGGAGCTGAAATGTCAAAAGACTTGGAGCTGGCAGAGAAGTTTGGAGTTTCCTACAACTCCTTAGCCGAGATCGCAGCCGAGCTACATTCAGAACTCGACGGTATCACAACCGAAGAGTGCATCGCAGCTGCTAAGGCTATGGATGTAGAGGAGAAGGATTATATGAACCCGAGCTGGATAAGGAAGTTCGCCACCATCCAGGCAAGGAGGGTGAACCAGTTCGAGGAAGAGCTGAAGAATATGTCCCAGAATTTGGACCGCAACGTTGCCTCCCGCAGCCGACGCCGAATCAACAAACATCAATCAAAGGCGGAAGCTCGGTTGAAGCAACAAAGGTTGCCAGCAAAGTCCAAGGTCGAGAGTCGGTTTAGGCATGTTGACAAGTGGATGCCGACCGAGTGGAATGAAGAGTGGGAGCTGTTCAAGCAGGATTTCGTGAACGACTTCTACTATAGGAAGGTTTACGCAACTGACGACCCGAAGAAAGCGTTCAAGGAAGCGCTGACTGAGTTGCACTCAGGGGATCCGGGCATGTTCAGCTAGTTCAGGCGGGCTATGATTGAAGCCAAGCTGGACTAGAACACAGTTCCAGTTCCTAAGAGGGTTACTTATCGGCCTCCTCTTCTCCCAGAATCTCGCAACCCGAACCACACGAAGATTGCAGCTGAGGCGAGGCAGGTTTGCAAGGAGCATGGAGTGGACATTTCCAAGGAGTCACCTGCCAAGAGGGAAATTTTTGTTAGCATTTTTAGTAAGTGTAGGCTAGAATTTTAGCTCAGATAGTTTTTGAAGCAACTGTTGTAACTTTTGATCTTTGTTCTTATCCTTGTAACAATCAGTTGCAATGAAAACTATCCAGTTATAATATTCACCTTGATGAACAATCTCTCATTGTCCAAGCTTTGAATCAAAAAGTTATTTCAATACCATGTTATAACTGTGCTAACCCTTTGATGTTTTCATCTTATAGAAAGTCTAGAATTTCAGCTGAGATTTTAGATAAGTCAGTTAGATCTAGATCAGTTGTGATCTGTAAGGGTTTTAGAATTCTTATAAAGGGTTTTGGCATCATCAAAAAGGGGGAAATTGTTGGGAAATTTAAGTAAAAGTTTTGATTGATTCCAAAACCAACTGACCCCAACCGAGTAGATGTTGCCCGTTCCTAATGTCAGTAGTTAGGCTCGCTGTTTGAGCATTGTTAAGATTTTATCTTTACAGGACTCCAGTTGAAGACGGCAACAAGGCTTCACTCAGATAGAACATCAGTTGTAAAGAAGACAACTGAGCGTTCATCATATGAAGCATTGAGAAAGGGGGAAGTTACACTCAACAGATAGAACATCAGTTGTGAGGAACACAACTGAGCGTTCATTCCATGTGAATTCAAAAAGAGAGAAGATACAAGGAAGACAACTGAGCGTTCAGTTTCAGAACATCAGTTGTATAACTCAACCCAGAAGATCAACAGCATGAAGTAGAAGTCAGCTGAGAGTTCAACTGTCATAAGTCAGATAGAACATCAGCTGAAGAACAAGCTAGTTGAAGATCGAAAGTCTTAACCGACCACTCCTTGTTGGAAGTCTATTGTTAAGATTTGAATTTCAAAAAGGAAGTCACGTGAGGGTTTGACCGTTCAGTCACTACCCCATTTGGCCCAACATAAGGTTGTCTCAGATGAAAAGCAGAAGAGCACAGATGCCAAATCCAGAAAGTCTGCAGTGATGAGAGACAAGCCATCGCTTTCAAAGAATAGAGATCAACAGCTCCTCCAACGGCTAGTTGATACTCTCCGCCTATAAATAGAGGCCTTCATTCATTCAGAGAAGACAAGACACACACGCGAGAAGAAACCAGAGAGCGAAAGAAAGAGCAAAATTCTTCACGAGCTGAACTGCATTTAATCCTTTAGAACATCACTTGTTGAGAGTTCTAGAGTTAGTTTATGTGTCTTTAGATCGAACCTTGAGAACATCACTTGGTGAGAGTTCGTAGAGTGTTAGATCAAAGCTCACCTCGTGTTTGAGCTTTTAGTTGGAACCCCATTTTCTTTCACCTAAAAAGGTTTAGGATCCTACTCTTCCTGCAACTGAGTAGATAGGTTGTTTAGTACTCGAAAACTAAACTGTAAGGTTGATAAGTACCCGCAAACTTATCCTTAACGGTTGCTCAGCCCGCGTAAGCTGAGTGGTTTGTCCAGAAGAACTTGGACAGAGTTGTGTGGACTCACAACTCCCCGTGGACGTAGGAGGTTTCTCCGAACCACGTAAATTTCTGTGTGCTTGAGTTTATTTTTCAGTTATTTATCGCATATTCAACTGACCCAACTAACCAGCATACAAACTGCATCTTAGCATTCTCAACTGTCTTGGTTCTTGACCGACCATGCATAAAAGTGTGAGTTATTTTTAAACGAGTTATTTTCCACCACATTTCGCACAGCACTTCACTTCCAACTAAGTGTTTCTTCCTCAGTTGTGAGTCCAACTGAGTATTTCTACTCAGTTGTGATTCCATCCGAGTCTTCTTACTCGGTTGTGATATTTTTAGAGGGTTAATTTTTTAAAAACTTTATCTGGTGTATTCCACCCCCCCCATACACCAGAACTCGTTTCGGGACCATCACCGAGTAAAGACATTGACTCGAGAACGAGAAATTGAAAAAGTTATCGATGTAGAGAAGTTTAGATAAGTTAAGAACCCGACTCAAGTAGAAGTCCATCAACCGAGCCCTAAGTCTATTATACGCTTTTTGAGTTAATAAGCTCGATTTTAATCGATGTTATTATTGAAGGGTAGAGCGGACTGCAAAGTAATCGGGAAAGCATAAAGTAAGCAACCTCGACTTCAATAGACCAGAAGCAAGGTGGACTTTCTGAACTAAAACTCAACGATGAATACGCCTACTATAAACTATGTGCGCTGTTTAATAAAATTAATTGACTTGACTGAGTTTTAAATGTTTTGGTATGGAATCATCAAAATCATGTGATGTGATGTGATGAAATGATGTTAAATTCCGTGGACGCACGGAATAATGGTTCTGTGGACGCACAGGATAAAAACCTGCTTAAGGCAGGCTAATGCATGCATTAGATGATGGTGACTTCAGTCACAGTGTCTGAGAAGGAGGCCTACTTCTCAAACACGATATTGATGTGATGGATGATTCCTACCTTTATTATGTATGTTTTGACTGCGCAGTTGACTTGAAAATGATAAAATGATTTATGCATTCACAAGTAAAATGTTTTCAAATGTTCTAACACATGTGATGCAGTGGCAATGCAAGTTCGATTATATAGCTCTAAGAGCAATCTTTTAAACTTATTTTTGGCAATGTGTTCACTGTGTATGAAGTACTCAACCCTGCATGTATTTCTAAACGTGTAGGTTAGCTATGGATGAAGATGGAGAGGTTGGTCTTGGTGGTGTGTTAGTCTTTTGGAAGTTTGAGTCGACAGTTACATGTCTTCATACATGTAATTGTTATGAGCAAGTGATGTCTCCGTTGCTTAACAACTTTAGATATGTCTTTATATATGTTTGATATACTCTGATGATACAATGAGCCGTTTGCTCGAAACATTGCATATATTCCCTGTTTGCCTTTATATTTTGAACGATGTGATGTCGATACACTTAACCCTATATTTTTTTATAACCGTTGTGAATTATTAAGCTCGTTCTTTGTTGATCTATATTAAGAAAGTTTGTTCATATTCATTGTCATGTTGAAACCATATTTCCTTTGATTGATTCTTGGCGAGTCGAGTTTATTTGTTGGTTTCACATTTTTAATCCATTCGAGTTAGGGTTTGGTTATATCTCGAGTTGAGATGTGATATAAGATATATGTTTATTTGATGGTTTCACTTTCACAATCTAATGGAGTCTGGTCGTTCCTACACACCGAATTTCGGGCTGTGACAAAGTATGCGTATATAAATTTTTGTTCTTAATTTAATTATCTTTTTCTATATTAACTTAGTAGTAGTTGTATGACTTATCGTTATGTTTGTTTTCACAGTGAGAAGTTCCTGAGAATCAGAATGTAGTTGATGATCAACATCCTGATCATCAAGACATTCAGAAAGAGAAGAAGAGTAAGAAGAAAAGGATGAAGGATATGAATTGTCCAAGCTTTGAACTTCTCAGCCAAAGCTCATTGTCAATGTTTGATTCCGACTCTGATTTGCCTCATACAGGTTTGCATTTTATTCTTATTGCACTTACTTTCTATTTATTTTTTATTTTTTATTTTTTTTGTTATCCTTATTAAGATTTTCATAACTTATGTTTATTTAAATTTTAAAATCAGAAGTTAAGGCAACGAAGAATGATACTAAGGAGCAACTTCCATATGAGCAAAAGAAATGTGAACAATCGGGAAAGAATCTCGGTCAACAAGAGTCAATTTCGTGTCCTGAAGTATATGTTTCTGAAGTCCATAATACAGAGGAAAGCATTTTATTATATTAAATCTGGTTTTTAAACCTTTGATTTTTTTTAAACAATAGTGAATTATTAAATGTAACAATTATGCATGATATATGTTATCATTACAGATAAGAAAAGTATCATTTATGCACTTTTCAGAGTCTGATTTCTCTACAATATCTGGTATTATATGTTTTTTATTATGTTTTGTATTATTTTTTACAACTTATATTTATATGACGTTTTAAATTTAGTTGTGAAGTCCGTTGAGCCTGAAAATCCAGAGCAAGGTGCAAGTGATCGTATAAACTCTTCTGAACTTAATAACACTATTGATGCAACCTCTGTAGAAGATGTTTTTGATATTGAAGTGCAACAGAATGTGAGGATTCATTACAAAGAGCAGAAGACAAATGAAGCTATGCTTCATACTTACATATATTGATTGATATTTTGTTGTTCTTTCTTCCAATACATCTCTGACGACACTCATTTTTTTTTATTTGTTGCAGTCTCCAATTTTTCTGTCGTGTATCCCATGCTATGGGATTCAGATGATGATTCGCCTACAGGCAAGGCTGCATTCAGGTCGAGGTTTATGCCGAACAATGCCAGACATTTTAAGAAAATGTCTTGGAGAAAGGAGGACATTGCTGATTTCTGCTTCCATCAGCATCGTCCAGCAAAGATGTATGTTTTTTTTATCTATTTCTTTATGCATATGAAAGTATTTATGTTGTAATTTTATATGTTTATTGATTATAAGTAATAATTTGCAGGATCAATGTATTCAATCACTCTCTTCATTGCTAGAATTTTTATCTGAATTTCCAAAGCATTAAATCTCTGAATGATGGTTGTTTTCTTGAGAATAGCGTGGTTGATGCTTGGGCATTAATTCTTAACAAAGCAGTCAAGTATCAATCTTTCATACATGTAAGTGATACAAAAGTGTTCTATTTCAACACTCAGCACTCGGTATGATACAAATTTTATTGTTTAAAGTTCAATTTTTGGTTTTGTTCTGTAATGCCCCGTAAATTCCTTACGTTCTTAATATTTAAAGTTAACCAAATAAATGGCTTTGCACGCCTAAGTTTATATTTTTTGAATTCTAAGGTTAACGGTCGAATCCGTTATTGAAAATAAATTACAGAAGTCAGTTAGATGACTACTGTATTTAGGGATAGCGCGTACGAAACATTTTTAGTTGTAAATTAAGAACGGAAAACCGTCTAATTCTTACAATCACGAAATTGCGATACGAATACGTCGAGAAAGTTTGTTTTCATATTTTTCCGGACGAAACTCGGACTATGTCGTCCTGAGTTTTTGTCAAAATAAATTTTGTAAATTTATTTTCTAATTAAATTCATACGTTAGAATTTTTAAGTCAAATCGAATCGCGACGATTTTGTACCGAACAACGTTTTTCGTCGTTCGTTATTCCGTAACGTCGGATCGCGCCTGAAAACCCGTAACCCTCAAAAATTGCTGCATGCAGCCGCCACCTCACCTCATAAGTGGAGACTTGCATGTTGACCTTAATTAGCTTTATGACACCTTAACCTTACCTTTATACATGTTCAACCTATTCATCATAACAAAGCTTACACAAAACAATTCCATCTCTCTCTCTCTCACTCTCTCTCTCACTCTCTCTCGGCAATTCTCTCTCTCTCACTCTCAAACTTCATCTTCTTCATCATCTATCCACCATTGAAGACCTCTCAAAGCTTGAAGAAATCACACAAGTCCTCAATCCAACCATTCAAACACCATACATCCTTTGTTAATTCTCTAGGTAATGATCTTCTCCACAATTCTATCCAATTAGTTTCCTTTCTTTTCTTTTTCCTTCTTGTTCGAAATTTTAAGGTTTTGGAATAGATAGTTTGATCTTGGAATAATGAAATGGGATGTGTTAGATATGATAATTAGGGATTAAAATTGATCAAAACCAAGAATCCTAAAACCTATGTAAATGCAGAATTTTTTTAGGCTTTTTGTAGGATTTTTGTTTTTCTTCTTTTGATCATGGATTCATGCTTAGTAGATGATTAATTAGTGTTTGGAATGAAAAAGAATTGAAAGCCCTATTTTTTTGTGGAAGTCAATTAGGATTTTGGATTGAATTTAGGGATTTTATGCATGTTAGTAGTTTTTGGAATTATAATCGATTAATGGATAATATAAGATGTTGATTAGTGAATATATGTTGTTAATTGGAGAAGAAAATCATCCCCTTAACATATGTTTAAAACCAGAAATTTATAAGTAATTAGGGGTTTATACATGTTAGACATAAGTGATGATTTGTTAGTTGATTTATGTTGTAAATAGTGTTAGTTGATAATAGAAATTAAATGAGATTTTTCTAAAAATGTTTAGTGAAACATAAGAGGCAAAGATCACCATATAAATTGAGTTATAATGATGTTAAGATGTGTTTGCATGCATGAAAATGATTCACGTTAGACGTAGTTTAACGTCGTAAAATTTGAACAAAAACCGACAACTTTTGAAAATCGTATAAGAGACGAACATTTAGTTGTAACTAAAAATCAAGAAGTCGGATGAGAATTCTAATATGATATTATTGTTTATGATGAAATTTAGAACATCTTTCTAGTTGACGTCATAAGCTTTCGAGTTAATCTAATATGAGCTATAGTGATAATTGAGAACTAGAACGCGTTTGAAATGTTTGTTGGTTTAGTACTTGTTAGTTGAAATCCGACGTTAGAACGTCGTGCTTTTGAGCGAGTTTTGAGAAGGAGTTTGTCACGTACGGGAGTACGTGATAACTGCCTTAAGATTCCAGTTTCTAAAAAAAATTAATACGAGAGCTTAGAACGAACCTAAGACGTTATACGTCGAACCTATCAAGCAATTTGGGTTTTCGCGGCAGTTTTGCGACCCTCGCCGGAAACTGTAATAACTTCCAGCTCGTTTATCGGATTTGTGATCCGTAAATTGGAGCGCGAACTAGACCTCCTAAGCTTTCTAATGGTATAGGGCTCACCACCTGTTTCCAAATCCTCTGTTCTGGACAGCCTCCAGAGTTACTGGACTGTGCAGTGAAATTTCAGTTTCTTGTTTTCTAAGTTGTTTAATTCACAACTTAGTTTCTTTCAAACGTTTAAGCCATTTTTAGCTAACGAACATCTCCCTACTGACCTTAGAGTCAAGTACAGGACCTTGAGTGATGGAAACCAGTCGAGATCTTATCTTTTATCCTTTCATTAAAGAAGTAATAAACGAGAAATTTCATAAGTCGTTCAAAGAACTAAAATGTAAATCGCCTAAGTTGATTCTTTCCAACTTAGTTTCTTTTAATCTTTAAAATCGTATTAAGATATCAACTATATTCTCTACTGACCCAAGAGTCGAGTATGAAATCTTCCGAGTTCTAAACAAGATTAGTACGAGTCTCGTTTCCCGTTTAAGTAAAACGAATCTAGTAAGCGTGCAAATGCCAAAAGAATAAAATAACTAAATCTTTCTTCGATTCTCTTTCTTCGATTATTCTTTTGCGAACCGTTTTTAAGTATGTTTATTTTACGATGAAGGAGGAAGCCAACTGTAGAGAAATGACGGAAGATCCCAAGTTGGAAGCTTTTGCGTTAAGTTCTGTATTTACAAGGTGGACTTTTATATACAAATAAAACGAGCAATGCTCGGAAAATCTTTCTTTATCGCTTGATATCTGTGTTTTCAAAGTGATATTATGGCATGAACTGATTTATGCTTTTATGTGAGTTCTCTTGCACCCATCTGAGTCAACATTCGTGTTTTCCAGATTTAGAGTTAGTCTATTTTAGATTAACTAACGATCGGCTCTGAGTTAGCTACTAAGTGCTTTCCAGAGTTAGTGCACTTTGTAACCAGTGGTGTATGTGGTATCCTGTTGAGGGGTAGCCAACCACGGTGAATTAGTTTTGGTCAAGATTGAACATAACATACCTGAAAATACTCGGCCGAGTGATTTATGAGAAAAAGTCAGAAAATGTTTAGTAGACACGAATTCTTTCAATAAAACTCCGATGTGCTACGTTTATAAAATGCCATATTTATCTATATTTATGATTATGTTTTCGGCATCGTGCCCACTAAGTACGTTTGTACTTAGCCCTGCATTGCTTTCTAAATGTGCAGGTTGAAGCGACGGTGAGCGGCGACGGTTGATGTTGAGTTAAAGTATAGGATGCACAGTTAGAACCCTTCCGCTGCCAAGCTCTGTGTTTCTTTTGAGATCACTTTTTGAACAATACTTGTAGTCAAAGTCTGTAATATGAACTTAGTTTTGTTTGTACTTTTGTCGAGTAATCCTTAGGGATTAACTCTTTCTTTTATATTCAAGTCTTGTTCATCGATGTTTATCATGTATGTTTAGTCAGTTAACCCCCTTCTTCCCCGCTTCTCTAATCCAACCCCAGTCGCACCCCGGCTTCTGCCGTCCCTCGGGATCTGGGGCTGTGACAGAGTGGTATCAGAGCGGGCTTCCTGCTCTGATTATGAGTCATTCCTTCTAGTATAAGTTAGTTTGAGTCATTCTTTCTAGTACGAGTCATTCTTTTAAGTAATACCATAAAGTGGTATTCATATACAAGTCTTTCTTCGAGTAATAATATAGAGTATTCGTTTGTACTCTATATCGAGTCTTCTTTCAAGTCATGAGACATGGTATTTGTGTATACTCTGGATCAGAGTCGTCTTTCCAAGTATAAGATAAGAGTTAGACTATGATGTTAAGATTGAGAACGTAGAAGTCAACTCAACCGCCCGCTACGTCGACTCAACGAGGAAAAAAATGAAAGAATTTTATAATGAGATTTCTTTTAAATAAGGAATTTATGAGCAAGTATTCAATAAAAATTTGAAAACGAGAATGAGTTGTGTTTAAAAAAAAAATGAGAATTTTATAGAAGTATAATTTTTATACTTATATGATTATGCGATAGTACAAGTACTATCTTATGTAAAAATTATGTGCGCAATGATTTCCTTTCTATGAAAAAGTATGCGGATACGAGAATATAGTCGTATTTTAGAGAATTTTCCCGGTTCAATGAGAACGTAGACTTGAAACTTAAGAACTTTCCGGTTCTTCGAGAACTTAGACGTTTTTTAAAAAACGTTGTTTTGAAATGATTTCGAAAGGAGATCCCTAACGCGAGAAGGACTTCCTCTGATGGATGTCACGTGCGCTTAGTGACACGAATAGAGATTCGGCAAAGTCGAACTTGTCGTCTAAGAATTTCCTGCGAGGGAAAAGAAATAAAATAAATAAAAATAATTCAATAAATCGTATTAGAAAAAGAAAGGAGCGATTAGACGTTCGAGAAGCTTTCGGCTTCGAGTTAAGAAAAATATGAACGAGACGACAACTGGAACTTAGTTTTCCAGGAAATTATTTCTTAAGTTATTTTTCTTTTTCTTTTTATGGAATTAAATTCCATATTTTCATTTTGAGCAACGACTACACTTAGTACGAATATCAAGAGTCGTAACGACAAAATTCTTTGAAAATGGATGTTACTTTTGAATAAGTAACATGAACGAAGTAAATATACTTTGTTTTAGTAAGTGAAAATCGTTAAGAGTTAAGAAATAAAAGAATTAAAATGAGTAATAATATGGTGAAATGAAAAGAATAAAAATAAAATCTTTTATGAATGTATAAATATATATATATATATATATATATATATATATATATATATATATGTTGTTGAGTGCAATTTCTTGAATTGCTAGAAGTCTTAATAAGTGGTTGGCTTAAGTGTTGATATTACAATTGAATAAGGGATATTCATTTTGTAATTTATGTTTTCATTAAGATAAGTTATTTTCTTTCTTACCTGTTACTGATCCGTCTTACCTTAAAACTTTGTAGGATGATTCCCAGTAGTAACACGGCTTCAGAGAATCAGTCCCCGCCACAGCGTACTTGGGCAGATCAGTTATTAGATAGGTATAGAGATTATGAGGCAAACCTGAGACATGACGTAGGACAGATGATTAGTTACTTCTCGTCAGTTTATTATCCAGTCCGGCATACTATTCTAGCGAGTCAGGCTATACTTGACTTGGTTAGACGTCTACCAGACGAGTGGCGCGGATGGGCGCACCGGGCAGCTTGGTATTTTTTGGCGATCTTCGGCGACGACACGGAGCCGACTGGCAACTACGCTGGATTTGCCCTGTGTGTGCACAGGCGTTTCTTCGAGAGCAGGCATATGTTTTCCCTTCCTTTAGAGCCACACATCCCCTACAGTCACTTTCCAGCCGGGACGGAGATTGAGGAGCTTGACTTAGACCCGGAGATGTTAGAATTGTTAGAGTTGCCACCAGACGGTGTACTAGAGGAGTCTGAGGCTGAGTTAGAGCAGCCAGAGGAGGACGAGGAGACGGTAGTTCCACCAGAGTCACCACCGGCTGCACAGCAGATTGAGGAGTTGATCCCGGGCCCTGGTTTTGTAGAGGTTGACACTGAGACAGCCGCAGTGTTGGGGTTGTATTCACCATTTGTGCCAGACGTTTGTGTTAGGGTCAGGGGACCGTTGGAGACGAGACTGTACAGAGAGGGGCCAGACTACCGAGACTACCGACAGATCGACGCGGAGCTCGCCGCCATGTTAGAGTTGCCTTCTCCACTTACGCCACTCGAGGAGATCTGCGCAAAGTGGAGAGTAGCTCGAGAGCAGATGGAGGCAGGACCGTCCAGGGTCCGTTCTAGGGAGGAGTACGAGTCGGGTTCAGGTTCAGTTCCTGAGCACCTTCTTCCTCTAAAGAAGCGTGCGAGGAGGATCAGTGAGGACTACTTGGTCTCCGACTTGGAGGAGACTGCTTCTGAGGCACCTTCACCCACTCTGCTTACACTTGACGACGGTTCTACTCTGAGGGTGGACCAGGCACTCGAGTTGGTTTTTGGTTCGGAGTCCGAGGAAGAGGATCCGGAGGAGGATCCGGAGGAGGACCCTGAGGAGGACCCATGGGAAGGTTGTTAGGATTTTGCAGACCTTGGAGTAGTTTTTGGTTTTCTTCTGCAGTTTAGTTAGGCAGTGCTTTATAGATATGGGTAAATATCAGTGGTAGTGATAGCTTTTTGTCCTGTATAGAGTCGGATCAGTAACTAGTTAGTTTTGTAGTACTCTAGCGGATACGAAATTTTATGAATCGTTTCCGTTCTAGTACTCTAGTAGATACGGAGTGCAGTTTGTTAGTGCACCCAGTAGATAGTAGACAGTCAGCCTAGTTTAGACTAATAGTAGTCTAACCCTTTTGTATAAGTCCTCGTTAGAGGCAAAAGTAATATTCTTTTTGGATGTATATATAAATATGACCCGTAAAGAGGGTTTTTAATCAAGTAAAATTTCTTATGAATCGAGTAATAAAAAGATTAGAATGTTAAAATGAACTCGTGTAACGAGAAAATGAGCTTAACTCAAAAGTTAAAAGATTAATAAAATGATATCAAAGCTATGTTCGTTATGTTGTTCCATGAATTTGATTAAGTCGAGAACGAGCTAGTAAGTGCTAAGTATAATTAATAGAAGGAAACTAATGAGAATTTTTCAATTCTTCTCTAGACTAAAGAAAATGCCGCCAAGAAATGTTAACAATAGGAGAGGTCGAAGACCTGGAAGGCCGAGAGGACGTGGTGGACGTCAGCCAGAAAATAACCAAGAACAGGAATATGAGCGGAATATCACTCCATCCCCATCTCCACCTCCGTCACCATCACCACCACCTCCACCACCGCCCCGTAGAGATATTGAGGACCTTTTCCTCAAAAGGAACCCTCCAATGTTCAATGGAACTGGAAGCCCTAGCGATGCTGAGCTATGGGCGAGGTCGACCGAGAAAATTTACAAACTCCTCAGATGCACTGATGAGGAGAGAATGCTGTGTGTCGCATTCCAACTGACAGGATCGGCAGATTATTGGTGGGAAGCAAGACAGAAGGTGATACCTGCTGAGCATCTGGCTCGTTTTTCGTGGGAAGAGTTTAAGGAGATTTTCTTTGACAAGTACGTCCCAAAGACGTATAGGGCACAGAAAGAGGCCGAGTTTTATAATCTGAAGCAGGGAAAGCTAACTGTGACGGAATATGACGTCAAGTTCTGCGAGTTGTGGAGGTATGCGCCGACATTGGTCGACACTGAGGAGAAGTTATCAAAGAAATTTCAGGGAGGTTTACGTCATGAATTGGGAATTGCTTTGGCTAGTCATGGAGGACTAGGTTATTCAGACATACTGGGAAGAGCACTGGAAATGGAGGCCGTTGTGCCTGATGAGAAAAAGATTGTACCAACTGTGCTAGCACCAGCGCAGAATCAGAATCGAGGCTACTACAACAACAACAGCAGCAACTACCAAGGGAAGAGAAAATGGAACAGAGGAGGTAGCGGAGGATACAATCAGGGCTACAACAATCAGGGAGGACAGAAAAGAAGTTATCAGCAGCCTGCCAACAACAACAACAATGGCAAGAGGTCGTGGCAGGGAAACAACCAATCGGGGTTGTTCATTCAAGGGAACAGGCAGAACTTGCCATGGAAGGGCAATAATCAGTTAAACCAGCCGCAAGGGCAATAGAGGAATTTTAACCAGGGAGCGAATAATCCAGGGAGGGTTACCATCCCTGTCTGCCCGAAGTGCAACCGAGCCCATCCTGGAGTCTGCCAGATAGGCACCCCTAACTGTTTCAACTGTGGACAGAAGGGGCACATGAAAAAGGACTGCCCTATACCGCTTCAAGCAGTACCTCTCCGAGCCATTCAAGCACAGCCGCAACAGCCACCTATGAACCAGCAGCAGTTTCAGCAGCATGCACAACAGCAACAGAATGCGAGGGCATGCGCTGTCAAATAAGCGGTCAGCGCAAAGGAAAAGGCAATCTAGCAGGTATGGGAAAACTCCACAACACCCCCATTAAGATATTGTTTGATACTGGCGCATCGCATTCTTTCATTGCTGGCTCATGTGCCGATAACTTAGATATCAGACCTGTAAGAGCTGCACAATCTATGAGAGTAGCCACACCTTCAGGAGAGATCACTACTTCCACGCATGTTTGCTCTAACCTAGAACTAGAAATCGGAACTCATAAGGTTATAGCGAACAACCTAAATGTTATGATAATGTGGGACGTAGATATAATCCTAGGAATGGATTGGTTGTCAGAGAATTACGCCACGATTCTCTGCAACGAGAGAAAAATTTCTTTTTAGCCACCAGGTAAAGAACCAACCGAATTCCACAGAATTTCAATAGGTAGAGGCGCACCAATCATATCAGCCCTTCAGGCCACGAAACTCATGAAAAAGAAAGGTACCACAGCATATCTTGTGTACCTAATTGGAGAACCAGGAGCTGAGAAGACCATTCAGGACGTAAAAGTCGTGAACGAATATGAAGATGTTTTTCCAGAAGTACTACCAGGATTGCCACCAGATCGTCACGTAGACTTCACGATCGATTTAGAACCAGGAGCAGCTCCTAAGTCTAAAGCCCCTTACAGAATGGCATCGAAGGAACTGGAAGAGCTTAAAATCCAGTTACAAGAATTACTAGACCTTGGTTTTATCAGGCCAAGCGTTTCACCTTGGGGAGCACCCGTGCTTTTTGTTAGGAAAAAGGACGGATCGATGAGAATGTGCATCGATTACCGAGAACTGAACAAGATCACTCTCAAGAACAAATATCCTTTGCCAAGGATCGAGGATCTATTCGATCAGCTTAAAGGTGCAGGAGTCTTCTCCAAGATAGATTTGAGGTCAGGGTATCATCAGCTCAAGATCAAACCTGAGGATGTACCGAAGACCGCTTTTAGAACTCGATATGGCCATTACGAATTTTTAGTGATGCCATTTGGTTTGACCAACGCTCCAGCCGTATTCATGGACCTTATGAATAGAGTTTTTCACCCCTACTTGGACAAATTTGTTCTAGTATTCATCGATGACATCCTAATTTATTCTAAGAATGAGACGGAGCACGAGGAACATCTACGGATAGTGTTGGAGACACTAAGAGCTGAGAAACTCCATGCCAAGTTCAGTAAATGCGAATTTTGGCTGAAAGAAGTAATGTTCCTTGGACACATAGTATCAACAGAAGGAATCAAGGTGGATCCAGCCAAAGTAGAAGCAGTGCAAAACTGGAAGGCACCAACAAGTCAGAATGAGATCAGAAGTTTCTTGGGATTAGCTGGTTATTACAGAAGGTTTATCGAGGGATTTTCTACAATCGCTCGCCCGATGACGCAGCTACTCAGGAAAGATACCAAGTTTAAGTGGACGGATGAGTGTGAGAAGAGTTTCCAAACTCTTAAGGAAAAGTTAACTACAGCACCAGTACTAGCACTTCCAGACGCAAACAAGGAATATGTGGTTTACACTGACGCATCGAAGAATGGATTAGGTTGTGTCTTGATGCAAGACGGACGAGTGATAGCTTATGCTTCACGACAACTTCGACCCCACGAAATTGAGTACCCAACCCATGATTTGGAACTTGCAGCCGTAGTGCATGCGCTAAAGATTTGGAGACACCATCTCTATGGTGTAAGAGTTGAGATATTCACCGATCACAAGAGCCTGAAGTACTTTTTCGAACAAAAAGAACTGAACATGAGACAAAGACGATGGCTCGAATTAGTCAAAGATTATGACTGTGGAATTAACTACTATCCAGGAAAGGCTAATGTGGTAGCAGACGCATTGAGTCGCAAGGTTCTAACGAAGTTAGGATGTTTTTTCGTAGAAGAAGAAACTTTAATACGAGAATTCGAGAAGATGGATATCGGAGTACTTGACACGCCAACAACAATAACAAGTCAAATAGCAACATTAGAAGCTACACCAGATTTGAGAGAAAGGATCATTAGTGCTCAAAGAAAAGACGAGTCAATGGAAAAACTACGAGTAAGGATAAGGACAGATAAGCCAGAAGGATATTCTGAGGCTCCAGACAATGCAATACTTTACGAAGGCAGGATTTGTATTCCCGACAACGACAGCGAGTTGAAGAACGAAATCTTGAGTGAGGCTCACGATACGCCTTACACAGCACATCCAGGGAGTACAAAACTGTACCAGGATTTGAGGAGAAACTTTTGGTGGAATGGAATGAAACGAAACGTTGCCTCGTTTATAGAAAGATGCCTAGCATGTCAACAAGTTAAGGCTTTACACCGACGACCGTATGGATTGCTACAACCATTGGATGTCCCAGATTGAAAATGGGAAGGCATAGCTATGGACTTTGTCACAGGCTTGCCTAAGTCGAGAAGAGGAAACACAGCAATTTGGGTGATAATAGATAGACTTACGAAGTCAGCTCATTTTCTACCGATTAAGACTACATATGGATCTGAGAGACTAGCTCAATTATATGTCAAAGAGATTGTACGTCTGCATGGAATACCGAAGGTCATAATATCAGACAGGGATGCTAAGTTTACCTCGAGATTTTGGATTACGATGCAGAAAGAGTTGGGAACGGAGCTAAATTTCAGTACAGCTTTTCACCCACAGACAGATGGGCAATCAGAGAGAACGATTCAGATTTTGGTCGATATGTTAAGGACAGTGGTTTTGGACCGAGGCACGAATTGGGAAGAAATTCTACACTTAGTCGAATTCGCCTACAACAACAGCTATCAGGCCACAATAGGAATGGCACCGTTTGAGGCTTTGTATGGGAGAAAGTGTAGATCACCGCTTTTTTGGGACGAAGTAGGTGAGAGAAATAACCTAGGCCCAGATGCGATCAATGAGATGATCGAAATAGTTCGACAGATTCGAGATAGAATGAAAGAGGCCCAGAGCCGACAGAAGTCGTATGCCGACGACCGTCGAACCAACCTTGAGTTTGAAATAGGAGATAAAGTCTTTCTTAAGATATCCCCGATCAAAGGAATCCTTAGGTTCAGAGTTAAGGATAAGTTAAGACCCAGGTTTATAGGACCTTATGAAATCCTCGAGAGAATAGGATCAGTCGCGTATAAATTGGCCTTACCGCCAAGTCTAGGAAGCGTTCATAACGTTTTTCACGTTTCTCAGTTGAGAAAATATGTTTACGATCATAAGCACGTTATTAGTCAGCAAGACGTAGTTCTTGAATCTGACCTAAGCTACGAAGAAAAGCTGATATCGATCTTGGATAGAAAAGTTCAAGAATTAAGAACCAAGTCGATACCAATAGTTAAAGTGCTATGGAACCATCACGGGCAAGAAGAAGCCACGTGGGAACTCGAGGAGAAGATGAAGGAGCGATATCCTCATCTTTTTGCAGAAGGTAAGCAAATTTCGGTACGAAATTTTTTGTAATGGGGGTAGGATGTAATGCCCCGTAAATTCCTTACATTCTTAATATTTAAAGTTAACCAAATAAATGGCTTTGCACGCCTAAGTTTATATTTTTTGAATTCTAAGGTTAACGGTCGAATCCGTTATTGAAAATAAATTACAGAAGTCAGTTAGATGACTACTGTATTTAGGGATAGCGCGTACGAAACGTTTTTAGTTGTAAATTAAGAACGAAAAACCGTCTAATTCTTACAATCACGAAATTGCGATACGAATACGTCGAGAAAGTTTGTTTTCATGTTTTTCCGGACAAAACACAGACTATGTTGTCCCAAGTTTTTGTCAAAATAAATTTTGTAAATTTATTTTCTAATTAAGTTCATACGTTAGAATTTTTAAGTCAAATCGAATCGCGACGATTTTGTACCGAACAAAGTTTTTCGTCGTTCGTTTTTCCGTAACGTCAGATCGCGCCGGAAAACCCGTAAACCTCAAAAATTGCTGCATGCAGCCGCCACCTCACCTCATAAGTGGAGACTTGCATGTTGACCTTAATTAGCTTTATGACACCTTAACCTTACCTTTATACATGTTCAACCTATTCATCATAACAAAGCTTACACAAAACAATTCCATCTCTCTCTCTCACTCTCTCTCGGCAATTCTCTCTCTCTCACTCTCAAACTTCATCTTCTTCATCATCTATCCACCATTGAAGATCTCTCAAAGCTTGAAGAAATCACACAAGTCCTCAATCCAACCATTCAAACACCATACATCCTTTGTTAATTCTCTAGGTAATGATCTTCTCCACAATTCTATCCAATTAGTTTCCTTTCTTTTCTTTTTCCTTCTTGTTCGAAATTTTAAGGTTTTGGAATAGATAGTTTGATCTTGGAATAATGAAATGGGATGTGTTAGATATGATAATTAGGGATTAAAATTGATCAAAACCAAGAATCCTAAAACCTATGTAAATGCAGAATTTTTTTAGGCTTTTTGTAGGATTTTTGTTTTTCTTCTTTTGATCATGGATTCATGCTTAGTAGATGATTAATTAGTGTTTGGAATGAAAAAGAATTGAAAGCCCTATTTTTTTGTGGAAGTCAATTAGGATTTTGGATTGAATTTAGGGATTTTATGCATGTTAGTTGTTTTTGGAATTATAATCGATTAATGGATAATATAAGATGTTGATTAGTGAATATATGTTGTTAATTGGAGAAGAAAATCATCCCCTTAACATATGTTTAAAACCAGAAATTTATAAGTAATTAGGGGTTTATACATGTTAGACATAAGTGATGATTTGTTAGTTGATTTATGTTGTAAATAGTGTTAGTTGATAGTAGAAATTAAATGAGATTTTTCTAAAAATGTTTAGTGAAACATAAGAGGCAAAGATCACCATATAAACTGAGTTATAATGATGTTAAGATGTGTTTACATGCATGAAAATGATTCACGTTAGACGTAGTTTAACGTCGTAAAATTTGAAACAAAACCGACAACTTTTGAAAATCGTATAAGAGACGAACATTTAGTTGTAACTAAAAATCAAGAAGTCGGATGAGAATTCTAATATGATATTATTGTTTATGATAAAATTTAGAACATCTTTCTAGTTGACGTCATAAGCTTTCGAGTTAATCTAATATGAGCTATAGTGATAATCGAGAACTAGAACGCGTTTGAAATGTTTGTTGGTTTAGTACTTGTTAGTTGAAATCCGACGTTAAAACGTCGTGCTTTTGAGCGAGTTTTGAGAAGGAGTTTGTCACGTACGGGAGTACGTGATAACTGCTTTAAGAGTCCAGTTTCTAAAAAAAATTAATACGAGAGCTTAGAACGAACCTAAGACGTTATACGTCGAACCTATCAAGCAATTAGGGGTTTCGCGGCAGTTTTGCGACCCTCGCCGGAAATTGTAATAACTTTCAGCTCTTTTATCGGATTTGTGATCCGTAAATTAGAGCGCGAACTAGACCTCCTAAGCTTTCTAATGGTACAGGGCTCACTCCCTGTTTCCAAATCCTCTGTTCTGGACAGCCTCCATAGTTACTGGACTGTGCAGTGAAATTTCAGTTTCTTGTTTTCTAAGTTGTTTAATTCACAACTTAGTTTCTTTCAAACGTTTAAGCCGTTTTTAGCTAATGAACATCTCCCTACTGACCTTAGAGTCAAGTACAGGACCTTGAGTGATGGAAACCAGTCGAGATCTTATCTTTTATCCTTTCATTAAAGAAGTAATAAACGAGAAATTTCATAAGTCGTTCAATGAACTAAAATGTAAATCGCCTAAGTTGATTCTTTCCAACTTAGTTTCTTTTAATCTTTAAAATCGTATTAAGATATCGACTATATTCTCTACTGACCCGAGAGTCGAGTATGAAATCTTCCGAGTTCTAAACAAGATTAGTACGAGTCTCGTTTCCCGTTTAAGTAAAACGAATCTAGTAAGCGTGCAAATGCCAAAAGAATAAAATAACTAAATCTTTCTTCGATTCTCTTTCTTCGATTATTCTTTTGCGAACCGTTTTTAAGTATGTTTATTTTACGATGAAGGAGGAAGCCAACTGTAGAGAAAGGACGGAAGATCCCAAGTTGGAAGCTTTTGCTTTAAGTTCTGTATTTACAAGGTGGGCTTTTATATACAAATAAAACGAGCAATGCTCGGAAAATCTTTCTTTATCGCTTTGATATCTGTGTTTTCAAAGTGATATTATGGCATGAACTGTTTTATGTTTTTATGTGAGTTCTCTTGCACCCATCTGAGTCAACATTCTTGTTTTCCAGATTTAGAGTTAGTCTATTTTAGATTAACTAACGATCGGCTCTGAGTTAGCTACTAAGTGCTTTCCAGAGTTAGTGCACTTTGTAACCAGTGGTGTATGTGGTATCCTGTTGAGGGGTAGCCAGCCACGGTGAATTAGTTTTGGTCAAGATTGAACATAGCATACCTGAAAATACTCGGCCGAGTGATTTATGAGAAAAAGTCAGAAAATGTTTAGTAGACACGGATTCTTTCAATAAAACTCCGATGTGCTACGTTTATAAAATGCCATATTTATCTATATTTATGATTATGTTTTCGGCATCGTGCCCACTAAGTACGTTTGTACTTAGCCCTGCATTGCTTTCTAAATGTGCAGGTTGAAGCGACGGTGAGCGGCGACGGTTGATGTTGAGTTAAAGTATAGGATGCACAGTTAGAACCCTTCCGCTGCCAAGCTCTGTGTTTCTTTTGAGATCACTTTTTGAACAATACTTGTAGTCAAAGTCTGTAATATGAACTTAGTTTCTTTTGTACTTTTGTCGAGTAATCTTTAGGGATTAACTCTTTCTTTTATATTCAAGTCTTGTTCATCGATGTTTATCATGTATGTTTAGTCAGTTAACCTCCTTTTTCCCCGCTTCTCTAATCCAACCCCAGTCGCACCCCGACTTCTGCCGTCCCTCGGGATTTGGGGCTGTGATTTGTTCTTACTTCCTTTCTTAATTATTTAATGATTATTTGTGTGCTCATTGCTTTTTTGTAGTCGTATGTTGAGAAAATGATTGATTGTCCGGTCAGTGAGCTCGATGAACTCGGTTATAATGTGCGAAACTATTGGCATTTTTTATTGAAGCAGATGGTGCAGTTGGACGATTTTAAGACAAAATCTTTTGTAAGTAAAATAATTCAAATTTTCTATAAAATAGGTGTTACTGCATTTATTTGTTTGTGTTAATTTTTTTTTGTTCTTTATAATAATTCATGATCCCAATTTGCTTTGATAAGTACTTTGTAGCTCTTGCCATAGACTTTAATCAGTCTAAAATCCATTATCTTGACAATAAAATGGATAATTGTCTTGAGGGCAGTCGCATTTGGAAGATGGTGCAGATTTTGGTAATTCTTTATATTAAAAGCACGTTTTCTGTACTTTATATACAAGTCAAAGTGTTGATAAATTATTTCTTTTATGCAGAAACAACAATTCTCGACATTTCTTCAAGACATGGAACATCCTCGAGCTTATGATTATGCATCATTTCCTGTGGAAGAGGTTGCTTTAGCATGGAAAAGTGCCAAGACAGATGTTGACTGTGGTGTCTACCTTATGCACCAGATGGAAAATTTTCAAGGCCAACCATACATGCTTGAAGATTTCTCACAGGTAGTTTATTATTTGATTTTTGGATGAATAGTCTTTATTTCTATAGTTATATGTGTTTAGATATGTTCTGTTGTTTGTTTTACATTTTATATGATTCTATTTGGACCATGCTGCTTTACTGCATTTTGTACCCTGATCCTCAAGAGTACATAGAAGCTTAGACTTCAACTTCTACAGTTCACTCTCTGAGTATCTTGCTATCAAACTTTGATACCTTATTGATTGTAATAGCATTGACATTTGATCAAATCTGTATATTGTATTTCTCGTTTATTGCTATACTACAACATTTGTGTAATATCTTAATGTGTTATTTGCTCTGTGGATTTAGTTTACTTTTGGCAAGCAAGCAATCTTAGATTGTGGTATTTGGAGTTGGATAGGTTTGTTACATTATTATACACAAAACTGCTAGTTATTAATATTTAAATTTATTGGTTGCAGGCTCCTGAAAGAAGAAAATTGAGAGTTTGTTGTTGTTCAAGGAGAATTTTATCTTTTGTCAATCATTGCAGAGACTCAATTATTGCTGATATACGTCGATTTGCCCAAAAAAAAGACCAAATGATGTAGTTTACTATTTCAGTTATCTTTTTGATACATTAATATTTTTGAATGATACTCAATTTTATTTTTCCTTGTTTATCCCAGATACTATGTACTTCATGTAAACTGATTTGTCATATTGCTTATATTTTGTCCCTGTAATGAATATTTTAAAGTAGTGTTGAAGCAGTTATGATGAATGTATTAGATTAAACCTATCTGCTCTTTATATGTATGTAGTAAACATTGTTGTGCAGAAAAGTAATTATTTTTGTTCAGGAAAGTAATTTTTTAAAACATTACCTTTCTTTACTTCACTAATTACTTCTCTCAACTATAATAAATACTTTAATGCTTGTATTTGGTTATGTTAATAATAAACCCCAAATTACTCTATATTAATACACAATCTTAGCATGAAATTAATATTTATAATTAAATATCATTTTCATATGCTTAATTTAGGGTCTCATAGAATAGATCTTAACAATCATATGATGTTTGTTTTTATCCATTATAATAGTAATGAGTACTTTTATCCGAGATAATGATAACTTGCACAATTTATTAAAAGTATACTTCGGCGTAAACAAAAGTATACATTGTTTGATAAAAAGTAATGTTTTTGAAACATTAACATTACTTTTGTTGATGTGGATGATTACATTTCTTAACATTAATGATTACTCCTGCGATTTACTTGAAGTATAACTCAACATTAACAAAGTATACAATTTTGGTTTGAAAAGTAATTGTTTCAAAACATTACCTTTTTAGTGTTGATGATTACTTTTATCCGAGATGATGATATCTTTCATAATTTACTAAAAGTATACTGCGGCGTAAACAAAAGTATACATTGTTTTACTTTTGTTGATGTGGATGATTACTTTTCGTAACGTTAATGATTACTTTCATGATATATTTTGTAATTGTTTCCTTGCATACATTACATAGTATGTGGTACATGTGCATGTCCCCACTCATGTCATGTGGACTCCATGCACCCATATTTTTTCCTTCTTCATTTTTTGTTTGTCTTTTCATTTTTTGTTTGCCGCGTCTTCTTTGGTGAAGATTCGAGCGAGGGGTACCGAAGGCCTCGAAGCGAGCCGAAAACTCCAAATTGTTGCACGATGATTATCCTTATATTAGTAATTAGAGCGAAGATGGAGCCGTAAAATCGGAACCGAAGGCGGAGTTGCATGGTGTGCATGCACATGTCCCCTTTCATGTGTTGTGGACACCACACACTGCTATTTTTCCCCTCTTCTTTTTTGATTGCCTCTTCTTTTTTTGTTTGCCTCTTCATTTTTTTTTTTCGCTTCTTCTTTGGTCAAGATTTGAGCGAGAGGACCCGAAGAATATAAATTATTGCCCCTATAATAATTTTTATATTAGTAATATTATGAAAGGCGGATTCGTAAATTTGAAGGCGAAGACTCCACCGTAAAACAAATAAAAAAAATAATTGGTCAACGGTTTTGACCTTATTTGACATGGATTAACGTGTTATGTAGTAAGAGACTGGTCTCATAGGAGATCAACTCTAAAGTACAAGTTGTTATGTTCAAAAGTAAATATTGTCGTGATGAGATGTAATGATTTATAAACATTACGTTTCGTAGTAACAATGTTTACTTTTTGAACGATAATAATTACTTTAACGGTAATAAATATTTAATGTTTCTACTACTATTATGTTTATATTAGAAATTGGTGGGAAACATTACATTTTTTGTATTAATAATTACTTTCCTAAGACAATAATTAATTTTTGATTATGATTGTATATAATTTTCTTCTAAGTTCTATTTTTTAAATTAATTAAATCCCTTACTGTTAATAAATCTTGAAACAGGATACGTTAAATCATACATCGAAAACAGGATACATTAAATTATTAATTAATATATATTTTTTATGAATGATTTCAGTCTTTGAAAAGTAAATATCATTAGCAATAAAAGTTTCACCTTTTGTGAAGAAAAGTAATGTTTACAAACATTACCTTTCTTCTTAAAGATTATTACTTTTCATCATTAAAATCATTACTACGTAAAATGAAAATAGAAAAATAGGTAAGTTGACCATTAGTTCTTGTTCAATAATTAAATTAATAGATAAAGGTCCTATTTCACAATAAAATTTTGAAACTGCAATAACATTTGAGATCTTCCAATTGATACAAAAATAGTTAATCGTCCTAATACGTAATTAAATATATGTTGCTTTCAATCCTGATTTCTTGTAGCTGTAAAATCAGTCCCCTGCACGTTATAGTTAAGTGAAATTAGTACATAAGAAACATATGAACGATTATATGATGCAACATATCAATGATATAATGAAATTATTTTATAACTAAAATGTATAAATTTTACCTATGAATAAAAATGTATTCAGTCCAGCTTTCTAGAATAAATGTGGATTTGGAGTTTTAGAACCAAACTCGTTTGGCCTAATTGAATTTGATTCTCCGGAACTCTTTATTTTCTTCCTTTTATTTCTTTTAATCTGTCCTTTTATTCTTTTCTTCCTCCCCTTATTCACAGATTTTAAAGGATCTTTCACACTAACACCCGATACGGATGATCTGACATCCTCTTCGCTTTCATTTATTTTAGTTAATGCAGTGTTCAACTCTGCAACTGCTGCTGATTTTGTAGCTTGGAAATCATCTTCAAAGATTCTCCTTGCCTTTTCATTTTCTTGAACTTGTAGAATGAGATTCAAGCAATATCTCATCATTTCATGCCTCCAAGGTCGAATACTTCTACTTTGCTGCTCAGAACTTTTTCCAACAGAGCTTCTTTTGCACTTTTAGTCCGCTTTTTATTTATGTAGCAATCTGGTATTGTGTTTTTGGAATGAATGTGTAATATCCTCAAACAATGACTACACAATATTCCACATTCCTCAAACATCTTGCAGTTGCAAGTTACCAGAGGATCTAATACATAATTACTGACTTGGTAACTACCCACAGCATCACCGACTTCATATAGCTTGAAATCATATTCATCGCTTAAAAGAGAAGACGATTGAAATAGACATTTCATGAACTAATTCTCAAAGTCTTTAAAAATGGTAAGTGTATATACCTCAGCATCATGTTTGATCATTCCATTCATGGGTAATGAGGAGGCAGGTTGTGCTCTTGAATATTGGAACTCATCGTTAAATTCGGTGCTTCTCCAGCGCTTGACTGTGTGCTTGAATATTTTATAGAACTCGATCAAGCTTGTTGTTTTCTTTGCTTTGAAGCTCAGAGATTGGTTAATACTTTCACTGCGCTGTGATGATAGAATCCCTGCAGAGAAGTACTCTTTATTGAATGCATTTGACCACTTTTCTCTCAAATTATACAGCCTTTGAATCCATGAGTTGTTTTCCAATTTATATTTTATAACCATTTTGCTCCAAAACTGCTCAAATTCATCTGCACTTTTGCAACATGTTGTGCATTTCTGAAATGCATCACCAAAACTTGTATCACTTTTCAGTTTGCCCAAATGTGCCTGTGCATTTTGGTATAAATGCCAAATGCACAGCCTATGTCTTGTCTATAGAAAGACCTTTTCGATGGCTTTTGTCATTGTCAAATTTTGATCTGTGAACAAAGATGAAGAAGTTCGACCACCCATGCATTTCTTGAAAGTCTCAAATAACCACATAAATGTTTCAATCTTCGCATTTGATAGGAATGCACACACAAACATAACATTCTTGATGATTATTTACACCAACAAATGGAACACATATTAAGTTATACTTGTTTGTTCTATATGTTGTGTCAAATACCATGACATCTCCAAAAATCATGTAATCATCTTTCATCATCGAATCTCTACAAAAAATATTACTTAATCTGCCATTTTAATCTAATCTAACCCTATAAAAGAAGTCAGGTTGTTCAGCAACCTGGTCTTTTAATATATCCATGAGTGTTTGTGCATCCCCCCTTCTATAGCTAAAATTTTCAACCGATTCACAAAATTTAGTTGGTCTTTTTTGTATGACCAACTATATCATCACCCCCTGCTTCTTGTGCTATATATCTATACACATCAGTGGGTCTCAATTCACATGACACCCTATCTTCTATAATAGTTGCATCTTCATTGCTAATTTTTCTGTTAGAACGATGCATGTAGCTTAATTCTTGTCTACAAAGTGGATGGTTGTGCTCTAGAACATGTTCTGTCACTTACAATCTGTCCTAGTATTATGTCTTTTTATCTTTGCAGATTCATTCACATTTCGAACTCCTTGACATGCACAAACCAACATTCTATAAACCAATAACCCAACAATATTGCATCTTGTGTTTGATTTTCTAACACTAAATCCCACTTTTGGAGAGTGTCTTCTGTACAAATCATAGATATCTTCAATTTTCTCTCTTTTTATACCAATCAAAGAACCAGAAATGCAATCAAGATCACCTACATATATTAAGTTCAGTTTAGACCACACCATATAACATTCTCACAATTTTTACTTTCGTTAAGACCAACATTTACTTTCATTCACTCCAATTATTACTTTTCAAGATCATTTTTTTTATGAAATGAATAAGAACATAGTCCATCCATACACACACAAAATTGTATAAAATGAAAACAGAAATATACATAAAAAAACACTACAATAACCAACTCCATCATGAATATCAACCAATCAAAAATAAACATGTTAGTTTCTCATGCATGCATTGATAAGTGTTTTAGAATATTACCACATTCATTCTCAGCCCTTTCTTTATTGTTTAGATTCCTTGATTTATCATCTCCAGCATATGAATGAGCTTCCACAATGTTTGTATTGTCATTTCTTTCATCCACATTATCAATTTTCATTCTTCCACAAATCTCAATTTCTACTGGAGAAACAAAGAAAGCTACAAATAATCATCCATTTTGAAAAGTAATCATTCGAATGCACAAAAGTATCATTTATAGTAATACAATGTAACAATTTAATTTCACCTCAGCTTCGATATTTCTATGAATATAGTTTTAGGATCTAGTAAATTAGCTTGAAATTGAAACCCCCAATTCCATTTCAAATGAAATATTGAACAAAAAAATCATACATATAATATTTGAAATCAATAAATTAGGTTCAAATTTCTTACAATTTGTATGTTCTTTGCTTGTATTTGGTGATTGAATGAAGCTTCTACTATGATTTCGACCTCCAGCTACCAGAATTCAAGCTTCAATGGTCGGAATTTGTTGGCAGATTTTTGATTGCTCCACCGAGTTGCAGCTTTGATTTGAAGAAGAAAATTGAAGAACTAATCGATGATTTTGAACTCGATTCCCGTCGTCGGAATTTCTTCCTTGATTCCCGTCGTCGAGCTCGAGCTTTGAGGAGAAATTTGTCGCCCGAGCTGTGAGAAATCTCGAAGAAAATGAATGCATTTTTTGTTTAAATTATTGCTAAATTGGGTCGCAGATTTGAACTTGAGTCGGGTCGAGTTTCCAAGTGAAAATCGGTTGCATTGTATGCAACCAGTTGCACCCAAATCTATCTCTAAAAATTAACCTTTATAATACTCCCTCCGTGACATTAGGAGACTCAATTTAAAACATTAAAAATTAACCTTTTAAAAGGTTAATTTGTAATGAGATAATTTCAAAATTTCCAAATCATATATCTCCTCATTAATTATAATTTTTTTTAGGGAATTATAACGAAATAAACCTTATAATTAAATAAATTATTACACCACCATATAGATGGGGCATTTATACCACAGAATAATTTCGAAATAATGTTGCTATTGTTAATATTTTATTTGAATAATTGGAGTTTTTTATCCTTAAATTTTTTTAATATATAAAAGTAAAGATTGAACTTCCAAATTATAGTTTTTACATCCAATTAGGAATTTAGGATGATTATACGTTTAGATTTTCTAATATTTTTTTTCACAATGTTAAAGTTAAAGAATTTACGAGTATTGCATTATACTGTTATACATTTTTCATTCAATTAAATCTTCAATGTTTTGAGAAGAAAACAAAACCGAAAGAATGAGCACTAGTCCAAAATATTCACGAGCAGCAAATTGATTTTTAAAAGTTCCATTGAAGGAAACAATTATGATTTGTTATATTTTGTGTCAAACTCCTTAGCTTAGAGGCATAATTATCAACACCTTTGTTAGTTAAATCGTGAAACCTCCTTGTAAAACATCATTATTTTCGGTCATAATTGTTTTGATATGAAAATGGTAGTATGGTGGGCCCATATTATGACCGTACGGGTTAGATCTATGATGTAGTAAGACCACGTGCAGCAATGATCATCACTAGGGTGATCGCAGCTGTTGTGATCTTTTATAAGCGATCGTTGTCATTGCTGATCTCCGCGATCGCACCAAAATGATCGGATTTGCGATCTTTTTAAACTCACGATCACTGCTATTTTTTTATGTGGCGATAACTGGTTGGACGATCGCATAGCCATTGCGATTGCAACGGTCACCACAATTTATTTCTTCTTTTTTTCCTAATTTGCTCCTATAAATACACATTTTCATACACAAATCACACACCATTTTCTACTTCTCCTCCGATTCTCTCTTAATTGTCTCTCTATATTTTAGCTTAACAAATTGATTTGAATGCCAATTTTAGCATCAATTGGCCTTTTTCCGAAGAGATTGATCCGAATAGCCCGAGCCCTCTGCCATCTACGATGCAAAATACTCGTTCCTACATCCCCATACGTGCTCTATTCTCCTCTCCTCAAGCGTTTGTGCCTCAATTTTTGATGCAAGGAGCTTATGTTCCTCAATTTTCTCCGGAGGCATTCGCACCGTACCAATCCTTCGGCATGCCCACCGGCGGCGGCACCTATCCCACGCAGGCCGCGCCGTCTCTTGATGACTTCTCTTGCGGATAGTAATCGAGAGAAGCGAATGGAAAAGAAGTCGACATGAGAAAAGATGAAGGAAAACACTCTGTTTCAGTTTTTATTTCTTGTGTAATTCCCATACACACACGAGTACAATATATAGCAAAAACTATACTATTAAATAAGGAAACAAATACATTCCTAATATGTAATGATTTGATTTCCTTGATTTGTGTTTCTCTAATTTGGGCTATAATTGCTGTGAGATTCTTAACACTCCCCCTCAAGTTAAGCAACGACATTTCCGATACTTAACTTGACCAGAACTTCTCTAAAGATTTTTATGTTGACGGCCTTCGTTAATATGTCGGTCAACTGTTCTTCCGATCGTATGAAGGGAAGTTCAATGATCCCACTATCCAGCTTCTCTTTGATGAAGTGCCGATCGACCTCCACGTGTTTGGTCCTATCGTGTTGTACGGGATTTCCAGATATACTGATTGCAGCTTTGTTGTCACAAAAAAGTCGGCTTCCCCTTTTTGGAGGAAAACCGATTTCTGTGAGCAATCTCCGAAGCCATAGGATTTCAGTTATCCCATTTTTAACTCCTCTGAATTCTGCCTTTGCGCTTGATAGGGCCACTACCTTTTGTTTTTTGCTCCTCCATGTGACCAGGTTTCCTCCAACGAAGGTGAAATATCCGGCAGTAGATTTCCGATCATTTGGGTTACTAGCCCAATCTGCATCTGTATACCCGTCAACTTCCAAATCTTCTTGTTTCCTGAACAAAATCCCATACTCACTAGTTCCTTTCAGGTATCGGACAATTCTCAAAGCTGCCTCCATATGCTCCTTCTGAGGTTTATGCATAAACTGACTTACTATTCCAACTGCATACGCGATGTCAGGCCGTGTATGGGAGAGATAGATGAGTTTTCCAACTAGACGCTGATATTTTCCTTGATCTGTCAAATCAGCTCCTTCAACCATGGTCAATCCATGATTAGTCACAATCGGTGTTTCTGCTGGCTTACACTCAAGTAGCCCAGTTTCTGCAAGTAGGTCAATGATATACTTTCTTTGTCTCAGAAAAATTCCCTTCTTAAACCTTAAAATCTCAATTCCCAGAAAGTATTTCAGAGATCCAAGGTCTTTCATTTCGAATTCCTGGAACAAGCTCTCCTTCAGTTTTTTTATCTCCTCGACATCATCCCCTGTGATAATCATGTCGTCAACATAATTGATCAAACATGTCACCTTCCCTTCTCTCCTTTTCACGAACAATGTATGATCAGAGTTACTCTGTTTATAGCCATTTTTTGACATAGCTTGACAGAATCTCCCGAACCAAACTCTAGGTGATTGCTTTAATCCATAGAGTGTCTTCTTTAGTCTGCACACTTGTCCTGTCTCGAACTCTTCAGAATAACCTGGAGGAACTTCCATATATATTTCTGCATTTTTCTCCAATTCTCCATGTAAGAAGGCATTAGTTACGTCCAACTGATGTAAAGGCCAATCCTTGCATGTTGCTACTGAAAGAAGTGTTCTTACTGTGCTCATCTTGGCCACTGGAGAGAATGTTTCTTCATAGTCTATCCCGTAGGTCTGAGTATATCCTTTTGCAACTAACCTAGCTTTGTACCTCTCGATTGAACCATCCGATCGCCTTTTTATTGTGAATACCCATCTGTACCCTACTGGCCTCTTTCCTGCTGGCAACACACACCTTTCCCACGTCTCATTTTTAATTAGGGCATCCATCTCTTTCTTCATGGCCTCCCTCCAATGTTTATGTTTTTTTGCCTCTTCTGCTGTCTGGGGTACATCCTCCTCTTCATACAGAGCTGCTTCAAAGGCCCGTGCCATTTCTGTGAATTGTCCCTGAACAAGGTTGACAACTGAGTACCTAGTCTTTCGTCCTTGCCAGTCTGGGGAGTAACGCTTGGGTGGTTTTCCCCTTGTACTACGTGGAGGAAATGTGTACTGATCTGTAGCACCTACCGACTCAGTATGTCCATTATCTTGACTTGTATCCACTCCAGTGTCTGCATCAGAGTCTCCATCCCTAGTTTCCTCAATGTTAGTATTAACTTGAGAACTATTAAGATTACTTACCTCAGTACTGGAAGAGGATGGAGTTGACAGTGGGGAGTCGCTGGACATCTCGTACTGCAACTGTGCTGTAGGTATCTCGGCGGGTGTACTAACCTTCTCTGTTGGACCAACGTCTGGCACAGAATTTGGCAATGGCACTGAGGTAATTTGGACAGTGGTGGTTTGGACAGTGGATGGTGTAGTGGATGGTGGAGTAGTGGATGGTGTAGTGGATGGTGGTGTAGTGGATGGTGTATGGAGCCAACTTAGGGAGTCGATCACTGTTTTCTCCCCCTGACTCCCTTGTTGGTGGAAGAAATATTCGGTTTCGACAAAGTCACAGTTTAAGGTAGTATGAAGGTGATTAGTTACAGGGTCATAACATCTATACCCCTTCTGATTTTTACCATACCCCAAGAAAACACACTTAACAGCATTTGGTGAGAATTTTGTACGATTGTGTTTAGGAATATGAACATAGACGGTGCATCCAAAGACTCTGGGTTCAAGTGTGAGAGATGAGGGTATGTCAGAGTGGGCAGCTAGGAACTCAAGAGGTGGTTTTAAGTTTAGGATGTGAGTTGGTAGCCGATTCAGGAGGTAAACAGAGGTAGCTACAGCTTCAGGCCAGTAAGAAGTGGGAACTTGGGAGTCGATGATGAGGGCTCTGGTTATCTCTAAAATGATCCTATTCTTTCGCTCAGCTACCCCATTTTGTTCAGGTGTGTATGGACAGGTGGTTTGGTGGATAAGACCCTTTTCAGTGAAGAAGTTTTTCATCTTGGAATTAACATACTCCCCCCCATTATCAGATATAAGGATTTGGATAGATTTTTTGTATTGTGTTTGTACTAGATTATAAAAATGGGTAAATTTTTCAAAAACTTCCCCTTTTGATTTCAAGAAATATACCATGTCATTCTAGAACAGTCATCAACAAATAGCAAAAAATATCTAAACCCATTATCACTAGTAACCGAAGCTGGACCCCAAATGTCAGAGTGCAGTAAAGAAAAAACTGAATTCACACGAGTATTATTGAGTTTGAATGAGTGACGATGGCTTTTGGCCAAATAACAGGTTTTACAGTTCAAAGGGTGTGAAGTAGCAAGGTTCGGATAAATTAACCGTAGATATCCTATGGATGGGTGTCTTAACCGTCGATGCCAAAGCCAAGTCTGGTCCTCTGTCGGTCCTTGAGTCAGCATCGCAGCACTCTTTTGAGTTATCCCATCCACATAGTAGAGTCCTCGATGTTCAGTGCCACGCCCAACTATCTTCCCCGTCCTCGTATCCTGTACAATGCAGAAACCGGGCTACATTAGTAAGTTACAATGTAATTCTCTTGTTAATTGACTAACAGACACCAATTTATGAGATAAAGACGGGATATATAAGCAGTTTGGCAGGCATAAATCCGAGGATAATTTAATAGTTCCAGCTCCTTCCACAGATGCTAAATTGCCACTAGCAACTCTAATATATTTTTTCCGGGTTGGAAAAATCTCCATAAAATCTGAGGCATCAAAGGACATAGTATCTGTTGCTCCACAATCAAAAATCCAACAGTAGTCTTTATCGGGTATATCGGAATTAATAGAGGATAATGCTGAGGCTGGAAAAAAGAAACGGGATATATAAGAGAGTGAGGGGTTAAATAGGCATAACCACTCATTACCTCCATTGTGAACCCTAGCCGCCAGAGCTCCTCCTCCTCTCTCCTCGTTGAGGCGCGGCTGTGACGAAGGTGGTCCGATGTTGCCCACCGGTGTTCCGACGTAGGCGGCTCATGTCTCACTGTCTGTCCCGGCGTTGGCGGTTCGAGTTCCACCGCCTGACTACGGCCCTGCTGGCGCCTGTCCGTTTGGGATCCATGGCCCACCGGTCATTGCTCCGGCAGCCACCGCTGACGTGCCGCCGCTGACTGCTATCGTCGCCTGTCCAGCCGCTGACCATGGTTGATTCCGATTCCTTGAGGCCGCTCTTGATTTCTTCATTTCGTCCCACCACTCGGGAAACCCGATGAGTAAGAAACACCCCTCTTTTGTATGCTTTTTACCTCCACAATGTGTACACACGAGTTTGCTCTTGTCGATTTCCCCTTTCCTATTGTTCCAGTTTTGATTTCCTTGTTGTGGTGGTCGATTGGAAGGCGGTGACGGTCGGCTTGGCGGTGGTGGTCGGTTGTGGTTGACCACGGCGAGTCCGGACCCAATTCCTCCAGTCGGAGACTCCGAGGGCTTGAGGATGCCCTCGTTTGTGGCCTGCCTTCGTACCAGTCCGTATGCTCTTCGAACGGTCGGTAATGGATCCTTGTCCATAATCTCCCTCTTGATATTTGCATATTTGTCATCCAATGCACTTAGAAATTGATAGAGGCGGTGACGCTCTTCCCTTTTCTGATATCCCTCTATGTCGGTCGGACTTGGATCTCGAGTATCAATTGAAATCCATAAGTCCTGCATCTTGGTCCACAATCCTTCTAGTGTCATAGATTCTTGTTTGATTGTCATAGCTTGCCGGTGCAGATCGTAGATTTGGAATGGATCCGATCCACTTCCATAAGTGATCGCCAATCCTTCCCATAGATCGACGGCAGTTGCGTACTGTGATACCTCATTCACAAGTCCGGTTTCGATATTGTTGATCATCCAATTGAAAACGCAGTTATCCCGTTGCTCCCATCTTGAGTAGCCGGGATCGTCAATAGCAGGGGGTTTTGAAACTCCATTAATGTGAGATGTCAAGCCCTTTCTTGCAATTGCTCGTTTCATGAGGTTAACCCATAAGGGATAATTTTCCCCATTGAGTTTCGCCTTGATGGAAATTTCTCCAAAGGATTCAGGTTGGTCGTGGTTTGAGGGTTTATGAACCGATGATGATTCTGAAATTCTGAGGTTCTGTTTGAGAAATTCTGCAAATTGTGCAGCGAATTCCATAGGAAAATTTGTCGGGGTAGTATTTGATGTGTTTGAAGTTTCGGAATCTGACATGATTTATGTGTTTTGGATAGATTTTGTGAATGGTTTTGCAGGTTCTAGGCAGACGATTTGCCTGCTCTGATACCATCTTGCGGATAGTAATCGAGAGAAGCGAATGGAAAAGAAGTCGACATGAGAAAAGATGAAGGAAAACACTCTGTTTCAGTTTTTATTTCTTGTGTAATTCCCATACACACACGAGTACAATATATAGCACAAACTATTCTATTAAATAAGGAAACAAATACATTCATAATATGTAATGATTTGATTTCCTTGATTTGTGTTTCTCTAATTTGGGCTATAATTGCTGTGAGATTCTTAACAACTTCGCCTCGGTCGTCAACTTGGATGAGGAACAAGATGAGTTCGAGCTCCACCAGAACAAGATGAGTCATTTCCAGCCAAGAGAAAGGGCAAAACAAAGGCAAGAGGAAGCGGAAGCGGTAGTGGCGGCGGTCGCGACAGTCGCAGCGCCGGACATAGCAGTCAAGCGGTGGCAGGAGACGGTCCGATTGTATACACCAAGGTCAAGACCGAAGTCTTGGCTCGTTGTTGGATCGACATTAGTCATGATAGTGTTGTCGAAAACGGTCAAAAAAGAGATATGTATTGCAACACATCTGGATTGATACAACTTTCTCCGACCCGAGGGCACTATATATAGAAAGACGGCGACTAAGCTCCGCTTACATTAAGGATAGCATTAAATATGAGGCTTGTGATCAAAACCAATATAAATATGACGGGACACAACAATTATATGTTAGTATAACTTAAGTTATAATATCCTTTAATGTCGGTACTCATCGTTTAATTAATTCGTAGTCAACTACAGTAACTACTACAATTAAAAAACTCAACGAATAAGTAGACCGCAACTTAAAGAAAATGGCTTTGTACGTAGAGATCTTTAGTTTTGATTTCAACCACTCATATTACTTCTCAAACAAAATAAATAAAATAGATCATATAATAAAAGTTTGTTGACAGGGTCAGAGACTCAGAACCCATGAAAGTAAATAATATTTAATATAAATTATTCATTTACCAAAACACATCCACATATGAGTTATCTTAGTAATTACTACGTAATAATTATATTCTCTATGAATGTAAATATTCGAACTGTCTAAATTAAACAAGACAATAATGGTCGACAATTTCACATTTTTTTTTTGTTTTACTTCTTTTTTTTTTACTTGTTTTTTACTTCTAAATTAAGCAACTTGGAAACTCCACAAATCTCTTTAAGAAAATCGAAATTTAATACTCGAATATCTGCCAAATATAGATTTTCGTAATTTGAACATTAGACAAATATATGAAACAATAAATATTACTAGTAATTTCCCTATATTAGATCAAGTGTCAATTTCTTTTGAATATTAGCTCCCCCAACCCATGGCCCACCCCACCACCCTAAACCATATTTACAGATTAACTTTAATTAGCAGCCATAAACAGAGACTAAACTCACAAAATCAAAACTCAATGGAAAAAACAACACAATTTCTCCAACTCATCTCTTCCATAATCCTCCTCCTCACAGTGCCGGCTCAGACCACCGATCCATGCAAACCGGATTCATGCCACCCGACTCGCGGTCCTGTAGTCCGGTTCCCTTTCCGGCTGAAAGCCCGGCAAGCGGCCCGATGCGGCTATCCGGGCTTCGACCTCCGCTGCAACAGCCGCAACCAAACTATCCTCACTCTCCCTCGATCCGGCGACTTTATCGTCCAACACATAGACTATAGAGCGTCGGCGCTCTACGTCGGCGACCCGGCCTTCTGCCTCCCGAACCGGTCCCTCAATTTCAGCCTCGCCGGCTCACCGTTCGACGGCGGCACGTCGCTGACGAGTTTCCGTATCCTCAACTGCTCCGACGGATTGACCGGCGATATGGATGATTACTACGTCGTGCTGCCGTGCCTCAGCAGGGGGAACAACACGGTCGTGGCGGTGAATGCGGATTTGCCGCCGGAGATGGTGCCGCCGCGGTGCCGGAGGGCGGCGGATGTTTGGGTGCCGCCCTTGACGTTGTCGGAGTTCTACTGGGGGTCAATGGGCCCTGCGGAGGATTTCGAGCTGCGGTGGATGCAGCCGGCGTGCGGGAGGTGTGAGAGCCGCGGCGGCCGCTGCCGGTTCAAACATGATTGGGGATTCGAAATTGGATGCTCCAAATCTTCTGGTATGTTTTTGGCTTAATAATTCCAAATTCAATCATTTTTTTGTCATATTTCTATTCATTTACCATCATCTATATATTAGGGTAAAATATCATTTTATAGTATCTCAATACATATACGTTCTTACAATTGCGTTTTAATATAATAATATATTATATTATATGAATGATGACTGAGCTTGTTGAAAATTCATGTGGAAAAATGAATTAGGACTTGTTCAATGATTTCCAGGTGTACTTAGTGAGCACGTAGTTGAAAATTGAATCATAAGGTAGATCTTTTAAAAAAAATTATACTACATTGAAGTAAGATTGTAACTTTTATATGTTATGTTCCAATTGTGAACAAGTATAAATAATTGGATATAAAGTGGAATTTTCATTTGTTAATTGGTACAATTACTTATTCCGTATCCACTGTATGTTATTGGGGCGGTAATACAAAAATGAATTAGTATGAAATATTAACTAATAAAATTTTGTAAAAAAAACTCTTATAGAAGTTCGTAGAACTAATTCCTTTAGATTAGGAGCAGAAGCATAATTTCAAGCGAGTAGGCGCATTAGGCTTGTTAACCCAAACAAAAAGAATACGAAACAAAATATTAAAGATAATTAAAGTAAGATCGTAAAATTTAAGTGTCATTTATAAAGAATGGAGATATGTTTGATTGCGAAAAAGATGTGCAACATAAGGACTTTTCAGGGATTCAGTCATCCTAATACTAGTCTAGTCCAAGCACATTTGGGATAATGTGCATTAAAAACTTATTATTAAATTACAAATTATAAATATATTAAATGTTTGAGGTCAAAGATTTCGGGTTCTAGATCGCCGGTCTTAAATTTATTTGTAATTTAAATAAATTTTTAAGTTAATAAAAAGTAGATACTGGAAAATATCAACTAAAATATCTAATGATTAAACTTTGACAAAAAATCATCATGCGCACCAGATATCTATTTCAAGAAAGAAAAGAAAAACACATAAAAAATATCACCTACCTATTATTAGAAAGAAAATAATTGAGGAGCCAGTACCCTCCTAGGCCCATCATGAGCATTTAGTTGCAACACAATTTGAAGATATTTCAATTAAGATTTTCCACAAACAGTAATTGAAAGCTCAATTAATTCGTTGAGAAAATATGATACATGTATAAGTTAATCTAAATTTTTATTGAAGTCTACAAATTCTATCGAATGAATACCAATTACTTTGAACATGAATTTTGAGTTTATTGTGAATGTGTTATGACTCCGCAAATTGTAATTTCACTAACTGATTATGTATTATTATCGTTTCGTTGTCTAATGAGTAAACTCGGAAGCTTTTGAAACCATCTTGGATTTTTTATCCGTGCATGAGCTAACTTGATCCTTAGGCTCTCTGTAGCGGCGAGCTCCACATAAGAGCTCGCAGGCCATGTGAGTGGGCCCTTCATACTCTTTAATTTTGATCTGCAATAGCGATTTCAACAAAGTTGAGCTCTAAAATGCTTCTGGGCCCACATGTTTTCTTTCCTTTCTTCCTTGCAAGCTCACGCTCACTCTTGCGAGCTCCACGCTCTGCAATGGTCATCGAGCTCCACGTGGCGCTCGCAAAAGCAGCGGGCGCGCGCCGCTGCTGATAGCCTTAGAACATGTAGTAGCGTATTTAAATTATAGGTGTAAACACAAAATCACAATTATATTTATAGAAATGTTAATAAATGTGATTTTTTTTGAGACCGTTTCATGAGTTAAGATTTATAAACTTGAGGGTTTAGTGTGAGAGTGTTTTGCGAGTCTAGCTGTTAATTTTTTGCTTCTTATATCATTATTTAATTTTAATTGATAAAATTTCAATTTAAAATTGTCAAATTAATTTGAATTGAAATTAAAAATTTGTAATTATTAATTGATAAATTTAAATTGAATCAATAAATTTTATAACTAAAATATCAATACATTGATAGTTAAGTTTGCATGTAACAGGTTTTCCAAGAAGTGCCAAATATGTCCTTATAATTGGTGGTGGAATACCAGGATTGCTATGCATGATTGGATTAATGTGTTGCGCTTGTAGAAAGATGAAAATTCATAGGCACCAACGCCATCTAAACAATGAGGTGCCAATGTCGATTTTTGATCGACAATTTATGGTTAGGGCTACCACCGGCCTCGACCTACCCACCATAGAGTCGTACCCGAAGACGGTGGTAGGTCAAAGCCGTCGCCTTCCCAATCCGACCGACAACACTTGCTCGATTTGTTTGTCTGATTACCAACCTACAGAGACTGTAAAGAGCATTCCTGAGTGCAACCACTATTTTCATGATACTTGCATCGATGAGTGGCTTAAGCTCAACGGGACATGCCCTTTGTGTAGGAACTCGCCTGAGACTATATTGGACACTCCTATTTCCTCTACGTTGTTATCACCATCATCAACTGCACCGAATGTTCACTGACATATGCAGTGTGATATTTTCAATAAGAATAGAGTGATCAATATAAAATTTGTTGTACATAACGAGCTTAGGTAATTTGACTGTTTAGACCACTATTTGATTGTGCGTATATATCTCAATTCTAATTGATTGAATGGATTTTGAATTGAGACATGACGTAAGTTTTGCTTTGCGATAAACACATACACATATATAGGTGTAATTGATGGCCAAAATATAAAGGTTTTTTCATAAGTTTGGCTTGCTGATGCACCGGCGGGGCATTTACTTAAGCGACCTGATAATGTGATGGAGGATGTTAGAGTGGCTGAGTTGATAACATCTGACAAAGAGTGGAATGCTGAGATAGTGGCTGGTTTTTGTTTGCCTTTTGAGAAAGAATATGTATTCAAAATACCGATCGGAGTACGTAGTGGTATAGATGAAAGGGCGTGGAAATTTGATGGAAAATGAAATTAGTCGGTGAAGGGGGCCTATTTGGTGGAGATAGGGTATTATAACTCCAGTCCTTCAAGGAGTTGTGAAGATAGGAAAAGTTGGGGCAAGCACGTGTGGTCGATCTCGGTGCCGCCGAAGATAAAATTTTCCTTGTGGCGGGCACTTAATAACTTCATTTCCGACGGAGCTTAATTTGTTGCGCTATCATGTTCCATCTATGGGGTTTTGCACATGTTGTAAGTATCACTTGGCAACCTCTGAGCATTGTCTTCTTTTTTGCAACAAAGTTAAAAATGTGTGGAAGAATAGTGACTGGTGGTACCTGCTTAAACGTTGCACTAATTTCACTTTAATGGAAATACTTATGATGATGAGGAGGGAATTGGATGATGATAATTATGAGGTATGGGTTGTGCTGTTGTGGATGGTTTGGGGTTATGTATGTCGGCTGAAACATGCAGAAGAATTGGAGGATGATGTTGTTTCAGAGGTGCGTTCCAAATTGTTTTGGGGAGCTTATCAGCAAGCAAAACCAACTTTCTCGGCAACCGCAACTTTAGGATGGTACCAGGAGCGCGATATTGAATAGCTCTGATGAAGGGAAAAATTCGAGTTGATGTTGATGCCTTATTTGACAAAGAGAATAGACGATTTTTGGAGTCGGTGTAATTGTGAGGGATGAGACCAATAAGATTCTTTTGGTCGTATCTCGTCGTGTTGCACCATCTAGCTCAATAATTGGTGTTGTACTAAAGGTTGTGGTGCATGCTATCATTGCTTGTATTACTGCACAATTAGGCCCATTGAGATCTTCACGAATTTGTTTACTGTGGAGCGAGTTTCGAACGATCCAGATGAGACAAATGAGCTCTTACCTGAAGAGAGTCAAGATATAATGGCAGATACTCGAGGTGTGTTGGTTCTTGGAGTATCTCATGCATATAGATCTTCGATTAGAACATCTCATTTTTTAGTGCAATTTGCAGCGCATAATTCTAGTCCGCTAGCTTGGTCTAATGATTTCCCGACTTGGCTATGAGAGATTGTTAATGTTGGGAAAATTATAAAGGTTTCGAAAGATGCCTAAAACCCAACTGACCGACCGAGTAGATGATTGTCTTTAGTCTGTTTAGCTAGAGCTCACTGTTTGAGCGTAGGGATTTTATCTTTACAAGAGTCAAGCAGAAGAAGTCAGCTGGATTGAAGAAGGAGGTTCGCGAAAAACTTAGTTGAAGCTCAAACTCAGCTAAGACCCAGACTCAGCTGAAGGATCACACTCAGTTGAGACTCAAGGTCAGTTGGGACTTCAACCCCAACTAAAGTGCAGGCTCAGTTGGACAGCAGCTCAATTTACTCCACAACTGAACCACGCAACTGAAGGCATACAGTTAGCGTGAAGAGAAGTTGTGTTCGAAGTCAAGATGTCTTGAAGCGGAGAAGAGAAGACGCCAAAGACGGAGGAACTGCAGTCTAGATTTTGAATCTACTCGGGAGAAAGTCAGCTGGAAAACTTTCCATAAATGGGCCGACAATAGCGACGTGCGAAAATCATGATCGTAGGTACCCTTTCTGAGAAAGTTGCCAGTAAAGCACGTGGAGTGCCATACTTTTGGCAAAGATCAAACGACTCATTCCAACAACTGGCTTTGACCTTTCCTCTAAAAATAGAGATCTCCACAACAAGGCTAAAATGGGGGTTGATACAAGTAGAGAAAAAGCACTCCAGAGTGCCGAGAGACAACACAAAGAGTGAAGCGGCGCAAGTAGCTTTTCACCTCTCTTTCTCTCCAAGCAAGAGAACTGGCGAAGAAGGAGTAGAGTGATTTCTCTCCTCTTCCCCCTAGCCTCTCAAAAGTTCCCCTACGCTTAAACAATGAGCTCTAGCTCCTATCTGACTAATGACTCATTTACTCAGTTGGGGTCAGTTGGGTTTTGGAATAAATCAAAATCTTTACTAATTTTCCTAATAGTAACAATAATAATATGATTAAAAAATAATATATAAATTGATATGTACATACAAAACGTGAGAATTGATATGAGAATTTTTGGAATATCTATAGTTCTATACATACAGAAAAGATCATAGGAGAACATTATTTTATGTGAGAAATGAGAACTAACCCAACCTCTCATATTTTATAATCTAAGATAATTATTGATTTTAGATTATTTATTACAAAATCCGCTCAAAATTTAATGAATGATGGAATTGTAATACTACGCTTTACTTGTGGTAACTACGCATAACCATAAAATATCGGATGTGTACGTAGTTAATTTCATTAGTTTTGATTTGTTAACAACAACAACAACAACAACAACAACAACAACAACAACAACAATAATAATAATAATAATAATATGATTAAAAATAATATGTAGATTGATATGTATATGCAAAACGTGAGAATTGACATGGGAATTTAGGATTTTATATATATATATATATATATATATATATATATATATATATATATATATATATATTAAAGAGTCAACTACTAGAAGGACCACTATTATAATAAAAACACAATATTTGTTTAGGAACTTAATTTACAATAATTAAGGCCAACATTTGTATTTTCAGACCAAAATATCCTTACTATAGGTGAGAAGCTATTTTTTAGTTTTTACCGGATGATATACACCAATTATTATCACTTTTTCAAACTCATTTCTTCTCCACCGATTTCTTTCTCTAAAATCACTCTCTCCTTTTACAATGTGTGCCACCGATTTCTCTCCCAAACATAGATCTCTCGCCGCCGCCGTCATATATAACTCACCGTCGTCGTCGATAATACTCTTCCCTATCGTCGGAATCACACAAGACTGCTTCTCACTGTTGTGAATTGTAGCAACATAAGGACGCCGACACTCCACTACCACCGTGCTGCTCCGCCACCTACACTCCGTCAGAATCTCGCCGGAATTAATGGCAACCAAGAAACAGACATCTAAAAGGAAGAATAAAAACGCCGGAAACAAATCTCTAGCATCGCAAATCAACTCGAGCAAGACGATAATGATCCTTTCCGTGAATTGCAGGTAAATTTTCTTAACATTCACTTGAGTTTGATGTAGATCTGAAAGTTAGGGTTCCTAATGTTGAAATTCTGAATTTCAAGGGTTCCATGATACGAAATATTAGGAAATAATTCATTTTCTGATTTAAAATTTTGATTTGATGTGTGTTCTGGATCCAATGTGTTGATATTAGTGATTTCGGTTGAGTTTGATGTGAAAGTTAAGGTTCTTAAGTTTGAAATTTTGAATTTCGCAGGTTTAATGATACGAAATATTATGAAATCGTACATTCGTAATTTGATTATTTGATTTGATGTGTTTTCTGGTTCCAGTGTGTTGATTTTAGAGATTTGAGTTCTTGTACGACGTTACGATATCGTAAAATTCCTGCTCGCATGACTTTTTCAAGATCATTGAATGATGTATATTGGTATAATCATAGTAAGCATGTTGTTGTAATGGTTGAAATATGTGCATGTTTTCTTGGTGATTTTAGTCATGTTTTGTGATACACCAATACGATTTTCTATATGATAGCATGATGTTCATTATTTCGTACTTGCGCACATGTTGTGGTTAAAAAAAAAATGAATGTCGTTTTTGTGCCAATACTAATCAGCAACAATTATTGATACTCTGATAAGAATTTACGCTTATTTTGATGAAATAGCTATTATGATATAAATTTGGAAATATGCCTCAACTTCAATTCTTGCTTGTTTGGCAGCAACTTCTCCTGCGTAGTCCCCTATTTCCTTGATTAAAGCAACCCTATTTGGATCAATATATGCCATGGAATATGGGAGTTGTGGAAGTGGAAGCATGGGCAGACGCATTAGCATTGACTGTAGGTTCAACATCGTCGTTACCATCATTGTGATGCCGTTTTTTCTTCTTGTTGTCATTTGGGTCATACTTAAAGGCAAAGGGCATGCCTTGTGGGTCTTGCTCGAGTGACTTCCAGTAATCCAATTGCAATTCCTTCTTTCTTGGCTTCACACAACACAAAGGTCATACAATTTTAATGAAATCGTAATTTATAGCTCAAACATTGCATACAAATGATATTATTTTAATGAAATTGTACTGACTTAATATTAAAGTGATTTGTAGGTACTGTACCAAATAATGAATTCGTATTAGATTGCTCATTCAATTCATCAAGTTGATATGAATCTATCAAAATCGTATTAGAGTAACACATATTTGATTATCACGGTAGTACGATTATATCAAATATCGTATTAAGAAACACATATTTGATACGAATTTTGAAATAATGAATTCGTATTAGATTGCTCATTCAATTCATCAAGTTGATACGAATTTATCAAAGTCGTATTAGAGTAACACATATTTGATCATCACGACAGTACGATTATGTCAAATATCGTATTAAGAAACACAGATTTGATACGAATTAATCAAAATCGTATTAGAGTAATACACATTTGATCATCACGGCAGTACGATTATATCAAATATCGTATTAAGAAACTCACATTTGATACGAATTTATCAAAATCGTATTAGAGTAACATACATTTTATCATCACCGTAGTACGATTATATCAAAATCGTATTGGAATATCGTATCATCGTAACTTCATACTACCATGATTTATGGAATTTCGTAGTATCGCACATTACGATATATTGTTTTAGCCTTATCTATTGTATCAAAGTACAAGGAAAGAAAACCTAAAATGCAATCAAATGGACAAAATAAATCAAATTCAGCCGAAAAACACATGTGCAACATATTCTCAATCATTTATTCATTTGAAACACGAAAATACAACTCAATAAGATTCTACAAATTCATAACCATCATAGAAATTTCACAAAGGTACATGAATATAATATCATGAAATTGTATAGGCGCTTGCAAATTTAGCAACGTACATGAGTACGAATTCATGAAATCGTACCATCGTACAATCACAATAATCACAAAAATATGGTACAAAATTACGAGACAAAATATAACACAGTTAGTTTGGAAATACATGTTACGAAGTTACGATATATGTAATATCGTACATAATAGACGATATACGATATGAGTGTACGAAGTCAATGAAAATCATAGCATCTGTAAATCGTACACGGCCACCACTCTTCCTATTTCACTCGGCCTATATCGCCGATCCCCATCTGACCACGACCACCATTCCTCCAATTTCACTCGGAGGAAGTTAAATCGCCGTCGTCGAGGAGTAGAAGCAAATCTGTCGGAAAAGAGAGAAGAGAGAGAGGCGCGGTTTCCGCTGATGGAGACAGAGGAGGCCGAATCGCTGTCGTCGAGGAGCAACAGCAGATTTGCCGCTGCGATTCGGCCTATATCACCGATCCCCGCCTCTCCCCTGAGCACAACCACCACTCCTCTAATTTCACTTGGAGGACGTCAAATCGTCATTAACGAGGAGCAGTAGCAAATCTGTTGGAAAAGAGAGAAGAGAGGGGCGCGGTTTCCGTTGATGGAGGCAGAGGGTGCCGAATCGCCGTCGTCGAGGAGCAGCAGTAGATCTGCCGCCGCCATCTCTAATTGTGTCCGCTGCGATCGGCGGAGGCAGACCGGTAGACTCTCGCCGATCGCCGCTACGTCGTTGTGCTTGACGTACTCATTGTACAAATCATTGCCGCCTCTGGAGAGAGGCACGGCGTTACCGTTTTGGCGACGGAGGTGGTATGGGAACGATGACAGTAGAGTGAGATGGGAGAGAAAGAAGAGAGAGAGAGAAAGAGAGATCGAGAGATAGAGAGGGGGGAGTCACGTGAGGTGGGAGGAGAGAGAAGGGAAATAGAGAAAGTGAGAGGAAAATTAGAAAATAAAACTAAAAGTAAAGAGGGATACATTTAAGGGTATTTTCGTCAAACCATATAAAATATGGCCTTAAATTATTGTGATTTAAAAATCTGGACAACTATATTCTTTTTCTTATAGGAGTGGCCTTTTGAGGGGATTAACTCTATATTAAAATATGAGAGATATTGATTTTAAAGATTTGATCTTCCATGTCATATATAATATAGAATATAAATAGAGTCAAGTAGTAGAGAGGCTATTTTAGAGTCAAGGGGTATAATTTTGTACCCCTACTTAATTTTTAATAAAAGAGGCCAATTTTGATGTAATGAGACAAAAATACCCTTAGTAGGGTAAAGGGTGATTTTTTGAATTTTTACATCCATATATATAGCATATTAACCACTTTTTTCCCACTTTTTCTTCTCCACTTTCTCTCACTACTTTTCTCTCTCTCTCTCTCGTCTGCAACCACCACCCCTTTTCTCTCTCTCTCTCGTCTGCAACCGCCTCCGCCTCCACCTACTCCCCGCCGCCACCGACAATGCCACCACCATCCGCCGCCTCCCCTTTCTCTCTCTCTCGCGTCTGCCCTATTTTCCTCCGCCACCAACCGATGCCTCTGCCCTATTTTCTTCCGCCACCAACCAGCGCTCTGCCCTAGTTTCCTCCACCACCGCCGTCTTCCACAACGCCACCATCTTCTGCGCCTCCATACCCTCCACCACCAACGTCTTCTCCGCCGCTCTGCCCTAGTTCTCTCTCTAAAGCAACCACCGCCACCAACCGCCACAAAACCGCTGTACGATGGCACGACTAAAGAAGGCGGCGAAGCGCCCAAAAACCGGCTCCGCCAGCAAACAAAGAGAAGCCGCCGCCGCCGTCAACGAACAACCGATCGATGAAGCTCAACAGGAGATGGGCGACGACCCATTCGGCGAAATGCTGGTAATTCTACACAAAATTTGAAGAATCTGTGAATATTTTAAATTTTTGAATTTCGCGAGTTTGTTACTGTTTGTTTCTCGATAAATCGTACATGAAATCTGGTTTGGCGTTTGTATTGTAGTTGATCTCTAAAAAATTTGAAACGATTTCTTGTATAATAACTTGTTTTTGGTACGATATTCATCGGCATAGTACAATATCCATTTTTATTATTACGATATTGTGAATATTGTACTCATGTTTATTGTTTGAGATTTGTTTCTTGCACCATTGAGCATGATTTATTTGATATTTGAGGGATGCCTTTTTTGAAAAATAATGTTACGATTTATGTGAGAAGATGATTTTAGCTGCCAAATTTGTTACGATATACAAATATCGTACTATGCGTGTTAAGAGATTACCTATATCGTACTTAGTGTGTTACGCTTTTATAAATTCGTACATCTACGCAACCGATGAATGTGAGTAATATGTTACGATTTATTTGAGAAGATGATTGGATATGAAAAATTTGTGACGATATTACCCAATAGCGAACTTTGTTTGTTACGATATTGTCCAATCTCGTACACAAAATCGTGTTTTACCACTTTCTGTCTACATGTTTTCAGGTTTCTTAGAAATTTGTCCGCCCCGACTTGATGGAACCACCTCACCATAGGGTGCAATGCTATGGCTATGAGGGCCTCATTGGAGAAATACGGAAGGTGCTCGAGTCCTTTGGAGAGGAAGTAATATCCGAAGTTAAGCATTCCGCTCTAGGGGTCTTTATGAGATTGGATGACTCCAACTGCAGATCAGGGCTGGCGCTCAATTACATGATGTCCCGACAAGTGAGGCCAAGCGAAAAAACAGCCCAAAACGTTGACACCACAGCCCTGTGGTTCAAGGTGGAGGGCAAAATATTACGCTTCTCCCGAGTGGAGTACTCTTTGGTCACCGAACTGAAATTCGGAGCAGCTTCCTTGAATCCCTATGGCAGGCTTGTCCTCCCAAATGATTCCATCTACGAGAGGCTATTCGACACCACAAAGGTGATTAGTGGAAACGATGTCCATGCTATTTTTAATGCCAAAAAGTATGGAAGTGTCGAAGATGCCATCAAATTGGTAAAGATGTTGATAGCCGTTTCCTACGTGATGGGCTTCGAACAAGCACGCAACAAGATCCCTTTGTGGATGTGGGTGCTCGTGGAGGACAAGGAAGCTTGGGAGGAATTTCCTTGGGGAAGTATATCATTTCAAGCTTTGATGGACAACATAAACAAGGTTACAAAAAAGAGAGCCGCCAACATCGCCTGAATATCATCTCAAAGGCAACACATTCGCCTTATTGGTAAGTTTACTGCAACTCATACTACGATTTACATGAAAATCGTACACACATGTGACCAAAAATATTTTATAGGCATGGATTTTTTGCTCACTACCAGCTGTCGGGAGAAGCATCGGGATGAAGAATGAACAAAACAAGAAGAAGATACCTCGATTCCTGAGGTACACTTATATCAAGAACACCGACATGCCAGAAGGTCTTAAAGCCAAGGTAAAAATTTACTAAGCTGTACGATATTAAATTTTGACTGAGTTGTTGAGTTTTTGTGTGTACGATATTCGTAATATCGTACTCTATTTTTGCTTGCATACTACGATATTCAATTTGTTAGCCACTTGCATGTTAGGATATTGGTAATATCCTACTTTATTTGCTACGAGATTCTTATTTATGCAATGAGATTTTAATTCATGCTACGATTTTCAAAATATCGTACTTAATTTGCTACAAGATTCTAATTCATTCTATGATATTGTAAGTCATGCTACGAGATTCGAAATATCGTACTTTATTTGAAACAAAATTGTTATGCATATCTGAAAAAGTGTACGATGTTACGATAATAGGAATATCGTACATAATGCACCATATGATTTAGTCTTATGCTTGTCTCAATGTACGATATTTGAAATATCTTACATCGATTACGTGCCGTTAAAGTACGATTTATTTAATTCGTATCAGTTTTATGCACAACTAACTTATCTAATTTATCATGTAGGACCTTAAAGCCGTCTTGGAACCAGGTAGGACAGAATCGAGGTCTCCCTACTGGAAATCGCTTGAGCAAGATCCTGAAGGAAAATAATTTGCCTTCACGTACGATTCCAATGACACGAAGAAGAAGAAGAGGCCTCGCGAAGATGGTGGTGATGATGAGGAAGGTCTGAGTGATGCTGCTAGGCCTGCTGCTCCACATTCTGCTGCAACGAGCTCTACACATCAAGCCCCACTCACCGATGAAGACAGAGCTTCATTGATCAAAGAGATCGGTGAATACGCGGGTGAGGTTGCAGCGAAGCGGGCTAAGCTAGAAGCAGAGGCATTCTTCACGGCCGTACAGGAAGAGATGATTGTTGGTGTTGGAGAGTATGTTTTCCAGAAGATGCTTGAAGCATGTGGTCCTCCTACGGACCAAGACTTCACGGCGAGGATGAGCCAGCACAGAACCCCCGCACCACCCCAGCATGATCAGCAGCACCCATCCCCACACTCTGATCAAAGAAATCAGCAGCAGCCATCCCCCCAATAGAGGAACATCAGCTACCGGTGGATGAGGCCATGAAGGATGCAGCAGTAGCACAGGATGAACCAGCGCCGGATCCACCAGCAGACATAACACTGGACGATGTCGAGCATGTTGAGGATGCCGAGCAAGTGGGGGATGTCGAGGATACCGAGCAAGCTGAGGATGCGCTGGAGGATGCCGTAGATGCCGAGATTGAAGCTGAGCCCAACACTGAACAGGTAAAGGAAATGCATGTCGAGACATAGACAATGCATAAACATGTATCTTCTGCATGTGTGGTCGTGAAAAACAATTATACTTATTTCTGTTTTTTTTTTCTCACTTAAACAATGGATAATCAGCATTTAGTTTAAAATTTGTGTAATTTGCAGTTCGAATCATGCTACTTCGTACAAATGTTAGTTTGACTTTCATGTATTTCGTAACATGATCATTGATATCCGTTGTCATTCTTGGTACGAGATTCATAAAACTCGTTGCAAGATTTTCAACTTTTGTAATGATATTCATATAAAATCGTAACGCGCGAAATCATTTCGTTACAAAACAAGCGATCGCTACGATTTTCACGAATCTCGTAACAAAAGTCATCTGATATTGTTACTACTTCGATGAATATCGTAGCACAAATTATTCATCATGGCATGGCGGACACCGACATGCAATCTTGCTACGATATTCCCATAAATCGTAACAAGTTTGCTTGTTTCATGATACCATCTATATCCATTGATCTACATTGCTACATCTTTCCCAGAGATCTACCTGCCAAGAACAACTTCCTCAAACAGAAGATGATAACATACTACACATAGCAGCAGCATCAGAAGCCGCAGCAATGGATATTCCGGACGATGGTCCGAGCTTTGATCTACACTTGGTACGACTTACATAAAATCGTAGCATACAAGTTGCATTAAATTATAGAAATATTAGAGTATAACGTATTATGGTACGTTTTATAAAAAGGACCCTACACAGCCTGCTACCCAACAAGATGTCAGTGATACACAAATGAATGCTGCATACGACTCTTTGTTGGCGACCACAAATGCATCTTCGCCGCATACTGTGACTCCAACAACAGCGACGACTCAATTTCTTCCGCCAAGGGGGTCGGCGACCACATCTGGGGTCTCGGTTCAACCTCCACAAGTGCACGCACCAAATTTGAATGAGAGACCCATTCACCAGAGATACCCGTCAGCAGCTTGTCGGAGTCCATTTCTAATCGATGATGTACGCCCAAGGCGTGATGGGTTCGAAGCATTCTTGAAAGCTAAGACTGAAAAGTAAGTTTAAATTTATATCTGTTGTCATTATTGCAACGAGATTCATATATCTCGTAGCAAGAGTGGCAACTTTTGTCATGATATTCATATAAAATCATAATAGAAAGACCGATCTTGCTACGAGTTTCCAGAGTTTCGTAACATAAATTAATAATCACGTCATGAAAGATAACCAATCTTGTTACGATTTTCGTGTCGTGTTACGATATTCACATAAATCGTAACAAGTCTGCTTGTCTTACACGAGTTGATTCGTATACATTGCTAAATATCGTAACAGGAGGAATGTCGGATTACTATGGACAGTCGACATTGAATTCTTCGAGAGCTTATTAGATCCATCAAAAATGCTGTACAACGACCACATAAACTGCTACACATCTGTTATGGTCGTCAATCCAACCTTCGCCTGCTTGGGAGAACTTCACGACAACGTTACCATTACGTCCACTGATTTCATGGCATGTTACGATTATACTAATATCGTACATGATTTTAACTTTTATGGCTTAGTATGATATTACGAGATTATTATAACTCGTAACATAGTACAATAAGATTTGCAACATCGTGTCTGTTATCAATGTACGATATTAAGATATTCGCAGTATCGTACATTGTATCATCTTGAAGAGTTGTTACGACTTTTCGTATATCGTATCATATTGACGTTTAATTCTTAGGATGCTCTGGAGGACGTATTTGATTCAATGCATAAGGCAAAGAGGGTAGGATTGGACCCATACGAGCCTTCTCTATTTAATGTTGATAGAGAAGAGGTTGTTCCGGAAGATGAAATGAAGAGGTTGGTCCACTTTGCAGAGACAAGAATACCACGTTGGGGACAGAACATGAAGCCATGGATCAACTGCGAAAAGGTAACAAAAACTAATTCTGCATGATGTTGTTACGATATACTTAATCTCATACAGTCATAACGTAGTGTGTGGTACGATTTGCCATATATCGTACTATCGTTTTCCAGAATACTCATGTTATTTTTGAATCTCTATATCGCATCCACTTCTAGGTTATCATGGTTGCTTATTTAAGCGAGTACTAGGCAACGATTGTCATCGATCTCGCAGCACAGCAGTTGTGGCTATACGACCCCAAGTCATGGGAATTTGAAAAGCACCACAAGGAGAATAGATTGCAGCACTTCCTGCCAATCGCCAGGTTGCTGCCACAACTAATGAAGAAAATTGGCTATTGTGAAAAACATGGAATAACTAATCCAAACTACACGCAGTGGCCGTTGTGCTTCCCAAGAGCAAACGCAAAGGGTATCTTCAAGCAAGAGCACAAGGATGGCGTCGGTTGTGGTCTATATTCATTGAAGTATGTGGAGCGATTTATATCAAAGAAGAAGCAACCAAAGTGTCTTAGGAATGCAGCCGAGCAAAAATCATATCGCCACCACATTGCAAAGACCATCTATGCAAACAGCACCAATGAAGACACACTCCCGATAGATATTGACTTGACCTAAACTCTTATTATCTTATTTTGTCAATATTGCCATATTGAACACTTGGTTTATTTTGTATATTTTGCCTTGGTTTATTTTGTATATTTTGCTACTACTTTAACCAGGAATACTCTATTATGTACGCATTTTGTAAAAAATACCTGGTAGTATGTAGATCGTGCGTTTTGTAAGTATGATTGCAATGACTTTTCTTCAAATCATATCACTTAATTTTTGCTACTACTTGTACAATTTTAGGAATATCGTAGCAAAGCATGTACGTATGATATATCCTGCATTTTGTAAGTATGAATGATATGACTTTTGTTTAAATAATCATTCTATATTTGCTAACATGTATTTCGTACAGCTTTTAGTACGACTTTCATGTATTTCGTAACATGATCATTCATATAAACTCGTAACACGCGCAATCATTTCGTTACAAGACAAGCGATCATGCTACGATTTACATGAATCTTGTAACAAAAGTCCTCTAATATTGTTACAACTTCGATGAATATCGTAGCACAAATTAGTCATCAATCTTGCTTCGATTTTCTTCTCTTGTTACGATATTCAAATAAATCGTAACAAAATATTGCTACGAATTTCGTATCGTGTTACGATATTCGCATAAAATCGTAATAAGGCATGGAAGACAAGCGAATCATGTACGATTTTACGAATATCGTAACAAAAGACACATGTTGTTGGGAAATTTATTAGTATGAGTTTTGATGAATTCCAAAACCGACTGACCCCAACCGAGTAGATGTTGCCAGAACCTAATGTTAGAAATTAGGCTCGCTGTTTGAGCAAAGTTGAGATTTTATCTTTACAGGTCTCCAGCTAAAGATGGCAACAAGGCATCACTCAGACAGAACATCAGTTATGATGAAAGACAAATGAGAGTTCATATGTTCAGATGGAATGAGGGGGAAGTCTTCAGAACATCAGTTGTGAAGGAAACCAACTGAGCGTTCATCAGATGAGAAACAATAGAGAGGAAGAGAACATCAGATGAAAAGGAAGTCATCTGAAGGTTCAAACCCAACTGACTAAATACAAGGAAGACAACTGAGTGTTCAGTTTCAGAACCTCAGTTGTAGAACTCAAACAAGAAGATCAACAACATGAAGTTCAAAATCAGCTGAGAGTTCAACGGTTCAGTCAGAACATCAGCTGAAGACCACTCAGATAAAGATCAAGATTTTCAACCGACTAACCGAGGTTGACTATCAGAAAGGTTAAGATTTGAATTTCAAAAGGAAGTCACATGAGGGTTTGACCGTTCAGTCACTACCCCATCTGGCCCAACACAAGGCTGTCTCAGATGGAAAGCAGAAGAGCACAGATGCCATATCGGGAAAGTCTGCAGAGATGAGAGACAAGCCGTCGCTATCAAAGAACAGAGATCAACAGCTCTTCCAACGGCTAGTTGATTCTCTCCGCCTATAAATAGAGGCTTCCATTCATTGGAGATGAATAGGGAAGACACACAAGAGAAGACACACGAGACGAGACAGAGCGAAAGAAAGAACTATATTCCTTACTCGAGCTAACTTAGATTTAGTCTCTAAGAACATCACTTGTTGAGAGTTTTAGAGCATTAGATTGTGTCTGAGTGTCTTTACATCGAACCTTGAGAACATCACTTTGTGAGAGTTCGTAGAGTGTTAGATCCCAGCTCACTTCTTGTTCGAGCTGTTAGTTGGAACATTATCTTTCATACCTGAAAAGGTTTTAGGATTCTACTCTTCCTGTAATTGAGTAGTTAGGTTGTCAAGTACCCGCAAACTTGACATAGGTTGTTAAGTACCCGTAAACTTAACTGTAAAGGTTGATAAGTACCCGTAAACTTATTGCAACGGTTGCACAGCCCGGGTAAGCTGTGTGGTTTGTCCAGAAGAACTTGGACAGAGTTGTGTGGACTCATAACTCCCCATGGACGTAGGAGGGTTATCTCCGAACCACGTTAAATCTTTGTGTGCTCGTGTTTTTCATTACTCAGTTATTTCTAGCTTACTCATCTGTCTGACTAACTAGCATACAAACTGCATCCGCACATATTCAATTGTTTTGGTTATTGACCAACCGTGCATAAAAGCGTGAGTTGTTTTACGAGTTTAATTTTCACCACATTCCGCACAACACTTCTCTTCCAACTGAGTGTTTCTTCCTCAGTTGTGAGTCCAGCTGAGTCTTTCCACTCAGTTGTGATTCCAGCCGAGTCTTCTTACTCGGTTGTGATATTTTTAGGGGGATGATTTTTAAAATCCTTACTGGTGTATTCCCCCCCCATACACCAGTAACTCGTTTCGGGACCATCACATGTAGAATTGAATCAAAATGAGTACGATTTTGCAATTATGTACGATTTAACAAAAATAAAAATACTTTAAGTACGATGTTATGAATATCGTATCAACCTAAGCCTATATAAAATATAATTGTTGGTACGCGTTTAAGAATATCGTAACAAACTACATACAACAATACGAGCCAACATCATCATTCAAACCTATTTGGATCCTTGCATGTTGCACGAGTGTGGCCAGGTACACCACAAATGCCGCATTTCTTCTCTTTCCGAGGTTTCTTCGCACTTGTTTTGCTGCTATTCACTTCTTCTTCTACAATGCTTTCCAAAACAGTTTTGCACGTATTCATGTAGTGACCCTTCTGATGACATCTCGAGCACACCCTTTTCCCTGTTTTGCTAGCTCCAGACGGTATTCTTCTAGTACGTGGACGTCCAGCTTGCCTTGGATTTCCCAGGGTTAAGATTACCCTTTCTTCGACCTTAGACGGGACTTGCCAATCTTCTTTATCAGGAATAGGCATCACCTCACCAGCATACACATCTCGCCACGTCTGAGTGCTATAGAAGGGGTCCACGTAAGACAAGCATGATTGCCTCTTATAACTACAAAATTATCAAAAAAAGCAAACGCATCAATGTTAATGTGCTACGATATTCATATATCTTGTAACATGCGATGGAATGACTTGCAATTCTCGTAAAAGAAAATTCTGCCAGCATGTTACGAAATATTTATATCGTATCGTACATAATCACTTATGATATAATTATAGCCAGACTATTTCTACGAGATTTCCATATCTCGTAACATGCGATTCTAAAACGTGCTAAACTCGTCAAGAAAAATAGTTCCATCATGTTACGATGTATGTACATCGTAACATACATGATCACTTCAAGTACGACTATAATTACTATCGTATCAAAATTCACCTTATAGTTGCTGAAGCATGTGAGCATGGAATTAAGTCGAACTGAAACACGAGACATGAGCATTCCTTAGCAGCAACATCAACAACGTAACTCTTCTGTCCAGAAAAAACCTTAAACAACATAGAAGAAATTGGTTCAACCCTCATTGATCGGCCAGCTTCAATTGCCGTACTCAATGTCGTAGCAGCCCACGGAGTCAACTCCGTGGTTGAATCTCCAGCTATAGTGCGGCGCTCGTAAAACCACTTCTGGAGCAACGTACGAACACTCTCCAAAAGAGGACAAATAAGCAATTTTCTAGCCCACCTCAATCGAGCATTCAACACCTCGCATTCATTGGAAGTTCCATATTTATAACGTCGCACCGGACATTTCGAACGAGCCCATCTACAGGGATCCAAGTTCAATAGTTTTTGATAAGCACGAGGTTCCATGGCCTTCAAATTCTTCATATGCTCCTCCAAATCAACAATCTTATAGCTACTAGCAGCGAGCTTGAACAAGTCAGTAACGTCAGTACCCCAAATCCTCAAATTTTGCTGAATAGGAACACGTGTAGATAATAGATAAAAAATAATATTGTCACTTTGTACGATATTCCTAATATCGTACTTCATTGTTGTTGAATATTATAAAGTCCTAGTCGAGGGTCAAAACATAGTACGATAACTTCTTTTTAGAGTCTAGCATATACGTAAAATTCTACGATATGTCGAATATCGTACTTGAATATGAAAACACGAATAGGAACATTAAAGTTCATAGTATCCTCCGTGATACGATTATTAGGTATATCGTACTTGTTATTAATGAATACCATAATTCGTACTAGACATTGAAACCATAATACAATTACTTGATGTTCTTGGGTTAGCATGTAATTATGATACTACGATATTATGAATATCGTACTTTATCATAAACATACGCATAAGCACACTATGATACGATATTGTGAATATTGTACTTGTTATTATTAAAACACGTACCAGGAATGACCCACAACCGGCTTGGATTAGAATTTCCTTCATTACATTCATTCGAAACATCTAATGGTTGCATCAAATCACGATCTTCACAAACTTCAAAATCATCCCCCAATGGGTAAGCACCTCCATCCACATCATTATCCAAGCTCATGTTCGCATCACAAATAGCAACATCATCACCGACTCCTAACCCCACAACTGAAGAATCTTCATTAAAAACAATGCGATCAAAAGACGGCATATCCGCACGCGCTTTTAGACGATTCCCATGAGAGACCTTCGGTAAGGCTTCAATATCTCTTGGGCAAACACATACATGAATTATATGAACCTCCAACATTTCCATTAAACTATTCAACTCAAAGTCATCAGTTACTTTCATCCTCATTATTTCACCGGTAGGAGAATTTACTAGAGCCTCAACATCATAAATAAATAATGCCTTGTCCTTCTTCAATCGAATCTCAAGCTTACTCAATAAATCTTGATACGTTATACCACAAGGTGGTATAGGTATATACTCTTTCCTTCCACCCTCATACATATTGTCATTCCATACACCACCATGAGCAACAATTAAACAAGAATGCCTCTTCTGCACGGAATAGAAGTTAAGATATATATATATATATCGTAACACAAATCAGTTACGACATACCAAACTCGTATAATGAAACATAAAAAACATAATTACTTATGAAATAATTGTACCATGCTATTGCTACGATATTCATACATCGTAACATCCTACGATAAAACTTGCTATAATAGTAATATATCGTAACATCATAGTAAAGAAAATGGTGATAAGATGTTACGATATACATATATCGTATCATACATAATCCCTTATGAAATAATAGTAGCCACAGTATTCCTAAAATATTCCTATATACCGTAACATGCGATTCAAAAAAGTACTAATCTCGCAAAAGAAAATGGTGCTATCATGTTATGATATATATATATCGTATCATGCATAGACTCCTGCTACGACTGTACGACTTAAATAAAAATCAGATCAGGCATGACTGTACAGCTGCGACGAACAACAATTTTTACGATCTAAAACATCATATCTAACCGAAATTCACCATCAAATAACAAAAAAAAACAACAGGAGGAGTATTCAGTACCTCCATCGTCGTCTCCACCGGACAAAAAACTAATACAGCCGGCGACCCGCGAAAACCGAATACAAGAGAGAAAAATCAACGGCGAAGGAAAAAAAATCAGAAAATAAGAGAGAGAAAACAGCGAGAAGAAACATCGTTCAAGGTTCAGAAGAACGAACGACCAATGAAATGCAGAGGAAAAACGAAGCAAGAATTTAAACGCTAGCGAAGAAGAGAAAACGCAGCAGAAGCTGCAAAAAAATGCAGCAGCACCAAACCGAAAAGAAAGGGAAAAAAACCATAGAAGAAGAGAGAGAAAATGAGTTGTGGGTTTATGAGAGAGAAATAAAGTAAGAGAAAGAAAAATGGGTAGTTGGTGATAATTAAGGGTATTTTTGTCTCATCATGTGAAAGTTGGCCTCTTTTATTGTAAATAAAGTTGGGGTACAACTTTATTGTTTTTATCTCTAAAGGGTCCACAAACATTAATAAACTCATATAAATATGATAAATATTGATTTTAAATTCAGAAAATTCGAGATTTTAGATATATATAGGAACGAATATATGAGGGGTGCCACATATAATCATTATATTACTAAAAGAAAAATGATTCATGCTTTGAAAAAATCCTACGTGATACCCCTCTTAATCATCCATTCCTATTTATATAACTTCTCAAATTTTTGAATTTTTAAATGTGAAATAATAGATTTTAAATATCTACTAAAATCTTGTGTCTCACATCGATTTTTCAATGACACTTCACATGTTGAAAAACCTATAAATACCTAGAATTAACAATGTGTATTTTCTATTCTTTTGCTCCACCGGTTTTATTTGGTCAAATTATTTATTAGTCGGCCGAATAAATAACTATATTTTATAATTTATTTTAATTTCATTTAGCTAAATTATTAGTTGGCCGAATAAATATTTATTTTTTGTAGGGAACTAATTTATTTGTTGGCTGAATAAATTATTCCAAAATAATATGGTTAATTTATTGTTTCGCCAAATAAAAATTTTGAAATTGTCTATTAATTTTTTATTTAATTTGATAAAAATTAATTAATTTTTAATTTTTCAATTAATTAGGTAGACGAGTCAATTTCTAACTGACGGGTACCTCAACTCGGGATCCCACGTGACACATTTCTATTATTTATTTTAAATTTTTCATTTTATTCATTTTTTAATATATATTTTCTCTAATCTAGAATCGTAATTTATGAATTGATTGTTACGTTATTCATAGTTGAGTTTCCAACTTTGCATAATTTATAATCGTAATTAGTAAATATTATTAATATACAGTTAAGATGAGAACGAATAATATAATTAACTTTTTTTTAAGTTTTGGTCTGTATAAATTCTAAACGAGTTTTATAATTATGAACTTATAAATCAAAACCGTAGTCAATGGGCTGATTCCAACCCGAAACCGTGGGCCAATTTCCAACTGACAATTACCTCAACTTGAGAATTTTTTCATTTTATGCATTTTTTTCATGTATTTTCTAAAATCTATAATCGTCATTCTTGAATTAATTTTTACGTGATTTGTAGTTGAGTTTCCAACTTTGCATGATCTATAATTGTTATTAGCGAAAATTACTGTACGGTTAAGGACGAGAACGAATAGTACAATCAATTTTTTAATTAAATTTTGGGTCTATATAAATACTAAATGGGTTTTATAAATTACACACTTATAAATTCGAGTCATGGTCAACGGGCCGGTTCCGACGCGGAGCCGTGGCGGTAGACGGACCAATTCCTAATCAATAGGTAATGATAAATGGATTTTTTTTAAAAAGGAACATATATGACTAATTTTTTAATCGGGTTTGAAACAAGTACGAGTATATAAATTTCAAATGAGTTTGAATAATACTAAACACATTGTCTCAAATTGTTTAATTAACCGTCTCCGTTGAAAAACATCGAATATGTAGGAAAAATGGTGGAAAAATTATTAACGATTTGTCAACGAGCCATTTCCGACCAAAAATTGTGCTCGTAGAGGGACCAATTTAGTATTGAGGGGAAAACTTTTTTTTATATACTCCCTCCGTAATCGAAAAAATGCAACGTTTGAGTAAATCGAACGTAATCTAAATAATGCAACGTTTCACTTTATGGACATCCTTCTCCTTTAAAACTTTTCTTATTTACGACTCATTACCATTATTTTCTCCACCATTAATTTAATTAAGTTAAACTAAACACTCTTAACTTAATTAATTAAAACCATTAACTAAACTAACCCAATCCAAATAAACACATAACCCAACCCAACTCACATCACTTAGCCCAAAATCCCCAATTATATTCCCCCAAACCCTAGAACTCTATTGGCGCCGATCTCCTTCCTCTCTCTCACTCTCACTCTGATCTCTCATCCCTCTCTCAATCTCCATCTGCAAATCGTCGCCGATCACAAAACGACGACTCTCATCTCTCATCTCTCTCACTTTAATTTCTGCAATATTGTGTTCATATCTCTCTGAAACCCTAGATCTAAATTGGCGCCGATTGAGTTCTGCAAATCCTCTCACTCTGATCTCTTGATTCTCAGAGCCTGGTGGCGATGCCTCTAAAAAACCCTAAACCCAAATCTGCATATGTTGATTCTGAGAGCCTGGTGGCGAGGAGCGAATCGCCGCCGCTCTACCATGCATCTGAGGCTGAATCGGCGTCGATCTATGACGATTCTCAGACTCAATCGCCATCACCTCCGCTCTATCACGATTCTCAGGCTCAAAGCCCTTCGCCGCCGCTCTATGACGATTCCGAGACTCAGAGCCCTTCGCCGCCGCTCAATGATGGATCCCAGCCTCTTGATGCGCCGATCTATGATGTATTAAAACACGGAAAATCTAAGGCATGAAAATACATGCAGTTTTTTTTCTTTTTTTCGAAAACATTACATGCAAAAATGAAATTGCTGAAAAATTAGTTTAAGGCATGAATTTAATTGCCAAGAATTAAAGTAGAGAGGTTGGTGCAGTTTTTAAACAACAAATGCTAATTGCAATTAACAAATCCCATCTTCACTACCCTTATTGTCATTTTATACCACTTTATTCCACTTTACCAGCTTTTCTTAAACTCCGCGCAAACAGTAAACGTTTCATTTTTTACATTATGGAGGGAGAATATAATTTTGAACTCATAAAATTAAGAATAATGGTCAACTTTTATCTTATATCATTGACTAAATAATTTTTTGAATCACAATCACTCCACATAAACTTTTGTAAAAGAAAAAAAAGTACCAAATGCATCGTGAAACAATTCTTAAAGTTCATTCTCAACTAAAAAGGTTCTTCTCGAAGTTGGTAAAAAAGAAAACGAATGTCATTATTTTTTTTTTCTGTGAATATATTTGGAAGATGATTATTTATATAATACTACTACAATTTATAATATGAATTTTTATTTATTAAATATTGTGAATATATTTGAAAGATAGCTACTTATATAGTTAAATATTAATTTCAAATAAAAAAAAATAAATGTCATCATTAATTTTTTCTGTGAATATATTTGGAAGATGATTATTTATATAATATAAAATCAGTATTGTAGTTTATGTGTCGGTTTCGGGTCGGAATCGTCAGGGTAGATGAGATGATTGCGAAGAGATCTTATAAACAATCTTCAAAATTATTTTTCTTTTCTAAATTAAATGTGTGATAAAAAGTATTTGCAATAAAAAAAGATTCATCTCAATTTTCATACAAATTGACGTGAGACAATATTTTTGAGAGACAAATATATTTTGCCCACATCGTTTTTGTAGAAAAATAGAGCTTTGAAAATTGTCGAAATGAATGAGAATATATTAGATTAGAATTTTTAACAGACATAAATATATGGGTTTGAGACGTAAACATATGGTAAAATTAATTTTTAATTGAATTTGAAATGTGTTCAAGGGCATATAAATTCTAAACGAGTTTAGTAGATTGCATAATCAAATGATTTAACCCTAAATTAATCAATAAATAATATTTTTCTTAATTATTACATATTACTACTATCTAATAATTTTATTAATTTAATTTTATATCGATTTTCGATGGGTTATAAGCTAATTTTTTTTATATAGAGTCGTTTTCGTTTATATAATAGAAAGAGATAGTAAAATTTCAGCATTAATTACTAAAATACAGCATATATAGCCTTCTATTAAATCCTAATTCGAACATGTGTAAATTATTAATAGTATTTTATATGAAGTCATTAATATATAGTTAATTAGATAATAATATTATTAAGAATTGGAAAAAAAAATTATTTTAGAAAAAATGTTTTATTTATGAATATTAATTTAAAGAAGTTTCATTTAGGGGATTAATTTAAAGAAAATTATACTACTAGAAATCTGACACTATGAAAATCGACCTAATTTCTCTGAAATCGTTAACCACGACTTCAGCTCGGAAAAGCTGAGGGCTGCAACAAATTGCAACACCTCGTAACCTTGTCGTCAACTGCAACACTCACCTCAGAAACCCCAAATACCAAAACCCCTAAACCCCTTGGAGATATTCTTCCTCGAATTGCATCTGTAAGTATTCAATCTTGAACAGAAATCTCATAAACTCGTTTCTAGTGTCGGAAATGTGCAGCCATTTTAAAAGCTTATATAAAGATACCATCTTGTTTTTAGCTGAAAAATGAAGTTTTGTCAGCCTCATTTGTGGCTGTTTTGATCGCAGGAAGAAAGATTAATGGCTTTCAGGCGGAGCGTCACTTCACGCGCCAAGATTCTCTACCAACAACAGCGAGTCGCTGTTCCGTTTTCGCATATCGATCGTGATGATAGCGACCGCGACAATTTGCCGCGTCATAGTCCCATTTACAAGGGCAGTGGAATACCTGATTATCTCCGGCAGCGCCGCCCGCTTGGGGCCGGAGATAATGTGGGAAGTTTTTGTGGATCGAGGAATCTGTTCCAAGATCGGACATTTGCGATTCCGGCGGCTTTCGCGCCGGTCTATGTGAGAAATATGTCGACTTTTGGAGAAGGGTCTGGTGCTGACAAGATTGAGGTAATGACTGATGTGGCGGATGTGTTGGGGGAGACGGTGGGGGAGGTGGCTGCACAGGTGGCGCCGGTGGCGAATGAGGTGGCGATTGCAGCGGCGGACTCATTCTTACCGGTGGCTGCACTTCAACACTTGATTGATTATGTGCACATTTATACTGGGCTTGATTGGTGCGGATGATTTTATGTTGAGTTTTTTGTTTTGATTGTTTCATTTTGTTACATTTTCTATGATGGATTTGAATGCGTGTGCTTTGTGTGATTTTATTCATGTTAAGATTCTGAAAGAAAGTATAGTGATCTTTCAGAATTGGTTTGTGTTTAGGTGGGCATCGATTGTTCTGACGACTATTTTGATCCGTATGCTTCAAATTCCTCTTACAATTCATCAAATTAAAGCTACTGCAAAATTCACTGTAAGTTCTGACATGTTTTTCCTGGTTCTGTCGATTTATTTGCCATTGCATTTTTATTTTTAGCTATGATCATTGTCTTATTAGATAGGAACCAAACTATCTGATGGAGCCATAGCTACACTTAAATAATACCAATGTGTAATGCTCAAATTAGTTGACGGCCTCTCTCTGCATCACCTGTCAATAAAAAATGTGTATGTCCGTTATGCGTGCACGTGTTGTATTCATATACAAACTGAAGTATATCAGTTCTAGACTTCATAAATCCAAGTTCCACTTGGATGTTTTTTTTCCCTTGGGAAATTTTATATTGTGTTTCTAATTTGAGAAATAAACTCACTGTTGGAGGAAGTTGTGGCAAACTAACTATTAGAGACCTCCGTTTAAACTAAAGATTGAAGTTTTAGAATTTTATGATAATATTTCTCTGTAGTACAGCATATTAGATATCCTCTGGCCCCGTTCTTCTCCTACTCAAAAACGTCATGGGTAAAACATATCTGTAAAAATACACAAAATAGAAGAACTTTAAGTGATGAATTGCGATGCCCAATATTTGAATTTTCTCAGTTCTGTGATGCATCTGTCTCCTATAAACCCTTCCACTCTCTTTATTCTGTGTTTCTTACTCTGTCTAAAACCCTATTGTACTATCATTTTTAACTCCATGTACGTTGCAAATAATGCTTTTCACTTTATCTGACTCCAAAGTTATGTCTTATGATACAGCTTTTAAGGCCCCTGTTGGAGGAGATTCAGGAAGACATAAGGAATAGGGTATGTGCATCCGTCTATATATTGGCTGCTGTCAACTTTTTCTTGATTGTTGGAGTATGCATCTGAAGGCTTGTTAGACAGTTTCCAATTGAATGATACTCTTTATAGTATTAGCTGAAGAAACTCCTTTTATGTTGCCTCATATGTGTACACGTTTAGTTCATTTATTTGCTATGCTCATTGGTTGTTTCCAGGATATGAGTCCTGCTGCCGTGGCTGAAGGACAGGCACGGATGAAAAAACTATTTAATGAGTATGTAGCTTTTTCTCTTTCCTAATTAAGAAATTAAGAATGCATCAACTTTTTATCTTTATTTTTTTTTTTTTTTCATTTTGGCTGGTCCAACTTTGACTATATATATTTATAAGGCAAGCTCTGCATGTTTGTTCGCTATATTGCACTGGTCATTTCTGCCTTCAAACAGCATAAAAGGACGCAAATACCCTATAGTTACAATATATTAGACCGTACCGCTTAGACCACCTGCCAGAATGTAGAGGTTATATCTAGTACACTCTACTTCTATGATATATTGATATGCATGCAATTGTCTGCAGATATGTTGGTATTATAGCATGCCATCTTATTACTTAGTCAAAGAAATCTTGGTTTGACGTTTAAATAGTTTCCCTTATAAAAACCTGAAGGTGAAGTAATCACAAGGTTGAGAACAAATGGTACATACATTTACAAGGATGTAACTAGGCTACAAAATTATGTCTTCGATCATGTCTGCTGTGCCCTATTTTTTGGATTGATCCTTCCATATAGCTTAGCTTATAAATTCCCACCCCTTTCACCTTTTATTGTTCTGAATTGTTAGTGATCTCATCAAGCCTATAAATTCCTTTGTTGATATGACAATAAGGAGGTTTGAATTAGAATGCCTCTTTTGTTTTTTGATGCAAATTGTCTGGATGCCTAATTCACTTTTCTAACGCTCGCTGTTCCACATCAGTTGCTCAAGGCTGAAACTGGTGGACTTTGATTAGACTTGAACTAAGCAATATTTCCATCAATAGTAATAATAGTATCTGCGACATGATTTTTAGGTTTTGCTTCATTGATTGATTGCCGATTTCAAGAAGAGCAATAAGCTGGTAGCATGATACTCTCCACAAACAAAACATAAATTATATTTATCTGGCTTATATGGTTATCAGATTCTCTCTGCATGCATAACAATTGTCATCTTACTGAGTTCTTGATAAAAAATAATTAATTATGTTTGTTATTATTACTATTGTTGATATAATTATCTTACTTTTTTGTTAAAATATTTGAATTAAGAATACGCCATTCACCAAGATTGTGCATCTTTTTGTTACAGATATGGTGTCACACCGTTCACCCCTGTAAAGGGAATGCTAATAGCGGGGCCTATCTTTATATGTTTCTTCTTAGCAGTAAGATCACATTTTCTTTGAACTCTTCTAGAGATTCATTCAACTTCCCGTACATTTGTGTTTAATTCACTGTTAAACTTATTTGACACTTTTGCTTCATCACTCTATGCGCAGATCATCAACATGGCAGAAAAAGTTCAATCTTTCCAACACGGAGGAGCATTCTGGTTTACTGATTTGACTACTCCAGATGCATTGTGTATTTTGCCAGTTTTGACGGCACTGTCATTTTGGATAACGGTGGAGGTAAGCCACTTTTCCTGTATCGTGTGCTTGGTATCTGTCAATGCATGTTCTATTCTTTTATGGTATCAAAAAGATGTCTGAATCACCATGTATCTTAATACATTGAGGGGTTATTAGAATGCTTTCTTATTAAAACAATAATTTCAGTTTTATCTTTTACTGTGCTGGTGTCTTATTAAAATGCTTTCTTGTTATGATCGAAACACGGTCAAACACCATGTATCTTAATACATTGAGGGGTTACCATGTTCTTGTAATTTGAATAATTTATGAAGTAGATTGCAATTTCATTAGTTCTTGGAAGTCTTAGCAACTTCCTTTATACATATCCCGTTTTCCTTCACTCATGAATTTCAAGTAAGAAATTTAATGGTATGTCAAATGAGGTGGAGAGTTTCTTTAAAATCAAAAGTCACAAAAGGCTATCATAAATATTTATAGACATAAGCCTAAATTCAATTACTGCACTTTTCTACAATAAATGAAGCATTTCAAGATGTTAAATACATAGTAGAATGTATACTGTATAAAAATATTCATGGGTTTTACGAAGACTTGTTGTCATTGTTCATTATACAAAGTAATTTAATAAATTATGGGATTTTAACTTTCTATAATTTTAGTGAGGCTATCAATGATCCAATGTCCATTTGTTCATTTTTCATAATGTTCTGGATCACCTCGAACCTATATACAGTTTATATTCTACTCTGATGTAATTTTCTGAATAAATGAAGCCATTGTTCCACAAATTTTGAGTGTCAGAAAGATATCGAACTTTTTTAGATCTGTTGGCTCTTACTTTTCGATGTCATAATTTGCATACTAATCTATGATTGTACATTTAGTTACATACAAGGTTTATGTCTCGTTTGGTCCACCATATGTTGCTTTTTTTGCATATTCTATCGTGTTCACTGGTGTATTTCTCTTGCAAATGTCAATGAATGGATGCTGATTATCATAATTGACTAGTGATAATTTTCTCTAACTGTTGAATTGAAATTTCAGTGTAAGATCCTCTGTTTCTTATCTCTGAGGGTTATAATGGATCCTATGTAGTTTACGTGACTTCCCATTTGCTTTCAGATCTGATGGTTCAATTCACAAATTGGACTTGTTTAATTTGATTAATAATCCATTTTTAGTTGAACGCTCAAGAAGGTTTGGAGGGCAATCCAGCTGGCGAAACAATCAAGAATGTCTCTAGAGTCTTTGCAGCATTAATGATCCCTTTCACTTTAACATTCCAAAAGGTACAATGTGGTATTGCTTGCATTATACTTCTCCTGAACTTCAATTTTTCAATATGTATAGTCATTATTCCATTATTGCTGCTTAACAATATCATTGTACTTACTATGTTATGTCATTATGGAATTGGCACATAGAAAGACGTCATCATATAATGCCTTCTCATTACTTTCCTAGGATCTGGATGCTTATCGTTGCCCCTTTTCGGGTTTTTGTTTAATATAAGAAGTTTGTTGATATCAGAATCATTATGATTCCATTCCCAGAAAAAAAAAAAAAAAAACCCTCTCTCTCTCTCTCTCTCTCTCTCTCTCTCCATGTTTTTTTCACAATATCATTGGTTCTAGCAGCTCATTGTGCACTACATCTACAGGCTATATTCTGTTACTGGATTACCTCGAACCTTTATTCACTCACGTATGGACTGGGTGAGTTCTGTTAATGTAAATAATCGAGTAGTGTTCGATTTTCCAGTTCTTTATGATTCTCCTGTCAAAATGATTGTCGCATTCCCTTCTCATCATAATCTGCCTCTTTAATGTCAATCTCTTTCATATTCTTAATTTCTTGGAACACCCTTCGAGTTTTCAGTGATAAGGAGGCCTGAGGTGAAGAAGATGCTGGGAATACCGGAGATTCCTAAACCACCACCGTCGACTGAACAGAAACCTGCCTTCACGTTTAGGGAATTGCTGAAGAAGTATGCTGCTGCCCAGGTAAGGTCGTTACCACAGCCACCAGAAGAGGAGTCTTCATCACCATCACAAGAGGAGTCTTTACCTGCCAATGAAACGTCGAAGCCTGTACGTCGAAGAACACCCTCGTCGGCACTTAGTCGGAGGCTTAAGAGCTTAGAGAAAGAGGTCAAGGGAAGGAAGAGAGGGATCAAAAGGTCTTCCAGATGATGAAAAATTAGTAGCAATTACATGACTCCAAAGAAAATAAAGTTCATCTTTTTTATTTTTCATGTTTGGAGTTGTAGAGAGAGAAAGTTCGGAATTGTCAAAGAAATTTTGAGTTATGGGCATCAGTTAAGCAGGAAATGATTTCTTGCTATTTAATATAAATGATGCTATACTATGCTTCATTTCATTTTCAGAATTACGTACCTTTGACTATTAAGTCCTCGTATCATGATTTGTAACATTTTCTTGTTATCTTTAATTTGTTTCATAATCATTGTAATTTCTTCGATAATTTTCTTCGTTTGTCTTTCCCTTTAACCAGTTTTAATCTTAAGCTGATATATGATGCGATGCATTGCTCTGTTTTAATTTTTAAATTTTGCCCATATGAGTTAAACTTTTAAATTTGTGTTGGATGAAGATTTTTTATTTTTGTAAAATTTATTGAATACGCTTAAAATTAAGTCTTAAGAGTACTCATAACAGAATTATTAAAATATTGCTCATAAATTTGCTTTTAATGTTTCCCTATACAATTTTTAACTCTTATTTAATAAAAGCATACAACATTTCTTTTATTTATCAATTATTTTGTAAAAATTATTGGTCCAACTTAATTTGTGAGACCCATTCAATTTGCAAAGCGTAAATATTTTTGTGGGACTAGTTCAATTTGGAAGACCTATTGGATGACATTTTTAAAATAATATTTTTACTTTTACTTAAATTTAGAGTTATCGAGTGAAAATGCTGGTAGTGTGTTCTAAGGTTTTGAAACTGTCACATCCTTGTAGGCTCTCATTTTGTAATATGTATCTCGTTTCTTCAATCCAAATGAAGTACTACTCCGCATGTACTATTATTATTAGCTTATACTCCCTCCGTCCATTAATTCTGTACCCACTTGCCCCATTTTATCTGTCCATTAATTCTGTACCCATTTGTATAAAAGTACCCATCTACCCTTACTAATTCATGTTATTTTCTACCCTTTGCCACTTGGACCCACACCTTTATTCTACTAACTACCACTTTATCACTACTTTTTTCATTATGAGCTCACCACTAACAACATTTATTCCACTAACTACTACTTTATCACTACCCCTCAAAAATAACTTTATCCCACTAACTCCATTTTATCAGTTTTTCTTAAGCTCCGTGCCACCACCAAATGGGTACAGAATTAATGGACGGAGGGAGTATTACTTTTTGGATTGTACCGATACTCTTGTCTAGTTTCATTTTTTGGAAATAGGAGATAATTAAGATCCAATTAATTTATTAAACAATTCACTTTATATCTTTCATCATATTTTTCTATCTTATTTTCTGTGCTGTCCACTATTCCTTTTTTTATACCCACTTTATTCCATTTTATTGCACTATTTACTCTTTCTCTACCCATTTTATTTTTCTTTAATATTTTCACTAAATATATTTTTTACTCTTAATTTTTTCTCCTTAAACTCCGTACCCAAAAGAAATAGATCAAACATGATGGGACGGAGGGAGTATAAATGAATTCCGAGTCACTTATTTTATAATGTATGACGCATTTTCAAAAACTTTTATGGACTTGATTGAGGAAGTTTTGTCCTTGGAAATATTTGAGACGAACTAAAATGAAAAACATGACGATTTGACAAGGAGTGCAAATTGCAAAAGCGTGCTATTTCCACGTAAAAGGTATTACTCTTTCATTCCGAATATCATTACTCTTTCATTTAATGTTTTATATTTTGAGCACAAAATCGTGCACTTTCTGTTTACCATGTTTATTATAGGGAGAATTTTTTTTTTTGCACACTATGAAATGTGCAAAATAAAAAATACACACCTAATTTAAAAACAATAAAAAATAGCCATGATCTCACTAAACTGAAAAATTGTCATACTTTTAGTCAAATCATGTTGACTCTCTCTCTCTCTTCACTTTTATCGGCTAACACCCATAGATTCTCGATCCAAAATTATGAATCGTCATTAAAGTAACCTAAATTTCAAATCCCGCTCGACACGAGTCAAATCCCGCTCGAACGGAATTTCATTATACACGAGCGGAATTTGACACGTGTCGAGCGGGATTTCATTATACGCGAGCGGGAACATCATTTAGGTTACTTTAATGACGATTCATAATTTTTCGAGTGAATACTGTACGCTAGTTAATCCCTATATGATTCATAAAAAATAATTAAAACTATTATTATTGCATAATGATTGCCAAATAATCACACAATTTTCACACAATCATGGCTGATTACACGCAATACCACAATTGTCATCCACTTTATATGTGTAAGAGATGTGATATAAAGTGGATGATAAGATGGTATATTATATTTTAAATATTCAAGAGTGGACATTTTTCATTGTTTTTGAAAGGGATGTGTATTTTTCATTTTGATATTGTTAAAGTGGGCATTTTTATGCATTGTCACTTTATTATTTAAGATCTTTATATTTTTCTAGGATCAGGAAGGGTATAAGGACAATGATGTCTAGTAAAATGATATTTATATTGCAATTATATTTGGGGACTATAAAAGAAAAAAAAAGGGATGTGATTAGAATCAACTAATATATATTGTAACTTAGTTTTCTAATATTATTGTAAAATTAAACTTATAACTTACAAGAGTCACCAAGATCAATTCATTAAAGATGCAACAAATAGATGTTAGATCTAAACGAACACTTTACACATATAAAGTTATTTGCGTTACTGGAAAACTTAGCACAGTCAGTATAACAGAAATAATAAATTGTGCTGAAATAAAAGACACATAATATGGTAACCCAGTTCGGTTTTGCAACCTACATCTGGGGGGCCTTTGCCTAAGAGAGAACCAATCCACTATTAGAAAAAATGGCTACAAAGGATCTTATACATACAGGTCGACACCTTATACTACCATTTCGCTCACCCTCTTCCTAACTTCATGTGAATTCGTGATTGATCGATCTACAATCGCTCAACCTAAGCTCGAACATCCAGTCCGACCCTTAACTCTCTTTAAGACTTAATTTATCAAAGATAAAGTCTCAATATTTCGTGCTCTCACAATACAATACTCTCAAGAAAGTATAAACACTCAAACAATAAAACAAACGGCCAACCCTCACAATTATTGATGTCGAATATATATAGGTTTGAAACCCTAGATCTCTTCGCCATCATGTATATCTCTTTAGATCTTCTTTCCTTTTGAGGATAAGGCTTGAGGAACACGTTCAATATCTGCTTGATAAGTATCTCGTCCGCATCTATTACAAACATGGAAAAGATCCCGCAAAATCCGCGCAGATATGAAGCACAGACTGAAGCACACATAACAGAGTTTGTTCTACGCAACGGCTTCGACACTTCAGCTGTACTTTTGGCTACATAAACTTTGCCAACATATTTGAACAGTATCACCTCTTGAGCAGCAACACCTCCAAATCCAATAATCTCCCCCTTTGGCATTTATGTAGACAAAACCAATCATCAAGAAAACAATCAAACATAAGCATCTTCATACCTCCAAATCCTCCAAGTCTAAACTTGTATGAAGTATGTCAAAGCTCCTCCTCCAATTAGCAATTGAAGAAATCTGTGTTGAAACTCCCCTTTAATCAATGCATGGAGTAAACCGATCACCAAGTAATCTTCAATCATCGAGCAGATGATATTCAACTAAAAGTCATTAACCGCGAAGCTAATATATATGTCCATCAAAAATCATCAAGGAGTAGAGAGAGATTAACTCCTTGGAACCAAAAACTAAATCTGTGGCACAGACACTAGAACACCAACAAAAAAACTAAAATAAATACAAATTCTTCTATTTTTCTTCTACTCTCCCTTTTTGTATGGCAAAAATGACAAAGTAGGGGGGTCTTCCATCCAATCTTCAGAAAGATTGGGATCCTTTATTCTTCGCAGCTTGAGCTGATGCTTGAAGGTCTTCTTCATCCTCTTCAGTTTGGGTATGCTCAGCATCCTCAACATCCTCATCATCATCCTCACCTGTTGCTTCGTCATCATCTGCATCAATAGCATCATTATCATCATCTCCTGGCACAGACCCTTCAACCTGTAGCGCCGATCTAGATGGCACAACTTCTCCTCCAACAAATACTGCTTTGGCATCATTGAGTAATGCCGCAATCTCATTCTTGCGCATACGAAACCTCTTCATCTGAAACAGAATGGAGTTGTACTCCCTCTCCAGCTCACGCAATATCTTTGTAGAAATAGCCCGAAGACTAGGCTCACTCAGCACAGGCGCTGATACAGTGGATGTCGGCTTCTTCCTTTCCACGATGCGGACAGAGGGACCCTCGATGTCCTTAGGATGAACAACTTCATTGAATATCTTGTCATGGATGACAATGCTCTTCGGAGTGCGCTCGAACTGCTCTCCTACATACACAACTTCGGGGAATTGAGATGAGATGATTCTAAAGATAAGACCAGGATAACCTAACGCCTTAGGCTTCTTCAAGTTTCCAGCATGTTGGGTGACGTGGTCGAAGACGAAACGTCCAAAGTCGAAGGGCTTGAAACACCCAATTCCATACAGCACTCTAGCTGTTTCTTGGCTTACTGTGGCAGAGTGTGCGGTAGGACACCAATTTCTGACTGCAATCTTGTGCAAGATTGCATACTTCTGGGACATCATTGAGGAATTGATAGAGATGTTTCTCTTCCACGTCTGGTACACTCCATGCGTGATCTCGCTGGCAATTGTGTCCAAAGACACATCCTCTTCTTCTACTCCATGGTCATAACGCCCAACAATTGCAGATATAACAGCAGGAGAGAAATTGATATACCTTCCTCGAATATAGGATTTGAAGTGGTTGCGAGAGGAAGAATCAGCAATACTCTTGGACATATTGCAGTAAAATTCCAGCACAACTGCTCTCACATATCTTCGAACAGGGTAGACAGTCTGATCTCACTTGGCGTCCTCCAGCAGTTTGTTCAAGCCAGTTCCCTCTAGATCTTGCTTCTTCACAGGTTGCTCATAGACCAGCTTCCTGTGGATTACATTATCCCAAGCCTCAGCATGTTCATCAGACTTGAACCTGAGGGCATCTTGCACAGCCTTTGTTCTCTGTTTGAGATCAGTTGAGAATAGTTGTCTTCTTGAAGGTGTGACCGATGATCCACCACGGTGAGTAGCAAAAGAAGCGCCATGATGAGATGCTTTATGCTTAGAATTCCTAGCATCACTTTACATAGCATGATGAGGCCCAGACTCCACTTCAATGGGCTAATTTGGATCCACACCCTTCTTGGGCTTTGCAGCAACTTTCTTCTTCTTCTTGGAAGATTCACCAACCTTCCCTTTGCCCTTGACATCACGGGCAGCAATAACAACAATCTTCTTAACCAATTGACCTCTGGTTCGAGTAGCAGGGGTCGCAACAGGTTCCTTGATGGTCAAGGCAGCTACATCAATTCTGACCTTCTTTCTGGGCATGTCAGAAAGCTTGCGAAGACGTCTCTTGGAAGACTTCATCAATTGAAGTCGCTCAACAATTGTGAGCGATTGTAGATCTAAAGAAGATCTAAAGAGATATACATGATGACGAAGAGATCTAAGGTTTCAAACCTATATATATTCGACATCAACAATTGTGAGGGTTGGCCGTTTAATTTATTGTTTGAGTGCTTATACTTTCTTGAGAGTATTGTAATGTGAGAGCACGAAATATTGAGAATTTATCTTTGATAAATTAAGTCTTAAAGAGAGTTTAGAGTCGGACTAGAGGTTCGAGCTTAGGTTGAGCGATTGTAGATCGATCAATTACGAATTCACGTGAAGTTAGGAAGAGGGTGAGCGAAAGGGTCGCATAAGGTGTCGTCCTGTATGTGTAAGATCCTCTGTAGCCATTTCTTCTAATAGTGGATTGATTCTCTCTTGAGCAAAGCCCCCCCAGATGTAGGTTGCAAAACCAAACTGGGTTACCATATTGTGTGTCTTTTATTTCAACACAATTTATTATTTCTGTTATACTGACTGTGCTAAGTTTTCCACTAATGCAAATAACTTTATATATATAAAGTTTTCGTTTAGATCTTACAATTGGTACCAGAGCGGTACAACGACCTTACATGTGTTGATCTTGGGAAAAACATCTAAACGTGTTGTTGCGTTTGTGATAAGACACAATGACTTCCACAGGTGGCAGTTCAATGATGAAACCACCAATTCTTGATGGATCCAACTATGGATATTGGAAGATTCGTTTGATGGTACACATCAGAGCCATCAATGAAGAGGCGTGGGAGACGATCAAGTCATAATTCAAACCTCCCACCATAGCTACTGGTGAACCCGATGCTGGAAAAGTCAAAGACAAGAAAGAATGGTCGGAAGCTGAATGAAAAGAATCTGGGATGAATCAGGTTACACTGAATGTCATTCAAGCATCTGTTACTGTGGAAATATTCTCTCTTATTTCCACATGCACCTCAGCAAAGCAAGCATGGGATATTTTGGAGACTTCCTTTGAAGAAAATGATCGTGTGAAAGGGCAACGTCTACAACAACTTGAGACTCAGTTTGAGCTACTGAGGATGGAAGAACATGAGTCAATCAGTGACTTTCGCGCAAAGCTGTTGAAGATCATTAATGAAAGCGTGGCCCTTGGGAATAAGATCAATGATGAATATCTTGTCAGAAAGGTATTAAGGTCTCTCCCCAATAGGTTCGAGTACAAAGTGGCTTCAATTGAAGAAGCAAGAGATCTCTCTAGCATGAAACTAGATGAGCTCATTGGATCTTTAAGAACTTTTGAGATGGGGAAGAAGAGTGAAAGTGCTGAAAGAAAGAGAGTTGTCTTTCAAGCTCACAACTGGCATCCTGAGGCGTCGTCTGTACCAAAAGGAGAACTAGTAGCTGCTGAAGCAATGGCCTTAATCACAAAGTCATTCAGAAGGAATTTAGGAAGTTTGCCAAACGAGGGCTTGACAAGAAGAAAGGAAATAAAGCTGAGTCCAACCAACTGGATAAGGATGACTACCAGCCCACTCCAAAGACTGGACCGCAATGCCATGAGTGTCATGGTTAGGGACATTTCAAGCGTGAATACATCAATACGACACGGAGGCAAGGAAAGTCATACGTTGCTACCCACAGTGACAAGGACACTGATGATAGTGAGAGTGAAACTGAAGAAAAAGTTGCCCATACTGCAATCTCTGTAGTACAACCGTCCACTCTTGTACCTGAGTCTGTGCCTACTAGCAAGAACAATCCAGTGAATGACGAAAGTGATGCATACAACGTGGATGAGAAGTCAATGATCAAAAAGTTTGAATATCTGATCATTAAGTGCGATGAAGTTGAAAGAATTAATCTAACCCTCAATGCCCAAATTAAGGAAGTAACGAGAGAAAAAGACAATCTAAAGGTTTTGAATATGTCTCTCCTCGATCAAAACAACATGCTCATTCACAAGATGGATCGCATGGATAAGTTTGTTAAGATGATGAATAGTGATCCAACTAACAAGCTTGACAAGATTATTGAAACTGGATAGAGCTCGACCAGCAAATCAGGTCTGGGCTTCCAAGGAAAGCAGTGGGTGGCTATCGAAGATAAGGATAAGAAGGTGAAGTTTGTTCCTCAAAAGGAGAAAACTCAGGGAAATCCAGCTTCTAAGACAAACCCCTCCAGCAATAGGAAGCAAAAGAGAATTCCTCAAAGGAATTCACAGAAGCAGACACAGATACAGACAAATGTGACAACGAGTGTTCCAAGAAATTAGAATCATCAATTCAGGAGGGGACAACCACCACAACAAGAGGAGCTGTTCAGACCAGTCTGCCATTACTGTGATCTTCTTGGACACATAAGGCCACACTGCAGATACTATCTCGGCGATAGAAGAAGGATGTTTCAATCTAGAAACAACTACAATGCATATGTTGCTCTAACATCTCTTTGGACACGAGCGGATAACAAATGGTACATGGACAGTGCTTGCTCCAAGCACATGACAGGGAATCCTAACTTCTTAACCAATATTGTCGATATCTTCGATGATCACGTTACCTTTGGAGATGGTAATCAAGCTACAGTAATTGGGAAAGGTATACTAAACATACTTGGAATGCCACCTTTACGGAATGTTTATTTAGTTGATGGACTTAAGGCCAATCTTCTCAGTGTTGGTCAAATATGCGATGAAGGATACAAAGTCATATTCGACGAAAGTACGTGTCAAATAGTGAATAATGGAGCTGAATTTATGATTGGTCGCAGATCTCATGTCAAATGCTATCTTGTCACACCAGCACATGTCTGTCTGCAAGTTAGTGCTGGAATGATTGAGATCTGGCATTAGAAACTTGGACATGCAAATTTGAGGAGTATGAAGAAAATTCTGAATGCAGATGTTGTTCGTGGAGTTCCCAAAATGGAGATTGATGATAAGGTTGTATGTGGACCTTGTCAACTGGGAAAACAAATCGAAGTGGGACACAAGAAAGTTCGAAGTATCACTACCTCTAGCATTCTTGAATTAATGCATATAGATTTAGTAGGACCGATGCTCACTCAAAGCATAGCAAAGAAAGAGTCATTCTTATGTGTGTTGATGATTATTCAAGGTTCACTTGGATGGAATTTCTCCGACACAAATCAGAAGCTTTCAAGAGCTTTAAGGACTTGTGCATTCATGTGGAGTTAGAGAAGGATCTTTCCTTGAGAAGAATAAGAAGTGACCATGGTGGAGAATTTCAAAGTGAAGAATTCATCAGCTTCTGTGCTGAAAAAGGAACCACTCATGAATTTTCAGCTCCAAAAACACCTCAACAAAATGGAGTTGTTGAGAGAAAGAACAGAATTTTACAAGAGATGATGAGGACCATGCTCAAGGCAAATGATGTGGCTGACAGGTTTTTGGCTGAGGCATTGAATACGACATGCTATATAGTGAATCGAGTCTATCTTCGTCCAAAGACAAATCAGACTTCTTACGAAATCTGAAAGGGAAGGAAGCCCAATCTCAAACACCTTCATGTGTTCGGAACAGTGTGCTTTGTTCTGAATGACAGGAAATACACGCAAATGCTTGATGATCGAGGTCTTGAAGCAATATTTATGGGATATGCTCGTAACAGTAGAGCATTCAGAGTTTATGTCAAGACAAACAAGACTATCATGGAGTCTATCAATGTGGTCTTCACTGATTCTACAGAAGCAGAAGCAGAAGATGAGGCTCAACTGCTTGTACCTGTTCCAGAGTCTGTGCCAACCTCCTCCAATGCACAGACTGGATATTCTGACACTGATCCCATCGAAGCTAAAGCTCCATCTGATTCTACAGCAGACAGATAGTCCGTACTACTCCAGGTCCATCCGGAAGAGTATTCAAGAATCATCTATTAACAAATGTTATTAGAGATGTCACCGGAGGGAGACAAACAAGAAACGTAGCGAGAGACTACAAACATATGGTGGCAAACATTGCGTTCATGTGCTATGTCTCTAAAATTCTTCCAAAGAATGTCAAAGAGGCTTTATTGATTGAAGATTGGATTGCCTCCATGCAAGAAGAATTGCTCCAGTTTGTTCGTTGCAATGTTTGGTATCTTGTGCCACGTCCCATTGATGCACATGTGATTGGGACAAAATGGATTTTTCGCAACAAAACGGATGAGATAGAGGAAATTATTCGCAAAAAGTCAAGATTAGTTGCTTAAGGATACTCTCAAGAGGAGGGTAAATATTATGAAGAGATATTTGCTCCGATCACTCGCCTTGAAGCCGTTCGACTACTACTTGGAATGCCATGCTGCATGAACTTCAAACTTTACCAAATGGATGTTAAGAGTGTCTTTCTCAATGGTACTCTTCAAGAAGATGCATACGTGGAGCAGCCCCCAGGGTTCGTCGATCCAGAATTTTCTGATCATGTCTACAAGTTAAACAAGGTGCTTTATAGATTGAAGCAAGCACCTCGTGCTTGGTATGATACATTGTCCAAGTATCTCATCTCCAAGGGATATGTTCGTGGAGGATCTGACAAGACTCTTTTCTATAAGAGTAATTCGGAAGGTATCATCATTATTCAGATTTATGTCGATGATATAATTTTTGGTTCTGTGTCTCAGGATCTGATCCAGGAATTTGTGGGACACATGACGAAGGAGTTTGATATGAGTCTTTTTGCTGAATTGCATTATTTTCTGGGACTTCAAATTAAGCAATCTGAGGAGGGGATATTTGTGACTTAATCAAAGTATGCTCGGAGCTTGGTTAAGACATTTGGTCTAGAAAATGCCAAGGTGCGTCGCACACCTATGTCAACATCAATCAAGCTCAGCAAGGACACAGAAGGTGCTTCTGTTGATCAGTCTCTGTACAGAAGCATGATTGGAAGTTTGCTATACTTGAAGGCCAGTAGACCAGATATTAGCCACAGTGTCAGAATCTGTGCCAGGTTCCAGGCGGATCCTAAGGAGAGCCATCTTCTAGCCGTGAAAAATATTATCAAATATGTTCGAGGAACAAGTGACTTTGGTATTTGGATGACTAAGGATAGCACTACATCCTTAGTGGGATACAACGATGCGGATTGGGTAGCTAGCCCAGACGATAGGAAGAGCACGTCTGGAGCTTGTTTCTTCCTCGGCAACAATCTTGTATCCTGGTACAGCAAGAAGCAGGTGAGCATGTCTCTGTCCTCAACTGAAGCTGAATATATTATCGCAGGATCAACTTGCACTCAACTTATGTGGATGAGCCAAATGCTTGAAGATTATGGAGTGTCGTTCGAGCCATTCACTCTCTACTGCGACAACAAGAGTGCGATTGATATCTTGAAGAATCATGTGCACCACTCTAAGTCGAAATACATAGACATTCGCCACCACTTCATAAGGGAGCTGATCGAAGAAAAAATACTCAACATGGAGTTCATGCCTACGGAGAAGCAGTTGGCGGACTTGTTCACTAAGGCCTTGGATGCTGCGAGGTTCGAATCACTTCGAGCTTCGTTGGGTGTTTGCTCTCTCTAAATTCTTTGGAGAGACCTCATGCTTGTGGTCTATTAAACAAGCACAATGTATATGTACATTATTGGTTTTTGGTTTTCTTGGTGTTTCTTGTTTTTCTGTGTATTTCTGTGCCAGGAATTCTGGGCACAACCGATGGCACACGTAGTATGCTGGAGCAGACCAGGGTTGACGTCATCTCTGCAGCCTTTCAACGGCTACTTTCTGTGTTAGACTCTGCGACTTCCAAGGGTTTGCAGCGGCTGTTTTACGTTCAAAATTGAACTTTGGAGATAAGGATCAATTCAAATCATGATATATATATATATATATATATATATATATATCATCTCTTATTTTATAGGGATTTATTTCCTTAGTTATCTTCTAAGAGAGAGAATTCCACCACCTTCGAAATCTATATATATATTGTTGCTTCTGCATTAAGATTTCTCCCATCTTTTGCTTAGTTTCGAAGCTCTCTCTCTCTCTCAAAGATCCCTTGTTGTGTTCGTGTGTTGCTGATCATTATTCACCATGTCTGAAGGAAGTCGTTCTACTCAAAGGTTCTCTGATGATTCCGGCGACGATGATGTTCCTATTTCTCGTCTTTATGAGGCCGGTGGCAAAAAGAAGAAGCAATCTCTGGGCATTGTTGATTATTTAGACTCCGATTCAGACTCCGAAGAGAAGCATCCCCCACCGCTGTTCCAAAAGAAAAGCCTGCTTCATCAAAATCTTTCTCGCCGGCAAAAACAACGTCTGAGTCACCGTCGAAGCATTCTCCTGCTCCGGAGAAGCAAACCGTGGAGAACTCCGCATCTGAGACAGAGTCAAGTCAGAAGGAACAAACTGTTGTTCCTGTTGCCACCTTCAAGAAGAAGACTACTCCTTCAAAGACTTCGACCTCCCGTTCTATTCTCCGGCCATCTGCATCATCTGTCGGTGGCTCTCAAACTGTGCAAGAGCAAGCCCCTATCCCTCCTGTAATCTCCGTATTTCCACAAGTTGAGAAGGAGGCTTCTGTTGCTGAGGTGGAGATTCATGTTAATGAAGCTGCCATTAATGATTTTGTGGCAAATCTGGAGGATCCTGTTGAAGAGTCTGTGCCAACAGAGAAGAAGAAGTCTTCCAAGAGACGTCTTCGCAAGCTTTCTGACCTGCCCCTAAAGAAGATCAGAATTGATGAAGCTGCCTTGACCATCAAGGAACCTGTTGCGACCCCTGCTACTCGAACGAGGGCTCAATTGGCCAAGAAGATTGTTGTTGTTGCTGTCCGTGATGTCAAGGGCAAAGAGAAGGTTGGTGAATCTTCCAAGAAGAAGAAGAAAGTTGCTGCAAAGCCCAAGAAGGGTGTGGATCCAAATCAGCCCATTGGAGTGGAGTATGGGCCTGATCGTGCTATATAAAGTGATGCTGGGAATTCTGAGCATGAAGCATCTCATCATGATGCTTCTGCTGCTGCTCACCATGGTGGATCATCGGTCACACCTTCAAGAAGACAACTATTCTCAACTGATCCCAAACAGAGAACAAAGGTTGTGCAAGATGCCCTCAGGTTCAAGTCTGATGAACATGCTGAGGCTTGAGATAATGTAATCTACATGAAGCTGGTCTATGAGCAACCTGTGAAGAAGTAAGATCCAGAGGGAACTAGCTTGGACAAACTGCTGGAGGACGCCAAGTGAGATCAGACTGTCTACCCTGTTCGAAGATATGTGAGAGCAGTTGTGCTGGAATTTTACTGCAATATGTCTAAGAGTATTGCTGATTCTTCCTCTCGCAACCACTTCAAATCCTACATTCGAGGAAGGTATATCAATTTCTCTGCTGCAGTTATATCTGCATTTGTTGGGCGTGATGACCATGGAGTAGAAGAAGAGGATGTGTCTTTGGACACAATTGCCAGCGAGATCACGCATGGAGTGTACCAGACGTGGAAGAGAAACATCTCTATCAGTTCCTCAATGATGTCCCAGAAGTATGCAATCTTGCACAAGACTGCAGTCAGAAATTGGTGTCCTACCGCACACTCTGCCACAGTAAGCCAAGAAACAGCTAGAGTGATGTATGGATTGGGCGTTTCAAGCCCTTCGACTTTGGACGTTCCGTCTTCGACCACGTCACCCAATATGCAGGAAACTTGAAGAAGCCTAAGGCGTTAGGTTATCCTGGTCTTATCTTTGGAATCATCTCATCTCAATTCCTTGAAGTTGTGTATGTAGGAGAGCAGTTCGAGCGCACTCTGAAGAGCATTGTCATCCATGACAAGCTATTCAATGAAGTTGTTCATCCTAAGGACATCGAGGGTCCCTCTGTCCGCATCGTGGATAGAAAGAAGCCGACATCCACTGTGCCAGCGCCTATGCTGAGTGAGCCTAGTCTTCAGGCTATTTCTACAAAGATGCTGCGCGAGCTGGAGAGGGAGTACAACTCTATTCTGTTTCAGATGAAGAGGCTTCATATGCGCAAGAATGAGATTACGGCATTACTCAATGATGCCAAAGCAGTCTTTGCTGGAGGAGAAGCTGTGCCATCTAGATCGGCGCTACAGGTTGAAGGGTCTGTGCCAGGAGATGATGAAAATGATGCTATTGATGCAGATGATGATGAAGCAGCAGGTGAGGATGATGCTGAGGATGCTAAGGATACCCAAACTGAAGAGGATGAAGAAGACCTTCAAGCATCAGCTCAAGCTGCGAAGAATAAAGGATCCCAATCTTTCTACAGATTGGATGGAAGGCCCCCCTACTTTGTCATTTCTGCCAGACAAAAAAGGGAGTAGAAGAAAAATAGAATTTTTATTTATTTTGGTTTTTTTGTTGGTTTATAGTGTCTGTGCCAGTGTATGCACAGATTTAGTTTTTGGTTCCAAGGAGTTAATCTCTCTCTACTCCTTGATGATTTTTGATGGACATATATATTACCTTCCCGGTTTATGACTTATGGTTTTGATTGTTTACTTTGATGCTGTGTTGAAGATCATCCGCTTGATGATTGAAGATTTACTTGGTGATCAGTTTACTCCATGCATTGATTAAGGGGGAGTTTCAACACAGATTTCTTCAATTGCTAGTTGGAGGGGGAGCTTTGGCATACTTCGTACAAGTTCAGACTTGGAGGATTTGGAGGTATGAAGATGCTTATGTTTGATTGTTTTCTTGATGATTGGTTTTGTCTACATAAATGCCAAATGGGGAGATTGTTGGATTTGGAGGTGTTGTTGTTCAAGAGGTGATACTGCTCAAATATGTTGACAAAGTTTATGTATCCAAAAGTACAACTGAAGTGTCGAAGCCGCTGCGTAGAACAAACTCTGTTATGTGTGCTTCAGTCTGTGCTTCATATCTGCGCGGATTTTGCGAGATCTTTTCCCTGTTTGTAATAGATGCGGACAAGATACTTATCAAGCAGATATTGAACGTGTTCCTCAAGCCTTATCCTCACAAGGAAAGAAGATCTAAAGAGATATACATGATGGCGAAGAGATCTAGGGTTTCAAACCTATATATATTCGACATCAACAATTGTGAGGGTTGGCCGTTTGTTTTATTGTTTGAGTGCTTGTACTTTCTTGAGAGTATTGTATTGTGAGAGCAAGAAATATTGAGAGTTTATCTTTGATAAATTAAGTCTTAAAGAGAGTTAAAGGTCGGACTGGAGGTTCGAGCTTAGGTTGAGCGATTGTAGATCGATCAATCATGAATTCACGTGAAATTAGGAAGAGGGTGAGCGAAAGGGTAGCATAAGGTGTCGACCTGTATGTGTAAGATCCTCTGTAGCCATTTTTTCTAATAGTGGTATGGTTTTCTCTTGGACAAAGGCCCCCCAGATGTAGGTTGCAAAACCGAACTGGGTTACCATATTGTGTGTCTTTTATTTCAGCACATTTTATTATTTCTGTTATACTAACTGTGCTAAGTTTTCCAGTAACACAAATACTTTATATGTATAAAGTGTTCGTTTAGATCTAACAATAGAGACTAGTACATAAGTTTCATTCTTTTTGAGAGATATATACAATATTTTTAGAAATTAAATACCTATAATCTTACGAAGTCATTTCTCATTCAAATTTAACATCTAAATTTTTCTTTATTACTATGTAATTATCGTCTGTTGTTCCTTCTTGTATAGCAGATTATTTCTAAAACTATCCACAATAGAGATCACCGAATCGGCTTCATTAGTTAAAATATTACAAATGGATTCATGTGATTTCTTTATTTTGACCTATAATAGAGATTACGAAATTTAGTGATCTCTAAATTATGGTATATTAATACTAAAAAATTAAAAATATTTAAGTGGAAAAGCAAGAATGATCAGAGAGAGAGAGAGAGAGAGCCATAGCCATGTGATCGCTCCAGCGAACGTGATTGCTAATTTGAATTGTGATCTCCGATATCTGCAGTGGTGAACGTGGAATGGTCACCAAATTGTGATCTCAAAATCAGTGGTCACCCTTGAGTTTGTGGATAGTCTAGCAAGAGGAATTAAGACGAAGAGAAAAAAAGAATATTTGTTTGATCGAGAAGAAGAAAAAAGGATAAGGATGAGATATGAACGTCGAGTGATTTAGGGCAACTGATGAATGTTTGTAGTTCCATGAGATACGTAAACTGTGATGAGCATGAGATCTAAAATTGAATTAAGTCAGATATTTTTGATTCGTGTTGAATTATTATCGATGATTCGTGAATCTTCCGTAGTGATAAAAAGGAAACACAAAAACTTTTATGAGACCTGCCGCACGCGATGCGACCGTCCCCATATGCGGGGCGCGTGCGGTACACGGGCCAGAAAACGACTGTCCGATCGGGCGCGTGAGATTTACGCGCACGTAATTTTTTTTAATACGGCGTGTGTATTACACACGCTGGACATATTATTATTTTAATCCGTCAGACTTATTAGAACGCTTTCTAAGTATCCTAATAGATATTTTCGAGTGTATTTCTATCTGTCACAATATCAAATTATTTTTTAATTAATTCTTTTTAGTTTTTTAATTATTTTTTAAAATTTCTACATTTTTTTCCCTCTTCTTTTATTTGCTTTTTCTTCTTTTGTCAAGAGTGGAGCGAGTGGAGCCGAAGAATCCAAATTGTTACCACTAAAATTATCTTTATATTAGTAATTAGAGTCGAATGCAGAGCCATAAAATCGGAGCCTAAAGCAGAATCGACAAAACAATTAAAAAAATTCTGAAAAAAAAATGATCGGATTGACCCGTGTTGATCGGATTGGGTCAATCCAGATCCGCTCCCTTCCCAAGAGGTTGCATGGGAGATCGCCTCAAAAGGAAAATAGAAAACTGTGTTTCTTGACCTTATTTAAATATAGTAGGGAACAGATTCAATTGCACTTTGGCATTTTATTGATTGCTTTGGCTTCACCACGTTTGAAAGGTTGAAGCTTTGTCCCTACACATTTGCAAAAGTTAAATTATGTCACATTATCCTTCTATTTTCGTCCTCCTCCCCTCTTTTTATGGGATATACTTGCGTTTGTTTTAACACTTGGCCTTGTCAGATGTATAGTATAATTTAAAAAAACCCACTAATAATTTAGGTATTTATGTTTGAATTCTAGAAGTTTTCGTTTAAAAATTTTTAGGAGAAATTGTAGTTTATAACCTCATAAAAAATATAGTAAAAATATTTGTAATATTTTAGAAAGGTTACAAATATGGCCAACATTCAAAATTTCTGGCTCAGCATAGTGTTCAAAAGACAAAACTCAATGTGAGATTAATACTACTCTCTCCATTCCATCAAGCTTGTCTTATTTTTTTGGGCACGGGATTTAAGAAGAAAATAATTAAGAATAGAAAGTATGTTTAATGGAGTTTTTAAAGAAAAATAAAGTGGGTAGAGAGAGAGTAAATAGTGAAATAAAGTGATAAAGTAAAATAAAGTGGGTAGAGAGAGAGTGAATAGTGAAATAAAGTGGAATAAAGTGAGTAGAGAGAGAAGAAGAATAGTGAATGACACAGAAAATGAGGTAGAAAAGTATGATGAAAGGTGTAGAGTGAATTGTTTAACAAATTAATTATCTCTTAATTATTTCCAAAAAATGATATAAGACAAGAATAACGGAATAGCCTAAAAAGGAATACAGGATAAGAATAACGGAACAGAAGGAGTAATATTTAGAAAGGTTACAACACTCACAATATCTGGCTCGGCATAATGTTCAAAAAGACCCAAACTTGACGATTCTAATTTTCTACTCCCAATTTGTGTTTCATTCTCTATTTCTTCCACTAGTTGAATGACACGTGCTATTAGGGTTCATCTCATTCTCAATTTGTATTTCATTCTCTATTTCTTCCACTAGTTGAATGACACGTGCTATTAACTTGGGTTCATCCCATCCAAATAGAGGATATAATTATCTTTATATTGCCAAATTCAATTAACCGAAAAATGAAATAGACGATGAAACACAATAGAGAGTAGATAATCCAAGTTAATGTGGAATTTTGGTCTTATTTTGTGAAATTATGTGAAACATTTTATTTTTCTACTTGAGCAGCACAGAGAATTGAATCAAATTGCTTTGGTGTTCGTGATAGAAAAAAGAAAAGAGAAGATATATTCAATTAAAAATTAAAAATCTGTTCAAAATAAATAAATAAGTAAACATTCTAATGCGTTTTCTTCTGAAACAAAATAAATAAATAAAAAATAAAAAAATAAAGAGGGGCACAAAATAAATAAAATAAAATATAATCATATTCTTTCTAATTATAGACATGAAATTGGTACGTACAAATTCTTTCTTATCCATATTACGAATATTAACCAAATAAAGTAAATAAATTGTCACGAAGATATTTTCGATGTTTATTAATATTCTAATACTTTTTTAATTTTTTTGTATCAGTGTGATGAGAGAGAGAGAGAGAGAGAGAGAGAGAGAAGGGTGGGGTGAGAGGTGAGTATATAGGCGAAGAATGTGAGAAGCAGCTCTGGACTGGAAACTCCACAAATTCCTGCAAGTAAAAAGAATGACGGAGACAAGCCAACCACATGCAAAAGAAGCGCGAAAAGGCTGCCGGAAAAGAGAGCAAACTATCAGCGGCGGCGAAGAACAAAAGGCTGCGTCGGAGAGCAAAAGCCTCCCTTTGAAATATGGATACGTCTCACTTCTGGGGCGGAGGAGAGTGATGGAGGAGCCGATGACTGTGATGCCGCCGGAGAAGCTTCCCGGCGGCTACTCATTCCTTGCAGCTTACGGCGGCAGCGGCAGAGCTAAGGTGGCGGAGACGTGCACCGACAAGTTACACGAGTGCTTGGAGAAGCTGGCGGAGGAGGAGGGGGAAGAGGGGATGGGTTTGGGGAAGGCGGTGAAAGAGTGTTTTAGTGGTATGTATGAGAAGTGGAGTCGGCAGGAGAGAGAGACATTCACGGCGGTGGTGGTGGTGGCAGGTGAGAAGGGGGAAGTGGTGGTGGTCAATTGCGGCGGTTCGAGGGCGGTGCTTTGGTCTGATGGAGTGGCTTTGCCTCTCTGGACCGATCATAATAAGGTACGATCAATCGAACTTAGGGGGTGTTTGACTGAGCTTATAAGATCTTATAAGATGTTATAAGGGGCTTATAAGTTCAGAGGCTACTATTTGGATGAGCTTATAAGCTCCTACAAGCTCGGCCAAACATCCTTCAGAATCTTGATGACCATGCACATGTTCTTATAATCTAATAATACTCTGTGGTTGGGTGCAGGCTGATGCAGTGGATGAAGGTGAAGGAGGAAGGAAGAGAAGATGGGAGCCGAAGGTGAAGGTGATGAGGCGAGACGACAAGTCGGAAGACTTCGTGATAATAGCAAATGATGGACTGTGGAAGGTGGTGGGGAAGGAGATGGCATGTGAAGTAGTGAGGAAATGTGTTGGTGGAGAAATGATGAGGAGGTTGACTACTGCTACTTCCCAAGGAGGCGGCGGAGGTGTAGGAGGCGCTTCGCATGCGGCGGCAATACTAGCTGAGCTGGCCATTGCTAAGGGCAGTGAGGATAACATCACCATCATTGTTGTACACCTCAACTCAACTTAGCTAACAACTCATCATCTTCTACGATCTCTCAGCTTTAATTTCTTGTGGTTTACAATTAATTAAGACTGTTTAGTGTGTTGCTACTGCATGTTGTATCTTGTATATATGAATTATATATATGTTTTATCCTATTCCATCTTCTCTAGATTAGTCTTTGCTTCGTGATGTTCATGTTGCGAGAGAGAACTTCCTTTTGGAGAATTTATGTTGGGAAATATAGAAATTTTTGATGTTAGGATCTTAATGTGATACTAAAGGTGGGAAGTGATTGTGTGAATTTTTGAACGTGTGTAAGTGTAATGTATGTGTAAGAGAGAGGTTTGGAAGAGAAAATGACCGTTGCGAATAATTTAATTTACCTCAAAATTTCTCATCTCATTATCTTAACAATCATATTTATGATTGTGATAATTCGGTTTATATGCTAAATCGACTTTAATTAGTGGCCTCTGTTAGTTGGTCTAGACAATTCTTTATTCTTCACCATATTATACACGAGCACCTAAAATTACTCTGTTTCTTTTTTTTATTTAATAGTACTTCCAACAGAATTTTCAAAATAATTTAAGCGACGAATGTATTTTTTCGAAAATGAAAGATGGTATGAGCTCTCTCTTACTTCTTACTCCACATCAAACGGTAAAACACACAACACCAATATCTCTCCCTCCATTTTTCCACGGTTAATTCTTACTTGCGGGCTTCATATGTCGTGTCATGCCGCGTCTAGCGTGCACAATAGTCCGAAAATATGAATTCGGGTCAAAAAATTTCCTAGGAACGCCACATTTGAAATATTTGTCCTGATTTTACAAATCCACATAGATTTTATCATATTTTTGCAACCCAGTATAAGTTACTCCCTCCTATTCAAAATGTAAGTCTTTTTAAGTTTTTATAACTTTTGCAAAATATAAATCATTCCAGCATTTTTTACCTTTTAAATTTATATTTACCCTTAATTAACTCACCTTAAAATTCACATTTTCACTATTCACTAATTTCAATTCATAATTAATTAAGGACAAATTTGATAAAAATAAATTTTCTTAATTTGTGTGCACAATTCTAAAAAGACTTATATTTTGAATAGGAGAGAGTACTTTCTTAAACAAAATTTGAAACCCAGTATAAGTTACTTTCTTCTATAGCCTCTTTATAATTCATACTATTTTACATACTAAAAATCTTTAAAAGACTAATATACCCTCAACTTACAAAATAACAAAATAAAATTTAAATAAAAAATAACAAAAAAACAAAACTAAACCCTACCCATCCAACCGCCGGTCCCCACAAACAAAAAAGAGGTAGTGTCGGCGGTCCCCCAGTCTCTCTCTCCCCCAATTCGACTCCCCTCCGCCGCGTCTCCTCCCTCCCTCACGATCTCACGGTAGCCTCCTTCTCAAGATCGATTGATCGTCATGACCGGAAGAACATGAGCAACCGCCGCCGCAATGACTCGCCGTCAAGTTCCTCCGGCGAACCGGAGAAAAATTTGGAAAACTTTCGAGTCCTAAATCCACCGGTTAGTGCCCTTTCTTTTTTCGAAATTCATGCTTAAATCTTCGATGGAATGCATGTTTATGTGTTTCTACATGTTAGAAATAGTTATATGTTAGAGTTAAGATTTTTATGTGGAAGATTTCGACATTGTTTAGGTGTATAGAGTTCGACATTTTTGAATATGTTGGTGTGTTGGGTAGTTCGACATTTGTTGTGTTGGTTTGGTATTCTTATGAGGTCGATGGAGGTGGGAAAGACGACGGCGAAGGATTCTGCCGTGCTCACGATGGCAACCTCATCGTGATCTCACGATGGCGAGGGCTGTCGTGACCACGGCAGAACCTTTCGCTGTGGTCGTGCCGGTCCTCCTCCCATCATGACCATGGCCACGGGCTGTCCCTCCGTCCTTCATCTTCTTATGTTATGTTGGTTTGTTGAATTATAACACGTTACCACGCACTTAATACTTGGTTTTATTGATTTTGTAGGAACATTATGAATTTGTTAGACCCACCATGCTCTCTTCGTCTCCTAAAGTGAACATTTACTTGATGGTAAACGTGTTTGATGAAATTAGGAGAGTTTTATTTGAAATTTCTGGTGATCATCAAGCCGAGGCATTCCTAAGAATCGGTGTTGTTGGGCGGTTGATTGATGCGAGAAGAAATCAGAGTGGAAGTAATGCGCTAAATCTCACAGTAGCTTGACAGTTGTAAGAGATTGGTGCTAATCCGCTACCAGAGAACAAGCTTTGGTTTTATCTTGGTCATACGATCATTCGTATGACGGCAGTGGAATATGCTCTCATCACCGAGCTTCACTTTGGAAACTCTACATTTAATCCACATGCAGTTCATGCACCTCTTAGAACTGGCATTCACTACAGATTTTTCAAAGGTCGAGAGATAAAGACCAATGAGTTGCGCGATGTCTTCAACAAAAAAGGACTTGGGAGAGACATCGAAGACTATTTGAAAGCGGCCAACTTGCTCATTTACTATTATTTTCTCCTATGTCGGGACAAACCCACTATAGAGAATTGAGCATGGATGTTAGTTGAAGACTTCGAGGCTTAGGATGCCTTTCCATGGGGCTCGTACACATGGGAAGCACTGTGTCACTATGTAAACAACGCCCAGACAATCCTTAAGGACTACCACCTCTATGGTTCGGTTTGGGCTCTACAGATTTGGACTTATGAGATGATTCCGGCATTGGGAGATTTATGTGGAATCAAAGATCGCATTGAGAGAGTGCCTCGGTGCTTGATGTGGACCACAAGATCGCATTGAATTGATTTCACTCAATTCTTCGACAATCCACGGGTACATTTATGATCTTATAATGTTTTTTATTCATTCAATGATGCTATCTATATTAGTTTCTAAAATTCTAATATTACGTTTTCATTACCTTTGCAGCTTCAGGTATTGAAAAGTTTTGAAGCTACGGAAGCAGAGCATTCAGTGTATTACATGCTGAGCTACGAAAATGGAGATCCTTTTGATGTTAAATACATACCTCCTAAACAAATTGCTTCCAGGAATAACCCGACTACAAAGAATGCAAAGCAGAAGTCAATGGGAAAGTTGAAGCAGTTAGCAGCAAGGGTGGTCCGTGGTGACCCGGCACGACAGATGGCGAAGCATCGTCGGGAGGGTACCCCACCACTTCGTACACCACCTCGCAGTTCACCACCTCGTACATCACAGTGGGGGCCTTCGGGAGAGCCAGACAGGGTCTGTTGTTTGCACGGACGACCATGCCCAGACCATGATGAAGGCACGAGCAGCATGAGGGACGAGATTGAGCGCCGATTGAGGAGAGTTTTGGACGACGAATCTGACAACGACTTCCTTGCTAAACTGACTCGGAGAATGAGTCAGTTTTTTGTTATGAGACGCCCAGACAGTCCTCCACAACAGTCACATAGGAGTCGTAGGACAGCATTGGACGCTCACCGTCACTTTACCTCGGCATTCTCACCACTCTTACCGGCAGGCTTCTCACCACTCGGAGCAGTGCGTCCTCACCACTCTCACCGGCAGACATCTCACCACTCTGAGTCGGTGCCTTCCCACCACTCTCACCGACAGACTTCCCACCACTCTGAGCCGGCCCCTCCTCACTACTTTGCGGCTCCTTCTTATCACCCTCAAATTGGTGTTACAGTTCGTGATGAGCCTTTCCAGCAGTTTGGGCTGTTCCAAGCCGATCAGGAGGCGCAGTCCTCACAACAGATTGGTCATGACTTGTTTGTCCAGCTCTTTTCGCCGATGCTGATGCGCCCTTACAAGACACTGCAGCAACCCATTATAGAGACACCGCAGCAACCCATTTATTAGACGTCGCAACAGCTCCCTTACCATACACCTTTGCAGCTCACCTATGGTTCGAGTGAGCACCAAGGTTCTAGCTCACATACTCCCCAGAAGCATGTTGTAGATGATCCGGTTGACGAGGATGATGCTCAATATGAGGAGCCGAATAAGGGGGATGGTGAGGAGGCAGGTGAGGAGGTAGGTGGTGTTACCTTGGGTCCTCGGCAATGTAGACCGTCTGCTGCTCTCCGCACCCCTTTTCAGGGTGCAAGACCAAGTAGAACGGAGAAGTTGAGGATGATGTATGCTGACTTTAGAAGGGATATGAGTATTATGTACTTGTGATTGAGACGGGTCATCGTCTAACAAACAAATTATTTGATCTGGTGGAGAATTCGATGGAGGACTTCGTTCAAGAAGTAAGTTAGTAATTTTATATAGCAAGTTTATACTTATATTGAAATTGATTTGAAATTTATATTGTCTCAGGTAGTAGACAATTACGTGCTTTCGGTTCGCACGAGGATCCGAATGGATAATAGGACTGCTCCAATGATTGGGCCAACTAACATGATCATCGTCGACACTCAGTTACTTGTAAGTTTTTAATATATCTTCTTGATTTTTTTTATAAATATTGAAAAATGATATTTATCTTGTATGTTGACAATTTAATAGCAAGTTTTACGCGCCGAGCTGCGACGCCTCCATAAAGATGACCTGGAATTCATGAACATAAAGGGAAAGTCCTTGTATAAGAATTGAAAGATGCATCCAGGATTAGACGATATTGTGAAAGGGCTAGACTCGCCAAATTCTATTCCATGGTCGAATTGCAAACATGTAAATGTTTTTTAATAAAATATATTTCAAGTTTATAACCATTCATTGATTTAAATTATTCTATTTTTGCATTCAAACAGCTCTGCGTTGTGTGTAATATCTTTGACAATCATTGGGTCACGATTCAGATAAGTATTGCTGATTGGACGGTTGAGTTGTATCCGATATTGGGATCGTTAAAATCGTATTATTAAATTCTATTTGAATATTCTATCGGAAATACTATTCGACTAAGGAACGACGAGTCACGGTTCAAGAGGAAAATTTATTGATAAATATATATAAAATTATATTATATGTATATATTTATATGTGTATGCGTGTGTTTAATGTTTATATACAGACAGGTGTATGCAAGGATGTTATATCTACTTATCACCTACTCTGCAATTTAAGACAAGAATTAGAGGACAAGAAAATATGAAAATATATGAGAGAGAGGGGCACGGTAGTAGTCTTCTACATGGGGAAGGAAAAAGGAGGAAACCACACTTTGAATATTATTGAGGCAAGCTCATCATGAAGGTTACTCCTACAGTAAACCTCCCGTCCCTCCTTTTCATTCGGCCAATGCCACCTTCTCTTTTCAAAATTTCTGCCCCTTCATTCAAAATTATGGCAGCCTCATCATTACATTCATACTCCCTCACACACTCCATGTCAGTTTTACCATCTAAACAAGGCAAGAGAAAATAAATATATAAACACACTCCTCCCATATTTTCTTCACACTCGGCAGAATACATTCAAACACACACATACAAAGTCTTTTGATTCTTTCTCTCCACAAACACCACCGTTTCCTGTCGCCGTGTCACCGTCGCCGTCGGGGCTCCACGGAGAGGTAAAGAAGCAGATGAGAAGCAACACTTGGACAAGAGAGGGGATTCACGAGAGATTGAGAGAGGGAAAACGCGAGTTGAGAGTTTGGAAGCTAGGTATCTTGTGAACTTTTAGTTTCGTTCTTGCTTTGATAATTATGAGCTTATGTGTGGTCGAATATGTCAGAATCGACCCCCGTATAACTCTTGTTATCTAATATGTATCATATATGAGATTTGAAGAATATTTGTTAAGAATTTCAACTTGGAGAAGAGAAAGCTAGATTAAAGATTGGAAACATCATAATAAGGGAGTTTGTGGAGGTTTTGGCTTGAAAAAAATTTATATTGCTCTTGAAAAATGCAAGTTCGGGAGCTACGCTCGAAATGAGCTTTAAATGAGCTTTACAAGGTGCAACCATGATTTTGTAGGTATTTTGACGAGTTCAAAGTCTTTATTGGTAACTTTAACATTGGATACATCATAATAAGGGAGTTTGTGGAGGTTTTGGCTCGAAAAAATTTATATTGCTCTAGAAAAATACGAATTCGGGAGCTACGCTCGAAATGAGCCTTAAATGAGCTTTACAAGGTGCAAACATGATTTTGTAGGTATTTTGACGAGTACAAAACCTTTATTGGTAACTTTAACATTGGATACATCATAAAAGGGAGTTTGTGGTGGTTTTGGATGGAAAAAAAATTATATTGCTTGAAAAAAATTTATATCGCTCGAGAAAAATGCAAGTTCAGAAGATACTCTCGAAATGAGCTTAAAATGAGCTTTACAAGGCGTAAACATGTTTTTGTAGGTATTTTTACGAGTACGAAGCCTTTATTGGTAACTTTAATATTGAATACATCATAATAAGGGAGTTTGTGGTAGTTCTGGATAGAAAAAAAATTTTATTGCTTGAAAAAAATGCAAGTTCAAGAGCTACACTCGAAATGAGCTTCAAATGAGCTTTACAAGTTGCAAACATGGTTTTGTAGGTATTTTGACGACTACGAAGCCTTTATTGGTAACTTTAACATTGGATACATCATAATAAGGGAGTTTGTGGTGGTTTTGGATCGAAAAAATTTATATTGCTCGAGAGAAATGCAAGATCAATGTCACACAGATATGATCAGCAAAGGGTCGCACCATTGTGACCTCACGATGAGGGTGCCATCGTGATCTCACAATGGAGTTCCATCGTGAAGTCACGATGAAAGCCAATCGTGAGCTCGCGGTGACAACCTCGTCTAGAGGTCACGATGCAATTGCCATCGAGAGCTCACAGTACGCTTTGATAGTGACCTCACGGTGAACATACTGAACCCCATCGTGACTTTAAGAATTTTTGCCTGATTATGGTGTTTTAACCGGTTATGTTAATTTGTTACGTGTTAAATATGTCCTACTTAACATTGAAATACAACAACAAATGAAAAATTACACATTTAAACACACAATTACAGTGTTGGAGAGATTTGTGACACAACAATGAATACATAACTATATGTTACATATATAATGACACTTGCATTTGATAAATAATACACCTCTAATATTAACCCATTTAGTGTTTATATGATATAAGAGCGCAAAATAGGATGTGCAAAAATATTGTTTAAGACATAATATAACATTACAAGACTAATTAATCATTATTTTCGGCGTAATCGATCCGATTAATTAGTTTACGATGGGATAAATACATCATCGTGAACATGGTCGTGAACAAGTCATCGTGATCACGTTGACCATGCTCATCGTGGCCTCACAATAGAGAAGCCATCGTGAGGTCACGATTGGTAACTAATCGTGAGGTCATGATGGGCTTACGATGTTGAGCTATTCGTGACCTTTCCAGAAACTCGAAAAAAATTCATTTTCATCAAATTAGCATCAAATAAAACATCAAATTAAACATAAAATGAGTCTAGTTTAATGCCACTAGTGGCTACATTCATACAAGTCACCAAATAAGTCTAGTAGTTTAATACCAATAAAGTTCAAACATAACTTTTAAACAAATCTAAACTACAACCAACACTCTAGTCGACATCTAGAGCCGTGGAGGGTGACGCACCATCGTGCGTTGCTTTATTTCGGGCCTCAAGTTCCGGCGACAACCAAGTTGTGTCCCTCATGATCAGTACTCGGTATCTAATAATTTGCGGTGTCGACTCCATCACCTCAAAGATCACGGCATCATCTACTTTGAGGTCGAAAGTGCGTGTGAATTGTTTCCACCCTGCATACTCAAACTTCGGTTTCTTCAAAGAACCAAGGTACATCAACTGACATTCGGTTCCCTTATGATTGGCAACCATTGTCACATTCTCACGAGGAAGTTTAGAAATAATATGTGCTGGTATATGCTATTATTGCACACAAAGCATTGATTAAATTCTAAAAAAATCATACAAAACACATTAATTGTTTGTTTAGTGGTAGAAATTCTTACCAAATGCCAAGGAGCCAAAACATGTGACTTGGATATGGTAACATCGAAAAAGAGTTTGTCACCTGATAGACAGCACAAGTCTGAACCGGATGGCTCTGTCGACATCTACACCCATCCAAATGCGACAAAACATAAAGCAAACATGAACATCAACATCAACCAATTAAATTCAAGAATTTGCCACGTTTTATGTTCAACCAATCACTTTAATTTATCCATATGCAGAAAACATAAATTCGAACATCAACATCAACATCAACATCAACATTTCCAACCGAATTCAGCAATTGAAACATAAATTGAAAAATTCTTACATATATCAACAACATCAACATATTCCTCTAAATTCAACATATCAAACCAAATTCAAAAACAATAACATATATCGAACATAAAACTTATACCAAATCGAACATAAAACAACAACATCAACATATCAAACAAAATTAAAGTATTCTTGAATAAGAATACTAGATAACCAATTAATCAAAACATAAAACCAAAGATAATTTCATAATGGGGTGACATTAGGGTCGAAGAAACGTACCTCAAATCGGAAATGAGCGGTGGGGGTGGGGGCGGTGGTGGACAAAAGAAGCGAAGGTGGTGAAGAGGAAAGAGGGAGATGAATGAGATAAGAATGACGTTGGGTATTGGGGGAAAAGAAGGGTAATTGTATGGTTGAAATAAAAAGTTTGAGATTTTGTCCCACTTTATCGGGAAATCTGTCTTGGTCACAATACGAATACCATCGTGAGGTCAAGATTAGAGTGACCATCGTGAGGTCACGATGGTATTGTCATCGTGATCAAGGCAGGAACTCACTTTAAATTATCCATGTATGCAGATAATACCTGTCTCAAATATTCTGAACATAAAAATATATATTAAAGGTTTAAAAAGGTCAATACAATGCCATAAACTTAACAAGTTCTGTTACTCTTATATTTCATCTTCAATTGGGTCAGGACATGCCCTAATATCATGATCCTCACGACGGCAATTGCTACATCTTTTTTTCCTCCGGTTCCATTGACTTAATTCTGCTCCCCCAAAATCATGAAAATTTTGTTCATCCTCTATTTGTTGGAGAGGGATATTCAAATCGACTCCACCTGGGGGGATAGATGTCGTGCATTTTTTTCTGTTGTGCCCAGATCCACAACACCTTGAGCAAACTTGAGGACGTCGTGCTCTCGTGCCTTCAAATGCTGATCGAGCACGACTCGTTCTTGGACGACTGGCCTGACGTACATCTTCTGGAGGATAAACCCTAATTTATTTGATCTCCGGCGGCACATTCCACTCATCGAGGTGTGGTATTTGATTGATATGCTCAACATAACCCTCTTGTTTAAAATATCTATGTCCGAAATCGTACACATTCAAACCAAAGCTGGCCCGCCTATTAAAATAGGAAAAATGGAATTACTTACATACAAAATGAATATAAAAATAGTAGAAAATTCTAACAAATAATATAAATTTTACCTTATAGCGGCAGCGGCATGCTTACATGGAATCCTATTCTCATCGAAGACACGATTATCACATGTCCAATTTTGAAGATCGACTTCATATTGTTGATTATCTTCGTCTACTTTATAAACATGCTCGGTGATTGCTCGAACAGGAACAGTGAAGCTCACTTGCACTGATAGAGAAAGGTTGTTGAATGTAGTGATAGTCAACATATGATCTCTCAATTCAGCGTCGGTACGCCGCTCGTCAAACCAATCCTCTAATATGAGTACACTGGTAAACGCCTACCCCACCATAAAACACTGTTCACAACATTGGATGTTAGTAATCCATAGCGCCACACAGGACACTTTGGCTTAGCCCACCTCTATGGTCTAATTTGAGAAAGTCGTCTGTGAGCACCATTAGGACTTATAGTGTACAACAATTCAAACAAGTTTTCAAACATTTCGTGGCGATAACTATATGCTACTTCATAAAAGAGTGTGGCCACAGTTTTGCCGTATAGGGTCAAATTTTTCTGCAGATGGTGATAGCACAATCCGTGGAATGTATTTGGATAGACAGTTTGAACTGCATTCCTAATGCTCTTATGTTGGTCGCTCATGATAACATATCTTTGAAAGGATTGAAGCATTTGCATAGGTTGTAGAGAAAATAAGTCCACGACTCATCGTTCTCTATCAAACCAAGGCCAATTGCAAGCGGAAACACTTGCTCCTTCCTATCCTTCGTGCAGGCAACAAATAAGGTTCCTTTGTTTCTACCCTTAAGATGAGTCCCGTCTACTATGAGCACAGGTCGAAGACACTGCTCAAATGCTCTAATACACTGTCCAAGGACAAGGAACATGTGACAGAACACTCCTTCACTAATTGTCTGCAAGTCGTATACAGTCCCAGGATTACGTTGTTTCAACAAATACAAATACGACGGAATCTTCTGATTTGACGAGGGAAAGTCACCGTACATTCTCTCTATCGCTAGCTGCCTCATTCGGACGGCAAAGTTGTATAACATTTGAACGCCGTATTGCATGCGCATCTCTGCCATCATCTCCTTTGGCCTCAAAACGACCTTCTCATCTATCAATTTCTTAGAAAAATAAAACGCGGCCACCTCGCCACTCACCGACCTTGCACGTGCAGTACGGTTCAAATCTGACCGGCAACTGTGATCCAATGTCAACTTAGTAATCCGAAAAAGAGTTGCACATTCCACAGAACACAACCTAAACATGCAATTCTTTCTACCACTCCTACATAGGTACACTGCATGATTCGAAGCGGAGCGATCGGTCTTACACTCTACAAAGTGCTCCAAATGATACATTCCTACAGCTATCCTCAACTCTTGCACTGATCAAAATATGGACCCTACCTCGAGTCTACCATTGATGACGATAGGCCGCTCAACCCACGCCAACGGTATTGCGCTTTCAAGGTCTAGATGTGGAATGATCCCATTGCGCTGTGTACGCTCATGCTTAACCTCGCTTTCTGATTGATGGTTCGATGAAAAGTGTCGCTGCCCCATGAGCCTATCCATTTGTGCCGGCTGTCCAATCCAAGCATAAAACTCTTCTTTCATTGATTCAAGCAAATCTTTACGACGATCTTCCTCTTCGTCTTCGGATGTAGATGCCGCTTCGTTCTCCTCATAATCTTCATCATATTCATCATCATCATCATCATCATCATCACTACCATCTTGTGCACCCAAGGTGCTATCTCTCACATTAACTTCGGGGGCAGAGTTTCTGCAGTTTTCAATCACATAAACCTCCGGATCCTCTTTAGGGTCTGCTAACCATCGAAGTAATTCTAAATTGCCCCACAATAGTACTTTTGCTTTCATGCCGTTAATGTTTGTGATGTACCATAACACATATTCGGTCTCCTTCCCACCATTCAAATCCTCTCTAATGAGTTCCACAAGGTTAGCACGATTAATCGTACTGGGGTCGATGTAGACAAAAAATAAATTCCCGTCCATATATGTCGATCACTCCCAATGACCGCCGTAATGTATAATAATACGACATAAAGACATCTGAAATTAACAAAAGATACAAAAATGAAGTGTAAACAATCAATGGAAATGCTTGTTTAGGACATATCTATGGTAGTCACGATGGTGATCACCATCGTGAGGTCATGATGACGATCACATCGTGAGCTCACGATGGTATTGTCATCGTGAGGTCATGAATCGTGACCTCACGATGGTCATCACCATCGTGAACACGGTGTACTTCATCATCGTGAACACGGTGGCAGAATTCGTGGGGAGCTTATAACCAGGTATTTCAACTTCTTTGAACCCCCCGATACCATGAAGTTTTTAATTTAATATACCCTTATATGAACAAAATAACATATTTCATGACATAAGATGAAGCATATCTTGTATTATACTTTGAAAACCCTAATTTCACCCTAACAATACCCTAATTTCAGCAGCAATTATATCAAATGAACAAATATTTTACATTTTATGCTTACCTTTGCATGAAGTAAGGAACACCACGAAGCCCCATTTGATGCTTTCGTTCTTCTTGGGCGAGATCTTGGATGCTTGGAATGATGATTTGTTTTTTTTTTTGGTGTGTATATTGAATTGAAGAGTATGTTTGTTGATTGTGAGGTTATGAGTTTGAATGTTATTATTCTTCCCCATTACTACCACCACCAACCTCTTACTAACAAAATTTAGGAAAGTGACTTCATTTATTATCTAGTACACACGAAAATATTCACCAAATCGAATGTGCAGATGCAATTAATGGGGTTTCACATGCATCTGTCTTGGTCACGATGAGAGTGCCATCGTGACCTCACGATGGGTGTGTCTATCGTGACCACCCCATCGTGACCACGTGCGGATTTAAAAATCTGACACGGTTAACTTTGAAACTTAAGGGTATTTTAGTACTTTTACAGGATTTTGGTATAGAAAAGAGTGTTTTAAAGAGAGGCTATAAAAGAAGTATGATTTATGTTTTAGTATTTGTTTGTTAGTTTCCTCAAAATTATAATCAACTAATAACTACAAATTAAATAAACCTATGAATACATGATAATCCCCAACTCATTGCCCCGTTAAGTTTGATCATATGGAGATATGAACAGTTTTCTTTCAAATTTGAAGATTGCATTAGAAATTTCTTTTACCAATCTAATCTTATAATTCGCCCCCTCCTCCCCCCCACCCACTCTCTCTCCCTCCCTCTATCCCCTGCGAAGTAGGAACAAATTGACAATTCATTCTTATCTTTCGTCTTCTACCCTATGAAACTCATAGCCGCCGCCGCCGGGGGTGAGCTTCTTGATTATTGAGAACGAAATTACAGGGTTTGAATCAACACACTAATTTCTCGATTTTTCAGAGTTCGAATCTAAATTTTTACCTCGAATCATGGATTTTAATTGAATTGGGATACTATATTTTTTTTTTCTTTTGGATTACGATTGTTGGAAGTGAAGAATCTTTAATGGAGTTTAAAGAGATTACTCAATTTCTGATTCTTTTTTATTTTTCCAAGATTTTAAAGGCGTTCGTGATTATATTCTTCTTAACTTCCACCATTCTACAATACGAGAGAGATGCAAATAGGTTAGTCATGCAAAAAACCCTTCAAATTCTGGGTTTTGAAAGTTCTGTTGTAAACCATCGTGTTTTTTATGGGGTTATGTAAATTCATTCACATCATTTATGATTAATAGTAGTTATTAGTTGATAATAATTTTGGGGCTATAGGGATAAAGTAGTAAAGTTTATATAATTTAAATTATATATTTAATTTGGGGGCTACAAAGAGTAAAATGGGGGCTATGATTAGAATTACCCAATTAATTTAGTCTTGACCCAATAATAATTAAACAGGTTAGGTCTCTTAATGAAAAAAAAAATCTAATTGGAAATTCATGGTCTAAACTTATATTGAATTGTTTAAATCTGGTCAAGATCTAAACCACATAGTCCACATGCATAAATAATTAATTTGGCCAAACAAAAAATATATTCATAAAATCTGGAAAATTCGACCCAACAACCTAAGTCCAATTCGTAAATATTTATATTAGCCCAAAACTTAGTAATTGAGCCCAAATTTATTAAATAAGCAATTTAGCATAAGAATTAAATCTATGAAATTTCCAATTAAAATACACTTCGTCATAACATATTAGGAAATTCTTAGCACGTTAATGAGGGCACACATATGTATTTATTTTAAGCATAAAAACGAATTTAGGCATCAAAGATATTGAGACATTTTTCGGAAATTTTCAGTGGGACACCTAGAACCGTAAAATAAAAAATAAATAGCAAACTCTCGCTAATCGTCTTGAAATTTCTACTGGAGACTCCTAACATGATCATCTTATTCCAGAAATTTTCATAATTCAAAAATATTACGTTTTACTATCCCAAACGGGGCTCCGTTTACAGAATAGTGAATCTGCCAAATATGAGGTTTTGCTGCAAATCAGTCCGCTCGTAAATTCATTTTAAAATCACTCGTTTATCCAAAGACAGAGTTTCTTATCAATAAAGAAAGCTTACGAAGTCTACTTTAGTTATCCAAAATAAGGAACTCCTGAATATTAAAAATAGAGGGGGCTACAGCCCCAAACATTTCACTGCGCAGATTTTTGGTTCTAAAGCAGGTCAGATTTTAAATAAATTTACCGAGGGAGCTACACTCGTCAGATTATCTTGATTTTTGGATATGACTAAGCTAATATACTAAGGAATGACGTGTTAAAATTTGAGCTTTAAACTCGTCTTCTAACTCCAGAAACGGAGCAATTTAGTACATGGACAGATTTACATTTTTGCACATAATTCACACAAGGTTCACACTTTCGAATCAAAACCCCACTGTATAAACACACAAACGAATTACAGCCCTAAAAAAACTCATATAATGATCATAAAATTCCTATTGACTTGCAAATAAGAAGTCCTAGGTCATAATTTTGCTAGATTACGTGAAAATCATACATATATTCGAAGCAAGCAACAAGAGCATCAAGATCACCAAACATTATCATCTTCGAGGTCTCACCGAGAGGGAGACGAGGCTGCCCTCCCTCCACCTCTCCCCTACTTCAACACCATCATGCATACATTCATAAACAATCCCGAATCATGCTTCTAAGTTCGAATAGAGAAGAAAGATAAGGATGAAGGTGAAGTCAGAAATACCTAGCCTTAAGTTTTTCCTCCTCTCTCTTTCTCTCTCGGTCTTCTTCCCTCTCTCTCTCGTCCGCCCTCTCTGTCCTTCGATCAACTTCTCTCCTTTTTTCTTTTAGAGGGCTGGCGGCGATGGTGGTGGCTCAAAGAGACGGCGACGGTTGACGGCGGAAGGAGGGGCGGCTGTTTTTCGGTAGGATTTGGGCAAGGGAAAAAGACTTGTTTCTTTGGAAAAGGAAGTGGATGCAGATGATGATGGATAATATAGATGGACACAAAAGATGATGCTGATGGTGTTGTTGTGAGAGATTGGTGAAGAAAAGGGTATTGAGAGAGGTTTGCAAAAGAATGATGGTTTTCTGCATTATTTTTCTTAAAATGCTTTCTTTTCATTGCTTTTAAGTTCCTTCCCGATATCTTAACAGTCCGGCTCGTACACAAATTAGCCCGATAAAGTTCTTATCTATTAAATTCTAATAATTCGCATTAACAAAAAATCATATAAATAATGTATAAATTATTTGTTTTCTTTAAACTCGCCTAATTGCCTAACGCGACGCAGTCTAATTTATTTCAAACAGTCGAGCTTAACTGGCCGGCTCCACAATCTCGTAACAATTAATTCGTAGATAATTCTCATCAATAACTTATCATTATTTAGAATGCAACACGTAGGATGACGTGCAATGAATGCAGAAATTTATGCTCGTACTTGCTTTGAAGAAATTGACGATGAAATTATTTGAAGACGAATAAAATATCCTTTTGATCTTCTAAATAAAGTCTTCATCTTCTATTAATAAAAGAAATTTATTTTCCTTTGAAAATCCCAGGGAATAAGGACCTATCTTAAAAACTTTTAATTTATTCGGGTTTGTCATAGACCGTTTTTTGAGGGGTGTTACATATATTGTAACTGAAAATATACAATATGTGCTTTTTCTTTTTCTAAGGTCACTCAATTAATTAGATTGAAGTTTTTTCCACTAAGATTTTACTCAAAATAATTCTAATAAGTTTCAACCCTAACGTATAAACTAGCTTGTTATGCCCAAATTTTTGGTTTTGGAACTCACCTTATATTTAGGGTGGATCAAATAGAAACTATACTCTATGTAGAAACTAAAAGAGGTAATCCATCCATATAGCCACTTTGACTAGGTTGACTACAATAGTTATAAAGGAACTTAATATGGCTAAATTCTACCCAAAGATGTATTTTTTGGACCAAAATACCCTTACTTTACTTTTTCTCCTTTTCTCCTTCATCTCTTTTCCTCTTACTCTTTCTTCTCTTTTTTTTCTTCTCTTCGCGTTTTCTTCTGCTGCTACTTTTCTTCTTCATTTTTTTTCTTCTCTTCTTCCCGTCGCCGCCGTCGCCCCCCTCATCGCTGCCGCCCTGGAGCTGAACTCGTCGTCACCGCTTCCATGGACCTGATCTCGTCATCGTCGCCGCCCTAAATCTGCTATCATCGCCGCCGTTGCCGTCGGCCTCGAGCTACTTTATCCGCACCGCCGTTGAGGTGTTTTATCGTCGCCGCTGCCGTCGATCTGCTGTAGGCTGTTGTCAGCCTCGTAGCTATTGTGAATCTATTACATTTTGAGGTATTAATTTGTATTTTGTTTCTTATTAATTTTGATTGTTTGATTTAGTTGTTGATTTTTGTTGATAGCTGTGTATTGATTTTTATTTTGTTTTCTCTTTGATTGGTGTTGATTGACTATATTTTTCGATTTTTAATTTGATTGAAGGAGGTTGTTCGATTGCATGCTGGTATGCTATTTTTTTATGTTGCGATTTGTTATTTTCGTAAGTGTTTTAACATGCAATTCGTATATTATGTTGCGAAATCCTATATTATGTTACGAAAGTAGAATTTCGTAACATGTTTGTGGCTATTTGAAGTTACGAAAGTAGAATTTCGTAACATGTTTGTGGCTATTTGAATTTCTGAATTATACGTGTTACGAATTTCACAATTCGCAATATATTATACAAATTTCGTATATAATGTTGCGAATTATGAATTTCGTAACTAACTTTGCATTTTCATAAGTTTATTTGAAGTTACAAAAGTTGAGTTTCGTAACATGTGTTACATGTTTGTGGCTATTTGAAGGTTTAGAAACTAAATTTTTGAAGTACACATGTTGCGAATTTCACAATTCGCAACATAATATACGAATTTCGTATGTAGTGTTGCGAATTGTGAAATTCGTAACTAACTGTGCATTTTTATACGTTTATTTGAAGTTACGAAATTTTAATTTCACAACATACGAAATTTGAATTTCGCAACATGTTTATGGCTATTTAAGGATTCGAAATGAATCATTTTATGTTACGAAATTAGCATTCGTATTGAATAATCTATTGCTAATTCATATTTTCGTATCACGTTTTTGGAATTTCGGTTATAATATGTTACGAAATTACAATTTCGCAACAACATTTCGTACAATTTAGTGTGTTACTATTCTTTAATTTCGTAACGAAACGTAAATTTACGTTTTTTTTTGTTACGATTTACTAATTTCGTAACAGAGTTGGTTTCGTACAATTTTGGTTTTATGTTACGATTTGTTCATTTCGTAATAGTGTAACAAATTTAAATCTTACCCTTTTATGTAGATGAGTCCATCGTGCTTAATTGTTGTGCATGGAGGGCATTGGGATGAGGATATATATGTAGGTGGGAGAAAGGAGTATATTCCCATTCCTCCAATGGGTATAAGCTTTCAACAATTTTTGAGCAAGCTTGATGTGCGATTGAAAAAAGACAATAGAATGTATGCATTTGATGTAGATGCTTTAGTTGAGTCGCCTGTAGGCGAGACTATGAGAATGAAGGTAACGGATGACTTTGAGTTGTCTAGTATGTTGGGGTTGTTGGATTTGCCTACGGTATATATCACGGTTTATCCTAGAATGAATGAATGTTCTTCTAGTAGGAAACGTCGAAATACAAAGGTTTTGAGTTTGCAAATAAGATTCAGTGTGAGCTTGATGTTGATAATGATGAATCTAATTTTGAGAATGTTGGTGATGAAATGTATGATAGTAAATCTGATGACATGGATGATGTGTACGATGATTTTTGCATATTTTCAGTTGTTGCCCACGTACCTGTACATGTTAAAGGACTTAAATCTGGGATCGGTGGTAGATCTACAGACACGTGATGATGGTATATTTCAATCCGTTTTCTTTGCTCTTGGTACATGTATAAGAGCATTTAGTTCGTGTCGCCCTGTTATTGTACTTGATGGAACCCATTTGAAAGGAAAATACAAGGGTATTATGTTTATTGTTGCAACGAAGGATGCTAATGAGCAGATAATTCCTTTAGCTTTTGGGATTGGGGACAAAGAAAATGATTCATCATGGACTTGGTTTCTCAAACAAGTTCGTATTGCATTTGGTTGTCCCACGGATCTTTTGATTGTGTCTGATCAGCACTTGAGTATAAAGAATGCAGTGGATTCGGTTTATCCAGGGATCCCCCACGGATTGTGTTCATTTCATATACAAAGTAACATGAAGAAATGGGGTTATGGCTCTTTTGTGACTGATATTTTCCACGCTGCAACAACGGCTTATAAGGATTCTGATTTTGAGGAATACATGGCGAATTTGCAACAGACAGCTCATCGTGCACATGCTAGGGTTTTGAATCTTGACCCTAGTAGATGGGCTGTATGCAAATGCCCTATTCGCCGGTACTACTTTGGAACATCAAATGCAGTAGAAGTTTTGAATGCTAGAATAAAATGGGCTAGATCTTTGCCAGTGTGTTCTTTACTTGAGTATGTCTTGAAGATATGTCAGGATTGGTTTTTTAAGCGTCGTACCAGGGCTGCAGCTAGATCCCAAGAGCTATCGAAGTATGTAACCAAGAGGCTAGAGAAAGCTATTGAGTTGGAGAGGTCTATGAAGGTTGAACCTATTAGTGAGATTAAATACCAGGTCATTTCTGGATCTCACAGCCATATGGTTGACCTTGCTGTTCGAGAGTGCTCGTGTCACGTCTTTGATTTTGATCTTATACCTTGTTCTCATGCCGCTGCAGCAATAAGGTGATGTTATTTCGTTATGAAATTGTGCATTTCGTATCATTCCTTGTTACGAATTTGTGATATTCGTAACATTATTTGTAGATGTTACGAAAATAGTGTGATTTCGTTACGAAAATAGTGTGATTTCGTTACGAAATTATGTATTTCATTACGAAATTATATATTTCGTAACATGATTTGTTACGAATTTATGATATCCATAGCATCTTTTTTAGATGCTACGAATTTGTTTTTTCGTAACATGTGTTGTTACGAATTCTTGATATTCATAACATTAGTTTTATATGTACCATATTGCCTGGTGTTATTCATTGCAAATTGTACATTTCGTAACTGAAAATATGGTTTTTGTTTTTGCAGTTTCGTCAGAAAAGCCCCAATTTCATATGTGCATAGTTATTACTCGACTGAGACGTGGCTTAAATCTTATGCTGGTGAAGTGATGCCAATCCCGGATCAAGATGAATGGTTTGCACCCGATGACGTTACCTCCAGGGTTGTTGGGACCCCTCCTAACCCTAGGCAAGTTGTTCGACCACGAAAGAAGAGGATTCAATCTGGAGATCGTGTGTGCTCTCGATGTCATCATAAAAGTCATTATCAAAACTCATGCACTATAGTGTTAGAAGAAATTACTAGGGATGAGGAAGTGAGTAGCAATAAACCAAAGACTTGGAAAAAGAAAAAATGTGGGATCTGCGGCGTGGAGGGGCATACTCGTTTAACGTGTCAAGACCCAAATAGATTTGGTTGATAATTTTTATTGTTTATGTATCTTTACTGTTGGAATTTTTTACGACATCGAATTTTTGTTGTATTTTTATGGATTATCGTTGTGGTCTGTTGCGAATTATTAATTCCGTAACGGTTCGTTAAATTCAAGTTACGACATTACAATTTCGTAACATGTTTGAGGATTTTTGAAGGTTTCGAATCTAAATTTTTTAGGTATATAATGTTGCGAATTTCACAATTCGTAACACTATATACGAATTTCGTATATATAGTGACTATCTTTGTATTTTGATTCGTTAATTTCAAGTTACGAAATTACAATTTTGCAACATGTTTGAGGATATTTTAAGGTTTCGAATCTGAAATTTTTAGGTATATAATGTTGCGAATTTCACAATTCGCAACACTATATACGAATTTCGTATATAGTGTTATGAATTGTGAAATTCGTAACTATCTTTGTATTTTGGTTCGTTAATTTCAAGTTACGAAATTATAATTTCGCAACATGTGTGAGGCTTTTTGAAGGTGTCGAAATGAATCATTTCATGTTACGAAATTATAATTTTGCAACATTTTGTGACATATCTCAAAATAGCAGTATTTTGTTGTGAAATTATAATTTTGTAACAGAGTGATATTATAAAAATTTATAATTAGTAAATCATTCTGGCTATAAATAATTTGTTACGAAATTATATTTTTATATAAGAAATGATACGATATAATGAAAATTCATAGGAATTATGATACAAAATATAAAGTTCATAACATATGTTACGAATTACGAAATCATAATTTCGTAACAGTTGAGTTTGCAAAATATAAACAGCTGCATATTTACCTACAGTAAGGACTATGAAATCTTACAAAATAGGAATTGTTTTGAGCAAAACATGTGCAACAAAATATGTGCAGCTAGCAAAGACAAAAGGCCATAGAAAATATTGTTTCAAGGATTACTCTCCAATACCATGGGAATGGCTTCATCGGTGCTGTGAGCATATATAGTTCTCGCAATGTGGTCACGATAATGATCGTAGTCCTTTTCTTTCTTGAAGCATTTGGGCAACGGGGTACTCGATAGGATCTGCTCCACGTACTTAATGCATAGAGCTCACATTTCACATCCCTTTTTTGTTTGAGGGATTCTTTGACTTAGGTTGAATACACAACTCCCATTGTGGTAGAGTTGGTTTCTTGATCCGTTGATGCTCGAAGTATCTGATTTCCTCAATATTTGAGGTATAAGCCTTGCAAGGGGTAGGAAGATGTCCTTCCTATTTGTTAAGTATTGTTCCTCGAATATCCACTGAAATAAATCGTAGAGCACAATTTTTTGCTTCTTGAGATCCAACATGATTGTCCCCCAATGATCTTTGTACTTGCAAACGGCTACGACCTACAAGGCACATCGAAACGAAATGTTGAATTCGTAACATGTACTCATGTCAAACTGTTAAGAATTCATAAAATCGTAACATGAAATTATAAACAATTGTTATGAATTAATACATTCGTAACATGAAATTATAAACTATTGATACGAAATAATAAATTCGTAACATGAGAAACAGTCATTTCGTAACATGAAAAAAATTGTAATAGTTTTAGTTTTACCTTTTCGCAATCGATCCACTTCTTCATGTTTGGGCCCCAATTCGACTGTATAGCCTCATCAAATAAGCACAATCTTTCCATCAGTTGTACTGGAACAACCTCTTCAATTTGACTGTCGAACAATTTGTGATTAAACGGCTCATCGAATCGTTTCTTACCCTTATGCATTTCTTCAAATACCTCATCAACCGTTTTCTATTAACAAATCATAAAATTATGTTACGAACTCCTAGTAATAAATCAGAGACACATGTTACGAATTTATAAATTAGTAACACGAGATGGTTATTTGTTTGTTACGAAATAAATTATAAGTTTCGTAACACGAGATGATTAAATGTCTGTTGCGAAATTATAAATTCGTAACACGAGATGATTACATGTCTGTATGAAATTATAAATTCGTAACACGAATCAGAGACACATGTTACGAATTTATAAATTCGTATCAAGGTTAAAACAGAAAAAATAAGTGCAGTTACCATGAAGTAACATGATGTGATTGCAATATTGGAGTTGATATGTTTGAGTCCTGCAAGGGCTAGATCCGAGGTGAGTACAGCGAGGTATGCTTCAAAGTGATCCCCGTCGAGCTGTTTATCTTTGTTCAAGATGTGTTCGAAAAAATCTTTCTCCACCCCACAAAGCAATCCAACATTCTTCCTGTTATTTTAAAAGCATATTTAGAAAGTAATTTGCATTATTCTTATTAATGTACTAAATATTTAATAAGGAAACTTACACTTCGTGGTCCAAGTTGAGGAAATGTTCGAACATGTGTCTTCCTGGACGTACGTCATTGGGAAGGAATGGGCTCCTATGTACGGCTGCGGGGAATTTTCTCCTAATGGACCTCACGGTCAAGATCACTTTCGAAATTCCACTTACACTTGCTGCAGTCTTTGATGGAGCGTGTACTGTACGAGCGGGCAATGTTGAAGGAGCTTGACTCAATGGTTTCGACTTGCACACCATTGGATGAATTTCTATTGGAGGGGGCAACACCTCGTATTTCGGTGCTATATCATCTAGTTCATCGAAGATGGCATTAATCTGCGTGTCCGATGGTTCGACCAGCTCACTTGCTTCAGCATGTGTCTGGGAGATTTGTAAATACGTTACGGATTAATACATTCGTAACACGAAATGATTACATGTATGTTGCGAAATTATAAATTCATAACACGAGAAGATTACATGTCTATTGCGAAATTATAAATTTGTAACACGAGATGGTTATTTGCTTGTTGCGAAATTATAAATGATGGTCCCGAAACGAGTTCTGGTGTATGGGGGGGGAATACACCAGATGCAACTTTTTAAAACAAACCCCTAAAAATTATCTCAACCGAGTAAGGAAGCTCAGTTGGAATCACAACCGAGTAAGAAACACTCGGTTGGAAGTGATATGCTGTGCGGAATGTGGTGGAAATTAACTCGTTAAAATTAACTCACGCTTTTATGCACGGTTGGTCAAGAACCAAGACAGTTGAGAATGCTAAGATGCAGTTTGTATGCTGGTTAGTTGGTCAGTTGAATATGCAGGAAATAACTGAGAAAAAAAAACTCAAGCACACAGAAATTTACGTGGTTCGGAGAAACCTCCTACGTCTACGGGGAGTTGTGAGTCCACACAACTCTGTCCAAGTTCTTCTGGACAAACCACTCAGCTTACGCGGGTTGAGCAACCGTTAAGGATAAGTTTGCGGGTACTTATCAACCTTACAGTTTAGTTTTCGGGTACTAAACAACCTGTCTACTCAGTTGCAGGAAGAGTAGGATCCTAAAACCTTTTCAGGTGAAAGAAAATGGGGTTCCAACTAAAAGCTCGAACAAGAAGTGAGCTATGATCTAACACTCTACGAACTCTCACTAAGTGATGTTCTCAAGGTTCGATCTAAAGAAACAGAAACTAACTCTAGAACTCTCAACAAGTGATGTTCTAAGAGATTGAATGGAGTTCAACTTGTGAAGGATTTAGTTCTTTCTTTCGCTCTTTCGTTTCTTCTCGCGTATGTGTCTTGTATTTGTCTTCTGAATGAAGGCCTCTATTTATAGGCGGAGAGAATCAACTAGTCGTTGGAGGAGCTGTTGATCTCTGTTCTTTGAAAGCGATGGCTTGTCTCTCATCTCTGCAGACTTTCCGGATTTGGCAACTGCGTGCTTCTGCTTTCCATCTGAGACAACATTGTGTTGGGCCAAATGGGGTAATGACTGAACGGTCAAACCCTCACGTGACTTCCTTTTTGAAATTCAAATTTAAGCCTTTGTTCGTCAACCTTGGTCAGACGGTTGAGAAGCTTGATCTTTATCTGAGTGGTCTTCAGCTGATGTTCTATCTGAGTGCAGTCTTCAACTGACATACTGTCTGAAGATGTATAGTTGAACTTCTCAGCTGACTTTGAACGTCAGGGTTCAGAGTGCAGTCTTCAACTGACATATTTCTTCCTTTTTGGAACAACTTCTTTAAGTCTTTTCCCTTAGTCGGATGGCATTTTGTGACTGATGTTCTAACTGCACAGTTGGCTTGAACTCTCAGTTGTCTTGCTTACAACTGATGTTCCTCATCCAATTTTCCATCTGGGGTTCTATACGAGTGAAGTCAGGTTGCCGTCTTCAGCTGGAGTCCTGTAAAGATAAAATCTTAACTTTGCTCAAACAGCGAGCCTAACTGCTAACAGTAGGAACTGACAACATCTACTCGGTTGGGGTCAGTTGGTTTTGGAATTCATCAAAACTCTTACTAACAAATTTCCCAACAATTTTCCCCTTTTTGATGATGCCAAAACCACTTACAACTTTAAACCACTACTGATCTAAACATTACTAACTTATCCAAAATCTCAGCTGAAATTCTAGACAGTCTATAAGATAAAACATTAAAGGGTTAGCACAGTTATAACATGGTATTTAAAAGACTTTGCGATTCAGGGCTTGGACAATGAGATATTGTTCATCAAGGTGAATCAAATATATATACTTGAAATTTTCATTACAACTGATGATTACATAGATAAGCACAAAACAGTTAGATTACACCAGTTGCTCAAAAACTAATTCAGCTCAAAACTTCTGGCCGTACTTGCTGAAGATACGAACAAAGATCTCTCTCTTTGCAGCTGAGTCGATCCCAGAATCAACTCCATGTTCTCTGCACACTTGTCTTGCTTTAGCCATGAGTATCCGTCTGTCGGGAGTACTTGTGCCTGAGATGTACGGAGGGCGATATGTGACTTTCTTGGGAGCAGGGACGGTGTTCAAGCCATATCCAGCTGTGATCATGGCTCGTTTAAATTGACTGAACATCCCCGGATCCCCAGTATGCAGCTCGGTCAATACTTCTCTGAAAGCTATCTGTGGATCCTCAGTTGTATAGACTTTTCTGTAGTAGAAGTCATTCACAAATTCTTGTTTCTTCATTCCATTCAACTGGCATCCACTTGTCAACGTGCTTGAACCGAGATTGGAGCTTGGACTTCCCTTGCAGCTGTTGTTGCCTCTTTCTTGCCTCAGCCTTTGCTTGATGTTTGTTGATTCTTCTTCGGCTACGGCTGGCAATGTTCCTATCCAAATTTCTGGCAATCTTGTCCAACTCCTCCTCAAACTTCTCGACACCTTTGGCTTGGCCAGCTGCGAACTTCTTAATCCAAGCTGGATTCAAGTAGTCCTTTTCTGATGCACCTATAGCTTTGGCAGCAGCAATTGTCTCTTCGGTTGTGATACCGTCGAGATCAGCTTCGATTTCAGCTGCCAATTCAGCTACGAGAGTGGAGATTTCAACTTCCTGCTCCATTTCTTTTCCAGCTGCATCTGTCTCCTTCAGCTGAGATTCTCCTTGTCCAGCAGCCACTTCCTCTTTTTTCCTCTGAGCCTCTTCCCCCTGCCTCTCAACTCCTGCTGGCTTCTTACCTTCCCCCTTTTTGGCATCAGCAAGAAGGGTTGCCAGTGAGCCATCCAGAGAGGTAAGTTTTGCTTCAGCCTGTTGGACTCGAGAGAAGAGTTCATCCACAACATCCTATCCTCCAATCTTCTTTGCCAGTTCTAGATCTTGGTGCTCTTGATCAGCTTTCTTCATGGCTTCGAAGGTTGCAGAGACTTCTCTTTGAAAGGTGACAAACTCAGCTCGATGTTGATCGAACTGAGTCGTCCACTCTTGGTCTTGTGTCTGCTGGGATTTGACAAGGTTGGAGTTGGCGATGGTTTTGTACACATTCAACTCAGAACTGAGTTCACGAACAGTTTTCTTCAGCTCATTGTTGGCTGTGTTGGTGGAGGATGAGAATTCTTCCAGCTTCAATTTCAGAGCATCTTCCATCAGCTGCCTCTGCTTCTCAGCCTGAGCCTCAATCACCAGCTGCTGCTCTTCACGGTTCTGCTGGATGGTTGAGAGCACCTCAGTTCGCAGCTGGTTCACCCTCTCAGTTATCAGCTCACAAATTTTTTCAGAGGAGAGTGCTGGCTGAGCTGAGGGGGCTGGTTGTTCGATTGCTGGGGCTGATTGTTCGACCAGGGGGGGGGGGGCTAGTACAGTAACCATGGCTTGACGATTTGCCAGGTACTGTTGGAATGCAGCCTCTTCCTGCTGAGCTGCTGCTTCAGCTGTATCAATCTCATCCACGAACTCAGCACTCTTGGCCAGCATAGTGTCCAGAAAGGCGACAACTCCTGCATTGTTGCACAGTTCCCTTGAGTCTGTCCCTTCAGCATTGTTGAGATCGAATCTGCGACTCAAAACAACAACCTTGTTCTTGTATGCAACCTCAAGGTTGGAGTAGTCGAAGTACTCTCGCAGGCGTGACTCATCAGCATTGAGGTGGTCCCAACCATAGATGCGGAGGGTGTCTTCCTTGACATACCAGTAGCTGAAGATGATGCTAAACTGGTATATCAGCTCCGTGCCAAACATGGCGAAGATCGGCATGTTGCGAGCTTCAGGAAATATCCCAACGAGCTTCTTGAAGCATTAGGCCAGCTTGCCTTCATGCTCAGCTACGACCGCTTGACGATCTTCTTCTTCATTGATGGGGGAGGGTTCAATGTCATAGACATATGGTTCAAAAGGTTCTTCAACATTGGCCAAAGAACTGGTCGCAATGTCGGCATCGAGCGTGAGGCTCGGAATATTTGTCTGAGGATCAGTTGTGAGAATCTGATCCCCTTTGGTTGGTGATTGGGCTGGCTGGTCAGTTGGATTGGGTTGGGAGCCGGTCGAGGTTGGGATTCCTTGGACGGTATCAGCTCCGGTTGGGGGAGAGGGTAAACTGTGTTCTGACTCCTCAGATGAAGACGAGCTATCTGAGGATGAGCTCGACTCATCTACATCTGTTTCCTTCCGTTCAACCATCAAGTCTGGATCCCGAGGAGCAATGATATACGCAGCTGGGTCAACCGATGGACTCGACTCAGTTGACTTCTCAGCTGGTGTCTCCTCCGCTGGCTTCTCCTCAGCTGGCAACTTCTCAGCTGGTTGCGCAGCTGGCTGCTTGAACCGTATCTTCGGTCTCTTCTTCAATGGTTCCTCCTCCACTTCTTCTTCTTCTTCTTCCGACACATCCCTTAGTCGGCGAGCAGTAGTTGATCTTGTCGTTTGGCCGACTGCTGGAGGTGGTTGTGACTCCAACTGTTCCTCAGCTGTGTCTGCTTCCACAGCTGGCTTCCCAGCTCCCTTCTTCTCTTTGCGAGTGTACACAGCCGACAACACGTCCTGAGCCTTTTTGGCTGTGGGGAACAACAGCATCTTCTTGAGAGGCGTCTCCTCGCTGTCTTCCCAAGTTAAATTCTGATCCTCGGTGGCACGGAGGATCAGAGCAGAGATCTTGGTGCCGAAGTTGAGTGAACCTTTCACACTCAACAACCGCTCTCCAGACTCAGTAGTGATCTCGGAGATCTTCTGTTGCTCCAATATCAACTGGTGTTCGAAGTACTGAAGCCAGTTGACCTCGTGTTTCTCCTCCAGAGCCTTCTGCTGCTTCAGTTTGGGGTGGCTGATATCCCCAAAGGCTCCACTGTATCCAAATGCACACTTGGAAATAACATCAAACATAAGTCGATGTTTAGGCTTCAACATTGTCCTTTGCATGCTACTCTTCATCTTTTCTGGGATGATCAGGGCCTGCTGAAGGAATTCATCCGCTTCTTTATCAGTGAAGTTGTCGACGATGTGTGTGGCCTGAAGATTTCTTGGGATGATTTTGGCTAGTTCTTCGGACACAAGTATCTCGACGGCTGAATCTTGGATTGATCGGGAGACGCCGTCGCGTTGTTTGCAGGAGACGTTTGAAACGAGTCCAACTCCCGACTTGTGATGTAGATTCAAATAAAACTCTCCGACTTGCTTCCGTAGCAGGAGGGAGGGAGTGAGAGATGCCCAGTGAAGAAGGTAGTGCTCAGAGAGAAGACCGGCGGGGGAGAAAGCTCCGGTGACTTCAGTGCGTCCGTCGAAAGGATCTGTTCAAAATGTATCTTCGACAGCATCATATCGAATGATTCCTGGAATGTGGCTGGTTCTTTAGATACCATCTTCATGGAGGTTTTGGGTGCCATTATGATTTGCAGTGAAGTATATATATATGCAAAGAAGGAAAGAGAATATTAGCCAAATATGGAGAGACAGAATTGAAGAAGATGATGAACAGTTGTATTGATATGCACGAATGAGGAAAGTAGGAGATTTCTTCCTGATTTTTCTCCTTATATAGGTTTTTGACTTGGTAGAGATCGACGGCTGGGGTTAAATGGCGCGAATCCATCAACGGCTGAGATTACGCGACTGTTAACTATCTTTGACTTGACGTCACGAACTGAGTTCCAACCAGTGCGTGAGAAGGTGTACAGTTTTCATGTCAGCCCAGTCGCGCTATAAAGTAGGCTATTGATGTTCAGCCGTACTTTACATTTAATGCGACATGATGGCTATTTTTAATGTAACTGACATGTTAAGGAATGTTTGAATTTATTTCAAACATTCTCATTTAAGATCATAACACCTTCAGCCATAAATGATACCTGCCAGCTGATGTCGAAATCAGCTGTATACCTCAGTTGTGTTCCTCAGTTGCCGCATACCATCAGCTGACTCGAGTTCGTCTGTTCAGCTGACGTTTGATTCCTTCGGTCGGCAATCTGCATCTGAGATTCTCCCTTCATCTGAGCTTCCCCCTCAGATGGATATCTATCTCTTCACCTCAGTTGACTCCTCATCTGATGGATCCAACAATCCAAGGAGGTCACATAGCATCTTGAACCGTGCTTCAGCTAGAGGTTTGGTGAAGATATCAGCTCTCTGAATCTCAGTTGGAATCTTCTCCATGGATACATCCTTCTTCTCAATATGATCTCGGATAAAATGATGTCAGATATCAATATGCTTCGTCCGAGAATGGTGAACAAGATTCAAAGAGATAGCTATGGAACTTGAGCTATCACAATGAATGGGAACCTGTCCAGTTGCGACTTCATAATCTCTCAGCTGTTGCTTCAGCCACAACACTTGCATACAACAGCTTCCGGCAGCTATATATTCTGACTCGGTTGTAGAAGTGGCAACACATGCTTGTTTCTTGGAGAACCACGAAACTAGCTTGCTTCCCATGAACTGACAGTGTCCCGAAGTGGACTTCCTGTCCAGCCGATCTCCGGCTAAATCCACATCGGAGTATCCGGTCAGTTGGATATTGTCGTCAGTTGGATACCACAGTCCAACATTGACTGTACCTTTCAGATACTTGATGATGTTCTTTGCTGCCAACATGTGTGCTTCCCTTGGTTGAACTTGGAACTGGGCACACACTCCAACCGCGTAAGATATGTCTGGCCGACTGGCGGTTAGATATAGCAAAGAACCGATGATCCCTCTATACTTACTGGCATCCACGAGCTTTCTCTCAGTTCCAGGTTCAATCTTCCAGTTAGTATTCATCGGGATCCTTGTTGTCTTACTTGTTTGCAATCCGAACTTGGTGATGAGCTCCTTTGTATACTTGGACTGATTGATGAATATCCCTTCTGGTGACTGCTTCACTTGAAGTCCAAGAAAATAGTTCATCTACCCCATCATTGACATCTCGAACTTCTCCTTCATGAGATTTGAAAATTTTTCACACAGTTCCTCCGACTTAGAACCGAATATGATGTCGTCGACGTAGATTTGCACAACAAGTATATCTTCTCCAACTTTGATGGTGAACAGTGTTTTGTCAACTGACCCTCGTTTGAACTCCGAGTTCAGAAGAAAACCACAAAGAGTGTCATACCAAGACCTTGGTGCTTGCTTTAGTCCATAGATAGCTTTCTTCAACTTGTACACTCTTCCATCTCCAGTTTCAAAACCGGGAGGCTGTTCAACATAAACATCTTCCTTGATATCACCGTTGAGGAAGGCACACTTCACATCCATCTGATATACCTTGAACTTGTGATGTGCGGCATAGGCTACAAAGATTCGGATGGCTTCCAGCCTTGCAACTGGTGCAAAGGAATCTTCGAAGTCAATTCCTTCTTGTTGGCAATATCCCTGAGCTACCAACCTTGCTTTATTCCTCACGATGAATCCAATGGTGTCTCTCTTGTTCTTGAAAATCCATTTTAATCCAATGACTTTGACACCATTTGGTCTTTCTACCAACTCCCAAACACAGTTGCGTAGAAATTCATTCAGTTCTTCTTGCATGGCTGTTGTCCAGTGAACACAGTTGAGAGCTTCCACAACATTTTTTGGTTCTGGCACATCAGCTACAAAGCAAGAAATCATGGCAACATCTCCAGCTTGCTCGAACTCTTTTAGAACTGCCAACTCCTCAGCATATTGAGCGTAAGTGTTGGAATCTTCCTCGGTTGGATCTGGATTTGCAACTCGGCTCTTTGTACGCACACCCTCGGTTGGATCACCGATGATATTGTCAGTGGAATGATCTTCATACCATCTTTGGTTGCGTCTTCCTTCTTCTTCCAACTGTGGCTGTTTCGTGATCTGAGATGGGGGAGATGCTGGACTCTTCTAAGCTGGTGATTTATCAGTTGTTGAGTCTGGATCCTCAACAATGATAACATTTCGAACCGGGCTCGGTTGGGCTTCAGATGCTGATGCAGTTGAAGAGGCATCAGCTGGAGTTCCCCCTTGAGAGGAACTGGGGTCCTCGTATTCATCTTTAGAGGAGTATGGATCCTCATCCTCAGTTGCCCAAACCAGTGGTTCAGCTAGATTCTTTTGCCTTAGAATCTGAGATCTTGTGAGGGCTGGTGGAACTTGTGGATCAGCTTGTTGTCCTTTAGCCTGTTCCCTGCACTCAAAAGTAGATTCATCAAAACTAACATGAGACGTTATTTCCACAACACAAGAGCTATTGTTGAAAACTCTATAAGCCTTGATCCGAGCGGCATATCCGAGAAATATGCCTTTCGAAGCTTTGGCATCAAAAGTGTTCAACTGAGTCTTCCCATTGTTGTGAGTATAACACTTAGAACCAAAAACGCGAAAATAAGAAATATCTGGCTTCCTGCATCTCCATAGCTCGTATGGTGTCTTTCCCAACCGCTTGGTTAGAAGAGATCGGTTCTGGGTGTAGCATGCTGTGTTGATGGCCTCAGCCCAAAATCTCTTTGGCATAGCTGAGCTAGTCAACATGGATGTAGCTGTATCTTTCAGTGTTTGGTTTCTTCGCTCAGCTACTCCATTCTGTTGCGGAGTACGCGCTACTGATGTTTGATGTGTAATTCCATGTTTTTCGCAGTACTCGATGATGGTTTCATTTAGAAACTCAGTTCCATGATCTGATTGGATAGAAATGATCTTCATCTCTTGTTGGTTCGATATCCGATCCATCAGCTTGGGTAGCTCATCTCGAGTTTCACTCTTGTGGCGCATGAAGATGGTCCACGTATATCTTGAGTAGTCATCAGTTACAACCAGGGAGTACTCGTTGCCATTTATGCTCTTTGGTGTAACTGGCCCGAAGAGATCCATGTGGATCAGCTGTAACACTCGGTCGGTTGAGGGAGTTGACTTCAAACGGAAGGAGGATCTAGCGAGGTTTCCCAACTGGCATGCACTGCAGATGTGTGTTGTTGAAAACACTAGGTTTGGAATGCCCTTTGCATGTTCTTGTCTGGCAAGTCGGTTCATAGTCTTGAAGTTCAGATGGTTGAGCCTTTTGTGCCACAGCCAGCTCACATCTGAACTGCTCTTTGATAACAGGCAGGTGTCAGGAAAACTGCTGTTCCAATCAGCGTAGTAGACATTCCCGGTTGGCGATCGATTTCCCAACAATATCACCTGCTTTGATCCGACATTTTTAACCCTGCAACCCTGTGCATCAAACTTGACAGAGAAACCATTATCACAGAATTGGCTGATGGAGAGCAAGTTATGCTTCAATCCATCAACATAAGAAACATTAGAGATCGAAACATGATTGGTTTCAAGTGTACCGTAACCTCTGGTGTAACCTTTTGAGTTATCACCAAAGGTAACTGATGGACCTTCTTTTTCCCGAAACTTCCAAGCAAATCCTTCAGATTCGTCATGTGTTTCGAGCATCCACTATCCATCACCCACATTGTTGTCGACGCTTTATTCTTCCTCAGCAGTTTCTCCTGTACCTGCAAAGAGAAACTCGCTTAGGTCGCCAATTTCAGTTGGGTCCTGGAGGGTTAGAACCAGTTCCCCTTGGAACTGTGCGTCGCTTTTCCCTGTATACTCAGATGGATTTATCATTCCAGATCACTTTTCCTTCATCATTCACTATAACAACACCTCGGTTATCCTTAGGCTTGTTGTTAGTAGTGATGTTTTGTTTCTTGGGATGAGTTGGATTTCTCCCATTCTGAGCTTTCGGAGGAGAGGCTTTCCTTCTGTTTTGATGGCGATTCTTATCCTGTTGGATTCGACGTTGAGGTCGGACGCCTTATTGGAATCTTTGTGGCTGATTCTGATTCCAACTCCCTGAATGTTGTCTGTAACTGTTCATGCCCTGTTGGTGGTTCATGCTGTGGCATGAATGTCTCCAGCTATTCGACCTGTTCCTTATCGGTTGACTCGGTTGGAACCTTTGGTTGAACTGATGATGGAACCGCTGTTGATTCAGATGATTGGATCCTTGTCGGTTCTGCGGTCGGTTCCATTCTTTCTGATGTTGACTCTGAAGTTGATGCAGAGGTCGGTTCTGATTCTGAGTTCGGTTGCGATTATGTCTTCGACACCTCTGATTCCTCTTTTGACTTTTGGAACATTCCCCTTCGGTTGATGTCCCAACCGATGGAACATTCTGTCCTCCATCTACTACTTCTTTTCCCTTCTCAGTTGTAGTTCCCTTGGTCGGTTGAGCTTGCTGAGAGGTGGAGGTTGAATTACTTTGTGGTGACTCAGATTCCACTGTGTTAGGTTCGACAACATTGACCTCAACAACTTTGATGAAGGTTGCTGGAGGAATTCCACTATCTTTAATCACATCATAACCGAGTCCTGACACGTCATCTATCTGTCTACTATAACTGATAAGATTCTCAATGATCTTGGATGACTGATACAGCTTGATTAGATTGTCCTTCTCAGTTTGCAACTCCTTGAGGAGGATAGTTATCTGCTCGGTTTGCCCATCTGACTTCTTTATCAGCTGGTCGATCTGAGTCTCTTGATTTTTCAACTGATCTTGCTGCTCCTTGATCTGCTTCGTCAACTCCTCATCAGTTGGAGCCTTAGCCTCATTCAGTTGACTCTTGAGATTCTCAATCTCCTCGGTTTGGCTCTTGATCAGATCGTGCTTTTCGGTTAAGGAATCTTCAAGTTTGGTGAACTGAGCTTGAAGACTCTTAAACTCAACCGATTGCTGATGCAGTTCCTCACTGAGTTCTTGAAAATCACTCTAGGAGGGTTCCAACTCTTCATCCAGTGATTCCTGCATGTTAGAAAAATTGGAAGAATTTAACTTAGCAGGATTAGAGTGTACCTCAGTATCATCTTGATCAGTTCCAAGTGCCATGAGGCATTGATCCTGATTGTTAGCGTTGTTGGTGGAAGTCAGCTCATCCTCATCTTCAGTGTTAGTGAAGATGTCCATGTCGTCAGCTGCTTCTTCTGCAACCATGGCCTTGTTCTTTCCAGCTTGCTTGGCCCTCAACGCTTCTCTCTTTCTCTTCGAGAGGTCTGGACAATCTGCTTTGAAATGTCTTTCCTTGCCGTATTCAAAGCAACCGTTGTTTACAGGCTTTGAATTGTCTCGAGTTTGGTTAGATTTGTAGAACCTCTTGTATTTGCCGAACCGAGTGTCCATGTCAGCTAGCTTCTTTGACAGGGCGGCTATGTTCTGTTGCAGTTCCTCTCTGCTTGGCTCCTTAGCAGCTGTGTCTGCAGATCTTGTTGGCCTCGATGTTCTCGATTTGGAGTAGTCAGCTCGAAGTGCAACTGACTTTGAGGCTGAACCAACATCCTCGAGTCGACTCGTCTGAACCGAGGACTGAGATTTTTGTCGGTTCACCTTGTACTCATTTTCCTTTAGTATTGAGAACAATCTTTCAGTTCCCATCTCACCTAGGTCAGCTCGGCTTTCGTGGATGTTGGTGAAGGTATCCCACTCGGCCGGTAGAGCTTGTAACACTTTGAGATTGATTTCTCTCAATGTGTATTTTCCTCTTCGGATGGACTGGATTCTTCTGATGATGTCCATAAATTGGAGCTCTAGCTGATCAATTGTTTCATCTGTTCTCAGACAAAAGTTGTCGAAGTCTTGGCATGCATGTGAGAACTTGTTCTCCTCCGTCTCGTCGCTTCCTTCATTCAGCGATGACAAGATATCCCACATCTCTTTGGCAGTTTCGCACTCTTCTATCCAAGGGAGGTAATCTTGTCCAACAGTTGACATGATCATGCTCTGAGCCCAGATGTCCAACTGGCTCACCTTGGCCTTCTCTGGAGTGTAGTCTTCCGGCTGCTTCTCCACAAACTCTACAACTGTATCCCCATCGTTGGGATTTGTAGGAGTGCGAGCGATTCTCTCTTTGATGATGATCGGTCCGGACGAGAGTACTTGTTGCATCCTATGATGCTTCGACAGTAAGATTTTCTTCATCCGTGTCCTCCAGGCTGTATAATTTACTACTGAGAACATGACCACGATCTTGTACTTGACGTCCATCTGCACACAAAAACAGAACAAATATGCGAGCAAATATGCGCTAGCGTGAAAAATAGATCTGTTCAGTTAACCATTGAAGAAACTTTCTCGAATTCACACCTTGTGAAACAGAGTCAGCAGTCTTTTGAACCACTGCTCTGATACCACTTGATGGTCCCGAAACGAGTTCTGGTGTATGGGGGGGGGGGGGAATACACCTGATGCAACTTTTAAAAACAACCCCCTAAAAATTATCTCAACCGAGTAAGGAAGCTCAGTTGGAATCACAACCGAGTAAGAAACACTCGGTTGGAAGTGATGTGCTGTGCGAAATGTGGTGGAAATTAACTCGTTAAAATTAACTCACGTTTTTATGCACGGTTGGTCAAGAACCAAGACAGTTGAGAATGCTAAGATGCAGTTTGTATGCTGGTTAGTTGGTCAGTTGAATATGCAGGAAATAACTGAGAAAAAAAAACTCAAGCACACATAAATTGACGTGGTTCAGAGAAACCTCCTACGTCCACGGGGAGTTGTGAGTCCACACAACTCTGTCCAAGTTCTTCTGGACAAACCACTCAGCTTACGCGGGCTGAGCAACCGTTAAGGATAAGTTTGCGGGTACTTATCAACCTTACAGTTTAGTTTTCGGGTACTAAACAACCTATCTACTCAGTTGCAGGAAGAGTAGGATCCTAAAACCTTTTCAGGTGAAAAAAAAATGGGGTTCCAACTAAAAGCTCGAACAAGAAGTGAGCTATGATCTAACACTCTACGAACTCTCACTAAGTGATGTTCTCAAGGTTCGATCTAAAGACACAGAAACTAACTCTAGAACTCTCAACAAGTGATGTTCTAAGAGATTGAATGGAGTTCAACTTGTGAAGGATTTAGTTCTTTCTTTCGCTCTTTCGTTTCTTCTCGCGTATGTGTCTTGTATTTGTCTTCTGAATGAAGGCCTCTATTTATAGGCGGAGAGAATCAACTAGTCGTTGGAGGAGCTGTTGATCTCTGTTCTTTGAAAGCGATGGCTTGTCTCTCATCTCTGCAGACTTTCCGGATTTGGCAACTGCGTGCTTCTGCTTTCCATCTGAGATAACCTTGTGTTGGGCCAAATGGGGTAATGACTGAACGGTCAAACCCTCACGTAACTTCCTTTTTGAAATTCAAATTTAAGCCTTTGTTCGTCAACCTTGGTCAGACGGTTGAGAAGCTTGATCTTTATCTGAGTGGTCTTCAACTGATGTTCTATTTGAGTGCAGTCTTCAACTGACATACTGTCTGAAGATGTATAGTTGAACTTCTCAGCTGACTTTGAACTTCATGTCAATACTTCTTCCTTTTTGGAACAACTTCTTTAAGTCTTTTCCCTCAGTCGGATGGCATTTTGTGACTGATGTTCTAACTGAACAGTTGGCTTGAACTCTCATTTGTCTTACTTACAACTGATGTTCTTTATCCGATTTTCCATCTGGGGTTCTATACGAGTGAAGTCAGGTTGCCGTCTTCAGCTGGAGTTCTGTAAAAATAAAATCTTAACTTTGCTTAAACAGCGAGCCTAACTGCTAACAGTAGGAACTGGCAACATCTACTCGGTTGGGGTCAGTTAGTTTTGGAATTCATCAAAACTCTTACTAACAAATTTTCCAACAATAAATTTCGTAACACGAGATGATTACATGTCTGATGCGAAATTGAAAATTCATAACACGATATGATTATATGTCTGTTGCGAAATTATAAATTCGTAACACGAGATGATTACATGTATGTTGCGAACTTATAAATTCGTAACACAATATGATTATATTGTCACAGCCCCAAATCCCGAGGGACGGCAGAAGCCGGGGTGCGACTGGGATTGGATTAAAGAAGCGCGGAAGAAGGGGGCTGACTATTTAAACATACATAAAAGACATCATACATTCAATGAACAAGACTTTACTAATCAAAAAGAAGAGTTAATCACGAAGGATTACTCGACAGAAAGTACTTGAAAGCATCTAAGTTCAAGATTACAGACTTATACTACAGTGATTCACCAAATGTACATAATATCAAAAAGATTCTAGAGTTTGCAGCGGAAAGTAGGTCATAGCTAAAGCAAATCCTAACTTCTCAACTCGACTCAACTTCAACCGCCGCCGCTCTCGTCGCTTCAACCTGCACATTTATAAACACATGTAGGGCTAAGTACAACAGTACTTAGTGGGCACGTTGCCGAAATATATTCATAAGTATAGATAATCTGGCATTTCATAATTTGTAGCACATCGGGGTTTTATTAAAATTAGCCCGTGTCTACTAAAATATTTTCTGACTCATTTTCACAATTTGGCTTGATCAAGCACTTTTCAGAGATGTTACGTTCAAATCTTGACCAATTCTCATTCACCGTGGCTGGTTACCCCTCAACAGGATACCACATACACCACAGGCTACAAAGTGCACTAACTCTGGAAAGCACTTAATAGCTAACTCAGAGCCGATCGTTAGTTAACCTATTTTGATTAACTCATAAATATGGGAAACACGAATGTTAACTCAGATAGGTACAAGAGAACTCACATAAAACATAAAATAGTTCATGCCATAATTATCACTTTGAAAACACAGATATCAAAGCGATAAAGAAAGGTTTTCGAGCATTGCTCGTTTTGTTTCATATATAAAAGCCCACCTCGATGATACAGAACTACTAAACAGGTTCTCGTTCTTCTGTTCTTCCTTCCTTTCCTTAGTGCTGGCTTCCTCCTTCATCGTAAAATATCACACTTTAAAATCGGTCGTAAGAGATAAACGAACATGGAAATTCGAATTAGGTTTTAGTCGTTTTGTTTTCTTTAGGCATTTGCACGCTACTAGTTTCTTTTATTAAACAGGAATGAGACTTGAAAAAATCTCGTTTAAAACTCAAAAGGTCTCATACTCAACTCTTAGGTCAGTAGAGAGGGTAATCGTTAACTTATTACGGCTTAAACGATCGAAAGAAACTAAGTTGCGAAGAAAACAACTTAGGCAAACAAATCCTGAAATTTTTACTGCGCAATGCAGTAGTTATGGGGACTGCCCAGAACAGAGGAATTAGAAACAGGTGATGAGCCCTATACTGTTAGAAAGCTTGGAAAGTCTAGTTTACGCTCCAAGTTACGGATTTCAAATCCGATAAACGAGCTAAGAGATATTACAGTTTCCGGGAAGGGTCGCAAAACTGCCGCGGCTAACCCTAGTTGCACGATAGAATCGACGTATAACTTCCTAAGTTCGTTCTAAGTTCTTGTACTCGATTTCTCACGAAACTTCACTCTCAAGGCAGTCAACACGTACTCCCATACGTGAATGACTCCTTTTCAAAACTTGTTTATAACCACGACGATCAAACCTCGTCGTTTCAACTACCATTTACTATACCAACAACAAGTTAACAAATTCTCGCTTCAAGTTCTCGATTATAACTACAACTCATTATATAATAATCCGAAAGCTCACATCATCAACTACAAAGTCGTGCCTTAATCCATTATAATTATTATTATCAAGTTAACATCCTTACTCGACTTCTCGATTATTATCTACGTCCACTTGTTCGTCTCTTACAAGATTTCAAAAGTTATCGGAATTCGTTCATTTTCTACGACATTAATTATCATCTAACGTAGATCATTATTATATACATCATCACCTCATATCATTACTTAAACTCAACTTAATTCGAGTTCTTAGTCTCTTAGAATTTCCATAATAATTTTAGAATAATTCCAATTAATTCCCAATATCAACTAATGCCATTAGAAACATTAATTCATCAACAAATCATCAACTAAATCAAGCTACATGAAAACCCCCAATTTCCTCATATTTTTCGGTAATAACAATAATTTAAAGGGGGTGATTTTCTTCATCAAATAACTTCATTAATCCAATTCCCATACTACTACAACATCAATTAATCGATTCAAGTCTTATTACATCATTAAATTGAAAACCCCCAACTCAAACTCTAGCCTAAACTCGGTCCTCACTTAAATCATAGGGGTTTTGATTTCTTTTTGTTTTAATCATCAATTAGACATCTCCTAAGATCAATTATACAAACAATTAATGAATCCAAACATCCTACAAAATACTCCTAAATTTCGGTATTACAAAGAAATTAGGGTTCTTGGATTTCTTCAATTTTTAACCATAGAATTCATATCTAATCCATCTAATTACACTAATTAAAGATCAAAACATCTAATTCATCTACCCATTTTCGATTCATCAAGAAAAATAAAGAAAAGGAGAATCTAATTGGATAGATTAGGAGAGGACATGAATACCTTGAACTTTAGTGAAGGAAGTTAGAAGATTGATGGTTGGATGATGAACTTGTGAAGATTCCTTGTCAAGAACTTGAGGTTTCTTCAATGGTGAAATGAAGAAAAAGATGACTAACAAGATGACTAATAAGATGAAAAAGATGACTAACAAGATGAAATTAATATCTTTTACTCACTTAGATGTAAAGTAGAGAAGAAATTAGAACATTAGGTGTAAAGTATAAAATAGAAAAATGAAAAATATCCTAAGGTAGAGAGAGTAGCAATGTCGGCCAAGAGAGGGCGGAAAAGAGAAAATACGCGTTTCTCCGGCGCGATACGACGTTACGGAAATCGAAAGACGAAAAACGTAGCTCGGCACAAAATTGTCAAATTCCGATTCGACCAAAAGTTTCGGTATATTTAACTTAATCAGAAAGTAATATTTAAAAACTTAATTCCGACAAAAACTCAGGACGTCACAGTCCGAGTTTCGTCCGGAAAATCATAAAAACGAACTTTCTCGGGCGAGTTCGTATCGCGATTTCGTGAATGTAAAAATCAGACGGTTTTTCGTTCTGAGTTCTAGAACTAAAAAGTTTTTGTACGCGATAACCCTAAATGCAGTAGTCATCTAACTGACTTCCGTAATTTATTTTTGGAAACGGATTTCACCATTGGTTTTAAAATTCAGAATCGTAAACTTAGGCATGCAAAGCCATTTTTATTATTAACTTTTAAATTTTAAGACTGTACGAAATTCCTGGGGTATTACATCCTACCCCCCTTGCGAAAAATTTCGTCCCGAAATTTGCATACCTTCTGCAAAAAGATGAGGATATCTCTCCTTCATCTTCTCCTCGAGCTCTCACGTAGCTTCTTCTTGCCCGTGGTGGTTCCATAGCACTTTAACGATTGGTATCGATTTGGTTCTTAATTCTTGGACTTTTCTATCCAAAATCGATATCGGCTTCTCTTCGTAGCTTAGGTCAGATTCAAGAACTATGTCTTGCTGACTAATGACGTGCTTAGGATCATAGACGTATTTTCTCAATTGAGAAACGTGAAATACGTTGTGGACACTTCCTAGACTTCACGGTAAGGCCAATCTATAAGCGACGGGTCCTATCTTCTCGAGGATTTCGTAAGGTCCTATGAACCTGGGTCTTAGTTTACCCTTAACTCCGAATCTAAGGATTCCTCTAGTCGGTGATATCTTAAGGAAGACTTTATCTCCTATTTCAAACTCAAGATTAGTTGGACGATCATCGGCATAAGACTTCTGTCGGCTCTGGGCTTCTTTCATTCTATCTCGTATCTGCCGAACTATCTCAATCATCTCATTTACTGCATCGGGGCCTAGGTTCTTTCTCTCACCTACTTCGTCCCAATAAAGTGGTGATCTACATTTCCTTCCATACAAAGCCTCATACGGCGCCATTCCTATTGTGGCCTGATAGCTGTTGTTGTAAGCGAATTCAACTAAGTGTAGGATTTCTTCCCAATTCGCGCTTCAGTCTAAAACCACTGTTCTTAACATATCGACTAAAATCTGAATCGTCCTCTCTGACTGTCCATCTGTCTATGGGTGAAACGCTGTACTGAAATTAAGCTCTGTTCCTAATTCTTTCTGCATCGTAATCCAAAATCTCGCGGTAAATTTGGCATCTCTATCTGATACTATGACCTTCGGTACTCCATGCAGACGTACAATCTCTCTGACGTACAACTGAGCTAATCTTTCTGATCCGTAGGTAGTTTTAATCGGCAAGAAATGTGCTGACTTCGTAAGTCTATCTATGATCACCCAAATAGTTGTGTTCCCTCTTCTTGACTTAGGCAAGCCTGTGACAAAGTCCATAGCTATGCCTTCCCATTTCCATTCTGGGACATCCAATGGTTGTAGCAATCCATACGGTCTTCGGTGTAAAGCCTTAACTTGCTGACATGCCAAACATCTTTCTACAAACGAGGCAACGTCTCGTTTCATTCCATTCCACCAGAAGTTCCTTCTCAAATCTTGATACATTTTCGTACTTCCTGGGTGTGCTGTATAAGGTGTATCGTAAGCCTCACTCAAGATTTCGTTCTTCAGTTCGCTGTTGTCATCAGGAATACAAATTCTGCCTTCATAAAGGATCGCATTGTCTGGTGCTTCGGAATATCCATCTGGTTTATCCGTTCTTATCCTTAATCGCAACTTTTCCATTGACTCGTCCTTCCTCTGAGCACTGATGATTCTTTCCCTTAAATCTGGTGTAGCTTCTAATGCTGCTATCTGACTTGTTATCGTAGCTGGCGTGTCGAGCACTTTGATATCCATCTTCTCGAATTCTCATACTAAAGTTTCTTCCTCTACAAAAAGGCATCCTAACTTCGTTGGAGCCTTGCGACTCAATGCGTCTGCTACCACATTAGCCTTTCCTGGATGATAGTTAATTCCGCAGTCGTAATCCTTAACTAGTTCGAGCCATCTCCTTTGTCTCATATTTAGTTCCTTCTGCTCGAAAAAGTACTTCAGACTCCTATGATCAGTGAATATCTCAACCCTTACACCATAGAGATGGTGTCTCCAAATCTTTAATGCATGTACCACGGCTGCGAGTTCTAAGTCGTGGGTTGGGTACTCAACTTCGTGAGGTCGAAGTTGTCGTGAAGCATAAGCTATCACTCGTCCATCTTGCATTAAGACACAACCTAATCCATTTTCCGAAGCGTCGGTGTAAACCACATACTCCTTGTTTACGTCTGGAAGAGCTAATACTGGCGTTGTGGTTAATTTTTCCTTAAGTGTTTGGAAACTCTTCTCGCACTCGTCCGTCCATTTAAATTTGGTCTCCTTCCTGAGTAGCTGTGTCATCGGCCTAGCAATCGTGGAGAATCCTTCGATGAATCTTCTGTAGTAGCCTGCCAAACCTAAGAAACTTCTAATCTCGTTCTGACTCGTCGGTGACTTCCAGTTGTGCACTGCCTCTACTTTGGCTGGATCCACTTTGATTCTTTCCGCCGATACTATGTGCCCAAGGAACATTACTTCCTTCAGCCAAAATTCGCATTTACTGAATTTGGCGTAGAGTTTCTCAGTTCTTAGTGTTTCCAACACTATCCGTAGATGTTCCTCGTGCTTCTTTTCATCCTTAGAGTAAACGACGATGTCGTCGATGAATACTAAAATGAATTTGTCCAAGTAAGGGTGGAAAACTCTATTCATAAGATTCATGAATACAGCTGGAGCGTTGGTTAAACCAAATGGCATTACTAGGAATTCGTAATGGCCATATCGAGTTCTAAAGGCGGTCTTCGGTACGTCTTCAGGTTTGATCTTCAGCTGATGGTACCCTGACCTTAAATCTATTTTGGAGAAGACTCCTGCACCCTTAAGCTGATCGAACAGATCCTCGATCCTTGGCAAAGGATATTTGTTCTTGAGTGTGATCTTGTTCAGTTCTCGATAATCTATACACATTCTCATTGATCCGTCCTTTTTCCTAACAAATAGCACTGGTGCTCCCCAAGGTGAGACGCTTGGCCTGATGAAACCAAGGTCTAGCAATTCTTGTAACTGGATTTTGAGTTATTCTAGTTCTTTCGGTGCCATCCTATATGGGGCTTTAGACTTAGGAACTGCTCCTGGTTCTAAGTCGATCGTGAAGTCCACGTGACGGTCTGGTGGCAATCCTGGTAACACTTCTTGAAAGACGTCTTCGTATTCATCCACAACTTTTACGTCTTGGATGGTCTTCTCGGCTCCTGGCTCTCCGACTAGGTACACGAGATAAGCTGTGGTACCTTTCTTCTTCATGAGTTTCGTGGCTTAAAGGGCTGATATAATTGGTACGCCTCTACCCATGGAAATTCCGTGGAATTCGGTTGGTTCTTTACCCTGGGGTTGAAAAGAGATTTTTCTCTCGTTGCAGAGAATTGTGGCATAATTCTCTGACAACCAATCCATTCCTAGGATTATATCTACGTCCCACATTATCATAACATTTAAGTTGTTCGCCTTAACCTTAAGAGTTCCGATTTCTAGTTCTAGGTTAGAGCAAACATGCGTGGAAGTAGTGATCTCTCCTGAAGGTGTAGCTACTCTCATAGAATGTGCAGCTCTTACAGGTCTGATATATAAGTTATCGGCACACGAGCCAGCAATGAAAGAATGTGATGCGCCAGTATCAAACAATATCTTAATGGGGATGTTGTGTAGTTTTCCCATACCTGCTAGGTTGCCTTTTCCTTTGTGCTGGCCACCCTGTTTGATAGCGCATGCCCTCGCATTCTGTTGCTGCTGTGCATGTTGCTGGAACTGCTGTTGATTCATTTGCTGATGTGGCTGTGCTTGTATGGCTCTGAGAGGTATGGCTTGCAGTGGTTTCGGGCAATCCTTCTTCATATGCCCTTTTTGTCCACAATTGAAACAGTTGGGGGTGCCTATCTGATATACTCCGGGATGGGCTCTGTTGCACTTAGGGCAGACAGGAATGGTAACCCTCCCTGGATTAGTTCCTCTCTGGTTGAAGTTTCGTTGCTGCCCTTGCAGTTGGTTCTGTTGACCGTTGCCTTTCCATGGTGCGTTCTGCTTATTTCCTTTAATAAACAACCCCGACTGGTTGTTTCCCTGCCACGGTCTTTTGTTGTTGTTGTTGTTGTTGTGGTTGTTGTTCTGGCCAGGCTGCTGATAGCCCTGTTGATTTCCCTTTCTCTGGCTTCTCTGGTTGTTGAAGTTCTGATTGTAGCCTCCGCTACCTCCTCCATTCCACTTCCTCTTTTCTTGATAGTTGCTATTATTGTTGTTATAATAGCCTCGGTTCTGGTTCTGTGCTGGTGCTGGTGCTGGTGCAGTTGGTACAACTTTCTTCTCATTAGGCACGACGGCCTCCATTTCCAATGCTCTTCCCAAAATGTCAGTGTAGCTTAGTCCCCCATGACTAGCTAATGCAATCCCCAGTTCATGTCGTAGTCCTCCTTGGAATTTCTTTGATAATTTCTCCTCGGTATCCACCTGAGTCGATGCATACCTAGACAGCTCGCAAAACTTGGCGTCATACTTTGTTACGGTCAGCTTTCCTTGCTTCAAACTATAGAACTCGGCTTCTTTCTGAGCTCTATACGTCTTGGGTACGTACTTATCAAATAGTATTTCCTTGAATTCTTCCCACGTGAAACGAGCCAGCTGCTCTGCGGGTATCACTTTCTGCCTTGCTTCCCACCAATAATCTGCCGATCCAGTTAGTTGGAACGCGACACATAGCATTCTCTCCTCATCAGTACATCTGAGGAGTTTGAATATCTTCTCAGTAGATCTCACCCATAGCTCAGCATCGCTAGGGTTGCCCGTTCCATTAAACATCGGGGGGTTTCTCTTGAGGAACAAATCCTCAATATCCCTACGGAGTGGTGGTGGAGGTGGTGGTGAAGGTGGTGGTGATGGGGATGGTGATGGGGGTGGTGATGGGGTATTATTCTGTTCGTGCTCTTGTTCTCTGCCGTTCTCTTGTTGACGTCTCCCACGTCCTCGAGGCCTTCCAGGTCCTCGACCTCTCCTATTGTTAACGTTTCTTGGCGGCATTTTATTTGATCTAAGGAAAATTGAAATTCTCATTAGTCTTTTCTGTTAATCACTCTTAGTTCTTACTAGCTCGTTTTCAACTTAATCAAGTTCACGGGACGACATATCGAACATATTTTCGACATTACTTCGAAATCTTTTAACTTTCAAGTTAGACTTAAGTTTCTCGTCACAGGAATTCATTGACATTCTGATTTAATTGCACGATTCATAGGAAATTTTTCTCGTGATTAAAAACCCTCTCATGGGTCATGTATATATATATACATCAAAAAGAATATTAATTCTGCCTCCAACGAGGACTTATACAAAAAGTTAGACTACTACTAGTCTAAACTAGGCTGACTGCCTACTATTTACCGGGTGAACTAACAAGTTGCAACTCCCAACCTACTAAAAGTACTAGAACGGAAACGATTCATAAAAATTTCGTATCCGTTAGAGTACTACAAAAACTAGTTACCGATCCGACTATGTACAGGACAAAAGAGCTACTACTACTACTAACATGCGTCTACGACGCTCTACTCGACAAACTATAATCGAGTCGGAACTGCCCCCCCTACGGCCTAAAAACCCTAAGAGTCCTCCTCTGGGTCCTCCTCCGGATCCTCGTCCGGGTCCTTCTCAGGATCCTCGTCTGGCTCCTCCTCCTCCGACTCTGAACCAAAGACGAGCTGGAGTGCCTCGTCCTCCCTCAGAGTAGAGCCGTCAGAAAGTGTAAGCAGAGTGGGTGACGGTGCCTCTGAAACTGTCTCCTCAAGGTCGGAAACAAGGTAGTCCTCACTGATCTCAACTGCACGCTTCTTCAGGGGAAGAAGGTGCTCTGGAACGGAACCGGAACCTGAACCCGACTCGAACTCCTCCCTAAAACGGACTCTGGACGGTCCTGCCTCCATCTGACCTATAACTACGCCCCACTTCTCAAAGATCTCCTCAAGCGGTGTCAGTGGAGATGGTAGCTCTAACATGGCGGCAAGCTCCGCGTCAATCCCTCGGTACTCTGACTCTGCCCGAAACAGTCCTGTCTCTAAAGATCCCATGACTCTAACACAAACGTCAGGTAAGAACAATGAAGATAATCCTAACAACGCGGCTGTCTCGGCGTCGATCTCTACAAATCCCGGTCCTGGGATCAACTCATCGATCTGTGTACTAACTGGCGGTAACTCTGGTATAACAGCGGGCTCTGCGTCCTCCTCTAACTGCTCTGAGTCCGCGTCAGACTCCTCACTCGGTACAAAGTCTGGTGGTAACTCCAACAAGGCGGAAAACTCTGGGTCCAAGTCTAGGTGCTCTAGCTCGGTCTCTGCGGGAAGGTGACTGCAGGGGAGATGCGGCTCAAAAGGAACTGGAAGCATAAATCTGCTGTCAAAGAAGCGCCCGTGTACAAACAGGGCGAACCCTGTGTAGTTGTCGGTCAGCTCTGTATCGTCGCCGAAAATCCCAAGAAAGTACCACGCCACGCGATGTGCCCAACCGCGCCACTCGTCCGGTAAGTGTACAATCAGGTCTGATATCGCCTGACTCTCCGGAATCAAGTGTCGTACTGGAAAATAAACTGACGAAAGTTGCTCACCATCTGTCCCACATCCTCCTCACCGTAATCTGCCTCGAACTCATAATACTCGTCTTGTATCATATCTAGTATGGTATGCTCGCTCGTGGCCAAGGGCTGGCTCTTCCGAGCAGTAACACGAGTCCTAGTCATCCTACAAAAGTTTTAAGGAAATACGGATCAGTAACAGGTAGGGAAATAACTTATCTCAACGAAAAATACTTAAATTACAAAATGAACATTCCTTATTCAATTGTAATATCACCACTTAAAACAACCACTTATCACAACTTCTAGCAATTCAAGAAATTGCACTTAAACAACATATATATATATATATAATAAAAAAAAATTCAAGATTTTATTTTCATTCCTTATCTTACTACATTCTTATTCACTTTAATTCTTTATTACTTTCTCAACAATATTTCTTAACGATTCTTACTTATTAAAACAAAGTACGTCTACTTTGTTCATGTTACTTATTCAAAAGTAACATCCATTTACAAAAGAATTTGTCGTTAACGACTCTTGATACTCGTACTAGTCGTAGTCTTTGCTCAAAGACGAAATATGGAATAAATTCCAAAAGAAAATGGAATATAACATAAAGAATAACTTTTCTAGAAACTAAGTTCCAGTTGTCGTTGCTAGAATCGGGCGATCGATGGAAAAAAATTAATCAAGCTTCGTGCTCGACTTCCAATAATTTATACGATTTTCTTCGTAGAGTTTGATCAGGGCGAACTCTACTGAAACACGAAACGAAAAAGAAACGGAATGACGTGACACGAATGACGTCAATTAAGTTACTTACACGTAAGCAACGTTCACTTATTTCATTTGGCTTTGATTGCCTTTATTCTATCTTTGTCGTCTCGTTCATATCTTTCTTAACTCGAAGCCGAAGCCTCTCAAACGCCTAATCGTTTCCTCCATTTTACTAACACGATTTACCGAATCATTTCTATTTCATTTTCCTCGCGGGAAATTCTTGTTTGGATTTTTAAAACAAAGTTCGACTTTGCCGAATCTTTATTCATGTCACTTAACGCACGTGACATTCATCAGTAGAAGTCCTTCTCGTGTCGGGGATCTCCTTTCGAAATCATTTCAAAATAATGTTTCTTAAAAACGTCTAAGTTCTCAAAGAACCAGAAAGATCTTAGGTTTCAAGTCTACGTTCTCATTGAACCGGGAAAAATCCCTAGAATCCAACTAAATTCTTGTGTCCAAAAATTTTTCATAAGAAAGAAATTATCGCGCAAATAATTTCACATAAGATAGTACTCGTACTATCGCATAATCACATAAAGTATAAAAATTATACCTCCACAAAATTCTCATTTTTGGCACACAACTCATTCTCATTCTCAATCTCATTGAATACTTATTCATAAATTTCTTATTTAAAAGAAATCACATCATTAAAAATTCTTTCCTTTTCCTCGTTGAGTCGACGTAGCGGGAGGTTGAGTTGACATCTACATTCTCAATCTTAGTGTCATAGCCTAACTCTTATCTTATACTGGAAAGAAGACTCTGATCTAGAGTATATACAAATACTCTATCCTATGACTCGAAAGAAGACTCGATATAGAGTACGAACTAATACTCTATATTATTACTCGAAGGAAGACTTGTATATAAATACCACTCTGTGGTATTACTAGAAGGAATGACTCATACTAGATACCACTCTGTGGTATCACTAAAAAGAATGACTCGGACTAGAAGATTGACTCGTAACCAGAGCAGAAAATGAACCTCTGCTCTGATACCACTCTGTCACAGCCCCAAATCCCGAGGGACGGCAGAAGCCGGGGTGCGACTGGGATTGGATTAAAGAAGTGGGGAAGAAGGGGGCTGACTAATTAAACATACATAAAAGACATCATACATTCAATGAATAAGACTTTACTAATCAAAAGGAAGAGTTAATCACGAAGGATTACTCAACAGAAAGTACTCGAAAGCATCTAAGTTCAAGATTACAGACTTATACTACAGTGATTCACCAAATGTACATAACATCAAAAAGATTCTAGAGTTTGCAGCGGAAAGTAGGTCATAGCTAAAGCAAATCCTAACTTCTCAACTCGACTCAACTTCAACCGCCGCCGCTCTCGTCGCTTCAACCTACACATTTATAAACACATGCAGGGCTAAGTACAACAGTACTTAGTGGCCACGTTGCCGAAATATATTCATAAGTATAGATAATCTGGCATTTCATTATTTGTAGCACATCGGGGTTTTATTAAAATTAGCCCGTGTCTACTAAAACATTTTCTGACTCATTTTCACAATTTGGCTTGATCAAGCACTTTTCAGAGATGTTACGTTCAAATCTTGACCAATTCTCATTCACCGTGGCTGGTTACCCCTCAACAGGATACCACATACACCACAGGCTACAAAGTGCACTAACTCTGGAAAGCACTTAATAGCTAACTCAGAGCCGATCGTTAGTTAACCTATTTTGATTAACTCATAAATCTGGGAAACACGAATGTTAACTCAGATAGGTACAAGAGAACTCACATAAAACATAAAACAGTTCATGCCATAATTATCACTTTGAAAACACAGATATCAAAGCGATAAAGAAAGGTTTTCGAGCATTGCTCGTTTTGTTTTATATATAAAAGCCCACCTCGATGATACAGAACTACTAAACAGGTTCTCGTTCTTCTGTTCTTCCGTCCTTTCCTTAGTGCTGGCTTCCTCCTTCATCATAAAATATCACACTTTAAAATCGGTCGTAAGAGATAAACAAACATGGAAATTCAAATTAGGTTTTAGTCGTTTTGTTTTCTTTAGGCATTTGCACGCTACTAGTTTCTTTTATTAAACAGGAACGAGACTTGAATAAATCTCGTTTAAAACTCGAAAGGTCTCATACTCGACTCTTAGGTCAGTAGAGAGGGTAATCATAACTTATTACGGCTGAAACGATCGAAAGAAACTAAGTTGCGAAGAAAACAACTTAGGCAAACAAATCCTGAAATTTTCACTGCGCAATGCAGTAGTTCTGGGGACTACCCAGAACAGAGGACTTGGAAACAGGGGATGAGCCCTGTACTGTTAGAAAGCTTGGAAAGTCTAGTTTACGCTCCAATTTACGGGTCTCAAATCCGATAAACGAGCTAAGAGATGTTACAGTTTCCGGGAAGGGTCGCAAAACTGCCGCGGCTAACCCTAGTTGCTCGATAGAATCGACGTATAACTTCCTAAGTTCGTTCTAAGTTCTCGTACTCGATTTCTCACGAAACTTCACTCTCAAGGCAGTCAACACGTACTCCCGTACGTGAAGGACTTCTTTTCAAAACTCATTTATAACCACGACGATCAAACCTCGTCGTTTCAACTACCATTTAATATACCAACAACAAGTTAACAAATTCTCGATTCAAGTTCTCGATGATAACTACAACTCATTATATAATAATCCGAAAGCTCACGTCGTCAACTACAAAGTCGTGCCTAATCCATTATATTCATTATTATCAAGTTAACATCCTTACTCGACTTCTCGATTATTATCTACGTCCACTTGTTCGTCTCTTACAAGATTTCAAAAGTTATCGGAATTCATTCATTTTCTACGACATTAATTATCATCTAACGTAGATCATTATTATATACATCATCACCTCATATCATTACTTAAACTCAACTTAATTCGAGTTCTTAGTCTCTTAGGATTTCCATAATAATTTTAGAATAATTCCAATTAATTCCCAATATCAACTAATACCATTAGAAACATTAATTCATCAACAAATCATCAACTAAATCAAGCTACATGAAAACTCCCAATTTCCTCATATTTTTCGGTAATAACAATAATTTAAAGGGGGTGATTTTCTTCATCAAATAACTCCATTAATCCAATTTCCATACTACTACAACATCAATTAATCGATTCAAGTCTTATTACATCATTAAATTGAAAACCCCCAACTCAAACCCTAGCCTAAACTCGGTCCTCACTGAAATCATAGGGGTTTTAATTTCTTTTTGTTTTAATCATCAATTAGACATCTCCTAAGATCAATTATACAAACAATTAATGAATCCAAACAACCTACAAAATACCCCTAAATTTCGGTATTACAAAGAAATTAGGGTTCTTGGATTTCTTCAATTTTTAACCATAGAATTCATATATAATCCATCTAATTACACTAATTAAAGATCAAAACATCTAATTCATCTACCCATTTTCGATTCATCAATAAAAATAAAGAAAAGGAGAATCTAATTGGATAGATTAGGAGAGGACATGAATACCTTGAACTTTAGTGAAGAAAGTTAGAAGATTGATGGTTGGATGATGAACTTGTGAAGATTCCTTGTCAAGAACTTGAGGTTTCTTCAATGGTGATATGAAGAAAATGGAAGAGGTGTGTGTGTGGTAGATGGCGGCAATGGAGGGGATTGGGAGGAAAAAGATGACTAACAAGATGAAATTAATATCTTTTACTCACTTAGGTGTAAAGTAGAGAAGAAATTAGAACATTAGGTGTAAAGTATAAAGTAGAAAAATGAAAAATATCCTAAGGTAGAGAGAGTAGCAATGTCGGCCAAGAGAGGGAGGAAAAAAGAAAATACGCGTTTCTCCGGCGGGATACGACGTTACGGAAATCGAAAGACGAAAAACGTAGCTCGACACAAAATCGTCAAATTCCGATTCGACCAAAAATTTCGATATATCTAACTTAATCGGAAAGTAATATTTAAAAACTTAATTCCGACAAAAACTCGGGACGTCACAGTCCGAGTTTCGTCCGGAAAATCATAAAAACGAACTTTCTCAGGCGAGTTCATATCACGATTTCGTGAATGTAAAAATCAGACGGTTTTCCGTTCTGAGTTCTAGAACTAAAAAGTTTTTGTACGCGATAACCCGAAATACAGTAGTCATCTAACTGACTTCCGTAATTTATTTTCGGAAACGGATTTCACCGTTGGTTTTAAAATTCAGAATCGTAAATTTAGGCGTGCAAAGCCATTTTTATTATTAATTTTCAAATTTTAAGACTATACGGAATTCCTGGGGTATTACATATATGTTTGTTACGAAATTATAAGTTTCGTAACACGAGATGATTACATGTCTATTACGAAATTATAAATTCGTAACACAAGATGATTATTTGTTTGTTACGAAATTATAAATTTCGTAACACGAGATGATTCATGTCTGTTGCGAAATTATAAATCCGTAACGTGAGTTGGATATAAAATTTCATAACGATACGAATACCTAGTAATGATACGAATACTTAATAATACTATAACGATGATACGAATTATTAAATTCGTATCAATCGTACAAATTGTTTAAACCGTTATTACACCAATTTGTCCATAAATTAAAGAAAAAAAAAAGAGATAAAACATCATTGTTTGTCATTTCACACTCATCTTCATTTTTTTACCTGTTTGGACTCCGGCTTGGTGGTGGAAAGGTGGTGCTGCTTCTCCTCGGTATTTTCTTCACCACTGTTGGGGGGGGAGGGGGGTAGCTTTTCTTGCTCAATGGAGGGGGAGGTTGCTGCTATATTGCTTGGAGGATGGGCGGAGGCTGCTGCTGCTGCCATTTGTGGAAGAAGGGATGTCGTTGATGCTGTTGCTGTTGGGTATGATTCCATTCCCTTTTGTGCTTCGACTTCGAGCAGCTTCTTCAGGATATAATCTCCCACAGCTTCGACAAGCTGCTGCTGTTGCTCCTTTTGGCATTGCAGAAGTGCTTGTAGCATTTGATCTTGTTGCGTTTGGAGAAGAGCCTCAACCTCTATTCTAGCTCTTGTTGTTGCTACACTCCCGGCATATTCCCCTATATCTTTCATGAAATTCTCCCGATCTTCAGCAAAATGGATGTTTGAAGGGAGTAGGTGAGCATTCACAGCAGCAACAGTAGAAGTGAAAGCAGCAATTGGTTCAGCAGCGACGTCTTCATCGTCATCAATTTCCCGCTTCCTCTTCTTCATGTTGTCAGTAGGATCATACTGGAATGCAAATAACATCTTTTCAGGATCCTTAGCAAGAGATTTCCAGAATGCAGTCTCTTTCTCCTTTTTCGATGGCTTAAGTTCGGGGACCACCTCCTACAAAGAAAAGAAGTAACACTGTAATATTGTTACGAAAGAAATAGATCGGAACAACATATATTACGAATTTAAAAATTCATAATATGATAATAAAATCACAACAATCAACTATGTAACGAAGTAAACAAAGCGCAACAAACCATGTTGCGAAATTAGAATTTCGTAACATAATAACAAAATCGTAACATTTAGCACTGATACGAAATAAACAAATCGCAACAACTCATGTAGCGAAACTAGAATTTCAGAGCATTAGAATAAATTAATAACAAGTAACAATGTCACGAAAATAATAATTCGACACAAACGATAGTGTTACGAAATTGCAATTTCGTAGCATGAGAATAAAATCATAAAACTTTTATGAAAAAATGCAGAGAACAAGTAATACTGTTACGAAAGAAATAGATCGCAACAAAATATGTTACGAATTTGAAAATTCGTAACATAGTAATAAAATCATAACAATCAACTATGTAACGAAGTAAACAAAGCGCAACAAATCATGTTGTGAAATTAGAATTTCGTAACATAGTAATAAAATCAAAACAATTAGCCCTGTTATGAAATAAACAAATCACAACACCTCGTGTTGCGAAACCAGAATTTCGGAACATTAGAATTAGTTCGAAGCTGGTACCCAACAATAATTGAAATTGTACCTTTAAACTGAAGAACACCGTTCCCTTTAAACTAATATATTTATACCTCAACATGCGAGGTATAAATTCTTTGATGTCCTTGCCTCCAATCCTTCTCCCAACAGGCGGTATTGCTTCATGTATCCAAGCTTGAAATTTAATTTCATATTAGTAGCAATTTGTCACTGATACGAATTGTTAAATTCGTAACAAAAAATAAGATCAAGTGATGCGAATTGTAGAAATTTACCAAGAATGCTATCGTGTTCCCTTTCAGATGGTAGTAGCTTCCAACCTTATTTGTCACAGCGTCAATCTTATCAATCAGTATTTGGTAGGCATAACTCCCCCATGGGAACTTCTCCCAAGCCTCTTCATCCTCCACCAAAGCCCACATCCACAGTGGGACCTTCTCCTTTTTTGGATCAAGTCCAAGCACATAAAGACAACACAAGAGAATCTTTGCCAACTTGAGGTAGTCGGCTTCAGTTCCCTTGACTTCCACCTTTTTCACTTCGAAATGCTTGTTTATGAATTTTGTCCGCACGTTAAAAATGAGAATTTCTTTGCCTCCCATGAGCTTGGTGAAGACTGAACTTTTTGGTATCCGGTAGGCTTGGTATGGCTGGAAATTTGGAGGCGTCAGTCCGAATCGGAGGCCGAAAACCAATGCAAATTCTACCCGCGAGAATCTTAGAAGTTTCCCTTGGACCTTGAAAAACAAAGCCGTTTCATCAACCTCCGGAGAAGGTGTCACTTGGCGAGCTATCATGAAGTATAAAGCTTTGCTGGATCTGGACACAAGATTTGGGAGCTTCATGAATGCCCCTATTGCGGATTGCTACAATGCCTGGATAAATTTTTTGCCGAAGGATTCAAGCACACACCTTATATCCTTCACTGTGCACTCACCTCCGATTAGCATTATCCGGTGGTGCTTGGAGGCAAGATTCTTCCGCTTGAATATTCATTCTATCTGTAATAAACAAACAATTAAACCAATTCAGTATTTCAGAACATGTAACACATGTTGCGAAATTGTAATTTCGTAACGTCAAATAAACGAATGAAAATGCACAAGTAGTTGCGAATTTCACAATTCGCTACACTATTATACGAATTGTGTTACGAATTGTGAATTTCGCAACATTATACACCTAAAAATTTCAGATTCAAACCTTCAAAAAGTCTCACACATGTTGCGAAATTGTAATTTCGTAACGTCAAATAAACGAATGAAAATGCACAGGAAGTTACGAATTTCACAATTCGCTACATTATTATACGAATTATGTTACGAATTGTGAATTTCGCAACATGATACACCTAAAAATTTCAGATTCGAAACATTCAAAAAGACTCAAATATGTTGCGAAACTGTTCGTAACGTCAAATAAACGAATGAAAATGCACAGGAAGTTACGAATTTCACAATTCGCTAAACTATTATACGAATTGTGTTACGAATTGTGAATTTCGCAACATTATACACCTAAAAATTTCAAATTCGAAACATTCAAAAAGACTCAAACATGTTGCGAAATTGTAATTTCGTAACGTCAAATAAACGAATGAAAATGCACAGGAAGTTACGAATTTTACAATTCGCTACACTATTATACGAATTGTGTTACGAATTGTGAATTTCGCAGCATTATACACCTAAAAATTTCAGATTCGAAACATTCAAAAATACTCAAACATGTTGTGAAATTGTAATTTTGTAACGCCAAATAAACGAACCAAAATACACAGGAAGTTACGAATTTCACAATTCGCTACACTATTATACGAATTGTGTTACAAATTGTGAATTTTGCAACATTATACACCTAAAAATTTCATATTCGAAACATTCAAAAAGACTCTAACATGTTGCGAAATTGTAATTTCGTAACGTCAAATAAACGGACCAAAATGCAAAGGAAGTTATGAATTTCACAATTCACTACACTATATAAGAATTGAATTTCAAAATTCGCAACATTGTATAAATAAAAATTTTAGATTCGAAACCTTCAAAAAGCCTCGAACATGTTGCGAAATTGTAATTTCGCAACAGTTTATGATCGAAATTCCAAAAACGTGTTACGAATTAGGGTTCTAAACAAATATGAGAAACCAACAACCAGATCTACACATTCAAACAAGTTCTAAACACAAATCGTAAGAATTTATCAATTCGCATCAAGCCCGGGATATGAGAAATTCACATTTTACCTTTTCATTCTCGTAGAGGTTGCCGGATTCCTTGCCATCGTCGCTTGCTTCGCTGTCGCCGTGACTTTCCTCCTTCTCTTCTTCTTCTCCTTGCTTTTTCTTCCCTTTTCTCTTGTCTTCCCTCTCGTCTTTCTTTCTCTTCTTCGACGATTGAGCTTCGCCGGATTTCTTCCTTTTCTCCTTTCTTCCTCTTTCATCTTTCTTTCTCGCCGGAATGTAACTGAACTTCGTCGCCGTTGGCGTTTTCGTGGTCGCCAGAAACTGGTTCGTCGTCATCGGCGGTTTCTTCTTCAACGTGGGTGGTTTCTTCTTCAAGGTTGGTGGTTTCTTCTTCTTCAAGGTGGATCGATTCTTCTTCTTCACCGGAGTTGGTGGGTATTTCGCTGTCAGAAGCCATTGATGAAGGCGGTGGCGCGATGGCGGAAGTTTGGGTGGCGCGACGGGCGGTGGAAATTGTGGAAGAAGGAGGTGGCGGAAGTTTTGATGTAGAAAACTAGGGTTTTCTGGGAGAGTTTTTTTTAGAGAGAGAAAAATTGAGATGAAAAATGAAATGGTGGGGGATGAAATGGATGACACGTTTTTTTTAGTGAAAATAACTTCTACCCTATAGTAAGGGTATAATTGTCCCAAAAATACATTTTTGGCTATAATTTTACCATATTATGTTCCTTGACAACTATTGTAATCTAAGGGGGGATTTTGCTATATCACTCCTTCACTCAAACTAGAAACCACATCTAAACCCTTGATTTAATTAACTAATGGATGAGATTGCTTTGTCTTACTATGCTGAATTAATTAGACGTGCATACGAGGAAGGATTAAGTTGTCTTTTGCTTTAATTTTGTTGTAACCGCTTGTTTTCTAATTTGTAGGTATCAATTATCATGATACTCCATACGTTCAAGAAATAATTGTCACATTGTGGACGTCACAAGTTTTAAGAAAGTGGTAAGTAGTAGTAAATAATAGTGAGTATTGTTGTGAATGGAGTAAAAGTCTCACAATAAATGTGAGTGAAGTAACAAAAGTGACAACCATTTCGTGGACAAATTTAATTAGCAAAAGTGGCAACTAACAGATAAAGTATATTTTATTTATTTACGGTTGGTTTACAAGAAATAGTGACTATAATTTCAACAATTGTTGGTGAATATTTTATTTTTTTTAGAAAAGCTTTTACACATTGATTATTTATTGAAAAAGCTTTTGCAACATAATATACTACCTCCGGTCCCCAAGTCTCTTCCTAAGAGGAAGTGGCACAGATATTAAGGAAAAGGTTGTTGAGTTATTTATTAGTATAAAAAAAGTGATTGAATTTATGGTGAGTGGAGAAAGGGTCCTATATTGATAGTAGTGATATATTAATTACTCCCTCTGTTCGTGAAAAAGAGTCCTACTTACCTCATTTTTTTTATTCGTGAAAAAGAGTCCTACTCCACTTTTTTCCTATCACATCAAGTGGGACCTCATTTAATTTACCACAATTTCCACTCTCATTTTATATTTTCCACACAAAATAGGTGGGACCCTTATTCCACTCACAACAATTTTAACTTTATTTTAACTTTTTCACTCACAACAAATGGGACCCTTATTCCACTCACAATAATTTTACTTCCAATCCACTTCTACCACTCTCACTAAGTGGGACCCCTATTCCACTAATAACAATTTTATTAACTTTCTTAATCCCCGTGCCCATCACACAATGAGACTCTTTTTGACGAACGGAGGGAGTAATTGAGATAGTGGTGGGCCATATGTGGTATTTTTGGTAAATAAGTTGATAAAGTAAGGGTAAGAGATAATAATTTGTTGTGAAGTAGTGTCCAAAAGTAGCTAGGAAGAAACTTGGGGACCATCCCAAAAGGGAAAGATAGGAAAGGACTTGGGGACCGGAGGTAGTATATAATATGGATCTAGAAATTTCTTAATTTAATTAATTGGTGTTCGCATTATTTTTTTTATTTATTTGGTAATTGTAGTATGATACTCCATATTTATTTCAATTACCAACATATAAAATTTGTTCAAGACTTAATGTTTTAAATGCCATATAAAAATGCTTCGAGACAAATAAGAATTTCATGAAATATTTTGCTTTATAACATAATGCTCTTTAGTGTCAAATTTAATGTTCGAGTTTTCATAATATAATGCTTCAATACATTTTCAGATTTCCATTTGCATATTATTTTATTTGCATATAATGCACCAACAATTGTGCATCCACCCCAAATCTACCATACATGTGGCAATGTCTTTTATTTTTTTATTTTTTTTAATATCTGGTTAGTTTTCAATTTTTTAGTATTAACACTTCACTATAGTATAGTTATTAACTGTTCACAAATACGAATTTTTTAATACATGTCATTGTTTATAATGGGACCCACCCACCTTAAATTATCTTGGTTTCCCGTTTCTTCATTACTGTGGCGCCGACCTAATTTTCCAGATTTCCCGTCTCCATGCTTTCACCTTCATCCCTCATTTTTATCTCTCACAAAATTCTGCTGCATCCTTCCATAAAACCTAGATTTATCCTTACTTTCAATTTATGTTGTCATTTAACGTGAAATTGTTGATTATATCCTTTTCTCCATAGACCCAAATCATCCCTCTGTGGTTAATTCTTGTGTGATTGGAGCCATCTCCCCAACTTCATCCCTGTGTCGGATTCTTCCTCAAACATCATCTTCCCGGTAATGTTGTCTCCGTTGCTTTAATTTGTTAATTTGTTTTATTTTGTTTTTACTGTGTGCTTAAGAGTTTAAATTTATCATCGTATGCTTATTTTGGTGCACTGCCGAATTCTGCTGTAATTGGTTAAGTTACTCGATCGCGTGTTTCATCATTGTGTGTCTTCATACCAATGAGCCTTCCAAAGCGACATTCGAGGTTAGTTTCTGATGGCATGATAAATTATTTTTAATAATCTACTGCTGGTTATTAATATGTAGGATCCACGAATTTTGTGTGGTTTTGCACTTTTTCTTCTAGTTATCTTCCGCTAACTTATGTTTTTTGTTATTCTGTAATTTATAATATTTTTTTGGATGAATAATGATTTTCCTTCTCGATACATTTTATGACCCCGTTTAGAATGGATTTGGACCTGAACACAGACTGTAGCTTAGAAGATTTGTCAGATTTTGACCCCCTTGATGGTGCTTACGATGAACTTGGTGATGAAGTAGTAGAATCAGAGTATAATGATATTGTCGTTTTAGCTAGTTTTGCTGAAAATCGTGATGAAGATAATATTGAAGAGCATATTGTTAGAGAAGAGTTTGTCGCAGAATTTGTCGCAGGTGTTAATGATAGGATTACTATTGGTGTTGGTTCGAAAGAGAGGTCTGAATATTGTGTTCCAGAGAATCTCAAACCTGATGACGAAAATGTGGAGTCGCATAAATCCGGCAGTCCTACGGTTGATGTTGATGAGCAAGAACAGAATGTTAATCCGTTGATGATAGAGATCGAGAAACGGTTGATGGTTGGATCAACTATTGATGATTTAGAACAGGCTTATCTCATTTATTGTGAGTACGGTCGTCTTAAAGGTTTCGGTGTACGGAAGGGAGAGCAACGATATTTTGGCAAGACAGACGTTCTTAAGTGGAAGGAGTTTGTATGTAGCTGCAACAGAGTTAATGATAAGCCGAATGTCAAGGTTGCCAATTACAAGAAATTATTGCTGCGAACTGGATGTAAAGCCAAAATAAGGATTGCTCGTTTTATGGACCAACCTTGGGTCGTAAAGATATTCGAGACTGAACACAACCATGGGTTGGTACCCACTGATCAGGTCTATATGTTGCGATCTTCGCGCAATTTATCTTATGCGAAGCAATCTATTCTAGAAGCGCTTACTTCTGCTGGTATTGGAGTTAGCGATGCATGTAGATTCATGGAACGGGAATGTGGGGGTCCGCAAAATCTTGGTTTTACTAGGCAGGATGCTTATGATCACTTGAGGTCTAAGAAAAGAAAGACAAAACTAGCAAACAGCGATGCGACTTCTCTTTAGGAATACTTCAGCAAGAAAACTAACAAGGATCCCTTTTTCTATTGGAAAGTTCAATTGGATGATGATCATCGAATAATGAATTTTTTTTTCCGTGATGCTAGATGTGCCGAGGACTACCGCGCATTTGGTGACGTGTTATCAGTGGACACCACGCATAGGACTAATTGCTACAATTTGATTTGTATGCCCTTTGTAGGAATGAATCACCACGCATTGAACGTGTTGTTTGGCATTGGTTTTTTATCTGATGAAACGAGCAGTACGTTTGAGTGGCTTTTTGGTGCATTTTTGGAGTCAATGTCCGGTGTAGAACCTAAGGTTATCTTCACCGATCAGTGTAGGGCCATGATGAATGCCTTAGATAATATATTTCCACACGCCGCACACCGTCTATGTGTGGCACATCAATCGAAATGCAGCCGGAAAGTTTGAGTCGTTGAATGGCAATTCTGCATTTAAAAGATTGTGGTACAAATGTACGAATGATGTCGAGACTGAAGCAGAGTTTGATGAAGTTTGGAAACAGATGAGCGATAACAAAGATTTGAAGTGCCGGAATTGGTTTAATGGGATGTATGCTATTCGTCACAGATGGGCTTCTGTTTTCACACGAGGCATTTTCACCGCCGATTTGCTTGCAACTTCAAGAAGTGAAGCTACCAATCGTGTTCTGAAAAAACTCCACCGATCAAGTAGCACCTTGTATGAATTTGTTCAGAATTATGAGGAGGTTCAGGGTCATTGGCGCAGAAAGGAAAGGGAGGAGGACACACTCGGCCTTTGCGATCCTAGTCAGTTTGTTAGCGATAATGATCTTTTTGAACAAGCTGCGTCAGTATATACCCGTACTATCTATAAATGGTTTGAGCATGAAGCCACAAAGGCTTTAGGCATTGTAGTCTCGCACGACATGGATGACATTGGTGATGGAAACCTCTCCATCTCTGTGAAAACTCTGAAGGGAGGACGTTGTAGAAAAGTAATTTATAATAAGGACACACACCATACGACTTGTTCCTGTAGGATGTTGGAATCGGAGGGTGTTTTTTGCCGTCACATTATTAAGGTGTATTATGTTATGAATTTGTTTCATATTCCTGAAGGTCAAATTTTAAAGAGATGGACGAAAGAGCACGAGATGGATTCCGAACCGATATTTGTGGTCTGGAAATTCGATCGAGGCTTCCAGGAATGCTCTTTCTGAACACTGCACTGAGGCAGTTATACGACATGGCTAGTCGTTGCATGGATGATGAGGATGCATGTTTCCACATTCTGAAGCAGCTTGAAATACTTGGTCGCGAGTTGTCTGAGATGCTGATGAAGCCGAAAGAAAAAGCCAAAAGGAAGGTTTTGAGTAATTTAAATTCCAATGCATTTACGGGTGTATCTGTTAAGGATCCAAAGCCAATTCTAGACAATTATTTTAGCAATTCACGGTCTCTCGGAATGGCGGAAAACAAATTTACCACAAGTAAAACTACTACCAATCTCATTATTTGTGTATTATAATTCTCAATTTGTAGTTTTGTTTCTTCCATTAAATGGCTTTCCTCTTGATATGTGAGATATGGTGCAGCAAACGCCCGCTGCACAAAGATGAAGAAGCCACCCTCCACACCATTGCCGTTTGTCCCACCTGATTACATCTCTGATCCTCCCAGTACCGCCCCCCCGAAAGTTAATGTTGACCCAGTCCACACATCGAAGATCTATGTTGATACAACGTTTAAGTGAAATCATTTGTAATCGACTTTAGTTGTAGGTAGTTAATAATTATCTGAAACAATTTTTTCTTATATCTTCTTTTATTTTCTTCTCGTGCCTTTTATTTGTGATGATCTGAACCATGATTACATTGATTTTATTTTTGTGCCCGTTTTTCATTGACGATTTCGTACTGTCCATTTTGTCTATGTTTATTGTATTTTACTGCGTGCAAGTATTCTGCGCATCTAAACATATTTGACAGTACAAGTTTTGATTTTATGTGATTGAAAGTGGTGGTAAGTACTGTGTAGGTTAGAGTTTTACATGTTTGAGTCTGCTCATGTTAATCCATTTTTCTTGAGGTTGAATGAACACTTTAGTTCTACATATATTACCCCTATGTTTATTAGTAGTTGCATTATTCGTGTAAGCAGGTTTATTTCCATTCATGATAAAGAATAGTTTGAGACTTGGCAAATCCTTTATTTTCATTAATATTTAGTACATGCGCCTAAGGAGAGCTCTGTTACATTCTATGAATTAAGAATTTAGTTGAGTGGATACTATTTAACTTTACTCGATCCCATTTAAACCAAACCGTGTTATTACGAATTCACACGGCGGTTGTCGTAAGTCTGGTCCGAAAACGACTTCCATCATCCTCCTCATTGCAACCTCTGTTATAGCTCTTTCCCTTCTCTCCTTCTGCCTTAGTTCTAATCTTAAAAATATTCTGCAATCTACGCAATTTGCCCAGTAAAGCCCTAGAGCTGGTTTCACCTTTCTTCCTGACGACATCAATCCTTCCTCCTTCCTCTTCCTTACTTTTCTGTATTGTTACACCCACTCGAAGTAACACATCAATTAGGCATTCGACACCATCAATATGTTTCACGAAAACTCTATCCATCGCTTTATCCGTCAAGTTTGCCCTGTTTTCTGCAAGTTGCTTAAGTCTCCGATAGGGAAAAGGTTTTTCAGCATGCAGGTACATGGAGCTTCCTTCTAATCCACCCTCACTTCGCGGCAATTGCGCTGTCAGCAACATTTGGAGTGCCATCTGTGTTTTTCCTACTCCACTCTCCGCCACTATCTCTGTAATGCCTTTGCAACGCACGCCACCGCCGAACTTGCTGTCAATAACTCGGCAGCCAAACGTTAGTCGTTGTGTTGCCCCGTATGGAGAAACTTGATTTGAACTTGTAGCTACCATGTCGCTTCTATGTTACTGTTCTTCTCTACTTGTATTTAGTTTTGGTTGCCGTTTGTTTGATATTTGTGTGGCGTCCTCATCCTTTTTATGTTGATTTCTCATGCTTCTCCACACCTTCGCGCCATGAGATTTTTCATTTTCATGTCTGTTTTCAAAATAATTTGCTGAAGGTGGTTTGCTGTTTTAAATGTGTCCATATAAATTTTCAGAGTTGGCGGCGGCGCCAACCCACCCTTAGCTAGCCCTAGTGCTAATTTATGAAATATGCGACTTCAGTGGTATTTCCAATCTCTTTGTGGCATTTTATCAAACACATTCTCTACATCCCAAATCCAATAAAGCCGAATGAGGGAATCGCAATATACAACTTCGAAATTGCCAAATTCGTTGAGACATGTTAATATACATATTTTATTACGAAGGTTACTTATCTTTAAAAAAAAAAAATAATAACAAAAAAATTGAGGCTTACTTCCTTTCAGGATTATCCATTTGCTCTTGCTCATTACGAGGAATGCCACCAAAATATATTTGGCAGGGAAAATAATTTGTTTAGACCTTCTCTATTGAAGCATCAGTTGTAGTGTTAAAGGTCATCTTGATTTTGTTGTTTTTTTTTTCTCCACTATTATTTTTAGGGTTAATCAACAAATCTGCATCTTATTTTAGTTAATAAAAAAGAAGAAATTATGTCCTATTTAATGACGGGATTAGAAGGTTCTCGCTTGCAGCACCCACCACTTGGACAATTCTAATGATGCTAGTACTCTCTTTTTTTTTTTTGGAGGAAACTGCTACTATGCTTGAAATAACATGATCAAAACAACACAATAATACTATAACACAATATATTTCCATACCAAAAGGATTTCACACAAATGGAATATGTTTTGATAAAAAAATAACAGCGAGAGGCTCGCCGCTGTTCTCGACCCAAACAACCCACTCGAACAAAAAGATGAAATCATCACTAGCCCTTACATAATTTTTACATTGGGCGCTCACATAATATAACATAGAATATAAGCCCTAATATATGTTTTTGGACCATATTTGCACACATACTTGAACACACTTACATAACAAAAGAGTTCATAATAACAAAATAGTTTCCAGCCAAATCAAAGTTACCTCGAACCAGCTACTCCTTCAATTTCCAAAACTGAACGAGGTACTCATCACGGAAGTTTCCACATTCATCTACTGGTATCACTTCAACAGGCACACCGGAGGCTAGACACTCTATATACTTCATTGCCATGATTCCACAGTCGTGGCAGTTGTTTTGTTGGGGTGAGTCCGGGTACGCCACAACTTCCCACTCATCTCTTGACGACTGGCATCTTCCTTGTGCCTCCATTATGCCTTCCCTATTACACACCCACGGTAGGAACCTGCTAATGTTCGAGAATGCAAGTTTGACTCTCTCCCAATCCCGGTTCAAGGAATCGTACACAACAATTTTTTCCTCTGCAAAGATAACCTGGTAGGCTACCCAGTGTCCTTCGGTGAGGTGTGCAACACCAAACACAAAATCTACGGAAGCCCACGGCATAGGCCTCTGCCTCGGCCAGTCCCCCCGCACATATCCTTCCATCCTCGGCCAAGCCGACTCGTGATCCGGGTCGCTCATCCTAGTCTGAAATGTAAAACAAACATGCTCAAATACACAAAACTTCATGCAAAAGTACATGTAAAGTGATTCTGCAGAAACAATGATGTTTAATGTGAAAAATAGAGCATGCGAGAATAAAGCGTCATACCCATGCCAAGTGATCAACAACCGCCCAACGATTTAGGAATAACTGTGGATTCGCGGATGCACGATACATCAACAGGTTGATGAGCATGTCCTGGTTCTTTTCATTAAAAATATACAGTGTTAACTTTCATTATTGCAATTTCAAGGTAAAAAAAGGACTGGTAGTATGGGAGTGATGCTCAGACATTCATACATCCATGCAAAATATATACATAAACAGCCTGATAGCAAATGATTTTACTAATGAAAATTACTAATTGCAATATATATATATATATAAACAATCTGATACCAAAGTCATTCTTAAATAATAAAGCAAAATTTCTAACTAACTTAGTAAGGAATCATACAAAAACCATAGCAAAAAATAAACCAATAGTGTCAACTATTTATTACAAATTTCAAGTAATTCCTATAGCTTCAAATAAGTTTACAAAATGTATTTTACTAAATCAGATGGTCTGTTCACTAATAAATTGTAGGTTCGTTTTGGTTAATAAGTATTGAAGTATTAATATAGTGTGCGATGTTTGGTGTTACTTACTGTATTTGAGAGCCACGCTGTAGGGTTGATAATTCTATCGAACATGTTGACATCTAGCACTCCAGTAAACTGCAAGGGCACCCTCATGCTGCCACAACTACGTAAAAGAAAAGGAATGGTCAGTTTTTGTTTACAATAATCACACGAGTTTGAGAACAGATTTCATATTGGCCCAAACGTGTACACAAATATTTAAACCTCGCTGTCATGAACACAGAAGAGTTTAAACAACAGATAAGATAAGTAGTTGAATACACAATTGGAAATTACTTACATGTATCCGGCCTTGGCACTCACGTACCAAGAAACAAAGTCACTCAACAACGATGCATCGGGATGTTGAAAGGGATCGAAAATTTCGTTGTTCGGAACCACCGGGGTTATTATTCCATTGGTGGAGGGCTCGGCTAAATCCATAACTGGTACGACAGCATCATGACCTCCTCCATCTTACTCTTCCCCTTTTCCTTTGCCATGTTCATTGGGGATACTCCGGTTGATGCATTTCCCACCTTCTTTCCAACATGTGAACCTATTTCAATCCTTCCTTTAGAGTTTGCACTGTCAGGGACATATTTACCCTTCCCCTTCACTCCTGAGTGTGTCATTATTTCCTTCGCTTTATCTGTTCTTGGCTCATGCACGAATCCTCCTTGAAATTGGTTCCAAATATTTGGCTTCCTGTGCTGAGCACAATTTAGTTCATCGCTGCACACTGATTTATCAACATGGCAGTCTGTTACGTTCGCATCCACAACGCTGTCAAACAGCAATGTGTTCCACTCTGCAGCCCCATGATGACTGGATTTTTTCTGCGACAATGCAAGACCTTCTCTGAATTCTGCGAGAAAATCATCATTTTCCTGATTGTCACGGCTTTTTTGAGTGCGAGCATATTCGTGTGTAGCCTCATCCATGTATGAGTTCATGGTCTGTTTGCATCCTGCCCTAAACTCCGTTATGAAGTCTTCATCCCTGTCATTCAATGCTTTTCGCTCCATGACAGCAACACCCAAACGAGCCCTCTCCATGAATGAACTCGTTGACTACCTACGGCCATCATTGACTTCTGCTGATAGGTTTTCATTGTAGAGAAATTTGCTCCATCTAGAGCTGCTAGAAGACCCCCTCTTATCCACCATGCCTGCAATTCCCCTTGAAGTGCCCTCGCCATGTGGTACATGAATTCCCTGTCCGAAGTTGTTAGCCTTGAAAGGACTACTCTTTCCACCGTTTACATCCACCAAATACCTCACCATCTTGTTTGTGGAGGCCACATGTGTCGACACAAATGCCTCAAACGGGTTACTCCCCTACAAAAGAATACAGTTATTAAATTCACATGCATGTTTAGTAACTTGTGGCCAATATGATTGCATTATACTATGCACGCGATTGTACCTTTATTAGGTTTGCTATATGTCCTCTGTAAGGACCCAGCTCCGCGCTTGCTACTTCTGCATTGGCACGATGCTCTGCTGTGTCATTGAAGCTTAGTCTCCGTTTGAGGCCACGATTGTTCACGATCGGTGTTCCTTGGTTCGCCCTGAAGTGTATTGGCTCTACTGATGGAAAATCTATATTGCGCGTCCTCCTTTCTTCCATGTTGCAACACATTGGTTGCTGACAAAATAAACCCAAAAATATTATTTGAAACCACCATGAGATATAGATGAAACATGAATATTTTGTATATCATGCAAGCTAAGATTTACTTACGTAGTTCACTAGCACTGAGTCATGAAAGAATCGGTTTAAGACCTGGTACCCTGGAGTCTTTGTAGCCCACCACCGGAGCACTCTCGGATACACCTGTCACCTCCCTGCACCCTATTTGCATAGGACTGACCTAAACACGGGAATACCTCATACGCCCAGCACTGAAGTGCAATTGTGAATCCACTTACTGGGCAGCTCATGTGCCTCCCTTCCAGCCTTAAGCCGTTCATCATGTGATCGTACGTGGAATACATACTTCTAATCAAAAAGCCATAAGATTCCCCACCCCAATTGAAGTTGTTAAACTCTTGGAGGTCATCCATCAAATGCACAACCCCTAAAGGTAGAGGCCTGTCGTAGCGTACATCATAATTAAAGAAAGCCCAGTATGCAAAATAAACCAACGCCAACCTATACGCTGCCTCCGTCGAACCCTCATTCACTCCGGCATGTATGAAGAAGGTTTCCCTCACCGACCTCATATACAGAATAGGGGCACCATTGAAAACATCGTCGTGGAAGCGTGATCGGACAGGCAGTGGTTTAGGAGTCTTAGGTGCCAAACCGGTTAGCAAATTGTACTCGTGGATCCCAAACTCAGCGACACAGTTTCAGAAAACGAAATTGAGCTTTCCGGTTTCTCGAACATCTCTCATCCGCTGGAGGAGGTGAAATATGACCTGCCCCTGGAACTTCAGCTGAGGCAGCTCCATAAACTTTCCAAAGCAGGATGACCTGAATCTTGCGAGATTGGCAGGGCTAAGGCGTCTCGTTATCTCCACAATAGCTTCGTACGCTCGACACCTATTTGAAATCACAGTTTCTGCGAAGCAACAGGCAGTATAGCGATGTCAGCATCTCATACATGCTCGCATTTATACTTCTCTAATTGAACAACAATAAAACAGAAAGCACATTGATGGCATTTTGGAGGCATCAAAAGCGCACATAAATAGTAAATCAGACAATTTTAAGATAAACATCACTATGTTTGCAATCGTTGCCCAAAAAATCAACCGATATATACTCATACAAACAAAGTGATGGCAAAATTAACGAACAGCTGTAACTGTTCCAGAACTCTGTTTTCCAATACATGCAAAAGCCTGCAACAAAATTACAAACTGCAAAAATATTACAAAAAATCCACACAGGCTGACTTGACAAATTATTCGATTACAGATAAGAGTGAATTGTAAGGAAAATTAAGAAATGTGTTGGAAGACAGGTCTGGTTTGGAAGATCCAGCCACGAAAGAATGAAATGCATTTGCAGCCAACTCTGACAAACTAAGGTACAATATATAAAATTAAAATGATCATTATCATTATATGAAACCCTAGCCAAACGGAATTATCAGACTACAGTCGAAGCACCAACCAAAAGCAATGTCCGGGATATTTGGGCCCCTAAACAAAATGTGGCGGATCTGGGCCACTTGCACAGTTTTGCAGTGAAATATGGATATTTACATTTTGTTGGGCCCAATTGGGCCCTAAGTACAGTCATATTTCTCCTTAAAACATAGTATGTTATAATGAATTCACCACGACATAAAAAAAATAATAATAATGAATTCACCATAACACAGGAAATCATCATATATTTCTTCTTTACGCACATATTATATACACTGCAACTAACAGGATAGTAACACGCACAACTAAAATAAAAAACCAGCTTTATTTTTGTTGATGCTGCAGGAAAAAAATGTCCACGAAAAGAGTTAGGTAATCAATATACAAATGCTTACTGGTATGGTTTCGATAGTAAGAGTGGTCACGGACGACGGCCATTCTTGAGAAATTAACTTCTTTTTTGCGATATTAAGGTATGACGAAACCAGATTTGTGCAGTAGCCTGAAATTAATAAACGACATATCATATGCCTTCTCAAAATCACGCAATAAAGACAAAATTATATTATATAATTGCGATAATACTCACTACAAAGTCTACAATAATGGGGAAGAAGAAATTCAAAAATTAAGAAGTCATTACAAAAAAAAAATATGCATGACTACATGAATAATATTTCTATACGCAATCACCTCGATTACTATCAATATATATTATATTTAGAGATTAATTTTAAAGTTCAATAATACTAGTTAACGGTGGCACATGTATAAAGCCTATTGTTTGTTGTTATAGAATAATTTTGCCTCGTTAAGGGTTGTAATAAATGCACTCAAAACCAAAGGCCATCATCATCACCCAGTGTGCATTCAGATATATAACGAAGCCAAACTTACCCTTAATTACGAGGGTGGTCCACCAGTTTCCAGGAGTGTCTGCCTTCGCTTTGATTCTGTAACACTTTGGGATACTTACACAGGGACTGAATCAGGAAACAAAAGAAGGAAACACCCAAATATTCTTCCTACCAAATCTCCATAAATGCTCTTTTCAGTGTAATATTCTCCCCAAAAGCTAGAAATGGAATTTGTGAGGAACCCACATAAGGCTTTTATTTGAGGGCTGAGCTGAAGCACAGTTGGCGGCTTTTTTCGATAGGCGAGTTGCTACAGTTTTCTCGATAGCCGGGTGCTCGACCGCACCGGGCCCCAAAAAAATCGAGGGCCCCAAATTTTTTAGACCCTTATAATATGTATATGTATATATATATATATTCTAAATTCATATAATAAGTAAAATATCTATTAGCACAATTGGTTAAGTCTCATTTGATCATTAAGGAGGTCATGGGTTCAATTTCCCTCACCTAATTTTTGCATTTTCGCATCATTTTTTAATTTTCTGCCTTATGGACCTAAAAAATTCATTCCATTTTTACTAAAAAGTTGAAAACCCTAAGAATATGAAACATCTCTCTCGTCTCAATTTCTTATTTTGCTAATAAAACACTCATTTGCATTTTTCCCAACTTTCCTCTGAGTCTGAGTTCTCTCTCTTTGCCTCTCTCACCGTCTTCTTCTCTCTGACTCTCTTAAATCTTAATCTCATCATTTGTTTACAAAATTATAATAATCTATTGGCAAAAAAGTTTTAGCACTGATCTGTGAAATTGCAAGGTAACTTGCATAAAAATTTCAATTATATTTTATCTTAATTAATTTCTCTCAATAGTTTAAATAATTAAATTGGATTACGTTTTCTCATGTAGGTTGCAATTTGCAAACTTGCACATGTTAAGAGGAATTCCGAATTCATAGACTGATAGACTATATTATACTGGTGCTATCTTTTATCTATTGACTCTTCTAATATTTTGATATTAATTAATTTTTCTTTTATTCTTTCTTATTTCTTACTTTGTGTGATTGTGTTTAATATGGTTCAATTGAATGCGATCTTCTGGAAGAAATTGATGATGAACATGTTGTCAATGATTTTGTTTGAAAACTTTCAAGAAGAGCAACTCATTTTTAAATGAATTATCTTAATTTTTGTGTGTTCATTATTCATAATTTGAGATACAATTTCTCTCTTAATAAAGTACTTTTGGTTTAATTTTTAGTTATTATGAGTGAAGGGTCCAAATGTATGAATTCGCACCGGGCCTTCGATTTCTTAGCCCCGCCCCTGCCTATAATTATAAACCCGACTCCCTCAAAATCGGTAATATAATTTCCAATTTTCACTTTTACATCTTTCTCTAACTAGTACGAGATTACAGATTACGTACATTGCACGTATAACTACTATGTTAATCTGATTAATTTATTACAGATAAAATATATATGTAATAATTTTTTTTTTAACTTGAGTGGAATCGTCAACCATATATATTGTAATATTCTCACCTTTTTTTTAATTCACTTGTTAGTAAAGTAATCATAAAACTAAATCTCCGTTGCACAAACTATATATATGTAAGATTTTATTAACAACATTAATAGAGGCATACAACTCGTGATTTAATTCGTCGAAACCCCTTATTAAATCTGTGTTGCAAAAAATAAATCAGAACAAATGATTAACGAGGGTGTATTCAATCAAGACTTTCATTGAATTTTTAAAAACTTCAGATATCTGGGTGTATTCAATCCAGACTTCTGTTGGATATTGGATATATTTTGGATTTTCGATGTGTTATTCGTTATGTTTTGGATCTTGGATTTGTTGAAATCGTGTTTTACATATTGGTTATGTTTATCAATTTGATTCGGACATATTGTGGCTTTACTAATCGACATCAATTTTTAGCACCGTTACGTGGTGTTCGATATCACCTAAAAGATTTTGGGAGTCAGGGTCGTCACCCGAGAAATGCAAGTGAGTTATTCAATTTTTGTCATGCATCATTGAGAAACGTGGTTGAGATAATTTTTGGCATTTTCAAATCTCGTTTCACAATTTTCAAAACCGCACCTCCATTCTCATATCAAACACAAGCAGAATTAGTATAAGATTGTGCTGGATTGCACAACTTTCTTCGGAATGAGTGTCGTTCTGATGAATTTCCAGTCTACAATGAAGAAGATGGAGCAGAACATCATGACAATGTGGAAGATGAAAACTTTGAGTGGCTGTCTCAAAGCCAACTACAACAAAGAATGGAGGCTAATGCATGGAGAATGAACATTGCTAATGCTATGTTGGAGAATAGGTCGTCACACAATGGTGATGAAAATGAAGTTAACAATGTTGAGTAATGCAATTTTTAGGAATTAATTGAACTTGTTTGATATTGTTTGGTACTTTATTTGAACGAATGAATATTGATTATGTTTGTGAATTTGATTTGGATTGAATTGTGTTATGATATTGGTTATGTCTGCATTTATATTATATATTGTACATTTTTCGAGCAATCACTGACATCCAGCGGGAGCTCATAACGTCGAGCGCGCGCTGGATACCAGCGAGCGCTGGGTTGATGGAGTTCTGAACTCCAACAGAAGTACACGCGAACTCCAACGGAACTCCACCCTAAATTCACGAAATCAAACGAAAGTCCAATGAAACTCCATAGACTTCCCAACTCCAATGACTTATAAAGTCCAACGAAAGTCAGGATTGAATACACCCCCCTAAATTTTCTTTCTTGTTATAAAGATGGGGATGTCTGGCCGACAGCAGATTTATAGGGTGGTTGGTTGAGCTTAAAATCTCCTTAAAACAACTTATATCACTTAAATGTTTAATAGTGAGTAGCTTCGAAGTTGTTTTAAGAAGGTTAAAAGATCATCCAAATACCCTCTTAATTCATAGTTTTAGAGGATTTCGATTGGAGCATCTTTTATTAAGTTAATTATTATTTCGAAAAGTTCAATGGCATTTCCAAAATGGTTTTAATCTTCATATAAGTTGCCTTGATTTGTTAATTATACCATAATTAATTGAACTAACTCTGGATATTAACTATATTTTTTTTGTTTTGTTTTTTAATTTGGACTGATGTAACTACGTATTGTGTGTTTTCTTTGCTGCCCCAAAATTAAATGAGACCATATATTTTTAACCGTTGTCAAAATTCACCTTTTGTGGTCACTTTCGGCTCAAAGTTGCCCATTATCCTAAACAAATAGTACATTCTTTCATAAATTAATGTTTACGCCCAAAAAAAAGTCACCTTCGCCGGATTTTTTGCATTCAGCCGGCACCAGAGCATGGCCTTAGATGTTCAGTTGACGAAGATGCGACTTAAAGTTGTCATGACAATGTCCCATGAAACCTCCATGTTTCTTCTTCTCATTTCCGGACTCATTGGCCAATTCCTCGACGGGCTTCACCTTCTCCTCCCTTTCCTCAAATTCTTCTTCTTCTTCTTCTTCTTCTTCTCGTTGGGATCAACCGGCCTGAAATTCACCAATCCCTTGGCAGCAACAACGACAACTTGCAAATCCTTGACTCATTGTCTCGTCAACTAAAAAAAAAATAAGCCCAAGGGTGGAACCTAGCCAAAAAGTTAAACAACTTGTCCGACTCAGACATATCCTTCATGTCGAGCATCATTGAACTGAACTCCTTCACATACCTACAAACCGATTAGTATGCCTCAACTTTCTCAATGCATCCCTTGCCAGCCACGTTTCCCGAAAGGAACTGATCCTTCAACTCATACTTCAACATTTCCTACGTCAAAGTCTCCACTTGATTCCCACTAACATCGACACTTGGTCTCGAATGGCACCAAAGCTTCATATCACCCAACGAATTGAATAAACTGCTTCTATTGGAAACAAATTTGGGAATGAGTTCTATACCAATATAAAGCCACAGATGTCTAGTTTTCTGCAAAATTTGCGGAGCTTAAAAATATTGAGCGAGTAAAAAGTTATGCTCGTTTTACTAAACTCTAGCTAGCTGGCAGATTTTGCTGCGAAAATTGGTTTTCTTCCCCAAATTATTGACAATACTTCTAATAATGCTCATGTACTCAAATAGCAAGTGTAATCACTCCATAACAGATTTTTCTCACTAAGAATCAGATCAGTCATCCATAAGAATCAATTTATAATGTCAAACAACTCATTTTACGTTTTCTCCAACAAGTAGGATAGGTATATCAACTCAAAAATCACAAACTCCAATCTATAACTCCTTTGACTCCTACTCATAGATGATTACTTTACTCTGACTAATACACCAAACTCCATTTAAGCACGTCATTTTTCTAACTCACAAGTTTAAATTAATTCATCTCTCTATGATATAAACATATTCTGACTTTGAAAGGGAAATAGGCAAAGAAATCCAATTATTCAAAACTATCAAATTGCCTTCAATATAATCTAAGTTCGGGTTTATAGCAACCACTTAACTCATATTAATCATCAATTTGATTATCAAGGGCAAGAATCAAGAAACCTCATTCTTCTATGAAACTTGCGAGAGTTTTGGGGCCAGGAGGTAGGATTAATTTGATTTGGTTATTGCTAATAATTAGCTCTAGAATGAATTATACTGGAGGTTCAAAGTCAAGATCATCATTCATCATCTTACAGATTTCGTAGTGAGAGAAGGGGAAAGAAGAAGAGGACGATCAGTTACCACTCTTAGTTTAGAAATTGATGAAACTGACCTCAACAATAATTTACATCTTCTTGTGTGTGAGATGATCCTCAAGCTTGCTCTATGGAGAAAGTATGAAACAAAGGGAATTACAAGGCTGATGAAGGTAGCAGAGAGTGTGGAGAGTGGAAGAGTGAGAGATGGAATGAAGTGTCGAGAGTGAGAGAGTGAGCTGTGTGTGAGGGTTAATTTATTGAGGAGCTAATCCTTATCCAAGAGAAGCTTCTGAAAATAAAATCTTGAATATTTTGTATGAATAGGAAATTTTATTATATAATATTCCTATCTCCTTGATAGTTACTTTAACTCGCTAGTTAATTAATTATAAGCTTCAATACTCCAGCTTGTATACTAACAAAATTCTCAAATACTTATGTGCTCGTATTTTTCTTCACCTCTTTGGTTTAAGCTATCCGGGAAAAATAAATAATAACTTCGGTTACGGCAAATTTAAATTTGCCCAAGCGTAAATCTTTTCACATTTTTTTTATAACTTGTAATATATCTTATTTTAATCAATAATAAACTATACTTAAATAAATTAAATAAGTTAAGAAAATGACTGGGTATTACATCCTCTCCCCCTTAGAAAAATTTCGTCCCGAAATTTGATTACCTCAGAAAAAAGCTCGGGATATCTTTCCTTCATCTTATCCTCCAACTCCCACGTTGCTTCTTCTTGACCGTGGTGCCTCCATAGAATTTTTACAATGGCGATGGATTTATTTCTTAATTGTTGGATCTTACGGTCTAAATTTGCCTCGGGTCTTTCTTCGTAACTCAAGTCTGATTCGAGAGCTATCTCTTCTTGGTGAATAACATGTTTGGGATCGTACACGTATTTTCTTAATTTCGATACGTGAAACACGTTGTGTGCATTGCCAACATTTGGTGGTAAGGCCAACTTGTACGCGACAGGGCCTATTCTTTCTAAGATTTCGTAAGGTCCAATGAATCTAGGCTTGAGCTTTCCCTTTACTCCGAATCTATGAACTCCTTTAGAAGGTGAAATCTTCAAGAAAACCTTATCGCCTATCTTGAATTCCAGTTCTGTTCTTCGAGTATCTGCATATGATTTTTGACGATCTTGGGCTTCCTTTATTCGTTGTCTTATTTGCCGAACAATTGCAATCATCTCTTCTACTGCATCAGATCCTAAGACTTTTCGTTCACCAACTTCATCCCAGTAAAGTGGAGATCAACATTTCCTGCCATAAAGGGCTTCATATGGCGCCATGCCGATTGTCATTTGGTAACTATTCTTGTAAGCAAACTCAATAAGAGGTAAAATCTGCTCCCATTTGTCTTCTCGATCCAAAACAACTGTCTTCTGATTGACCGTCAGTTTGCGGGTGGAAAGCTGTACTAAAATTCAACGTAGTGCCTAATTCGGTTTGCAGACTTCTTAAAAAACGAGAGGTAAACTTGGTATCTCGATCAGATGTGATCGACTTGGGCACTCCGTGCAATCGTACGATCTCGCATACGTACAATTGAGCTAGCTTATCCGACCCGTAGGTGAATGGAATTGGTATAAAGTGTGCGCACTTTGTGAGTCTGTCCACATTTACCCAGATGGCGTTATTTCTTCTATTGGACTCGGGCAATCCAGTTACAAAGTTGATGAACCCATATTTGTGTCCATCTTTTCTTGTGTTTTTTTGTATTTTTAGTCTTTATTGAATCAATATATGTCTGGGAGGACACGCAAGTCGAGAGATAATGTGCAAGGAAGAACAGGTGGATGCTGGGCAAATCCGATGAAAAATCTGTTGTTGAGATGGCGATACGATACGAATGGGATAGGGCTGGAAGCTTGTAGCTAGGAAACATCAAAATATCCAATCTACAAGTCAGAAAGTACCTCCCCATATCCTTAAAGCCAACAAATAGAGTACTCGGAGGAGCCAGGATCTTGGTCAAGACCAGAAGCAATTCAGGATGCAGACGATAAAGGGCAGGAACAGAGTCGGACCAGTAGCAGCAGAATTCTTTTCCTTCAAGGAAGAGGATAAGGATTGGATCTTTCTTTCCTTATCCTAGCCGAGCCTAATCAAAGGAGATATCTACCACGCAAGGAAAGAAGAATCGTGCATGCATGAAGAGAGAGGGCGGATGTGATATGCATAGAAGAGACCTTCATCAACAAGGAAACTTCCCTAAATCCTAATTTCCATCGCTTATATATATGGCCGACTCCATTGTGTATTACACGCTGATTTTATTCTTAGTTCTGCATTATAAGTTGAGAGAAAGTGAGGAAGAAACAAGTCCTACAGGCAATTTACTTTTATTTCATATTTTTACTGCTTTAAGTTTAGTTGTTGGCGTGAAGCTAAGACCCTGGTTGTTGACTACGCTTTTGGGCAGCAACCTGTTTCTAGATTTATGCTAAGTATGTTTTCCTTTATTTGCTTTGTGTTTTTATTTAATATTATGTCTAGCTAAGTTTATTGTTTGGGTTGGATGTAGATGAAGTGATTCTATTACTCGTTCAAACTCGTGAGGTCTAATTGTGTTAGTTCGTCAATTGATTTTGTTCCCGAAACACTTAGGATTAATTCTAGACTTAATTGATATTGAAGTTGATTGATCACCATCTAGATATTGAGATTAAGTCATTAACAGAAATTGGGATTAACACGAGAGTGTCTTTCGTGCCCAAGAAGGTAAAGGGTGTTGGAGAGCAGTCGGTATTGACCTACACCTTGGCTATCTTGGGTCTGTTTGTTTCTTAATGCATGTAGGGCAGCATCGTTACTGAAGTGTCTTCGTGACTTTGCTGATCAAGAGAGGAGATCTTGCCTTTTGGTCAAGATCTGTAAAATTGATTAGACATAGGTTAAGTATGTTTACATCGTGACTTCGTGACCTTAGGGTGTAAACTAATCTTTGCCTTAAACCAAGTGATAAAATCAGTTAATTGAATATCTCTGCACCAGTGAACGAGTAAAGAGTAATTAGGATCATGGATTCGAAACCCAATCCAAACTCTTTTGTTATTTGATATTGTTACTTGTTGAATACAGGTTATTTAGATACTTCGTGACCAAAACCCTTTTGTTGAGCAACATCGGAAGAACAGACTACACCAGGTCCCTTGGGTACGATCCCACTTGCCGCTGACAACTACCTTGTTATAAATATTATTTGTATGAAGTGTGTGACGACAGTGCTCCGTCAAAAGTCCATGGTAATATGATCTTATTTCCATTTTGGAATTTCCAAAGGCTGGAGCTTTCCATAAGGTCGTTGATGTAATGTCTTTACCTGCTGGCATGCTAAACATCGCTCAACAAATGAAGCTATATCTCGCTTCATTCCTTCCCACCAAAAATCTTGGTACATCTTTTGTGCTTCCTGGGTGGGTTGTGTATGGAGTGTCATGAGCTTCACTTAGGATTTTATTTTTGAGCTCCTCATTGCTTGGTACACAAAGTCTTCCTTGAATAATAAAGTGTTGTCACCATCCTTACTAAAATCTTCAATTTCTTTTTGTCGAACTTTTAGTCGTAGCCTTTCCATCTTCTCATCTTCTCTTTGTGCACTAATAATCTACGTTCTCAAGTCAGGAGTTACCACTAATGCAGCGACTACTTGTTCTATGGCTAATGGTGGTATAGCTCTTTCCGATCTCAAATCCTCAACATTTTTTATAAGTTCCTTTTTTTGAGCAAGGAGAAATCCAAGCTCTGATCTGCTTTTTCTACTTAAGGCATCAGCTACTACGTTAGCCTTTCCTGAATGGTAGAAAATTTTGCAATCATAGTCTTTTACTAATTCGAGCCATCTTCGCTGCCTCATATTTAATTCTTTTTGCTCGAAAGAGTATTTAAGACTCTTATGGTCTGTGAATATTTCACACTTAGCTCCATATAGATGGTGTCTCTAAATCTTCAAAGCGTGCACTACAGCTGCTAACTCTAAGTCGTGAGTTGGGTAATTCATCTCATGAGGCCTAAGTTGTCTCGAAGAGTAAGCGATGACCCTTCCTTCTTGCATCAACACGTAACCAATACCATTCTTGGAAGCATCCGTGTAATATGATATAGTCTTTGTCAGCTTCCGAAAGTGCTAACACTGGGGCAGTGGTTAGTCTTTTCTTGAGCTCTTGAAAACTTTTCTCGCACTCGTTCGTCCATTTAAATTTTACTTCTTTCTTCAATAATTAGGTCATAGGTCTAGCGATTTTGGAGAATCCTTCGATAAATCTCCGATAGTAACCAGCTAGACCTAAGAAACTTCGAATTTCGTGCAGTGTGGTTGGTGACTTCCATTCTTGTACCGCTTGCACCTTTGCTGAATCAACTTTGATTCCTTCAGAAGAGACAATGTGTCCAAGAAAATTCACTTCCTTTAGCCAAAACTCGCATTTGCTAAACTTGGCATAAAGTTTCTCAGCTCTCTCAGTTTTTCCAAGACGATTATGAGATGTTCCTCGTGTCCTTGCTCATTTTTTGAGTAAACTAGAATATCATCGATGAATACTATGACAAACTTGTCTAAATATTCTTGGCAAACTCGGTTCATAAGATCCATGAAGATTGTTGGAGCATTTGTTAATCCAAAAGGCATCACAATGAATTTGTAATGACCGTATCTTGTTCAAAATGCGGTCTTTGGGATGTCTTCTTGTCGTATCTTCGATTGGTGATAGCCTGATCTCAAATCGATTTTTGAGAAAACGCTAGCTCCTCTAAGTTGATCAAAAAGATCATCTATCCTTGATAAAGGATATTTGTTCTTTAACGTCAATTTGTTCAGCTCGCGGTAGTCTATGCACATTCTCAAACTACCATCTTTTTTCTTGACAAATAATATCGGAGCTCCCCATGGAAAAACACTAGGTCGAATGAAACCTAGTCCAAGCAATTCTTGAAGTTGAACCTTTAGCTCTTGCAACTCCTTCGGAGCCATTCTATACAGCGCCTTTGAGACTGGAGCAGAGCCAGGTTCAAGATCGATGGTAAATTCTATTTGCCTATCCGGTGGCAATCCTGGCAAAACTTCAGGAAAAACGTCCTTATATTCTCGTACTATTGCCATGTCATCTATATTTTTCTCTTGCTCCAGATCTTTGTTTAAATAAACGAGATATGCTTGTGCCCCTTTTTTCTTCAATAACTTCTCCGCTTGAACCGCTGAGATTATCGCCGTCTTTGTGTTCCTCATTTCGATTCCAAAGAATCGAGTTGGTTCTTTCCCAGGCGGCTGGAAAGAGATTTGTCTTTGGTTACACTGAATCGTAGCAAAATTCTGCGACAACCAATCCATTCCTAATATGATGTCTACATTCCACATACTTATTAAATTCAAGGCTTTAACCGACGTTTTTAAAGATCCTAACTCAAAGTCTAGGTTTGGGCAAACTTGAGTAACTATAGTGGATTGGCCTACAGGAGTAGTTACTCTAAAATCTTGTTTAGTTTACTCTATCTCAAGCCCAAGGGTATCAACACAAGCACACGATATAAATGAATGTGAAGCACCAGTATCAAATAATAAAATAATAGGTACGTCTCTCAACTGGCCTGATCCTGCCAAATTCCTTTGTTGTGGGTCTTCTTGAGGTGGCAGTTGTTGCCTTGGTCGCTGAGCTTGGGGTTGGTGAGGTTGACGAGGGCGCTGATGTGGAATTCCCTCCATAGCTTTTAGGTGTGGAGACTGATATTGACTTGGCCTACCTCCACCAGCTCCTTGTTGTTTGTTCGGGCATTGATACGAATAATGACCGACTTGCCCACACATGTAGCAGCTATTGCTACCAGCCTTGCAAATCCCTTGGTGCATTTTGTTGTACTTGGGACATGGAGGAATTCCTTGAGGGCCTTGGGGTGGGGTGCCTTGCCCAACAAAAGGTGGTCTATTCTTTTCCAAAGTTACTTGTTGTTGATTTTGTCCTTACCGTGGTTTCTTATTCGATTGATTATTAGAATTCCACTTTCTCTTTCCTTTTAGGTTTTGGTTTTTTGGCCGGAAAATGAAGAATTGGCATTTGCTACTGCATTAGGTTGAAACGGAGGAGGTGTTAGAGCTTGACTTGTCTTTCTGGCTGCATCGCCAACTCCATATCTGAAGCTCGGCTCAACGCCTCCGCGTAGGTTAGACCACTTTGACTAGCTAACACAACCCTTATGTCTTGTCTCAGCCTAGCACGGAATAATTCAAACATCTTTTGATCCGTATCTACTTTGTCGGGAGCATAACGAGCTAGGTCACAAAACTCGCGATCGTATTCTACCACCGTCTTCTTTCCTTGCTTTAAATTAGAGAATTCAGCTTCCTTTTGCTTGCGGTAGCTTCTAGGAATATATTTTTCTTAGAGGGCTTCTTTAAATTGATCCCAAGTGAGGTTTGCAAGTTGTTCCTCGGTGTAAGTTTTCTGTCTTGCCTCCCACCAATAATCAGCCGAGCCTTTCAGTTGAAAAGACATACACATGAGACGTTCTTGATCGTCACAACGAAGAAATTTAAAGATCCGTTCTAGAGCACGAATCCATTCCTCCTCTTCGGCCGGATTTCCTCTTTCATTAAAGGTTGGTGGGTTTTGGCGAAGGAAGAGTTCCTCGATTCTTCTTTCGGGCTGAAGAGGTGGTGGTGGAGTAAGTTCTCTCCTCTCATCATCCATATTTCTTCTCCTATATTGGATAAAGAAAAATTTAAAGAATTAAAATCTGTTTTCATATACAATTTATATATACATTTTATCCATATTTACTTATTTAAGCGATTTCATCTATGCTCATGAAGACTTCTCATCATTTTTTTTTTATGCTAACACTTTTATCCTAATATCCAGACTTCGAACAGAACTCATGCAAAAAGAAATATCATATAGTTTAAGCACATAATAAATAACTCATCATATAAAACAAATGACCGCTTTGGCCATTTTATATACATCGAGAAAATTGCCTCATAGAGGACTTTCTACCAAAGAGGAGGGGTATATACAACAAAACGCCCCTAATATTAGCTATGATGCTCTAACCACATCACATCAAAATAATGAGACTCGGTACGGGCTACCGCTCCATCACCGGCTCGCCAAAATATTAAGTCATATCCATGCATCAGATATATATACATACATACACACACTACATACATCTTATATATATATATATATATATATATATATATATATATATATATATCTAGTACTTCATCGTTACTTAAATACCACTACTTTCTTAAGTTAACATTATCAGAAGAGTTAGCGATTATCTCCAGCCGAGCTGCCCTCGGATGGCTCTTCCTCATCTGCTTCGCTTGGGTCTTCCCCGTCTTCTTCCATTGGCTCATCTTCCTCGTTTTCCCCAGATCCCTTATCTTCATCTTCAGTGTCTTCTCCTACCTCGTCAGCCTTCTCGGCTTCGACCTCGCCTTGATGGTTCAATGGAGCTCCCAACTGATCAGCAAAGGGTGTTGGATAAATACTCTCGAAATTCAGCGTGTTGAAAGGAAGGTGTCGAAGGGTGGCTGTACCAACATGCACCTCAGTGGCTGAATCAACATCTGCGCTGTCTTTATTACCAACATTCTCTTGTAACTTAGATGATCCAGCCTCATAGTCGTTCGCTTGATGATAATGTAGGGTTTTCTTGACATCATCTAATGATACGCAGCGGAATTAATTGTCAAGAAACAGATCAAGATTTACAATTAACTTCGTGTGTGGAGATTTCTATGAACAACAGAAGGAAAACTTACTTGTTACGTAGATTATCAATTCGTTCCAATTGCTGTAATTAAATCCGCTACTATGGTATCCACGTGTAGTATTGAACTGATGCAGGAACAATTCCACGGTGCAGATTTGATTCAAGAACGCTAGGAATTCTCCAAATCAAATCACATAGTGCTCTTAATATTTCTCTAAGAACTAAACCCTAGTTTTGGAGTGGAGAATGATAATGCGTAAATCACTTATAAAAGAAAACAGAATTCCTATACTTATAGGAATAATGACCGCGCTTATTACCCTAGGTAATATGGGCCGGACTTTTCTTTTGTCTCCAATTAATTAATCTAATAGTCCAACTATTAATTAATTAATATATATCCAAAACTATATTTAATTAATCCTAGACCATATTTCTTTCAATCTCCCACTTGGTCTAGCATTGGGTATCAATATCACGCACTAATCTTGCACCCTTGAGCAGATCAACAAAACACATATTGTGTGACCCTATAGGCCTCCATTATCGACGATAATCAAATTAAAGTCTATACAAAACTCCTAGACGGCGTTGTATAGCGACCTCGATATATGAAGAACGTTTACGCAGATTTTGTAAACTTTACCTTTATATGAAGTTTATGTAATATCCCTTCATTCACGAACCACTCGATTAAGCCTAGGATCTGCCATGTGTCTATCCAAATAGCTTAATCAATTTATCTCATCTTTATTATATGACCCATTTGATCATATTCAATTACTTTAATTGAATATATCTTTTGCATTGGCCAATGACTTAATGGTCAAATAATATAGAGAAAATGAGTGTTCTTCTCGAATTTCCAATCGAGGAATGAATCCTATTCTTGGCTCAACTACCATTTTCATTTGTCTCATAATGTACCCAACACAAGCCGTATCTACCCTTTTCAGAGTGCAAGCTTTGTACTTGGTCAAAGCACACCACTTAACAAATAAAATGAATAATGACCTCAAGTAAAAGGAATATCACATACTCCACATACTAATAAATCATAGACACTAAAACAAATGATTTAATAGTAGGGTATACCAATACTCTCCAAAGTATCCATGTGTCCATCACGAGTATCTAATATCTCATAGTCGTGAGACTAACTACATTCTCAAAGAATGTGATGCAGACCACATGCCAACCTATAACATATTATCAATATCCCAATCTTGATAATCATTGGTCAGGGCATTTTAGAGTTAAACTAAATCATTAATGTCTCACACCATTAACGACAGTACTAACTCATGGGAACAAATATAAGAATAATAACAAACAATCAAAATAATTATTCTAATAAATGCACAAGCCCATAATAGTAATCAAATCAAATTTTTAAATAAATGCGATCAAATATTTATGTCTCAATACAATATTGTTTCTAAGACATACTAACTTTAAACTCCCAATGACCTAAAGCCAATTACCAACATATCTAATACCCAAATTCTCAAAATGTCCATTGTGTTTTGCTATACACAATGGCTTGGTAAATGGATCAGCTAGGTTATTGTCAGTGTGTACTCGTTCTAATTTCACATCGCCCCTCTCTATTATTTCTCTGATCAGATGATACTTTCTGCGAACATGCTTGTTTCTGTTCGTGGCTCTTGGTTCATTTGCTTGCGCAATTGTGCTATTATTGTCACAATACAAATGTATAACACTATTGGCACTTGGAACAACACCTAGTTCCTTCACGAACTCTAACAAATAAACAGCTTCCTTGGCAGCTTCAGATGCAGCAATATACTCAGCTTCGGTGGATGAATCGGCAAGTGTCTCTTGTTTGGAACTATTCCAGCTTATTGCCCCACCATTTAGAACAAAGACATAGCCAGACTGAGACTTATAGTCGTCATGGTCTGTTTGGAAGCTAGCATCAATATACCCAGTAACTGATAACTCTTGCTGCCCACCATAGACTAAGAAGTATTCTTTAGTCCTTCTAAGGTACTTAAGAATAGTCTTGACAGTCTTCCAATGTTCCTCACCAGGATTATGCTGAAATCTGCCAGTCACACTAAGCTCATAAGCCACATCTGGCCTAGTACATGTCATGGCATACATTACTGATCCTATAGCTGAAGCATATGAGACCCTTTTCATGTATTGAATTTCCTTGTCATTAGAAGGACAATCTTTTTTAGACAATTTGATGCCATGTCCCATAGGAAGATTTCCTTTCTTGGAATTTTCCATGGAAAAACGCTTTAGTACTTTGTCTATGTAAGTGGACTGTGACAACCCCAACAACCTATTAGGTCTATCTCGATAGATCCTAATTCCAAGGATGTAACAGGCCTCACCCAAGTCCTTCATCATGAAGGAGCTAGACAACCAATCTTTCACGGATTTCATCATAGGACGATTGTTTCCCAAAATCAATATGTCATCATGTCACAGCCCCAAATCCCGAGGGACGGCAGAAGCCGGGATGCAACTGGGGTTGGATTAAAGAAGCGGGGAAGAAGGGGGCTAACTGACTAAACATACATGAAAAGACATCATTAAACCATGAATAAGACTTGAATATAAATAAGAAAGAGTTAATCACGAGTGATTACTCGACAAAAATACATAGAAGAGACTAAGTTCAAAATTTCAGACTTAACTACAGTGTATTGTTCAGAAGGTGTGTTTGAAAAGATTTAGAGTTCTGCAGTGGAAGAGTTCTAACTAAAGCATCCTATCTTTCAACTCAACATCAACCGTCGCCGCTCACCGTCGCTTCAACCTGCACATTTAGAAAACAATGCAGGGCTAAGTACAAACGTACTTAGTGGGCACAATGCCGAAATCATAATCATAAGTATAAATAATCTGGCATTTTGTAACCGTAGCGCATCGGGGTTTTGTTGAAAAGGCCCGTGCCTACTAAACATTTTCTGACTGATTTGTATAAAGCAGCTTGCGCAAGCATTTTTAGAGTATGTTATGTTCAATCTTGACCAAAACTAATTCACCGTGGCTGGCTACCCCTCAACAGGATACCACATACACCACAGGTTACAAAGTGCACTAACTCTGGAAAGCACTTAGCAGCTAACTCAGAGCCGATCGTTAGTTAACCTAGTTAGATTAACTCTAAAAGTCTGGAAAACCCGAAGGTTAACTCAGAAATCTGGTAAACCCGAAGGTTAACTCAGATAGGTACAAGAGAACTCACATAAAATAGTTGAAACAGTTTATGCCAAGATTATCACTTTGAAAACACAATTATCAAAGCGATAAATAATACTTTCGAGTTGTAGAAAAACCCATATTTTATTTGATATAGATAAAAGCCCACCTTAATTTACAGAACTTAAAGCAAAACCTCCAACTTCGGATCTTCCGTCCTTTCTCTACAGTTGGCTTCCTCCTTCATTGTAAAATGAACATACTTTAAAAACGGGTCGTAACGATAATCGATTAAAGATTTAGTTATTTTATTCTTTTGGGCATTTGCACGCTTACTAGATTCGTTTTACTTAAACGGGAAACGAGATTTGTATCAATCTCGTTAGAACATGGAAGATCTCATACTCGACTCTCGGGTCAGTAGAGATGGTAGTCGATATCCTAATATGACTTTAAAGATTAAGAGAAGCTAAGTTGGAAGGAATCAACTTAGGCGATTTACTTTAATTCTTTGAACGATTTAAGGAATTTCTCGTTTATTACTTCTTTAAAGAAAAGATAAGATATAAGGTTTCGACTGGTCTCCATCACTAGAGGTCTTGTACTTGACTTTAGGGTCAGTAGGTAGATGTTCGATAGATAAAAACGGCTTAACGATTGAAAGAAGCTAAGTTGTGAACTAAACAACTTAGAAAACAAGAAACTGAAAATTCACTGCACAGTCCAGTAACTCTGGAGGCTGTCCAGAACAGAGGATTTGGAAACAGGGGGTGAGCCCTGTACCATTAGAAAGCTTAGGAAGTCTAGTTCGCGCTCCAATTTACGGATCACAAATCCAATAAACGAGCTGGAAGTTATAACAGTTTCCGGCGAGGGTCGCAAAACTGCCGTGGAAACCCTAATTGATTGATAAGTTCGTCGTATAACGTTTTAGGTTCGTTTTAAATTCTCGTATTCAACTTTTTTAGAAACTGGATTCTTAAAGCATTCATCACGTACCTCCGTACGTGACAAATTCCTTTTCAATTTGTTCAAAAGCACGACGTTCTAACGTCGGATTTCAATTATCAATTACTAAACCAACAAAGAAAATCCAAACGCATTCTAGTTCTCGATTACAACTATAACCCATATTATATCGACTCGGATGCTTATGATGTCAGCTAGAAAGATGTTCTAAATTTCATTACAAACAATAATATCATATTAGAATTCTCATCCGACTTCTTGATTTTCAGTTACAACTAGATATTCGTCTCTTATGCGATTTTTTCAAAAGTCGTCGGTTTTCGTTCAAATTTTACGACGCTAAACTATATCTAACTTGAATCATTTTCATGCATGCAAACACATCATAACATCTTTATAACTCAGTTTATAAGGTGATTTTAGTCTCTTACATTTCATTAAATATTTTTAGAAAAATTCCAATTAACTTCTATAATCAACTAATATGATTTGTATTATAATTCCATTAACAATTCATCATTTATATCAAGCATGTATAAACTCCTAATTATTCTATAAATTTCTGGTTTTATATAAATGTTAAGGAGTTGATTTTCTTCTCCAATTAGCAACATTTATTTACTAAACATACTCTTATATCACCAATTAATCAATTGCAATTCTATTATCAATTAACATGCAAAAACCCCTAATTTATACTTCAAACCCTAATTAAATTTCATAATAACATAGGGCTTTCAATACCTTTTCATCCCAAACACTAATTAAACCTCTACTAAGCATGAATTCATGATCAAAAGAAGAAAAACTAAAATCCTACAATTTCCCAAAAAAAATTCTGCATTCACATAATAATTAAGGTTCTTGTTTTTATTCCATTTTAATCCATGATTATCCTATCTAACATATCTAATTACATTATTCTAAGATCAAAACATCTATACCAAACCTCCAAAATTTCGAACAAAAAGAAAAAAGAAAAGAAAAGAAACTAAAAGGATAGGATTGTAGAGGATGAAAATACCTTAAGATTTAATGAAAGAAGTATGGGAATGATTGGATGGATTGATGAACTATAGTGATTTCTTCTTGTTCTTTGAAAGTTCTTCAATGGAGGATAGAGGTGGATGAAGAAGATGAAGATTGAGGGAGAAGAGAGAGCTGGCCGAGAGAGAGAGAGTGAGAGAGAGATGAAAATTTGTTTTGTCTTAGAATTGAAATGATGAAAAATTGAATTTGTATAAAGTGGATTTAGGTGTCACTATTTTAACTAAGTCAACACATGCATGTTGACACCTATTTAAGGTGAGGTGGCGGCTGCATGCATGGGGTTAGGAGGGTATGGGTTTTTCCGGCGCGATCCGACGTTACGGAAAAACGAACAACGAAAAACGTTGTTCGGTACAAAAATCGTCGCGATTCGATTTGACTTAAAAATTCTAATGTATGAACTTAATTAGAAAATAAATTTATAAAATTTATTTTGACAAAAACTCGGGACGACAAGTCTGAGTTTCGTCCGAAAAAACGTAAAAACAAACTTTCTCGGCGTGTTCGTATCGCAATTTTGTAAACGTAAAAATTAGACGGTTTTCCGTTCTTAGTTTACAAACTAAAAATTTTTCGTACGCGCTAACCCCTAATACAGTAGTCATCTAGCTGACTCCCATAATTTATTTTTAATAACGGATTCGACCGTTAGCCTTAGAATTCAAAAATTATAAACTTAGGCGTGCAAAGCCATTTATTTAATTAACTTTAAACTTTTTGAACGTAAGGAATTTATGGGGCATTACACATCAACATATATGATGAGAAAAACTATGTTCCCATTCCCACGTTTACTATAAACACAAGGATCCTCTTTGCTTCTGACAAAATCAAACTTTTTGATAGCTCTGTCAAAGCAAATATTCCAACTCCTAGATGTTTGCTTAAGTCCATAAATGGACTTCTTTAATCTGCATACTGCATTTGGCCTAGTCTTAGATACAAAACCTTCAGGCTGTTTCATATAGACAACTTCCTCAAGTTCTCCATTGAGAAACGCCGTTTTGACATCCATTTGCCAAATATCAAAATCATAGTATGCAGCTATAGCAAGTAAAATCCTAATGGACTTGATCTTAGCAACTGGTGAAAAGGTTTCGTCATAATCAATGCCCTCGCGTTGACTATAACCCTTCGCTACCAATCTAGCTTTGTAGGTTTGAACGTTGCCATTTGCATCTCTCTTCTTTTTGAAGATCCATTTGCAACCTATGGGTATAACCCCATCTGGCAAGTCATCAACTAGTTCCCAGACTAGATTGAAACCCATCGAGTCCATTTCAGATTCTAAGGCAGCAAGCCACATCTCCGAATCGGTGGCAGCCACCGCTTCGGTATAGGTCTTAGGATCGTCATCCTCTAACTCATCTTCATCATTTTGGTTCTCAACCAAGAGATTGAGTCTATTAGGTGGACGACGATTCCTTTGAAGCCTATCGGGTTGGCCTTGCATTTGGTTAGGCCTATCATTCTGAATGTGAGAAGATTCTAGTGTGTTGGACGATCCACCACTTTGAGAGTTTTCAGGAATTTTATTTTCTTGTTCTTCCTGAGATGGAGGTGGTGCACCCTGTGCATCATCTTCACTTTGATGAGTCTCATTGTTTTCAGGTCGTCTGCTAAGAGACAATCCCCCATCCAATAGACCATCAAAGACTCCCACTGAATTCTTGTCTATACCATTAGGCAAGATTTCATCTTCTATGTCATTTTGTGGTTCTCGAATTTCTTCAAGTTCTACCGTATTACGATTTTGTTCCTTATATATGTAATCGTCTTCAAGGAACATCGCATTCCTAGAGACTATCACCTTGTGATCTCCGGGATGGTAGAAATAATATCCTCTAGTTTCCTTAGGATATCCCACAAAATAACATTTCTCACTTTTGGATTCCAACTTATTAGTCATCATTTTCTTGACAAATGCAGGACAACCCCAGGTCCGTATATGCCCAAGACTCGGCTTCTTGCCCCACCATAACTCATATGGTGTTTTCTCAACTGATTTAGAAGGAACCCTATTCAGAATATAAGCAGCACTAAGTAAGGCATAACCCCAAAGGAATGTGGGAAGATTTGAGAAACTCATCATGGATCGAAGCATATCCAATAAAGTTCGATTTCTCCTTTCGGATACCCCATTCATTTGAGGCGTCCCAGGAGGGGTCCATTCTGAACGGATTCCATGTGACTTCAGGTAATCGATAAATTCTTGACTTAAGTATTCTCCTCCTCGATCCGATCGAAGGGTTTTAATGCTCTTGCCAAGTTGTTTCTCGACTTCTAACTTAAACTCCTTAAATTTCTCAAAAGCCTCAGATTTGTGTTTCATAAGATACACATATCCATATCTTGAGAAATCATCAGTAAAAGTTATGAAGTACGAATATCCACCTCATGCTTGTATCGGAAGCTGTCCGCACACATCTGTGTGGACTAACTCTAACACTTCTTTGGCTCGTAGTCCTTTCCCAGAAAGTGGTTTATTGGTCATCTTCCCTTTGAGACAAGACTCGCAAGCACCATAAGACTCAAAGTCAAACGATGTAAGATAATCTAATTTTCTTAATCTCGCAATTCTCTTCTCATTAATATGACCAAGTCTACAATGCCAAAGATAAGTATGGTTATTCGCATTACCTAGCTTAGGACGTTTGTTTTGCACATTGAGAATATTTTGTTGGCATTCAAGCATATATAAACCATTCATAAGAGTGGCATTTCCATAAACAATTCCATTAAATGAAAACGAACAACTTCTGTTTCCAACATAGAAGTCAAAACCTTCAATGTCTAACATAGGTACGGAAATAATATTCTTCGAAATCGAAGGAACAAAATAACAATCTGATAAAACTAGTCTATTTCCCGAAGGAAGATCTAATCTATAAGTCCCTACACGTTCAGCAGCAACTCTTGCTCCATTTCCCACGCGTAGATCGACTTCCCCGGGTCTCACCATCCTGCTATCACTTAGACCCTGCACATTATTACAAATGTGTGAGCCACAAGCTGTATCTAATACACAGGAATGTGAATTATTAATAGACATGTTTATCTCAATGACAAACATACCTGAGCTCGTACCCGAGGCACCTTGTGCCTTGAACTTCGGGCAGTCTCTCTTCCAGTGTCCCTTTTTATGACAGAACAGACACTCATCCTTTGAAAATTTCGGCTTTTTCTGAGTTCCCCCTTTAGGCTTCAAAGCTGTAGCATTCACTGCTTTCTTCTTCTTCTGCTTGTTCTTCCCTTTTGAGTTGGAAGATTTTGCAGAAGAGCTCACCATGAGAATAGATTTGCCCTTAGAGGTAGAAGACTCATAAGTCTTCAACATGTTATGAAGCTCTGGCAGACTTGCCTTTGTACTGTTCATATTGAAATTCACTATGAAGTTTTCAAATGACACAGGCAGAGAATGCAAAATCATATTGACTGAGATATTGACGGGTAGCTGTGTTCCAATCGCAGCTAACCTCTCAATCAATCCGATCATCTTCAAAACATGGTCAGAAACCTTGCCCCCTTCTTTGAGCTTACACTCGAAGAGATCTCTAAGAATCTCATACTCCATAGTTTGAGCTTGTGAAGCATACAAGCTCTCCAAGTGTTTAAGCATCTCATAAGGGAACATGTGTTCATGCTGCCTGTGTAACTCTAAAGTCATCGATGACAACATAACACATTTAGCCGTAGTAGCATCATCCACATGTTTCTTATGAGCATTTTCGTCAAACGATTAATACTCTTCAGATTCCTTATCAGGGATGACACTAATTGATTTGTCCAAGACATACTCAATTCTATCTTGCCTTAGTACCAAACGCAAGCATCGGAGCCAATCCGGAAAGTTCGACCCAGTCAACTTATTGGTCTCCATCAAGCATTTCAAAGACAAATTTGACGACATTCTTATCTGATCAATAAATAAATAGAAAAGCAAATTAGAACAAAATAAACAAAGATCACATTTATATCACAATAATCAAACAAGGGCTTTTGTATTGATTAGCTCCCACTAATTTTGACACACCCTGCAACCCCAAACGCAAAGTACGGATTTATATATCCAATATAAATCTTAGTGGACCAAGACCCAGGTCTATATTATCACGGCCTCTGCTTTGGCTGATGACCGCAATAATATCACCTAGTAGGCCTCTAAGCCAATTGCAACAACAATTCCGCAATTCCTGGTTGATTAATCCAATTAATCTGCGCCCTTAAATCATTTTGGACACTTTGGTGCCAAAACTGATCTAAGCAAGTCAACCCCAACCCCATTACACGATGTCACCATGCATCTATGATTGAGTCTTAGCCTTGTAGACTAGAGCAAACACTTGGGTGTAAATACTCTTGATCGAAAAGGTTTTTGCACTCAATCAATTATAATGGACGACGCGTATTATTCCAAATAAGACTTTGTATTTTAAAATGGGGATATTTTATGTGATACAAATTGTCAAACAATTACTGGGTGCCGCCTACCCAGGCATACAAATGCGGACCACATATACTGGGCGCCGTCTACCCAGACATATTATACGGACTACAAATACTGGGTGCCGCCTACCCAGGCATAAAAGCGGTCTCTAACTACTGTAGTTAAAATAAAGCATAAAATCAAATATCATGCTTGTCACACAAAGTATCACATAAAATCTCCACGAATAAAATTTAATAATCTAATTAAAATTTTATTCTCTAATTAAAATATGGGTTAAGAGTATATTAATTCTAAATTAATATAAATTAATTTATAATCATTATTTCTAAAATAATAATAAATAATTTAATTTTCTGGTCAAACCGGGTAGGATCCGGTCGAACCGCTACCCTAGGCGGCTCCCATCTTCTTCGAAGAAGATGCAACAGCAATATCATCAAGCTAGCAGCATACTGGAAGGACGGCGGAGCAACCACCGACCGCCCCTCTGCCTCCGGCGACGGCGTTGGGCTATCGAGCACAGCACAAAAGCAAGCCCCGGCAGCCCGTTACCGTCCCTTTAGCATCGAGCAATTGCTGCAATTCCGGTGAAGATGGTAGCGTCTAACGCCCCTCTAATCGCCGGAATTTGCAGGTGTTCTGGCCGAGAGAGTCGATGCCTTGCATCGTGAAGGTGGGCAGCATAAGCCATCCCTTTACCTCCGACAACAGCGGTCTGTCCGCGTAGTACAGAGACACGCTCCGAGCAGTCTGCCCTTGTCTCCATCGGCAACATACAGAAACATACAAAACCAAAATTGACGCCGACACCCAAACCAAGTTTACTGTTGTTTGTTTCAAACAATTTGAAAACAATATAAAACAATTGTGCAGCAGCCAATTTTGACCCATATGTCAATTTTGACTTGTTTGTCCCAATTTCAACAATTGTTGCGTGCAGTTTAGATTTAATTTCCAGAATTAAAACAGTATGATCATATCATGAACCCATAAATTAATTAGAACACGAGTTTTAATCATAAATCGAGCCCTTGGCTCTGATACTACTGTAGGCCTTTCTTGACATCATCTAATGATACGCAGCAGAATTAATTGTCAAGAAACAGATCAAGATTTACAATTAACTTCGTGTGTGGAGATTTCTATGAACAACAGAAGGAAAACTTACTTGTTACGTAGATTATCAATTCGTTCCAATTGCTGTAATTGCATCAGCTACTATGGTATCCACGTGTAGTATTGAACTGATGCAGGAACAATTCCACGGTGCAGATTTGATTCAAGAACGCTAGGAATTCTCCAAATCAAATCACATAGTGCTCTTAATATTTCTCTAAGAACTAAACCCTAGTTTTGGAGTGGAGAATGATAATGCGTAAATCACTTATAAAAGAAAACAGAATTCCTATACTTATAGGAATAATGACCGCGCTTATTACCCTAAGTAATATGGGCCGGACTTTTCTTTTGTCTCCAATTAATTAATCTAATAGTCCAACTATTAATTAATTAATATATATCCAAAACTATATTTAATTAATCCTAGACCATATTTCTTTCAGATAATTATTCTCATAAATGCTGATTTGAAAGGTTGGGTCTGATGGATCTGGAGGTGGAAGGATTCCCGAATATGGATGGTATGGGGCTGCCTTGAAAGGAGTCGTTGATTGTTGATTGTATCTTGGTCCGTCTGGATGAAGAAAGTAAGAGATATGACCAGCAACTGGAGAAGGTGGTTGCGTGATGAAGAAATTTGTGTCGAATACAGATTGTGAATGATAGGCCTGCTGAAAAGTAGAGTCAAAAACCGAAACCAATGGTTGAAGCACAAAAGGAACCGGATCATCTTGAGGCAATGGTTCAGACATCAGCCCCTCTTGAGTGAATCGTGGCTGAGGATGATGCGGTTCTGGTGGTGGCTCGCTGAAACGGCAATATCGGATGCTAATGGTCGCAATAAATTCTCTAAAATTAACGTCGAAAGTGTCGCTTCCGGGTTGCATGCCTATGAACTCGGGCATTATTGAAGCAACCCATTCTCCCCAGCGCGGCGACAGTAAAAGAATCATGTGCATGATGCCTTTCAACCCCGAGACACCGTGCTCGCTTGCATCCAACCAACGATGATGATAGTGAGCTAGAAACTTACCAAGCGTGTCTCGATAACTCATCATATAATAGTTGAACTCTCGCAGAACCGCTTCGGGTGTAGGCTCCATTCCTATAAAAGAATTAACACGAGTTAAGCACACAAGGACCAGGTAACTAAATCTCCAAATAATCTCTCAATCCATGACATACTCATCGTCGCTTTTCCAAGGTGGTGCAATGCTCTTGTTACATCCCAGTAACATATAACTGTCTCGCTTGCATAAATATTCCAACATCTCGAATATAACAGCCCCCATCACAAAAGAACCTTATTAGAAATAACGCATTTACTTGAGACAATAATATCTTACATACCTCGATAAGCTGGAAGAGATGGCGTGCTGAGCATTGTTTTTATAATTTAACTAGTCTAGGAAATTCAAACTAGACTAGACTCGAAAGAAAAAGGAAAGGTTCAAGTTCAGAGCGAATTAACTGCTCTGATACCACTGTGTCGCAGCCCGACTTAGAGTGAATATAATTGAGCCGAAAAACCACGAATAAATAATAAAGAATGGATAGAAGAAATATTAGAACAAAATAATAAGGTATCAGAAATCTTGATAAAATGAATAAGCTGAAAATATCCAACTATGACCCAAGGAAATAAACTAACAATATCAACATTAATGAAATCATTATATTAAAGTTGGTTTAAAGTTGGATTCAACGGAAGGTTTACAATCACAAAGATAACATATTATTATTATTCAAGAGTTCAGGTAGCTCATTGTATCCAAAAGGGAGATGTCTTATTACATTACACGAATAGAATATAAACAGAGCGTTGCAGCGGATAAACATGATTAAGTTATATGTATGCAGACATATAACTCGATCAAACTTGAACTGACATCTTAAGCATATACACAACAGAATCCTTGCTTAGCACGCTTCCATCTCCGATCCGAGCTTATCCTGCACATTTTAGAAATAATATGCAGGGCTGAATACGATACATCGCACTCAGTGAACACGTGCCAAAAAGATTTAAAAGATGCTACTTAGAGCTATAAATTGAACTTGCCTTTGCGAGCATAACACAAGTGAAATTTTACAAAAAATCATTATCTTGTGCATGCTGTAAAATAGCTTCTTTTATAAATAAAAACAAAGGTTACTACAGTCAATACTTAATATGTATGAAACACATCTACTAAACATCATAAAATGAAAGTGTTGAGAAGTAGGCCTCCTTCTCAAACACGTGTGATCGGCCGACCGAAACGGACAACACACAATCACCATGAAGTGTACACAAATCCTGCATCGCGCAGGACCGAATTCGTCCTCCTTCCGTAGATGTTATCATACACAAAAATTCGAAGAAAAGTTGGCAAGTCAATTACTTTGAAATCATCACATATATGTACATATATGCGCACACATATATTTTCTTTGGATAGAAAGCCCACCTTACTCTTCCTTATTTGTCACGTTTCACTTGCTATCCACGCTCGTGCCTTCATGAGGTAGATAAATATAAGGGTAGACAGCAGGAAATCAAGGAAACGAAAGCATTGTTGAAAAATTCATAATTTTCTGCTTCAACTTAGCTCCTAGAAAAACATTTATTACTCGATTTATACTACGCAGACTTACATGACATGCTTACTGTACATCTCGTATTTATCTATACCGTACCAACATAGCTATCATAAGCCTATAAACCAACATATGATCACCAAGAAATCATCATTCAAACTCATTGTTCATTTATTCAAAATTTTATAACTCATATATTTTCACAGAATTTTCTGCACTGCTGCTACACATGATGTGCACCTCGATCACACGCACGCAGAAGATTCGAACAAGATACGATAGATGGAAATCCCAAAACCTCCATAACAGTTTCTCACAAGTGAACTAGGCGATTAGATCCCTAGAACCCAACGATAGGACGCTACGGCAACTCGGGGATGATGAATGATACACAACGAGGGATGATTGACTCGTTGATTCGCCGGATAATGAATTCGCCTTGGCAAAACCGAAGGGAATTCGAGAACTCTTCAAGAGAGAACAAAACTCACGAATTATATTATCAAAGTATATAAATTTCGTTCATGACAAAGGCCCCTATATATAGGGTGCAAATCCTAACCTTACTAGGAAACTAAACATGGAAAATAACTCCTAACCCAATAAAGAAACAAAGCCCTAGTCTAAACAAGGCTTAAAACTCAAAACTGACTCAACTAAGGCCCAATTTCGGCCACCCTAATTAAACCTACGAAAATAATAATAAGTCTAACACTAATGGACTACACGAAAGTAAATAAATAACAAAACAAGTCTTCAAACTTGAGCCCACTCGCACATGATAAGATTAATGTAGCTCGGACCATTCAACTCGCTAACTTCGATAGGTTTCTTCATTAACTCTTGATTCCAAACTTCTTGAACTAAACCCATCAAGCTCTCCTTAAACTTCTTGGCTCGAGATCTTGTAACTGGTCCAACAGGAACATGCACCGGATCTTGCACCAACGACGATCCTTGGACTCCATCATTCCCCTCCTCTTGAGAAGGATTTGTCCTCAAATCCAAGTCGTCACCTACATCAAAAGGACTCAAGTCAGTAACATTAAATGTAGCACTCACATTATACTCACCGGGCAAGTCCAACTTGTAGGCATTATCATTAATGCGCTCCAAAACTTGGAATGGTCCATCGCCTCTAGGAAGTAACTTAGATCGCCGCTGCAATGGAAACCTCTCCTTACGCATATGCAGCCACACCCAATCACCGGGTTCAAACACCACCTTGCGACGTCCTTTGTTTTCTTGCTTAGCATACTACTCCGTGCGTCGCTCGATGTTCATCTTTGCCTTCTCATGAATCTGTTTCACAAAATCTGCCCTTTTTCGGCCATCAAGATTAGTGTAATCATGCGCAGGTAAAGGAGACAAATCTAACGGAGTTAATGGATTAAACCCATAGACAATCTCAAAAGGCGAAAACTGAGTAGCAGAATGAACAGAACGATTATATGCAAACTCAACATGTGGCAAACATTCTTCCCAAGACTTAATGTTCTTTTTAATTATAGCACGAAGTAAAGTAGACAAAGTCCTATTTACTACCTCGGTTTGACCATCGGTTTGTGGATGACAAGTAGTAGAAAACAAAAGCTTAGTACCTAACTTACACCACAAAGTCTTCCAAAAGTAGCTCAAGAACTTAGAATCTCTATCCGAAACAATAGTCCTAGGCATGCCATGCAATCTAACAACCTCTCGAAAGAACAAATCAACTATATTAGATGCATCATCAGTTTTATGACATGGAATGAAATGTGCCATCTTAGAGAACCAATCAACCACAACAAAGATAGAATCACGACTACGCTTAGTCCTAGACAATCCTAACACAAAATCCATAGAAATATCAATCCAAGGTGCAGTAGGAATAGGCAATGGTGTATACAAACCATGGGAGTTAACTCTAGACTTAGCCTGCTTACATGTAACACAACGAGCACAAATTCTCTCAACATCACGTTTCATATGAGGCCAAAAGAAATGTTCTTGCAAAACAGCCAAAGTCTTAGCAATACCAAAATGTCCCATTAAACCCCCACCATGAGACTCAAGCAGCAACAAATCACGTATAGAGCACTTAAGAACACACAACTTATTCTTTCTAAAAAGATAATTATCATGCCTAAAATACTCTCCACTAGCAGAACGCTCACATGCTCGATAAATCTCACCAAACTCATCATCATGCTCATATAAACTCTTAAGACACTTAAAACCAAGCAACTTAGCATCTAAAGTAGAGATCAAGGCATACCTCCGAGAAAGTGCGTCAGCCACTACATTCTCTTTTCCTTGCTTGTACTTAATGACGTAAGGAAACATCTCAATGAACTCCATCCACCTCGCATGCCTCTTGTTCAACTTGTTCTGCCCCTTCAAATGCTTCAAGGACTCATGGTCGGTGTGAATGACAAACTCCTTAGCCCACAAATAGTGCTGCCACGTTTTGAGGGCTCTCACCAACGCGTACAACTCCTTATCATACGTAGGATAGCTCAACATCGGTCCATTTAACTTCTCGCTGAAGTACGCAATAGGCCTCCCTTCTTGCATTAACACTGCACCAATACCAACACCAGAAGCATCACATTCAATCTCAAAAGACTTAGAAAAGTTAGGAAGAGATAGTACCGGGGAATGTGTTAGTTTATGCTTCAAAAGCTGAAACGCATCTTCTTGCGCTTTACCCCATGCAAACTCCACACTCTTTTTGATAACTTCCGTCAAAGGTGCTGTGACACTGCTAAAATGTGGTACAAAACGTCGATAGAAGCTAGCAAGTCCATGGAAACTTCTAACTTCCCCAACATTCTTCGGTGTAGGCCACTCTTGGATAGCTCGTATCTTCTCTTCATCAACCTGTACACCCTGTGCACTAACAACAAAACCGAGAAACACAAGCTTGTCCGTATAAAAGACACACTTCTTAAGGTTAGCATACAACTTCTCTTGCCTAAGTGTATCCAAAATAGCTCTCAAATGGTCAACATGCTCATCATGACTCTTACTATAAATAAGAATATCATCAAAATAAACCACAACAAATCGACCAATAAAAGCACGCAAAATATGATTCATAAGACGCATGAAAGTACTGGGTGCATTAGTCAAACCAAAAGGCATAACCAACCACTCAAACAAACCAAGTTTTGTTTTGAAAGCAGTTTTCCACTCATCACCCTCTTTAATCCTAATTTGATAATATCCACTACGCAAATCAATCTTGGAAAACACACAAGAACCATGCAACTCATCAAGCATATCATCTAAATGAGGAATGACACACAACGAGGGATGATTAACTCGTTGATGCCCCAGATAATGAATTTGCCTTGGCAAAATCGAAGGGAATTCGATAACTCTTCAAGAGAGAACAAAACTCACGAATTATATTATCAAAGTATATAAATTTCGTTCATGACAAAGGCCCCTATATATAGGGTGCAAATCCTAACACTACTAGGAAACTAAACATGGAAAATAACTCCTAACCCAATAAGGAAACAAAGCCCTAGTCTAAACAAGGCTTAAAACTCAAAACTGACTCAACTAAGGCCCAATTTCGGCCACCCTAATTAAACCCACGAAAATAATAATAAGTCTAACACTAATTGACTACACGAAAGTAAATAAATAACAAAACAAGTCTTCAAACTTGAGCCCACTCGCACATGATAAGATTAATGTAGCTCGGACCATTCAACTCGCCAACTTCGATAGGTTTCTTCATCAACTCTTGATTCCAAACTTCTTGAACTAAACCCATCAAGCTCTCCTTAAACTTCTTGGCTCGAGATCTTGTAACTGTTCCAACAGGAACATGCACCAGATCTTGCACCAACGACGATCCTTGGACTCCATCAACACATATTGAATAAACTACTTCTATTGGCAACGAATTTGGGAATGAGTCCTATACCAATATAAAGCCACAGATGTTTAGTTTTCTGCAAAATTTACGGAGCTTAAAAATATTGAGCGAGTAAAAAGTTATGCTCGTTTTACTAAACTCTACCTAGCTGGTAGATTTTGCTGCGAAAATTGGTTTTCTTCCCCAAATTATTGACAATACTTCTAATATTGCTCATGTACTCAAATAGCAAGTGTAATCACTCCGTAACAGATTTTTCTCATTAAGAATCAGATCAATCATCCATAAGAATCAGTTTATAATGTCAAACAACTCATTTTACGTTTTCTCCAACAAGTAGGATAGGTATATCAACTCAAAAATCACAAACTCCAATCTATAACTCCTTTGACTCCTACTCATAGATGATTACTTTACTCTGACTAATACACCAGACTCCATTTAAGCACGTCATTTTTCTAACTCACAAGTTTAAATTAATTCATCTCTCTATGATATAAACATATTCTGACTTTGAAAGGGAAATAGGCAAGGAAATCCAATTATTTAAAACTATCAAATTGCCTTCAATATAATCTAAGTTCAGGTTTATAGCAACCACTTAACTCATATTAATCATCAATTTGATTATCAAGGGTAAGAATCAAGAAACCCCATTCTTCTATGAAACCTGCGAGAGTTTTGGGGCCAGGAGGTAGGATTAATTTGATTTGATTATTGCTAATAATTAGCTCTAGAATGAATTACACAAGAGGTTCAAAGTCAAGATCATCATTCATCATCTTACAGATTTCGTAGTGAGAGAAGGGAAAAGAAGAACAGGACGATCAATTACCACTCTTAGTTTAGAAATTGATGAAACTGACCGCAACAATAATTTACATCTTCTTGTGTGTTAGATGATCCTCAAGCTTGCTCTATGGAGAAAATATGAAACAAAGGGAATTACAAGGCTGATGGAGGTAGTAGAGAGTGTGGAGAGTGGAAGAGTGAGAGATGGAATGAAGTGTCGAGAGTGAGAGAGTGAGCTGTGTGTGAGGGTTAATTTATTGAGGAGCTAATCCTTATCCAAGAGAAGCTTCTGAAAATAAAATCCTGGATATTTTGTATGAATAGGAAATTTTATTATATAATATTCCTATCTCCTTGATAGTTAATTTAACTCGTTAGTTAATTAATTATAAGCTTCAATACTCCAGCTTGTATACTAACAAAATTCTCAAATACTTATGTGCTCTTATTTTTCTTCACCTCATTGGTTTAAGCTATCCGAGAAAAAGAAATAATAACTTCGGTTATGGCAAATTTAAATTTGCCCAAGCATAAATCTTTTCAAATTTTTTTTATAACTTGTAATATATCTTATTTTAATCAATAATAAACTATACTTAAATACATTAAATAAGTTAAGAAAATGACTGGGTATTACAGGGCGCCTTGAAATAAATCTCCATGTCCCACAAGAAATTCACCAGCTCATTCGAACTACAGGCACCCTCAAACGGCTTAGGCTCCGGGACTTGAACTTTCGACACCGACCGATCTTGCTTAACAGATAGTGTGTGCTTCACGACACGCAAATCATCCAACAAATCCTCGATCTGAACATCAACTGCCGTTGTCAGGGACTTCACCTTTTTCTCGCACGACACTATCCGACTCTCCACAAATGATGGAGTTTCTTCCACTGAATTGCGCAACACCTCAACCGATGTCTTGATTGCACCGATGCAATCAAAGATGGACTCAACACCCGACGATGTTGAGACCTCTGGGCCCCTCTCGACCAAACCTTCCAAGTAACATTTCCTTTCCGGCGAGGTAAAGATTTTATGTTGCTCCTCTATTTTGGAGGGTAACATTTGGGAGATTGGGTTACTCTTAAGTAAGAGTAGTAGTTAATGATATAATTATAAAAGATAGCGACTACTTCGAGTGAGCCTAACTCCCAAAAAAAAAAAGGAAAAATTCTTCATTCATATCCTAAACACTCATACAATTCATCTGCTATTTAATTAAAATGGCACAAAACCTTCTTCTGCTATATCTGATTCCCAACTAAAAAGTGTGGAACACTAATAGATTATTGCACTGCTGGAAGCTTCATCTTATGTATGGGCCTTGCATCTTGGGGATCATTAATTGGGTCTATTCATTTGTTTATTTCACTTGACCCAATAGAATTGGATTCCTCATTGGTAAAACATGTAATGTGTGTGTGTGCGAGAGAGGGGGAGAATTATTGAATCACGAAAATGCCCAAGGCATGAAAGGATATTAATTCCCCTAAAAAGGATATTACTAGTACAAAAGAAGTAAAGTTGATGTATTTGATATAGGGGTGTTCAAAGTTTGGTTTAAACCGCAAACCAAATCGAACCAAACCGTATTTTATGGTTTGGTTTGGTTTATGGTTTCAAAAATATGGTTTGGTTAATATTTTTAAAAATTTATGGTTTATGGTTTAGGTTTGGTTTTTATAAAAATACAAACCAAACCAAACCGTAAACCAAAAAACCGTAATTAATATATTAATATTAATATTAATATTATTGTTTTATACTTATATTTATCATTCAAGTAATAGATATTTTTTATTATTCGTGCGAGATTGATTTGAGAGTTATACAATCTAATTAAAGAAAACAATTTAATATATTAAACCCTACAATCTATCATTTCAACCATAATTGTTTACTGCGGCGGCTGAATTTCTGTCTCTGTTTTCTTTTCTTCTTCTTCTTCTTTCAACTTGTAAGGTACACACGTTTTTTCTTAAACGTTTCTAATAAGTCTCTTGTGCAGCACTTATTTATTATTATATTGTGTATTACAGATGGCCGATTCCAACGACATTCCATTTGTAATATCTGAGGATCTTGAGAATAAGGATGTTGCTACTCAAAGCACTCAAGAATTAGTAGACGATGGAAAGATAAAACAGAAAAGAAAGGCTACAAAATCAAGGTCAGACATCTGGAACCACTTCACCCAATATAAGCAAAATGGAGTAGGAAAGTGTAAGTGTAACTACTGTGGTATTTCTTATAAGTGTACTCCAAACGTGAATGGTACTAGTACTTATAGGAAACACTTAGGGAAGTGCAGTAAATATCCACAAAATAAATGCAAAGATCTAGGGCCAAAGCAAACTCAATTGAGTTTTCAAGCTACTATAAATGAAGAAGGGCAAAAAGAAACATCTGTGAAAAATTGGATTTTTAACTATGAGAAATGTAGAAGTGGTTTAGCATACATGGTAATAGTTGACGAGCTTCCTTTTAGATTCGTTGAAGGCGAAGGATTTAAGCACTTTTGTTCTCAAATGCAAAATAAGTTTGTAGTGCCTTCTCGGACCACAGTTGCAAGAGATTGTTATGAGATGTTTATGGATGAGAAATTGAAATTAAAGAGCATTATAAAAGCGAATTGCAGCAGAGTTTGTCTAACTACAGACACATGGACCTCATTGCAAAAAATTAATTATATGTGCCTAATAGCTCACTTTATTGATAATGATTGGAAATTGAACAAGAGAATTTTAAACTTTTGTCCAATATCAAGTCATAAAGGTGAAGCCATAGGTAAAGCAATTGAAAAATGCTTGCTTGCTTGGGGTATTGAAAATGTGATGACCATTACTGTTGATAATGCAAGTTCTAATGACACTGCAGTCGCTTATTTGAAGAGAAGAGTCAATAATTGGGGGACAAGTGTCTTGAAAGGGGAGTTTATGCATGTGAGATGTGTTGCTCATATTATGAACTTAGTGGTCAATGATGGTCTGAAATTGGTAAATGATTCAGTTAATCGTGTTCGTAATGCTGTTAGATTTGTTAGATCGTCTCCGGCTAGACTTGAAAGGTTTAGAAAGTGTGCTTTGGATGCAAAAATTCCATCCCAAAGCTTGTTGTGTCTAGATGTTCCAACTCGATGGAACTCCACTTATTTGATGTTGGACACAACTTTGAAGTTTGAAACTGCATTTGATGTTTATGATGAAGAAGACCCCCACTATGGGGATGATCTTTGGGATAGTGATGGATATGGGAAAGGTTTGGGGAAGCCTATTGGTAGTGATTGGGATCACGTGAGGAACTTGATAAAATTATTAGAAGCTTTCTATAATTTGACTTTGCGTGTTTCTGGTTCTTCATATGTTACTTGTGATAGTTATTAAATGAGGTCACAGATATAGATTGTTTGTTGAAAGAATGGTGCAAAAGCTCTAATGATGATTTTAGAGGCATGGCTCTTAAAATGAAAGAGAAGTGTGATAAATATTGGGGTGATCCTAAGAAGTTAAATGTGATGTTATTTGTTGCTACTGTACTTGATCCTCGATATAAATGGGATTGTGTTAAGTATGGAATTTCTCAAATGTATGAGAAAGAAGTAGCTTTCACAGTATACAATCAAGTAAAGAAGACCCTTAATGATTTGTTTGAAGAGTATAGAGGTTCAAAATCATCGGTTTCAAGTTGTACTCGAAGTGGTGATTCCAATAGTGGGAATGTAGAATCTAGTTCACTAAGTAAGGGAATTATAAGGTCAAGGTACAAGAAGCTCAAAGCAACAAAAGACGATGGAGATACCAAATCAGAGGTCGAAAAGTACTTAGATGAAGAAACAGAGGATGATGTTGATGAATTTGATATTTTAAAATGGTGGTGTAATAATAAATCAAGATTTCCCACGCTTTCCCTTATAGCTCGAGATATTTTGGCTATTTCGGTTTCCACAGTTGCATCAGAGAGTGCTTTTAGCACCGGAGGTCGAGTTCTTGATCCTTTTAGGAGTTCACTAACTCCTAAGATAGTGGAGGCTCTCATTTGTGCTCAAGATTGGCTTCGCGCATCGCCCCTTGATATTGAAGAGAAATTGGATGATGTGCTGAAATTTGAGAATGGTATGTATTAAATTAGCCTTTTTTTTATTAAAGCTTTATTTCTACCACATTGTACATGAATTTCTATTTTTCTTGTTCTTCTTTTTTATTTACAGATTTTTCCAAGATCAGTCTAGCTCCTCCGATTATTGATAGCATAAAGCTTTGATGTCTTGTTTGTTACTTGAGGTAAATGATTCACTTTTTTAATATATTGCCTTTCTAATAAGTAGTCGTGCCACTGTCCATTAAATTGGATAGTGAAAATTTATTTTGCAATCATTTATGTTTCTAACATTATTGCTCTTGTTATTTTCGATACTATGCAGGTTCAAATTCAAGTTGCTGTTTTTGACAGAAAAGTGAAGGATATAAAATTATTTTACTATTTTTTATTTTGCTAAATAATGTTATCCTAGATTCTTAGTATATTTGTGTTAGTGCTCTTATCCTAGTTTAAGAGAAAAACGTATATGCATTTTGGTTTGGTTTTAGTACTTAATCGGTTTGGTTTGGTTTCAAAAAATTACAAAACCGTATTTTACAGTTTGGTTTGATTTTAGTATCGAACCGCACCGAATCAGACCGCAAACACCCCTAATTTGATAACACGATGTCACGTAAAACCCAAAAAATTGATTCTCGAAATTTAGTTTCGAAAGTCAACAACTATTATTCTTTTTTTTAGTCATTTTTGCCGAAGTTTTTGTGCTTTTTAAATCTATCTTTCCGGCCCTATAATTAATTTTGCACTTTATTATATATCTACACTAATATAATCAATATATACAGGCTTTCTTCGTTTAAATTACTTTCACACATGGCCATTATAACCACTAAAACATATCTTTGTTGTGTGCGTAAATTGTCCTAACACTAAAATAAATAGTTAATGCCTTTAGTTTCGGGATCGGGTTCCACCGTGACGTGATTTTTATATTTAATTGTTAGTTTGTTCCTCTCTCTTCCACACACAGTTTCGGCAGCCCTCCTCTCATTCAAGATCTATAGAATAATTATGAGTATAATTTATGTCACTGTTATATTTAAGGGTTGTTTTATTCATAAATTTCTATTCAAAACTCAAATATAAGATATTAATCCAACTTTCTAAATATATCTCCCCACAACACAAGTATGGTCTCATCCACCCTCTTCTGAAAGTTGACTTTGAAGTCCAACATTGATTCACTAAAGTTAACTCTTTGAATTTTGAATGTACAATCGACCTAAACAAAATAATCAATGCTTTAAAAGAAGATAAACTAATTTGACAGACTAATTAATATTTCATACAATTCGTTATTTTGCATCTAAATTAATCAGTTTTATTTGTAAAAACAAGGCAGAACTTTACCTTAAAAAAGAAGAAGCAAAACAATGTTTTTCATAGGAAGGAAAATCCTTGGGCGAGACCGGATCAATGTGAACCTGGTCGGACTTGGATCAATCTGTTGGCTTTTTAATTTTTTTTTCAATTTCTTTTTAAAATCTTATTTGAATTTTTTTTATTAATTTCAATCAGGGTATATTAATTTTCAATTAAATTTATTTCAAATTTAATTTTTAAATAAATCATATTTTAATTTTAAATTTTTTGAGAAAAATAAAAAAATCGGACGCATACACAATAAGCGCTGCAGGTGGGAAGCGCTCGTTGCATGGGAGTGTTACTCTTCATAGAATTGTTTTTTGAAATGGTAGAGTGTTGGTGTGAGAAAATGTCCAGATTTTTCATAGATATTTTATTTGAAATATCTCTCTCTCAAACTAACATAGTACTCCATCCATTCACGAAATGATGCTCATTTCGTGTCCGGCACGGAGATTAAGAAAATTGATAAAGTTGTTTTAAGTGGATAAAAATTAGAAAGTAGAGGCAGTGAGATAATGATAAAAAAATAGTGGTAATGATAAAAAAGAGGTGATATTGACCAAAAAGTAAGAATAAAGTTGTTGGGACCACAAAAAAGTAGAAATAAAATTGATATGAGGTGGGGTCATCAATAACAAGGGGTAGTGATTATAATAAAATAACGAGGGTATATTAATAAAAATAACGAAATATAACATCATTTAGTGAACATAAATAAGAGATGACTCGACATCATTTCATGGAGGGAGTAGAATCTTTTACTCTTTAAATTTGATTCCCGTAATAAATGCTAAGCGAGAGTTGGTGCGAGAATTAACTCAGAGAGAATGCAAACACTGAACAAGCTTAAAATCTCTCTGTTTATTTTCTATACGTGACCATAAACGCAAAGAGTCGAGAGAGAGAGAGAGAGTGAGCGCTTTTTTTGTGGTATCTCTCTCACTCAATCTTCACTCACTCACTCAAATTGCTGTTCGAAAAAATCCCCAAATTGACTACCCTCGTTGCCGGCGGCCCGCCGTCCTCCTTCCCTGTCGCTCGCCCTCGGCAGTCGAAAGCTACTTCGCCGCCCCAACTATAAGGTGAGCCTTCATATATAGTGATGAGTGTTTGTCTTATTTGAAATTGAATGCTTGAAAATGCATAGTTTAGAAACAAGTAGGAACCAATCTTGTTTACTATTTGATGTTTATGTCAATATTTATATTTTTGTGTGTGTTTGTGGGCATATTGAAGGGCTTTTATACGAAAAGCTGTAGCTTTTTTTTTTTTTTTTTGGTTTTACAATAATAAATTGTCTTAGTGTATGGTGAAAAGTTGTGAGTCCAGGAACAGAGGAAAATTAGGAAATGGTGATATAGTTAGTGTTTGTTATAAGTGGTTATAGATTAGAGACCATATTAAGTTAGAGAGTATTGGATAAAATAATTTTGTAGTAGTATATATTTAATTTTCTCCTACTTTCCTTTCACAGACGCAGAAGCCATGGAAACTACGTCTCAACATTCATTTTATAAGATCTTTATGGACTTTACTACCAAACTCGTAACTCATTTATTATCTTTCTAGCTCTCTTAACTTTTGTATTTCTTCCTCTTGTTTTGTTTGTTTGTTTAATTTGGTAATGAATGATCTTGTGTGTAGCGATTGCCAGACGGTTTCACCAAAAAGTACGGTTACGTGATACCTAAAAAAGCTAAGCTGAAAATCGCTTCTGGTGCTACATGGGAGGTGAGAGTGGAGCAATCAGAAGAGGAAGAGGGTTACTTCTTCATGAGAGGATATACCGAATTCTGTGGAGATATGGATCTTCAAATGCTGGAAATACTCGTCTTCTCGTATGATGGCTATTCCACATTCCACGTCTCCGTCTATCCACCCACGGCCTTTGAAAAGGACTCCAACTTCCAGGTTGTGAATAAATCCCAGCTTCCATGTTTTGTTCAAGAAATACCACGCTAGTAAATTGGTAAAACTACTTCCTCTCTCTCTTTCTATATTTGATAATCTTTACGATTTTATTTGTTTTCTAACTTTGGTTCGACTAAATTTCAGTATGTTCCGGTTGGTTTTCTTGAGGCATGTGGTTTGATCGACAAAACGAAAGTGAGGTTAGAGTATCCAGGTGGGGCGAGTGCACAAGTTGATTTGTATCGTAATAAATATTCAAGTTATCTCGGTTTGGGCTCGATAAATTTTCGAAGAGCAAACAAGTCGACCCTCAACAAGATGTATTCATTCGAGTTCATCCCAAGCAAGAATGTGATACGGGTTGAACCCGTCGGAGGAGGGGAAATTGAATATTAACTTTGGACTAAGTAAGAAAGACTATGTAACTTTTCTGGAGCTTCTTGTTAAATTTTGATCGAACTCACTTTGAATGTCTTAGAAGGTTTGGTTTTCTTCCTTCTGCATGTTTTCTTTTTTGAAATAGATAGATTTCTGCTAATTTTCTGTTAGTTTATTTGATCGATTAAAAAAAGTAACTCGGTATAAAAGCTTTTATATCATTTCATTATGATGGTGAAAGAGTGTTTTGATTCGAAGCTTCAAACTAATGCTAAAGTCCAAGAACTAGAACAGTTTAGCTTAATTGATTACATATTGGTTTAGGGTTATATATGCAAAATTAAAACTAAATCTTTTATTTTCAAGTCAAGCCTTAAAAGCCATTAACCACACATTAGATGGCCCAATTACATCAACTGAATTTAGGGACAGTCTCCTGTAGGTCAGCCGTACCATAAGGTCTGCCCCCGTATTGTGGTCTGTTCACTGTTCTACGCAGATTAGTAAAATTTTGGATCTCACGATGAGACCGTTTAACCCAAATTATTGCGTTCATTTGATTATCATGGAAATTGATTCAAAACTATGCAACAGTTTTCATTAGTGAGGAACGGCACAACTTACAAAGCAAAGAGTACAACTATGTTTGGATTGCTCGACATGCATGAACTGCATGGTTCACTCTGGAGTCAGTCGAGTTCTGGTCTGACTGATATCTTGATCGTGAACTGTCTTCTCAGTTTGGCTGACTTCTTCTGCTTGATCCTGTAAAGAGAAAATCCTTACGTTCAAACACTGAGCTCTAGTAAAGTTCAGACTGATAGCTTCATCTACTCGATTGGGGTCAATTGAGTTTTAGAATAAATCAAAACATTTACTAATTTTCCCAACAAATATAATCATATAAATCCTCCTCCATTCCTTATCCGTCCTTTTATTTTCAGTTGCTGTATTTGTCAAGGGGGTAATCATCATATAAATTCTCAAAATTTATTCCAAACTATCATCATATGTAGCGGTAGATATTATTATAAAACATGCATGCAGATGATGTTTAAATTCCTAATTTGAATTTACTAACTCCAAAAATAAAAATCTATCTAATTAAATTTATTAATTGATAAAAACAATTTATTGAAAAAAAAATTATCATCAATATAAGTTTATTTGCAATAAATTAGTTTCTATATAAATTTCTAACTATGTCAGAATTTTCGAGCCATAGATGAACATCCTTTAGTTTTGATATGGGATCAAATACGCAGGACCTAAATCAGAAGCCCAAACCTTGTTAGCTTGGCCCAAACTTTGAAGAAGCCCAACATGACTATTTCAGAGCTGAACTTATGAGAGAAAGAGAGAGCTGAAGAAGAGTTCAGCTCTGAACTTCCAAGGGCTGAAGAAGAGCCCTTTCCAAGACCTGACATGCTCGGCAGAGCTGGCGTGCTTCAGACTTGACGTGCTTCGGACCTGATCTCCTCGACCGAGCAGAGCTCGACCCTAGAAATTAGTATTATCAAACCTTTAAAGACGAAAATACCCCACACTATGGTAAGCTTATAAATACCCCCTTTCTAATATGAGGTATTATTATCTTCTTCTTCTTCATTACTATTTTCTTTTCTGTTTTAATTCTCAATACTCAAAGACTGACTTAAGCATCGGAGGGCCGACGCCGGAGGAAATCTACGGTGTTTCAGGCTTTTATGCAGGATCCTTGGCGAGGAGAAGGCGGGTCAAGTTCCAGCAAGGCTTTCTTCCGTCCGATTTACAAATGATTTTTTCCCTTTGTTGATAGATTAGCCTTCTTCTCATGAGGATCGTTTTATCCGATTTTATACTGTTCATTCACTTTCCTTCGTTGATAAGGCATTAACCAAGTCTTATCAAATTTATAAGATCTACGTGTTAGTATTTGCTGAATATTCAATTCAATATTGAGATAAAAGATAAAAAATGAGTCTCAGGCCCCACACCACCAAATTAGATAATAGGATAACAACTCCCTATATTAATCATGATTATTCTTTGAAAACGCCTTAATTAAGTATCGTAGTATTAGTATATACTCCCTCCGTCCACCAAAAAAGTCTCATTTGGGTTTCAGCATACAGATTAAGAAAGTTGGTAAAATTGTTGTGAGTGGAGTTAATTAAAGTCCCACTTATTAAGAGTGGAAGAAGTGGATTGGAAGTTAAAATTGTTGTGAGTGGAATAAGTGTCCCACTTATTGTTAGTAGAAAAGGTAAAATAGAGTTAAAGTTATTATTAATGGAATATGAGTCCCACATATTATGGGTGGAAGAAGTGAAATGGGAATGGAAGTTGTTGTAGGGCCCACTTGATTTGAGTAGAAAAAGGTAAGTAGGACTTTATTTGGTGGACAAATTTTTATAGACAAATAGGACTTTATTTCGTGGACGGAGGGAGTACATATTAGTTAATCTACGAATCATTGCAGAAAATTCTGACTAAATATATGTTCTCACTAGGCGTGCATTAATTACTTGCACCTGCTACCAGAAAAATAGAGGTGCATGATCATTTTTTTTCTTGTAAGGATTATCCAAAGGGCAATTTCCTTCGCCGAAGCAAGCAGAGAAAGTGTTGTTCTTGTAGTCAAAGCACCATTATCGTGGTCACCGAAGTTACCGCCCCCAAACGATTTGCTGAGGCACATAAGCCGGCTGTCATCGGTAAAGTAGATACATCCATCTCAAACCCCTGATTCTTGTACAGGGGCACCGAGCACGAGGTAAAGTAGATACATCCATCGGTAAAAAAGAGAATTGAAGGGTTGTATACTGAAAGCAAGCCTTTTATGCTCGTATACATTTGATACCTTGTATCTATTGTTATTTTTTCTATCTGAAATATTGTTATTGCACGATCATATTATAGTCCAATTATCTCATACCTAGATTACATGGTGTGTGATTTATCACAGAAGATCTTACAATCGGTAAGTTGAGATAGAAGTCGTGTTCATAGTTGAGACAACTTCAGACGAATTGTCGATTTAGACTGTAGCATAAATAGAAAATAGTTTGTCTTGGATATTTATTTATGCTAGTACATTTATGTATTGCACAGTGAGATGTATTTTTATATTCTGACTAATTAAGAATCAAGATCTCGGAGACTTAAGTGATCTTAACCTTAATTGAATTAATCAGTGTGAATAATTAATTGCCTATTACTTTGATTTATCATGGGTGAGAGTTCTGTTTGAAGCTCAATATACTCGATATCTTAGGTGATAGTGATTGTTATTAGATACGGGATTGAATTGCAATAAGAATCTATGTTTATCACCTGTATTTGGTCGCATTTTGGATAGTTTATTTGGTGCATTTTGGATGGTTTTCGACTTTGTTTGTAATTCTTTTAAGTCAGAAATGCACTAATCTTCTAGATCGAGTATTGTTTGATAGATGCAGGTTTTTGCTTCGGATTTACAGATAATTGTGCAAACTTGAAGAAATGTCAAGTTTGGGGCAAGGATATGTGATCGTTAAGAGAGGCGACCGCTCGTGAGTTGGTTTGAGTCGAACAAAGTACAGAACCATGGGAAGGCGATCGACTAAGCCAGGCGCTCGCTCAACATTCGGCACATGGAATGCGCTTTGCTCAAGCGCTCGCCTGTCATCATAGAATGAAGGATGAGCGAGGGACAGAGAGCAGCATTGGGTGATCGTCTATGACAGGCGATCGCTTGTCTTGAAGCAGGAAGGCGATGCAAGCGACCGCCTGGTTCAAGTGCTCGGCTGAGCTTGAAGCGGCGTTAAGGAAATAGTGCAAGGAAGCGATCGCCTGGTTCAAGCGCTCGCTTGTGTTGAGGCGGCGTTAAATCCCTATAAATAGGGATTAGATCAAATTATTTTTGTCTTCTGTTTTTCCGCCTCTAATTTAGAAACCAAGTTATTTTCTTTCCATTTTTTTTTTCTTTTCCAGTTCTAGATAGCTTTTCTTCGTTTAATTCGTACGGATTTGTGACAGAAATTTCACCACGGATTCGATTTTAATTTCCAGCTCTTCCGATTAAATTGTGAGTTTTTATTGCTAGTTTCAATTATGCTTATGAATCAATTTATGTTGTTAGAACTAGGGTATTATTTTTCTGCCTAGATTAATTCTTGTTCTTTAAATTCCTTAGATTAAAGCAAACCCCAATCAATCTTTACTGCTTTTATTTTCTTTTCAGTTCTTTTCGTAACACAATAGTGTCCCTGTTAAGTCTTCCTCAAGAGATACGATATTCGGGTTTAACTTGCTAATTCTATTTCAATCACGTTTAATTGCGTGCAATCTAGAATTTTTAGGTTGAACACCATGTCCAGACTGATAATATCTTCTCGAGGAACTTAATAAGTTTATCGTATTAAACCCTGCAAGAGAAATTAGTTGCGATTCGATAATAAGTTTAAATGGTAGTACTCGATATGTCGTTTATAATTAAATGACTGATTAATTAATTAATTGGCTGTCAGAGGAATTAATTAATTAATGGATATTGAATATCTTAAACGCATAGATTAGTTAAGCCAAATGCTAGCCCCGACTCACCTAACAAATTTAGTGGTAATTCAGTATTAATTTTCTAGTGAAATAAATTAATACTTGTGTTTCGATTTATATTTTTGGGCTGAATATGGAAATCGAGCACTGGGAGGTCAATACTTTATTCGAGCTAGTAGATCCCCGTTTGGCTCAATCAAGGCCTAACTCTCTATGGGCCAGCCACCTATTCCTAATCCATTTAAGCCTTTGGGCTTTATTTGATGGACTTAATAAGTAGGTTTATTATTTAGGTATTTAGTTACCTAGTATAAATAATAAGGAGTTTACTATTTTCTACTCACTTGTTACTTACGTGAAAACAAAAGAAACATAAAGTGGGAGAAAGGGAGGGGCGGTCAACCATAGGAGGAGAGGACTTGAAGCCGTTGCCACCCAACGATGAGTCTTGTCGAGGGAAACAAACGGAAGATCAACTCTGGAAGATCAGCGGCGAGTTGGAGGGTTCACCTCTGGTCATTGCTTTGAACGATGGCAGCTGCTCGTCGGAGCAATGATGGCATACGGCGTTGCTGCAGTGGTGGCAGCACGCTGTGATGTGTTTGTTTGCAGATTCCGGCGGAGAGCAGCGGCGGCGAATGGTGTAGTTGCAGCTGTTTCTAATCGCGAGTCGTCGATGGTGTGCTTGCGGCGGCGCAGTAGCGTGCGCGGTGACACATCTCGCTCGACGGCGAACTAGCAGCAACATCAGGGCTGACTTGTGCCACAGTGGTGGTGGTGCGGTCGTTGTGAAGCTCGTCATGGAATCTCCAAAGCAGCTGTGAACGAGGTGGAACTGGTGGTTGGGCTTGATTTCTGAGCTGTTGACCTAATTTTAGTTGGTTGACTAGTTCATTAATTAAAGGCCCAATTTTGTCTCTTAAAGAAAAGGCCCAGCTCGGTTTGGAAGAGGTGCATTTATTTATTTGGACTAGAATAAAAGCTTCAAGACGTCAAATACTATTATTGTAATAGTTAGGGGAAAAAATTTTCCTTTATTTATTTATTTATTTGTATTTTCTATTTTATTCGATGTAATAAAATAGGCAGGGACGAATAGGTTCCAAGATACTCATGATAGACGACAAGCACATATTTATTTATTTTTGTCGAGAAAAGCATGTTAGCATGTCGTGGACTTTAATCACCGTTATGTTCTAAAGCATGTAATTATTTGTGATAATGTGCAAATATATGCGTTTAGAAGAGCATGATAGGATTTATTACGTTTAATCTAAGCATATTTTAGATTTCAAGCGAGCATGTTTTACTATATGAGTTCTAGAACAATATGTTTAGATATTATGTGTCAACGTGATAAACATGCACAAACCTTTTGAGGAAAAGATTAAGCGGTAATTCAATTTTATTTATTAAAATTGATTAGACCTCCATAATTGGTTAAGACAAAGTGAGTTGTGGATTTGTGTAAACATCCACACTATTGTGGCTTGCACACGTTTACAATTTACAGATTTTGTCGGTTAAACTTCTAATTAAAATATTTTGATCTCGTGAGTAGTGAGAGTTATGCATGTAAACGTCCACACGAACGTGGCTTGCACGTATTAATTTCCTGCAAATTATTTTAGGAGAGATTGAAATAAGATAGTCATAAAGTTGGCTAAATTGTGGTCATAACTTAGGCATCAACTTTGAGTACAACTCCCCATCGGAGTCCCTTCTCAAGATTTACGTGGTCTAGATAAGGTCCGTTTATTGAACGTATTTTGTCATAAGATTAAGTTGACATGAGAACGGGTCAAAGGCTGGGTGCCTGGTCATGAGATGCGCCATAAACGTCCACACGAACGTGACTTACGTGTAATTCGATTGGGCTAATGGAGGTTTCAATTAATATTGTTTTATCAAAAGGTTACAATATTATTTGTTACGAAAAGATTATGAAAGTGGAACTTATATGCGTTTATTTTTTTGTTTATTTCAGATATGACTGAATCTCCACTATTGAATGTGCTTACTGCAAAGCCACTTACCGGTCCAAATTTTCGGAATGGAAGCACAACCTGGGATTTGTCCTCGATGCGGAGGGGTATAAGTTTGTGCTTACTACTCCCGCTCCCGCGAACCCAACTGCTCGGTCTTCCGATGAGCAAAGGGAGGTTCACCGGAGGTGGCATAGGGCGAATAATATGGATAAAGCCTATATGATGACCACTATGACCTCCAACTTTCAACTGCAGCATCAGTCGATACAGACTGCGGCTGAAATCATGAAGAACCTCGAGGAGCTCTTTGGTGAATCGGACCGTTCAGCTCGTTTTGAGCTTATGAGGAAACTTATGGCTTCTAGAATGACAGAGGGTTCGCCTGTGCACGAGCATGTGCTCGGGATGATTAATCATCTCAAAGAGCTAGATCTGCTCGGTGGAGGTATCGAAAATAAGGCTAAGGTCGATATGATACTCCACTCTCTCCCCAAGAGTTATAAGAACTTCCGTCTCAACGCAGTGATGGGTAAGAAGAAGTTCATTTTGAACGAATTGCTCAATGAACTCGTTGCTGCTGAGGGAGTTATGGGGAAGAGTCCACATGCATTAGCTACTGCTAAAGGCTCGCACTTTGCACCGAAAGGTGGGAAGAAGTGGAAAAAGCCAAGTGGCAAGAAAGGTCAAGGAAAAAGTGGGAGCAAGAATGTAGGTCCAACCGGTGGTGTTAAAAAGCCAAAGCCAAAGGGGAAAGGGAAATGCTACAAGTGTCAAAGAACTGGAGATTGGAAGGTTGATTATTCCTTGACGAATAATGCTCGAGGTAGATCTCTAGCCTTAGTAACTTAAACGTGTTTAGTTTCAAGTACTGCCCATTCGTGGGTGGTGGACTCGGGTGCAACTGATCATGTATGTTACACCTTGTAGGGGTTCCTACTGAAAAATGAGCTGAGTAGAGGCGAGCTGAACGTCTCCATGAAAAATGTAGCAAGTGTTGATGTCGCTGCTGTGGGAGATGTTTATTTATCTTTTGAGGGTCATGCTTTAGTTTTGAGAGACGTACTATATGTTTCTGTTTTTCAAAAAAACTTAATTTCTACCCGCCAGTTATGGAAAGACAGGTATTATGTTCTTTTGGATGATCGTGTTGCATTCATAAATGACGGAAAGTTTTTGTTTTATAGTACAACTGATTCTCTCTATACTATTACATGTATGTATGATTATTCTTTATCTGTTAAAGTTTTAACTTCAAATCAAAAGAAGAGATATGCTTTTTCTCTTGAGAATCAAACTCTTCTTTGGCATCTAAGATTGGGTCACATCAATCTGCGTAGGATCCAAAGACTGTTTTCCAATGGCTGGAGTCATTCCAAGTTGAACCAATCTCAGTCTGCGATTCTTGCATAGAAGGCGAGATGACGACTCATCCATTTCAATGCCAAAGGGTGTAGAGCCAAAGAAGTGTTAGAGCTTGTTCACTCTGACTTGTGCGGACTTATGTCCACTCAAGCTCGTAGAGGGTATGAGTATTTGGTCACTTCCATTGACGATTACTCGAGATACAGATACATTTACTTGTTACACTACAAGTATGAATGCTTTGACAAGTTTCAAACGTTCAAGGCAGAAGTAGAGACACGACATGGTAAAAGTATCAAGTCATTACGATCTGACCGCGGTGGCAAATAGCTCAGCAACGAGTTTAGAGAATACTTGTCGGTATCTGGAATTACATCTCAGTTAACTACACCGGGTACGCTCCAATAGAATGGTGTGGCAGAGAGAAGAAATCGAACACTTTTGGAGACGGTTTGATCCATGATGAGTTATGCTTCTTTACCAATTTCGTTCTGGGGGATATGCCTTGGAAACAATTAGTTACATTCTAAACTTAGTTCCTTCTAAGTAGGTGGCAAAGACCTCGTCCGAGCTGCGGTCCGGACGCAATCTTAGTCTTTCCCACATTCGGATTTGGAGCAGTCCAGCACATGTGCTAAACAAGGATGCCGATAAGTTGAGTTCTAGATCAGAAGTAAAGCAGTTTGTAGGATCCTAGAGGAACAAAAGGTGGTTACTTTTATTGTCCTAAGGATCAAAAAGTTATTATTAGCACTAACACAAGATTCTTGGAAGAGGACTATGTAAATAACCACAAGCCAAGAAGCGAGATTATACTCGAGGAAGTTAGAGGTGAGAGGAAAAGAAGTCAACAAACTTAGTCGTTTGTGCAAGATGAAGTACCTCTAGTATCATCAGATTCTGCACCGATACTAAATCTTCTATAGTACCTCGTCGCAGTGGGAGGGTAACGAAAAGCAAGTTACCCAATCGATATGCATTAGCCAATTAATCTTCAGTTCAGTGGACGACGGGCTTATCGAAGTTGACCCGTGGACTTACTCTGAGGCACTTGAAGATCCTAATGCTCTTTAATGGTATGAGTGTATGGTTTTAGAATTTGAATCCGTTACCACCATGGATGTATACGAGAAATGCGAGCTTCCAGAAGGCTGTGAAGCCATTAGTTGCAAGTGGGTATACAAGAGAAAGAGAGGACTGGACAGGAAGGTTACGGCCTTCAAAGCGAGACTAGTTTCAAAGGGTTACACCCAAAGAAAAGGAATCGATTACGATGAAACTTTTTTGCCAATAGCCATACTTAAGTCTATTCGAGCTCTCATGGCCATGGCTGCCCATATGAATCTAGAGGTATGGCAGATGAATGTCAAAACCGCATTCTTGAATGGATATCTTGAGGAAGATCGTGACATTTATATGTTGCAACCCAAGGGATTTATAAAAGAAGGTGAAAAGCATTTGGTGTGGAAGCTTAAAAAGTCTATTTATGGACTTAAGCAAGCTTATAGGTATAGAACAAGCGTTATGATGACAGTGTCAAAGCCCGAGGCTTTGAACAATGTGTCAATGACAGTTGTGTGTACCGAGTTTGTATCGATGGGAGTTTGGTATTCCTAATACTCTATGTCGATGATATACTTTTCATTATCGATAATGTGAATGTATTATCGGGCATTAAGAGTGGTTATCCCAACAGTTTCAAATGAAGGATTTGGGAGAGGCAGCGTACATTCTTAGGATTAAGGTCGGCCGAGATTGATCTAAAAGAATGTTGAGCTTGTCTCAAATGACCTATATTGATATTGTGTTGTCGTGCTTCAGCATGCAAGATGCCAAGAAAGGTTTTCTACCTTTCAAACATGGTGTCCCCCTATCTAAGGTGATGTGTCCTACGACACCAAAGGAGCTAGCGAACATGAAGAAGGTTCCTTATGCTTCAGCTATAGGTAGTTCATGTATGCCATGCATTGTACCAGGCCTAATATCTGCTACGCTGTTGGTGTGGCAGCTCGATGTCAAGAAAATCCTGGACAAGCTCATTGGACTGTTGTAAAGTACATACTCAAGTACCTTAAACGGACTAAGGAGTATGTGCTAGTTTACCAGTCCGATGATCTAACTCCGGTAGATTATGTTGACTCCGATTATCAAACTGGTAAGGACAAACAGAAGTCTACAACAGGCTATGTATTTATGTTTGGAGGTCGAGCCATTGTGTGGAGAAGTTTAACGCAGAAATGCATTTCACTATCCACAATGGAAGCCAAGTATGTGGCTGCTTGTGAAGCTACCAAAGAGGCTGTATGGCTCAGAAACTTCTTAGCAGAACTTGATGCGATTCCTAGTTTGTCGAGGTGCATCACAATTTATTGTGATAATGAGACTACAGTTTTGAACTATAAGGAATCAAGGTGTCATCAAGTTGCAAAGCACATTGACATTAGATATCACTATATCCGGCAGCTCGCACTACAAGAAAAATGGTTATAGACGACGGGAAAATCGCGTTGTCTATAACAAAAATTCCCGTCGTCTATAGCCTCGTAGTCTATTAAGGGCGGTTATAGACGACGGGAATTTCCCGTCGTCTATGAGTATTATAGACAACGGGGAATTAGGCTATAGACGACGGTGATTTCCCGTTGTCTATGAGACTAATAAACAACGGTATTTTTATTCTAGACAACAGATTTTACCCGTCGTCTATAATAACAGCAAAAATTAAAAAATTAAAAAAATTAAAAAAAGCCTACAGGATTTATAATAAGCTGACATTTTATTATAATTAACAACATAAACATATTCATTACACTTAAAATAAGTTTGCAACAAGTCAATAATAGCACCAACTACCAAAATACAATATTGACAACACAAATTTTGAACATACTATAATTTTCCTCCACTTCAACTCTTCTTCCTCCCACACCTTCTCCATATAGTCTTTCGCAGCCTTTCGCATGTCATCTGAGAAGTCCATCCCTTCGGATACCTGTAATCATGATATCTAAATGTGAATGCCTCTTAGAAGTATTTCTGAAGCAAATACTAGCTATCTAGGGTCTTGAGTTTGGCTATCTAAATTAGCTATATATTCATGATTTGTAGACAGCGAAAGCTTGCTAACAACTTCATTAACTTAGAATGTATAAAATGTACTTGAGGACATATGAACAGCTAACAATTAGTAAAATGTACAAAAAAAAAAAACAATTAGTAAAATGTAGCAGAATGGACTAAATTACCTTCCCTCGACAGACAGCTAAAACAGTCGCCCTTTCTTGCTCAGTATCTTGTGTGGACTCTACCAAATTGCTATTGTTAAGGCCAATCGTTATACCTCGTACCATTGACTCTCTTGTGCCATGAGTATGTGATGATAGTATTCCTTTAGTGTAGCCTCAAAAGAATCATGGCTGCTTCCTCTTGGTTCTGAAAGGAAGCATGTAATAGCTTTCGTCCAGTCATAAAAATTTGTGTTTCTAGTGGGCAGGATTCAGAAGCTTACCAACAAAAACGGATTTCTGTGCATTAAATCGAGACCATAGGCCTGTATCCTTCCACCTTGTGCTTAATTTATCCAGAAGCTTGTAACTAGGAAAGAAAACCAGACAACCACCAGGAACAACTTTGCATATTTCCTCCAGAGATGTGCCAAGTGCATCCTTTTTTTACAAGAACACAGATAATTATCATATGTAGTAAGAAAACAAGATTCTTTTGACCTCATACATGCACTGCATTTCTCTTAGATGATGTAATAAGTTTGATTATGCATATGTATGGCAATAACAACATGGCTTGTTGCAAGGAATTATCAAGGCATTGTGATTTCCATAATGTATGTGCACAGAAATACGAAGATGCCTTCCAAGAAAAGAAAGGACAAAACATAAGATGATAATACATAGAAGAAGAGAATGGGACTTACATCTAATTGATACCGAGCTGAAAAGTGAATTAGAAGAATAGCTTTGTTCTGGAACCTATCTGCATGACTAAGTATCTGGTGGTGCAATAATTCAGTGCAAATTGAAACCACAATCAGCATTAAATACCAGAATATCAGGATCGGGAAGGAAGGAAAATGAAAGAGCATCAGTGCATTAACCTCAGATAGATGTGTATGTCCGTAATCTCTTGCATCCTCAACTGAGCATGAATTCTCCACGTACGTGCTCTAATGAGGGGCCGAAACAAGGAGATTTGGAATCATTAACTTATTAATGACTCACCTTTTTCAAGAAAAAAAAACTTATTAATGACTCACACTATGAATTATTCAGCTTAGATCTGAAGAAGGTCCCATATGATAAGCCTGACTTTATATCAAATAACACCTTCTGAATATCTAAAATTTTGGTCATTATCATAAACTTTTTGCAATATGTTAACCTATTAAAGGATGAACTTGAAGAAAATGTTAAAGAAATAAGAAATCAGACAATTACAAATATCTATGCAAATCAGACAACTAGTATGTTCCATCATATAATCATCCATGTATCAACAAGTTTTCTATGAAATGCTTAAAAAGTTTTCTATGAAGGATTTGAAGGATTACACGAACAAACAAGCTCAAATTTGTTCAATTTGTCAAAATATGGAGTAGATTAGCCCATATTTTATTCATCTATCTAAGCTTCACTCAAATTAAACACAACACACCACATTTGAAGAGATAGGCAGAAAATAAAGTATTCAACTAAATTAACCACAAAACTTAATTGGAAACAGAGAATCACAAACACAGATTGACAGAAATAATCACCTCAACGAAGTTGGTGAATTTGGATCCCTATTCACAACCAAACGATGAACCTGCAACAAAAGAGTGAATAAGATCCTCAAAATTCACACACACAAAGGAAATTCAAAAAGGAGACAGAAATTCGAATCAATTCACGAAAACAACTTGAAGAAATTACCTCGTACTCGACCTTATGTTTCTCGGATTCCTCGAGAGGAATGTAGTACTTGGCCAATCGAGTTTTCCCTTGCGTGTTCTGCAACAGTATGAACCAGATCTGCCAGATTCAACAAGACACGAAAACAAACTCGTTATACAGAAAAATCATACAAATTTTGGATCATTTAAATTGAGAACAAAAGAGAGGGTTTACCATTTTCGAAGAACTGAAACGAGAATTTGAGCTCTGCAACGAATAATAGTAAATATTTTGAAGTGAATGGGTTAATTGCGTGGCTGATTTGGTCCGTGCTTCCCTATATTGACTTCAATTTCACCATTTTTATGGTACGCGCTCTGCAAAGAAAATTATACTAGAGGTAGGGGGAGGAGAAGGATAGGCTGCGGCGAATGAGGCTGGTGTCGACGGTGGAAGAAGACAATGTTACAGTGAAGGGAGGCAGCGGTGGTGACGGGAGGCGGCAGTGGTGACGGGAGGCGGCGAGGCTGCGGCGAAGGAGGCGGGTGTCGACGGAGGAAGAATACAATGTTACAGTGATGGGAGGCGGCAGTGGTGATGGGACGCGGCGGTGGTGATGACGGGAGGCCCCTGTGGTGACGGTAGGCGGCGGTGGGAGAAGAGTTTGCCTGAGAAGATGAAGAAGAGCAGCGCAGCAGACGAGCGGGAGTTATAAACTCAAATTAGGGTATTTGGCTCCAATTATTTTTAATTATAAAAATGAAAAATAAAAAAAGAAATTATAAAGAGTAAACGACGTCGTTCGGAATTTTTTTTTAAGTGCGGTAATAGACGACGGGATTTTTAACCACGTCGTCTATAACCGAGGTCAACAGAGACAACGGGGTATATACCGTCGTCTATTTCATAAAAAGACGACAGGAAAATCTTCGCGTTGTCTATCAGCGTACGAAAGCGGTAATAGACGACGGGATTTGTGTACCGTCACCTATTTAACTGCTTATAGACAACGTGATAAACATCTCCCATCGTCTATTATTTTATAGACAACGCGAGTAAAATTCCCGTCGTCTATCACGCGTAGTCTATTACCATTTTTCTTGTAGTGTCGTGAAGCATGGAAAAGTGGCAGTAGTGCATATTGCGGGAGTTAATAATCTGGCTGATCCATTTACAAAGAGTCTGCCAGCCTTAACGTTCAACATGAATGTTAAAGGAGTTGGGGTACGCAACCTCCCAATACTAAATTAAACTTTAGTATAGGTGGGAGAAAGTATAATAGATAGATGGATATTATCTGTATTATCTGTTTGAACAGTCGCACTGTATACTAAAAGTTTGCTTTAGTATAAGTGGGAGAATTGAAAGGTTGTATACTGAAAGCAAGCCTTTTATACTTGTATACATTTGATACCTTGTATCCAGTGTTATTCTTCTATCTGAAATATTGTTATTGCATGATCATATTATAGTCCAATTATCTTATACCTAGATTATATGGTGTGTGGTTTATCACAGAAGATCTTATAATCAGTAAAGTTGAGATAGAAGTCGTGTTCACAGTTGAGACAACTTCAAACGAGTTGTCGGTTTAGACTATAGCATAAATAGAAAATAGTTTGTCTTCGCTATTTATTTATGCTAGTACATTTATATATTGAATGGATCACAGGAGATGTATTCCTATATTCTGACTAATTAAGAATCAAGATCTCGAAGACTTAAGTGATCTTAACCTTAATTGAATTAATCGGTGTGAATAATTGATTGTCTATTACTTTTGATTTATCATGGGTGAGAGCTCTGTCTGAAGCTCAATATACTCGATATCTTGGGTGATAGCGATTGTTATTTGATACGCGATTGAATTCTAACAAGGATCCGTGTCCTGCTAATAACAAACTGATAATATCCTCTCGAGGAACTTAATAAGTTTATCGTATTAAACCCTGCAAGTGGAATTAGTTCCAATACAATAATAAATTTAAGTGGTAGTACTCGAGATATCGTTTATAATTAAATGACTGATTAGTTAATTAATTGACCATCAGATGAATTAATTAATTAATGAATATTGAATATCTTAAATGCGGAGATTAATTAAGTCAAATGCTAGCCCCGACTCACCTAACGAATTTAATGGTAATTCAGTATTAATTTTCTAGTGGAATAAATTAATACTTGTATGTCGATTTATATTTTTGGGCTAAATATGGAAATCGAGCACTGGAAGGTCAATACTTTATTCGAACTAGTAGACCCCTGTTTGGCCTAATCAAGGCCTAGCTCTCTATGGGCCAGCCGCTTATTCCTAATCCATTTAAGCCTTTGGCTTTGTTTGATGGACTTAATAAAAGCGCTTATTATTTAGGTATTTAATTACGAGCAAAAAGTCAAAATAGCACTTCCTAAAAACAAAAGACGAATTCTAGCCATTGAAAACAAAAAGTGTCCAAATAGCTATTTGTTTTATTTTGGGACTTTTATACCCTTATAGAAGGATTTATACCCTTTTATATCTTTATAGGTATACACGAAGGATTTATACCCTTTTATACTCTCTACTCTTATATGAGATATGCATTCGTGTATGTTTTTTCCGGCCAAAATTTTCCGGCCAAAAAATTCCGGCCAAAATTTTCCGCAACAATTTCCGGCCAAAAATTTTCCGGCCAAAAATTTTCGGCGACGGAGGTCTTCTTCTCCGGCAACGACGATCTTCTTGTATGAGATTGTTCTTGTATGTATTTATGCATTCGTGTATGCGTGAATGCATTCATGTATAAGATCATTCTTCTATCGCTTTTTTCTTGTATGAAATATGCATTCGTGTATGTTTTTTTCTTCGTGTATGATGCATACACGAAAACTAATCTTCATGTATGATTTAAATTTGAAATTTTTGGCGGCGAAAATTTTCATGTATGATGCATACATGAATGTTAGTCTTCGTGTACGATGCATACACGAAGATTAGTTTTCATGTATGATGCATACATGAAGTTATGCTTCGTGTATGATTCAAATTTTCGCCGGAATTTTTTGCCGGAAAACTTTTGCCGGAAATTTTTCGTGTATGTAAATATGCTACATTTTCTTGTATGAAGCCATTTCTTGTGTGTAGGTTATTCTTGTATGTGTGTATTCTTATATGTATCAATTCATGTATGTAACTCTTACTGGAGATACCACTTCCTGTATGCTAAGTTTCGTGTATGTAAATATTCTTGTTTGTAAATATGTTAGGTTTTTCCTGTATGCCAGACTTTTCTTGTATGGCCAATCTTTCTTGTATGCTACATATTCTTGTACGTAGCCATTTCTTGTATGTGAATATGTGCATGTCAGGGTACGCATATCTTATTGTATGTGAAATATTGTTGTGTGTAGGTTCTTCTTGTATGTCTAGTTTCTTGTATGCATCAACTCATGTATGCTACACCTTTTCTTGTATGTTACTTTATGTGTATGTGACTCTTGTACATGTATGTTACTTTTCATGTATGCTACTAAGTACTCTTGTACATGTATGTTACTTTTCATGTATGTATACCACTTCCTGTATGCTAAGTTTCTTGTATGTAAGTAATCTTGGCTGTAAATATGTTTGTTTTTTCCTGTATGTAAGATTTTTCTTGTATGGCAAACTATTCTTGTATACTCATTAAGGGTATTTATGTCATTTTAAAAACTAAAAGGCTATTCTACACTTTTTAAAATGTGAGTGACATTTTAACTTTTTTTGCTAGAAAAAGGGCTATTTTACACTATTACCTCTTTAATTACCTAGTATAAATAATGAGTCAACTATTTTCTACTCACTTGTTACTCACGTGAAAACAAAAGAAAAAGAAATCTGTGAGTGGGAGAAAGGGAGCGGCGGTCAGCCATAGGAGAAGATGACTCGAAGCCGTTGCCACCCTACGACGAGTCTTGCCATGGGAAACAAATGGAAGATCAACTCTGGAGTCGATTACTTCTCGTTTCGCAGGTATTCCTTGATTCCTTCTCGATAGGAGCATATTTAAGGAAAAGATTTTGTATTTACTTGTTAGACATTCGGAATGGATCGTGAGCGCACAAATCGGCCTTCAAAAGTCGGTTCCTACATAGCAAACATAGAATTAACCTAATTCGTCAAACAAATTCTAAATATTCCGGCTATTAAAACAAATGAAAGCTAATTAACAAATGAATATAATAGATCGTGAATTTGATTCCACTGGAACTGGGAGAACCGTAATGAAGATTTCAATACATTTGAATTCGATAAATAACTCGAAGCATGCGAGAGAAGGTTCCGGCGATATGTGTCAGGCCCACTAGCTCCGTTTAGAATTTTTAAGGGTTTCCAAAGTAATCCGCCATTGCTGGTACTGCTCAGTCTTCCCCAAATTTTCATTGTTAACTGATCAGCTTTTGCTCTCTCTGAGTTGATTCTCTGTTTCCCGGCGGCCGCGTCTGGCGCTTTAGCAGCAGTTACAATATGCAGTATTCGTCGGATCAAGTTTTGAACGATTGGATTAAGTTGGATGATATAATCTTTCATGCAACTTATGCTCTCTCTTTGAGTTTGGGCCGCAATCTAACTTAATTTGTACTAACTTTGTAGTAAAGTTCAATTTTTTTTACATGGTAGCCCGAAAAGATTTTCTTTATATATTTATTACCTAAAGACTAAAGTTTTATATTGATGCAAAATTAATCTTTTAAAACTTTGTATTCATGAAGAACGTTAATATATCTCCAATTGGATAAGAAACATTGTTTATAAGTGTTTTAAAAATTTGTTTAGAGTTTATCTCTTCTTTTATATCAAAATATTTTTCTATCAGCTGAGAATTTTTTTGAAGGATGTAACTTTGATTATTAATTTTATTGTTATTCTTCTGAGGACCACTTATAACTTCCCGTCGTCCTTCTTCAATAATTAGATCAAACACTTTTATCAATAGATCTGATTGTAAGATTAATACATGGCAAATTAACCGCCTACTCAACTCAGCAACAAGAACAACTATAACTCGATGAACGAATTACAGAAAACCAAAAACGGAGAACTCATGCATGATTGTGAACAGTAAAGCACTCAATCAATTTACGTGGTTTGATCTCTTGCGAGATCTACATCGACGGAGGGTCAACGGAGAAATCTTATTCATGATCCAAACTCTTAACTGCGATTACAATGGAAATCGAAGTAGAAAATGTGCAGAAAAACCTAACTCTACCCCTTCTTCCTCCCTTCAACTCTCTCTCTCTCTTGGATGAAGGGTTGTATACAAAAGCAAGACGTTTGCTTATATATGATTGTTATATATTGTTCTATATGAAATTATTTACTATTGCATATTAATTGTTTGTCCAATTATCTCAATATTAAAGATTATATTTGTAGATCACAGAAGATTATATAATCGATATCTTATGAGATATAAACTAATATTCACAATCGAGACAATTTGGACGAGTTGTTGGTTTAGATTGTAGCATAATAGTATTAAATAGTTTATCTTGACTATTTATTTATACGTTAATCCTATTGAAAAGATCACAGTAAGATTAATTCTTTGTTCTGACTTATTAAGAATTAAAGATGCTGGTGACTTATATAGTCTTAACCTTAATTAGACTTATCAGTATGAATAAGTGTTTGACTATTTCTTTGATCTATCATAAATGAGAACTTAATATTTGTTCGAATATTTCGTATTTTGGGCAATGACGGTTCTTATTTGATATTTGATGAAGCTGCAATAAGGATTCGTGTCCTATTAATTATGGGATGATGATTTTATCCTCTCGAGGAACTTAAAACGCTTATTATATCAAACCCTGCAGTTAGGGATGTCAATTGAACTCGAACCTGACGGGTCGACCCGAGTGACCTGAAAAAAGTAAAGGGTTAGGGTTGTATGTTTACAACCCGAATACATAAATGAGTTATTAGGAGTTCAAATTTTTTTGGGCCACTAACCTAGGGCGGTTTGCACTTTTGGGCCATTATCTTTTGACCCGACAAAATTAGGCCTTTAAAATTAAAAATTGGCAGTTTTAGGCCAAATTTTGGCCCGAACGGGCTATTTAGTGCCACATAGAGCCCGGTTGCTAAGCTGGCAATATTTTTTTTCCAGTTTTAGCAAACACAAAATTTTAACCAAAAATAACAAATTTAGAATGATGCATGTTTATAATTTATATACGAAAATGTAGCATTAAATTTGTAAATATATTTCAACAAAATTCAATAATTTAAAAATAAAACCAAAACCCAACATCACAATCTCATAATCATATCCATCAACAACTATCATAGATCACGAAAATACACCAATCAACAAAAAAGATTTAAGATGTCAATCATTAAAAATCATTAGCTGTCAAAAAAGGTATGTGCTGCTCCATTAATTACACAAACTGAGAAGATGCACTTACACATAATAGATGCAATCAACAATGTGAATTCATATAATTTCAAACAACAAAAAACATGGACTGCATCAAAGTAAAAAACACATCTCTCAAAACCATCAGTTTTCATTCATCATTCACTTGCGCTTTTTTTTGCAATTCTGCTAAGGAGACAAAACATACATAAATCTATCAAACCTACCCTTCCCCTCGTCATCATCTAACATTCCAAGAATCACAGCGGAACCAGGATTGGTCCTTCTCAACTCATCAGAGTATTGCCACAATTTAGAATACTGGACTTCAGGATCTCCCTCAAGTAATTTTTCAGCAAATTTCTTAGCTCTATATGCTTGATCCTTAGAGATTTCAACACCAAGTTCAAGAACAACATCCTTCCTAAACACTTCTTCCTTTCTATTCCTATCAGTCATGAATTGCTTAATCTTGTTTTTAGCCAACCATTTTGGCTTCATGTTGTTGACATGAAAAGATTTATGACAATCATATTTCCTTACATATGTTGTAATCTGCCAGCTTTCTTCACCGTCAATCTTAGTAAGATGTATCTTCCAGTTACAAGCTTCATCTCCACACATAACATACATTCTCTCTTTTGTATTCCTAGAAAAGTTTGTTGGGAAAATTAGTAAAAGGTTTCAAAAGATACCAAAACCCTAATTGACCCCAACCGAGTAGATGGATGTCTTTAGCCTGATCTTAGCTAGAGCTCACTGTTTGAGCGTAGGAATTTTATCTTTACAAGTTTCAAGCAGAAGAAGTCAGCCGGACTAAAGAAGAAAGTTCGTGAAGAACTCATTGGAGGCCCAAACTCAGCTGAGACCCAGAATCAACTGAGGTCCAAACTCAGCTGAGACTCAGACTCGGTTGAGACATCAACCTCAACTAAAGCACGGACTCAGTTGGCCAGTAGCTCCTCAACTGACCCACGCAGCTGAAGGCATACAGTTCATGCATGAAGAGAAGTTGTGTCGAAGTCCGATGTCGCGAACCGGAGAAGAAAAGACTTTGAAGACACTAAAGACGAAGGAGTTGCAGTCCAGATTTGAATCTACTCGGAAACATAAGTCAGCTGGAGAACTTACTATAAATAGGCCGACAACAGTGACGTGCAAAAAGCAAAGGTCGCGGTTACCATTTTAGGAAAGTTTCCAGAAAAGCTGGTGGAGTGCCATACTTTTAGAGAGGTCAAACGGCTCTTTCCAACTGCTAGTTTGATCTTGCTCTATAAATAGAGGTCTCCACACCAAAGCTCAACACAGACACAAGAACAAACAAAAGAAGTTTTAAGATAGAAAAATCAAGAGTGAAGCGGTGGCAGCTTATCACCTCTTTCTCTCCAAGCAAGAAGACCTCTCCAGAAGTTCAGTCGAAGTAGCGTGAACATCCCTCCTCCTATTCTTCTATCTAACCTCTCATAAATCCCTTTTTCTTGATTGAGTCTAGATTATAGGTTCTTGCTTGTATTGTGTCTGTCCACATTCTCTCGCGAGAGATCGAGTCTGGAGCCTTAGGTTGAAGCCTCAACTTCCCTCAGTGTTGAAGGCTTCCTAGTTAGATACCCCCTCCCCCCCCCCCAAAAAAAAAAAAAATCCAAAATCTTAGGTCTGACTTTGAACTCGAATCAAACTCATCAGGTCCCTTGGAACCCATAATCCAATACCAGGTCCCTTGGAACTCGGAATCCAAGAATAGATCTCTTAAAACCCGGAATCTAAGACCTGGGTATACACTTGCCCGAAAAAGAGTTGTAAGGGTCTTGTTCGAACCCGTAATCGAACTGGTTAGGTTTGCTTGGAACCCGAAATTCAAGTGGGGCGTTTGGTAAGCACGCTTAAGCTAATATAGTGGATTACTTCCCCAAAAAGGAAGTCGTGGACGTAGGAGGTCAATCTTTGAACCACGTTAAAATACTGTGTACTTTACATTCTGCATTTTACATTCAATATTTTATATTTGATTACCTAAACAACTGCCTCAACATACAAACTGCATACAAATTGCATTTTACAAACTGCACTAATTAGGGAACTTGACCTTCCCCATATTCACAAAGGTTACAGTTTTTGTAACGAGTTTAAACGCCACCATCCTCCGCAACGCAAAACTGATTAAAACCTCAGTTGATGCATACAGCTGAACTTTAGGCATAGGAGCCAGCTGTGCTGCCAACTGTGTGATCAGCTCCAACTGACTCTTCCAGTTGTCGAGCCACTGACCTGAGCAGTATAACTTAGTAAAAAGACTTTAGCAAATTAAAAATTACTACTGGTGTATTCCGCCCCTTCCTCTCCCCTCCATACACCAGGTACTCGTTACCGGGACCATCAAAGTTCAATGTTCTTCTAATTCTAATAGCATGTGATTGCACAACATCTTTAAACAACTTTTTAGAACTAAATAACATCTCAAGTTTAAATTCAGGTTCAACGATCACTTTAGGATTAAAAACTGGAAAACCTTGGTTCTCTACCTCACCATTAGAATCCATCCCCTCATAAAAATCAGCTGCAGATTCATTAATAACATCCACTTTTATATCACTATCATCATCTCCCTGAGGCACTTCATTCTCAGCCTCCGATGATACATGTGCATCAAACATGTTATTTTTACTCTCACTTTCATCTTGCATGCGGTAATCACTATCATTAAAGTCCTCTAAGTCAAACCCCTCTTTCATAGATTCTCCCTCTCCCTCAAGTGTTATATCATCTGATTTTCTTTTGTCTAAGGAAGAACCCTCACCAACAGCTTTCTCTACTATAACAAGTTGTGACCCAAGCTTATCACTCACTTCTGGTGATTTAAACCTCAAATCTCTCATATGCCCTTCTACTATATAGAAATGAACTTGTCTACGCCCCAACTTGTTTACAACAAATTTTCTTACTTCTTCATCAGAGGTTAAAAGATCCATATATATTATTGTTAACAAAAGTATACAGCATAAATTCACCATCAACTAACAACCATTGTTTCACGCTATTTTTTAAAGTTGTTATGCCTAGTTGCTTAGCCACAACATAGTCCAACACTAACCTCTTACCACCACTATATTTTGGAGTAGGAGTTAAAACAAATTTCCTGCCATAATGAAGTATAACATACACACCAGATGGTTCTGCAAAAAAAGAAGTACAAATATTAAATTCACATTATCAAAACTGAAAATGAAGAGTAAAGCACAATATCAAAATAAAAAATAAAAATAAAAAAATGAAGATCACTAATATCAATAATAACTTGCAAGAAAAGAGTTGAGCACATTATCAAAGACGAGGTATGTTCATGGAGAAGGGCTCAAAAGATAGATAAATGGTAGACAAAATTTGCTCAAGATGAAAAAAACTTGTATATATCTTTTGTAAATAAAATAATTGTCTTCTAAAAATGTGATTTTAAGCACAAGGAACATGCAGATCAATAGATCTAAAAAGGCGTATAAATACCAAATGAAATAACCTACTAGTATATACCCATAATCAACAAATCGGTATCGTATTGATTAAACCCTCAACAACTTACAACCACAAACAATAACTTATAGACTAACCATACTTACATACAAACATCCTTTAATGCTCATGTTAAATCTAGAGTTTAAGCTAAAATTACTTATTGTAAAGAGGAGGTGGCCGATTTGCCTTATTCACATCTCTCGCGTTCACCATTTCTTTCACCAGCAAAATTCGAGGTTATAGCATCCAGTCGAGACGTGGCGATCGATCGCTTCAAGATTTAACCTTTCATCAGTGTAAATGGAGACGATATTTGTCAATGGGAGAAGGGATTTTGTCGATAGGGTTTTGTTTCTGATTTTGGGGGATTTGGAAATGAGAGAAAACTATCTCGATAAACATCATCTCCTCATTTCATAAGGTGAAAAAAAAGTAATAATAATAATAAATTAGTAATAATATAAAATAATAATAATAAATTATTGCCAGCACAACACTCGGGCTCTATGTCGTACTAAATAGCCTTTGCCTAAAACTGCCAATTTTTTAGTTTAATGGCCTAATTTTGTCGAGCCAAAAGATAGTGGTCCAAAGTGCAAATCGTCCTAAGTTAGTGGCCCAAAAAAAATTGAAATCGAGTTATTGAGTTGGCCCGACAGGGTTGCAACCCTATTAGGGTTAACCTGAAAAGGGTTGGGGTCAACCCGACTAGCTCGAATAATACACCAGTAGCAATTTTTACTTTAAAAATCTTTTCACTGAGTTAACTGTTCAGGTCATTTTACTCAACAACTGGAAAAGTCAGTTGGAACTGCTTTACAAGTGAGATAGTCAGTTGAAGCTGATCACACGATTGGATGCACAGCTGACTTCTTGGACTGAGGGTCAGCTGTATAGTCTAACTGAGGTTTCAAAGAGTTTAGCGTTTGTGGAAGTTGGTGGAAATTTAAGCTCGTTAATAAAACTGAAACCTTTATGAAAACAGGGAAAAGTTAAGTTCATAAAGTTAGTTTAATTTGTGAGAGTGCAGTTTGTATGCAGTTTGTATGTTGGGTTAGTTGGTTAGATAACTGAATGTAAAATATTGTATGTAAATACAGAAAGTAAAGGACAAAGTATTTTAACGTGGTTCAGAGATTGACCTCCTACGTCCATGACTTCCTTTTCGGGCATGTAATCCACTAGATAAGCTTAGGCGTGCTTATCAAATGTTCCACTTGGTTTGCGGGTACCAAGCAACCTAACAAGTTCGATTATGGGTTTGAACAAGACCTTACAACACTTTTACGAGCAAGTGTACAGTCTGGGCTTAGATTACGGGTCTAAGGGAACCTAGTCATAAATTGCAGGTTCTAAGAGACCTTGTCTTTGATTACGGGTTCAAAGGGACATGGTCTTTGATTGAAGGCTCAAAGGGACCTAGTGACTTTCATTGTGGGTTCAAAATCAGACCTAAAGTTTAAGGGTTGAGGGTTTTTCCAACTAAGAAGCCTTCTACACAGAGAGAAGTGAAAAAAGAGACTGGATCTTTTGGGAGAGAGTCTGCTTAGAATCAAAATAAGCAGGAACCTATATTCTAGACTCGATAAAAAACGGGGCTTTTTGAGAGGCTAGATGGAAGAACAGGAGGAGGGGTGGACACTCGACTTCTACTGGTCTTCGACTGAGGTCCTCTTACTAAAGAGTAGGATAGTCTGCTGCTTCTTCGGCGCTGATGATTTTCTCTGTTCTATTTTTCTGCACTCGCCCAAAACTCTTGATCTCTCTCTTTGATGTGGAGTCCTCTATTTATAGAGGGAGATCTAATTAGCCGTTAGAAAGAGTCGTTTGATCTCTGCCAAAATCATGACACTCCACCTGCTTTTGATGTGGAGTCCTCTATTTATAGAGGGATGATCTTTGCTTTTTGCGACTCTGTGTTGTAGGTCCATTTATAGTAAGTTCTCCAGCTGACTTATGCTTTCAAGTAGATTTGAATTTGGACTTCAATTCTTCTGCCTTCAACTTCTTCAAAGTCTTCTCTTCTCAGTTTTGTGACGTTTGACTTCGACAAAACTTCTCTTCACGCTTGAGCTGCATGAGTCAGTTGAGGAGTCTGAGTTGCTGTCCAACTGAGTCTGTGGTACTGCTGAGCTTTGTGGTTCATCTGAGCTTGAGGGTCAGCTGAGCTTGGGTCTCAACTGAGTTCTTCACAAACTGCCTTCTTCAGTCCGACTGACTTCTTCTGCTTGAAACCTGTAAAGATAAAATTCCTACGCTCAGAGCTCTAGCTAAGTTCAGACTGATGGCTTTCATCTACTCGGTTGGAGTCAGTTGAGTTTTGGGATAAATCAAAACCTTTACTAATTTTCTCAACAGCCTAGATATATAAATCATACATATGTAAGTCGTTTTGTATATTATGTATATTTAATTAACCAAAATTATATATTAATCATACTCCCCCTTTTATTCTTCTTACACAAATGGTGAAGATAATGAAATTGAAATCAGAGATCAAGTTGAAGCCACTGCAAAAGTTATCAAGTAGAAGACGAGTATCATTCAATTGTTTAATTTTATTTGAAAGATAACAAATTAATGTTGAATTATTGTAACTTTTTATGTGCTATAACTATTAGACATATTTTGTTGGAAAGTCCTTTTTTTATTTAATTATATGTTTTATTTTTAAATCTTGTGACCCGACGGGCTAACCCGCAACCCGAAGGATTAGGTTAGGGTTGCGATTTTTCAACTCGAAAAAAATTTAACCCGACTTAATCCGAACCAAATAGCCCGACAATCCGATAGGGTTGACTCAAACCTGAAAGGGTTGACCCGATTGACATCCCTACTTGCAGTGAAATTAGTTCCGGTATAATAATAAGTTTAAGTGGTAGCACTCGAGATAATTATTTATTAGTAATTAATTAATTAATTAATTAATTGAATATTGTTAGTAGTATTTTAATTAATTAATGGATATTCGATAATCTTAAACACGGAGATTAATTAAGTTTAATACTAAACCCGACTCAACTAGATAACTAAGATGGTAAGTCAATCTTAATTCTTTATTGGAATGTGATGGTCCCGAAACGAGTTACTGGTGTATGGGGGGGGGGAATACACCAGTTAGGATTTAAAAACTTAAACCTGAAAAATCACTTCAACTGAGCAAAAAGGACTCAGTTGGAATCTCACAGCTGAGTAAGCGACCTCAGCTGGAAGAGTGAGGCTGTGCGGAATGTGGTGGAAAATAAACTCGTTAAAAACAACTCACGCAAAACAGCTCGGTTAGTCAAGAACCAAAACAGCTCGGTTGAAAAAGTGCAAATGAGGTTTGTATGTCAGTTAGATTGATCAGAAAAAAAATGCAAAAGCAACTGAATAAAAACAAACACAGACACACAGGATTTAACGTGGTTCGGAGATAACCCTCCTACGTCCACGGGGAGATGTGAATCCTCACACCTCAGTCCAAGTTCTTCTGGACAGAACCACTCAACTTACGCGGGCTGAGCAACCGTTAAGGATAAGTTTGCGGGTACTTATCGACCTTACAGATTAGTTTCCGGGCACTAAACAGCCTATGTCAAGTTTGCGGGTACTTGACGACCTGACTACTCAATTGCAGGAAGAGTAAGGTCCTAGCTCACTTTTTAGGGTGTGAGTGTGGGTGGGATTTCCAACTACAGCTCGATCACGAATGAGAGCTGGATCTAAGGCTTGAACGAATAAACACTCAAACTAAGATTTAAGACAGATTTTCACTCTATGAACCCTCAGCTACTAATGTTCTATCACTCTTGAACTCTCAGCTGCTGATGTTCTTAGAATAGGATTTTAGCAGATTTTTCTTTCGCTTGATTCTCTTGTGATTGCACTTTTCTCTCTTGCTTCAGTCTGTCTCATATATCTCTCGAATGAGAGAATGCCTCTATTTATAGGCGGAGAGAATCAACTAGCCGTTGGAGGAGCTGTTGATCTCTGATTGTTTGATAGCGAAGGCTTGTCTCTTATCTCTGCAGACTTTCCTGATATGGCATCTGTGCTCTTCTGCTTTCCATCTGAGACAGCCTTATGTTGGGCCAGATGGGGTAATGACTGAACGGTCAAACCCTCATGTGACTTTCTTTTGAAATTCAAATCTTAACCTTTCTGACAGTCAACCTCGATTCGTCGGTTGAAAGTCTTGATCTTCATCTGAGTGGTCTTCAGCTAATGTTCTGAACTGTTGGACTCTCAGTTGACTTTGAACTTCAAGCAGTTGATCTTCTTGTTCGAGTTCTACAACTGAGGTTCTGAAACTGAACACTCAGTTGTCTTCCCTGTATTTACTCAGTTGGGTTTGAACCTTCAGATGATCTGATGTTCTCTTCCTCTCTACTGCTTCTCATCTGACGAACCCTCAGTTGGTTTTCTTCACAACTGATGTTCTGAAGACTTCCCCTTGTTTGCATCTGAACATATGAACTCTCAGTTGTCTTTCTTCACAACTGATGTTCTGTCTGAGTGACGCCTTGTTGCCATCTTCAGCTGGAGACCTGTAAAGATAAAATCTTAACTTTGCTCAAACAGCGAGCCTAAATTCTAACATTAGGTTCTGGCAACGTCTACTCGGTTGGGGTCAGTCGGTTTTAGAATTCATCAAAACTCATAGTAATAAATTTCCCAACAATTTCCCCCTTTTTGATGATGCCAAAACCACTTACAACTTTAAACCACTATTGATCTAAAACTCACTAACTTATCTAAAATCTCAGTTGAAATTCTAGACAATCTATAAGATAAAACATCAAAGGGTTAGAACAGTTATAACATGATATTGAAAGACTTTGTGATTCAGAGCTTGGACAATGAGGAATTGTTCATCAAGGTGAATCGTATTATATACTTTGAAGTTTTTGTTACAACTGAAGGTTACAAGGTTAAGCATAAAACAGATAAAGATACAACAGATGCTTCAAAAACTACAACATTCAAAAACTTCATCAGCTCAAAAACTTTGACAGCTCAAAAATACTGTTGATCGTACTTGCTAAAGATACGGTTAAAGATTTCCTTCTTCGCCTCCGACTCGATCCCAGTGTTGACGCCGTGTTCCTTGCAGACTTGCCTTGCCTCAGCCATGATCGTATTTTTATTTGGCGTGCTCGTGCCTTTGATCATCGGAGGCGGTACCTGCACATCTTCGGAACTGGAACGGTGTTGGGATCAAGCTGAGCATTCAGCATAGCTCGCTTGAACAGACTAAACATTCCAGGGTCTCCAGATCTGAGTTCCCACAGGGCTTCCTTGAAGGCTTGCCTTGGGTCTTCAGTCGAGTCAACTTTCCTGTAGTAAAAGTCATTGACAAACTCATGCTTGAACTGCTCCCAGTCATCGTTCCACTCAGCATTCATCCACTTGTCAACATGTGGATACCGAGACGGGAGCGGAGCATCCTTCTGCAGTTGGCGCGTCGACTTCCTAGCCTCAGCCTTCATCTGGTGCTTGTTGATTCTTCGCACACTCCGGCTGGCTTTATTCCTGTCGACGTTCTTTTCCACCTTGGTGAGCTCCTTCTCGAACTTAGCCACCTTCTTGGCCTGATCGGCAGCGAACTTCTTGATCCAAGAGGGATTCAAATACTTCTCCTTGGACTCCCCCATAGCTTTGGCAGCTTCGATGCAGTCTTCAACAGATATTCCTCCGTCAAGTTCTGCTTCGAGCTCGACCGTAAGCTCGGCTACGAGGTCGTGGGAGACTTCCAGTTCGGGCTGCGATCCTTCAGCTCCTTCAGCTGGCACTCCTTCACCTTCAGCTTGCTGGAGAACAACTTTCCCTCATCCAGCAACAGCTGCTGGCTCCTTGTCTTCCCCAGCTGCTGGCTCCTTATCTTCCCCCTTTTTAGCATCATCCAAAAGGGTGGCTACAGTGCCATCCAGGGAGGTCAACTTGGCTTCAGCCTGTTGAACTCGGGAAAACAGTTCGTCAACAACATCCTTCTCAGCTACCTTCTTGGCCAACTCCAAGTCTTGGCGCTCCTGCTCAGCTCGCTGCACAGCTGCAAAGGTCGCAGAGACCTCTTTGTGGAGAGAGACAAACTCAGCTCGGAAAGAGGTGAACTGAGACATCCATTCCTGGTCCTGAGTCTGCTGGGACTTTGCGAGGTCAGATTAAGCAACGGTCTTGAACACGTTGAAATCCGAGCTGAGGCTCTGAACGGCCTTCCTTAGAGCCGAGACCTCCGAGCTGGAAGAAGTGGAGAGGTCTTCGAACTTGTGCTGTAGAGACGAGGAGAGGTGTTCCAGCTGATTCTTCAAGCTGGCATTTTCTGTCATCAGCTGCTGCATTCTGTCAGCTTCCTCCACCTTGCTCAGCTGGATCTTGGACAGCATCTCCTGCCTCAGCTGGTTCACCTTCTCCGAGATCAGCTCGCAGATGGCGTCGGTTGAGAGAGCTGGCTGATCGGAGGGTCCGGGCAGAAGTTGTGGTTGTGGCTGGGCAGCAGGCTCCGAGACAACCATGGCAGATCGGCTGGCGAGGTAGGCCTTGAGCTTGTCTTCTTCTCTCTTGGCCGCCTCATCAGCTGCGTCGACGTCGTCCATGCAGGAGGCATTCTTGGCTAGCATGTCATCAAGAAAGTGAACAGCTCCAGGATTGTTGCACAGCTCCCTGGTGTCTCTTCCTTCTTGGATGCTCTTATCCAGACGTCGTCGGAGCACAGCCACCTTCTGGTTGTATGCCACCTCCAGGTTTTGATAATCGAAGTACTCCCTCAGGTTGGACTCTTCGACCTTCAACCTGTCCCAACCATGGATCCTGAGGGTCTCCTCCTTCACGTACCAATAGCTGAATATGACGCTGAATTGGTAGAGCAGTTCCGTCCCGAAAACAGTAAATATGGGCATCGAGGTTGCCTCAGGGAACATGCCAATCAGCTTTCGGAAGCAGTAGCTGAGTCTTCCTTCATATTCAGCCAGGATCACCTGGCGGTTGGCTTCTTCGTCGATCTGAGAGGGGTCAATATCGAAGGTTACGGGTTCGATGGTTTCATCAACGTTGGTCAAAGAAATGGTCACAACGTTGGCATCGAGTGAGAGGCTCGGAATATCTGACTGAGGACCAGTTGAGAGAACTGGATCCTCTTTGGATGGAGAGTTGGCTGGCAGGAGGGTTTCTTCAGTCACAGGTGGGTTTACCTGGCTGGCATCAGCTCCAGTTTGACTGTCGTGGGACTCCTCAGATGAAGAGGAGTCATCTGAGGAGGAGCTGGAATCCTCCACTTGAATTTCTACGTCGTTAACTGCTTTCTCCTGACGCGGTTGAAGAATGAATCCAGCTGGGTCAACTGATTGGCTGGATTCGGTTGACTCCTTCGCCTCAGCCGGCTTAACCACTTCTGGACTTGTTGTGGATGGTTGAGCCGCTGGCTGGATGATCCTGATCCTTGGCCTCTTCTGCAGAGGTTCCTCCTCTTCCTCTTCTTCGTCTTCTTCCTCCTCAGCTACCTCCTCCAGCTGGCGCTTCGCCGGCTTGGTCCTCGAAGGGCGGCGAGCTGCTGACTCCACAGCTGGCTTGGGGGCACCCTTGGGGGTGTAGACAGCCTCCACAACGTCCCTTGCCTTCTTGGCTGTGGGGAACAGCGTCAGCTTATTGAACGGCGTGTCCTCACTGCCTTCCCATGTCAGCGGCAGTCCCTGTGTGGTTTGGAGGATGAGGGCAGAAATCTTTGTTCCAAAGTTGAGTGTCCCCTTGACACTCAACAGCAGTTCTCCGGACTCAGCTGTTGTCTCGGAGATTTTCTGCTTCTCCATCATCAGTTGATTTTCAACATAGCCCAGCCAGTCGACCTGGTGCTGTTCCTTCAGGGCCTTCTGTTGCTTGAGCTTTGGCCTGCTGATGTCGCCGAAGGCTCCTCCATATGCGAAGGCGCATTTGGAAATCACGTCGAAAAGCACTCGGTGCGCCGGCTTCAGCTTCGTCCTTTGCATGCTCCCCTTCAACGGCTCGGGAACAAGAAGAATGGTTTGAAGGAAGGCATCAGCTTCCTTGTCAGTGAAGTTCCCCACCACATCTGTGGCTTCGCGATTTCTGGGGATGAGCTTCTCTAGCTCCTTGGATACCTTTATCTCCACGGCGGTGTCTTCTACTGTTCAGGAGGTTCTGTGGCGTTGCTTGCACGGGATGATCGTGACAAGCCCATCTTTTGCAACACGCTGCAGATTCCAGTGGAAATGTACGACCTGCTTCCTGAGCAACAGGGACGGAGAGAGGGTTGCCCAGTCAAGCAGATGGTGGTCGGAGAGAATGGCGGCGACGGGAGCGAGCTCAGACGAGGAGAGAGCCGCTCTGGATAAAATTTGTTCGAAATGAATCTTCGACATCACCATGTCGAACGATTCCTGGAAAGTGGCAGGCTCTGAGGAAACCATCTTCTTTGAAGCTTTGGATTTGGGCGCCATCTCAAGTAGATATATATGCAAAGACGAGGAAAAAAAAACTTTACTGAAAATGGCGAAACAAGATTTGAGAAGATGATGAATAGTGAGTAAAGATATGCACGAAAAGAGAAGGTAAGGATCACTTCCTGATTTGCCGTATTATATAATCTTTGACTCGGATAAAATCAACGGCTAGGGTTAAATCGTGCGTATTTATCAACGGTTGTGATTTCGCGACTGTTGGGTAATTTTGACTGATATACCACGCGCGCGAGTGAGAAGGTGAATAGTTTAGGGTGTCAGCCCAGTCGCACTATAAAGTAAGGCTATAGGTGTTCGGCCAGACTTTTCATTAAATGCGACATGATGGCTTGTTTAGTCTAGCTGACATGTTCAGGAATGTTTGAATTTATTTCAAACATTCTCATTTAATATCATAACACCTTCAGTCATAAATGATACCTGGCAGCTGATGTCGATATCAGCTGTATACCTCAGTTGTGCTCCTCAGTTGCTGCATACCATCAGCTGACTCGAGTTCGTCTGTTCAGCTGACGTTTGATGTTTTCAGTTGGCAGTTCGCATCTGAGATTCCCCCTTTTATCTGAGCTTCCCCCTTAAGTCGATATCCGACTCTTTAGCTTAGATGGATCCTTATCAGCTCGGATGACTCTTCTGCTCGGATGACTCTTCTGCTCGGATGACTCTTCTGCTCGGATGAGTTTTTAGCTCGGATCCAAGAGTCCTAGAAGATCACACAGTATCTTGAACCGGACTTCAGGAAGAGGTTTGGTGAAGATGTCAGCTCTCTGAATCTCAGTTGGGATCTTCTCTATGGACACATCCTTTTTCTCAATATGATCTCGGATGAAATGATGGTGAATATCGATATGCTTAGTCCGAGAGTGGTGAACAGGGTTTAGAGAGATAGCTATGGCACTCGAGCTATCACAATGAATGGGAACCTGTCCAGTTGAGACTTCATAATCTCTCAGCTGCTGCTTCAGCCACAATACTTGCATGCAACAGCTTCCGACAGCCATATACTCTGACTCGGTTGTCGAAGTAGCAACACACGCTTGTTTCTTGGAGAACCATGAAACCAGCTTGCTTCCCATGAACTGACAGTGTCCAGAAGTAGACTTCCTGTCCAACCGATCTCCTGCTAGGTCGGCATCTGAGTATCCAGTAAGCTGGATATTGTCATCAGTTGGGTACCACAACCTAACATTGACAGTTCCCTTCAGATACTTAATGATGTTTTTTGCTGCCAACATGTGTGCTTCTCTTGGTTGGACTTGAAAACGAGCACACACTCCAACTGCGTATGAAATGTCTGGTCGGCTGGCAGTTAGGTAGAGCAGCGAACCGATGATCCCTCTATACTGGCTAGCATCAACGAGCTTTCCCTCTTGCATGTTCTTGTCTGGCAAGTCGGTTCATCATCTTGAAGTTCAGATGGTTGAGCCTTTTGTGCCACAGCCAGCTCACATCCGAACTGCTCTTTGACAACAGACAAGTGTCAGGGAGGCTGCTGTTCCAGTCAGCGTAGTATACATTCCCTGTTGGAGATCGATTTCCCAACAATATCACCTGCTTTGATCCGACATCTTTAACTCTGCAACCCTGTGCATCAAACTTGACAGAGAACCCATTATCACAGAATTGGCTGATGGAGAGCAGGTTATGCTTCAATCCATCAACAAAAGAGACATTAGAAATTGAAACATGATTGGTTTCAAGGGTACCGTAACCTCTGGTATAACCTTTTGAGTTATCACCAAAAGTAACTGATGGACCTTCTTTCTCCACGAAACTTCCAAGCAAATCCTTCAGATTTGTCATGTATTTCGAGCATCCACTATCCATCACCCACATTGTATCAGACGCCTTTTTCTTCCTCAGTTGTTTCTCCTGCACCTGCAAAGAGAAACTCGCTTAGGTCCCCAATTTCAGTTGGGTCCTGGAGGGTTAGAACCAGTTCCCGCTGGAACTGTGCGTCGCTTTTCCCGGTAAACTCGAATAGCCTTGTCATTCCAAATGATTTGCCCATTTTCATCAATTATAAAAACACCTCGGTTATCCTTAGGCTTGTTGTTAGAAATGATGCTCTGTTTCTTGGGAGGAGTTGGATTTCTCCCATGTTGGGCTTTAGGAGGTGAGGCTTTCCCCCTGTTTTGATGGCAATTCTTATCCTGTTGAGTTTGTCTGTGAGGTCGGACGCCCTGTTGGAATCTTTGTGGCTGATTATGATTCCAACTTCCTGAGGGTTGTCTGTAGTTGTTCATGCCCTGTTGATAATTAATATTATGGCATGAATATCTCTAGTTGTTTGACCAGTTCCTCATTGGTTGACTGGGTTGGAACCTTTGGTCGAACTGATGTTGGAACCGCTGTTGATTCAGATGATTGAGCCCGGGTCTGTTCTGAGGTCGGTTCCATTCCTTCTGACGTTGACTTTGAGGTTGATGCAGAGGTCGGTTCTGGTTCTGAGATCGGTTGCGGTTGTGCCTTCGACGCCTCTGATTCCTCTTCTGACTTTCGGAACATTCCCCCTCGGTTGATACCTCAACCGATGGAACATTCTGTCCTATATCAGCTACTCTTTTTCCCTTCTCAGTTGTAATTTTATTGGTCGTTTGAACTTGTTGAGAGGTGGAAGTTGAATAAGCTTCAGGAGACTCAGCTGTGTCTGGATCGACGGCTGTGACTTCTACTGGTTTGATGAAGGTTGCTGGTGGAATCCCAGTATCCTTGACAACATCATAACCGAGTCCTGACATGTCATCCATCTGTCTGCTGTAATTTAATAGGTTTTCGATGATCTTGGATGACTGATACAACTTGATTAGATTGTCCTTCTCAGTTTGCAACTCCTTGACGAGTACAGCTATCTGCTCGGTTTGTCCATCTGACTTCTTTATCAGCTGTTCGATCTGAGCATCTTGATTTTTCAACTGATCTTGCTATTCTTTGTTTTGCTTTGTCAACTCCTTATCAGCTGGAGCCTTAGCCTCGATCAGTTGACTCTTGAGATTCTCAATCTCCTGAGTTTGGCTCGTAATCAGATCCTCTTTTTCGGTTAAGGAATCTTCAAGCTTGGCGAACTGAGCTTGAAGACTCTTAAACTCAACCGACTGCTGATGCAGTTCCTCACTGTGTTCTTGAAAATCATTCCAGGAGGGTTCCAACTCATCGCTCAGAGATTCCTGCAGGTTAGAAGTATTGGAAAAGTTTAAGCGAGCAGGATTAGATTGTACATCAATATCATCTTGGTCAGTTCCAAGTGCCATGAGGCATTGATCCGGACTGATGACTTTGTTGGTAGAGGTCAGTTCATCCTCATCTTCAGTGTCTGTGAAGATGTCCATATCGTCAGCTGCCTCTTCAGCTACCATGGCCTTGTTCTTTGCAGTTTGCTTGGCCCTTAGTGCTTCTCTTTCCTTCTTTGAGAGGTCTGGGCAGTCAGCTTTGAAGTGTCCTTCCTTGCCGCATTCGAAGCAACCATTGGTGACTGGCTTCGAACTGTCTCGAGTTCGGTTTGATTTATAGAAACGTTTATATTTTCCGAATCGAGTGTCCATGTCGGCTAGTTTCTTTGACAGCGCTGCAATGTTCTATTGCAGTTCCTCTCTGCTCGGCTCCTTTGCAGTCGTGTCAGCCGATCTGGTTGTCCTTGACTATCTAGACTTTGAGTAGTCAGCTCGGAGGGCAACTGACTTTGATGCCGAGCCAACATCCTCAATTCTATTTGTCTGACCTGAGGGCTGCGATCTCCTTCTGTTGACCTTATACTCATTTCCTTTCAAGATTGAGAACAATCTTTCAGTTCCCATTTCACCAAGGTCAGCTCGGCTCTCGTGGATATTTGTGAAAGTATCCCACTCAGCCGGTAGAGCTTGCAACACTTTGAGGTTTATTTCACTTAGAGTGTATTTTTCTTTCCGGATGTACTGGATTCTTCTGATGATGTCCATAAAGCGGAGCTCTAGCTGATCGATCGTCTCATCAGGTCGCAGACTGAAGTTGTCGAAATCTTGACATGCATGTGAGAACTTGTTTTCCTTCGTCTCGTCGCTTCCTTCACTTAGCGAAGCCAGGATGTCTCACATCTCTTTTGCAGTCTCACACTCCTCTATCCAGGACAGATAATCTTGTCCAACCGTGGACATTATTGTGCTCTGAGCCCAGATATCCAGCTGGCTCACCTTGGCCTTCTCTGGAGAGTAGTCTTCTGGCTGTTTTTCCACATACTCCACCACCGCGTCTCCATCGTTGGGATTTGTGGGAGGCTGTGCGGAATGTGGTGGAAAATAAACTCGTTAAAAACAACTCACGCAAAACAGCTCGGTTAGTCAAGAACCAAAACAACTCGGTTGAAAAAGTGCAAATGAGGTTTGTATGTCGGTTAGATTGATCAGAAAAAAAATGCAAAAGCAACTGAATAAAAACAAATACAGACACACAGGATTTAACGTGGTTCGGAGATAACCCTCCTACGTCCACGGGGAGATGTGAATCCTCACACCTCAGTCCAAGTTCTTCTGGACAGAACCACTCAGCTTACGCGGGCTGAGCAACCGTTAAGGATAAGTTTGCGGGTACTTATCGACCTTACAGATTAGTTTCCGGGCACTAAACAGCCTATGTCAAGTTTGCGGGTACTTGACGACCTGACTACTCAATTGCAGGAAGAGTAAGGTCCTAGCTCACTTTTTAGGGTGTGAGTGTGGGTGAGATTTCCAACTACAGCTCGATCACGAATGAGAGCTGGATCTAAGGCTTGAACGAATAAACACTCAAACTAAGATTTAAGACAGATTTTCACTTTATGAACCCTCAGCTACTAATGTTCTATCACTCTTGAACTCTCAGCTGCTGATGTTCTTAGAATAGGATTTTAGCAGATTTTTCTTTCGCTTGATTCTCTTGTGATTGCACTTTTCTCTCTTGCTTCAGTCTGTCTCATATATCTCTCGAATGAGAGAATGCCTCTATTTATAGGCGGAGAGAATCAACTAGCCGTTGGAGGAGCTGTTGATCTCTGATCGTTTGATAGCGAAGGCTTGTCTCTTATCTCTGCAGACTTTCCCGATATGGCATCTGTGCTTTCTGCTTTCCATCTGAGACAGCCTTGTGTTAGGCCAGATGGGGTAATGACTGAACGGTCAAACCCTCATGTGACTTGGTTTAGTTCCATGTTTGATGTGAGCGGTCGCTCATATGTTTTAATTAGCTGTTATTTTTATTTTCACATGTTGATCTTCGGCGGTCGCTTATGTTGAGCCGGAGCTCATTTAGTGATATAAAAATAGCGTTTTGTAATTTCTTTAGGTCATCATTTTTCCTCTCAGTTACAGAGATGGCGATTTTTCTCTTTTGGGAATTACTTTGGGATTCTATTTTCATCTTTCCTGATACTTCTCATCGGATTTTTGTAAGGATTAAGAGCATTTTTCAATTCTATTTAGTATTCATTATTTAGTTTTTCCAGTATTGATTTCCTGTTTGATTTGATCGAGTATTTTAATTACTTATGCTTAGTTGAATTTTGGGGTCTAGTTATGAAATGTTGTTGTCATTGAGTTTGATGTCTAGAATTTTTGTCTGTTAATTTCTCTATGATTGTTAGTTTAATTTTCAGTGTTATAATTTAAATTATGAATGTGTTATGTTTATGATCTGGTTGTTTCTATTGTTAAATAAGTATGGAATTCCAGCCTAGATAATGATGAGTGAGATGTCAGACCTAACTTATTGATTAGAATATTTAGGACTTATTGCTTTTTGTGCGTAGCATTATTAATCGCCCTGTTTAGCCTTCCTTGAGATACGACTTGGGTTAGCTTATCACAATAGAGTGACCTCATGCGATTATGAGTCAATTCATAGGTGTTTTGGGTTGAGTCAAATTTTGGCGCCGTTGTCGGGGAAGGCTTTAGGCATTTAACTGTGCTACTTTTTTTCTGTGTTTATTTTATTTCTTTCTTTTGGCTTGGTTATTTTTCTTCCTCCGGTGCGTTTGATCTATTTGTTAAGTGTTGTGTATGCAAGGTCGCCAAAGCTTGAAGATTCAGCTAGCACCTTATTTCGACAATATCAACCGACCTCGAGAGGTCTTGTCTAGCTTGGAGGAAGAGTCCGAGCCCAGTTCAACTATTTGTATGGAATCTGAGCTTCCAGGAAGAATAGTTCGCAATTTAAACCTGGAGGATTTTGAGGACGATAATTCTGTTAAATCCAACGAATCATTGGTAAACAGAAGTGATCGTGAAAAAGAAGTGCATTCTAACCACGGTCAGGAAAATATGGCTGGAGAGGATGCGCAGCTTATGGGAACTTATTCCAGGCCTATTATTGAGGCCACAACATCAGTAATCGTGCTTCCAACCGCCGTTCAGAATTATGAGTTCAAGCATAATTACTCTAGCATGCTCCCATCTTTTTACGGCATGCCCAATGAAGATGCACTTAAATTTGTGCGTGAATTTTGCTCGGTGGTGCAATCCTTTCCTTTGTTAGATCTCTCAGAGGATCAGTTGAAGCTCAAGTGTCTTTCGTACACTTTGAAGGATCGGGCTCGGACATGGCTTTTATCATTGCCGTCAAATTGCATAAACATGTGGACGGACACTTGTGAGAAGTTTATGCTGAAATTCTATCCTAATCACAAGACTCAGGAGATTAGAACACAGATTATGAATTACACGCAAGGTGCTGATGAGCCATTCCACGAGGCATGGGAGAGATTTCAAGAGCTTCTCAGGCAGTGCCCACAACATCAGCTGGGCCCGATTATGGTTAGCCAATTCTTCTATGATGGGTTGCTTCAAACAATCCAATTTATGGTGGACAGTACTGCAGGGGGCAATATTGCTAAAAAGACTGCTACTGAGCTCAATCAGATTTTCCAGACTTTAGTTGAGAGCTCCTAACAAAAGTCGACCCGTGGAAGAAGAGTCGAAGCAAGTGCAGTAACACATAACTATGAGCTCCAGAAGCAAGTAGCAGGTATGATGAGAGAGCTACAACAGCTTAAGATGAGCCAGGTGGAAACTCTAACTCCTCCACCACGTGAACCAAATGCCGAGACTTGTGGTATTTGTGGAGATTATGGGCATGGAACCAACGAGTGTCATAGGATGCGAGAGTACACATCAGAGGGGGAAGCTGAAGTTTATTCTGCTCAGGGATACCCAGGGAGACCCCAATTCGAGCAATGACCAATGTACAACCAAGGTTCAAATTCTGGTTGGAGAGGTCAACAGAGCTCAGGATGGAGGAATCAGGCTCCTAATAAAGGGGCAGGATCGAGTCAAGGCAATCAGTTTCGCCAACCTCCACAGCAGATGGGTTATTCAAACCAACAACAGTTCTACCCGCCTTAGCAGCAATTTCCATTCCCACAGCAGCAGAGTTTCAATCAGCAGTATCCACAGCAGTTTCAGCAGAACCCACAATAGTTTCAGTAGAACTCACAGCAGTTTCAGCAATATCCGCAGATTCCCATGCAACAAGGGAATTTTCAGCAGCAGCAACATCAACAATATCAAAATGGACCTCAGCAGTATCAGAAGCAAAATCCTTAGAAACCATCTTTAGAAGAGACGATGCAGTCTTTTATGGAGATGAGTAAGCAGAATATGGAGTCTCAGGCAGCTACAATTAAGCGCCTTGAGACAACTGTTGGGCAACTTTCTGGTACGTTGAATCAAATTCAACAACAACAACAGCCAGGAAAACTTCATGGGCAAGGGTTGCAGCCTCACCAAGCTCAAGTTGTTACCGTTCTTCGCAGTGGAAGAATGGTTGATAACAAGGTAGAAATTCCTGTTGTGGAGCAACCTAAGGAAGTTAGTGTGGAGAAGCAAACCAAGGAGAAGCTTACACCAAGAGAACAAGAGAAATCACAGGATGAGGAATCTGAGGTGAAGCTCCACAAGGCTTCCAAGCCATATAAGCCATCGGTGCCATATCCTAGCAGGTTGCAGAATGAGAAGCAAGATTAGCAGTTCACCGATTTCTATAATTTGTTGGCTAAGGTTAATGTGAACTTGCCTCTGCTAGACGTAATTCGGAATGTCCCGGCTTATGTAAAGTTCTTCAAGGAGTTGGCCTTCAAGAAAAGGAGGTTTGAGGATAATGAGAAGATTCTTGTGTCCGAGGTTGTAAATTCTATCATGCAACAGCCTTTACCGCCCAAGCAACGTGATCTAGGTAACTTTGTTATCAATATTGCTATGGGGAATGGTAAGGAAGCCTCGGGTATGTAAGATTTCGGGGTTGGGATTAATTTGATGCCTTACTCAATTTTTAAGCAATTAGAGTTAGGTAATTTGAAACCCACTCGTATGTGTTTACAATTGGCAGACAGATCTGTTAGGTATCCTCGTGGAGTAGTTGAGGATATTTTGGTTAAGGTGGGGGGATTGATTGTCCCAGTTGATTTTGTCGTATTAGAAATAGGTGAAGTGCATGAAAATGGGAAAGATCATACTTTGTTGTTAGGAAGACCATTTATGGCTACTACTAATACGTTAATCGATGTGAAAAATAGAACCATAAAAATGACCGTATTAGGAAAATCTGTGTCTTTTTCTGTGCATCATAGTCGTGCTATGCCATCATCGGCTCTTACTAATGAATGTTCTTGTATAGATGTTATTGACAGCTTGGTCGAGATGGTTTTTGTGAAGGAACAAGAATTTTTTGAGGTTTTTGCAGGGCCAGCAGTTATGGAGGAATTTGCTCGGGAAACCAAGGACGATGAAAGGGTATTCACAGCTAAATTCCCTATTGATGAGCCCATGGTACCTGAGGATACCATGAAGAACGAAAAACCAAAGCTGGAACTTAAGGAGCTTTCCAAAAATCTTAAGTATGTATTTTTGGAAGATGACGAGGGGAAGCCAGTGATCATATCTAGCGAGCTCACATATGAGCAAGAGACAGCTTTGATGGTAGTTTTGAGGAGGAACAAGTTGGCTTTTGGATGGAGTTTAGCGGACATTCGTGGAATAAGCCTAGCTACGTGCATGCATAGAATTCACTTGGAAGAGGGGGCGTGACCCAAGAGAAACGGTCAAAGGAGACTAAACCCCATTCTTATGGAGGTGGTTCGCAAAGAATTACTTAAGCTATTAGCAGAGGGAATTATTTTTCCTATTGTTGATAGTGAGTGGGTGAGCCCAGTGCACGTTGTACCTAAAAAGGGTGGAATCATGGTCATACTCAATGACCGGAATGAATTGGTGTCGACCCATCCTGTTACGGGATGGCGCAAGTGCATTGATTTTAGGAAATTGAATGCTGCCACCAAAAAGGATCATTTCCCTCTCCCTTTTATTGATCAAATGTTAGATAGATTGGTTGGGCATGAATTTTATTGTTTTCTTGATGGTTTGTCAGGTTATTACCAGATTGCGATTGCGCCGGAGGATCAAGACAAGACAGCTTTTACCACTCCGTTTGGCACGTTTGGCTGCAAGAGGATGCCATTTAGGTTGTGCAATGCACCAGGAACTTTCTAACGGTGCATGATGGCGATATTTTCGGAGATGATAGGTAATTTTGTTGAAATTTTTATGGATGATTTCTCCGTATTTGGTAATTCTTTCAATGATTGTTTAGGAAAGATCGATTTAGTTCTGAACAGATGCATTGACAGTAGTTTGACATTGAGTTGGGAAAAGAGTCACTTTATGGTGACGAGTGGAATTGCGTTGGGTCATGTAGTCTCTAAAAATAGAATAGTGGTTGATAGGGCCAAAGTTGGGGTGATTGAAAAATTACCTCCTCCTATAGATGTGAAAGGTGTTAGGAGTTTCTTGGGTCATGCTGATTTTTATCGGCGTTTCATTAAGGATTTTTCTAAGATTAGCCAACCTCTATGTAGACTGCTTGCCCAAAATGTTCCTTTTCATTTTGATGACTCTTGTATGCATGTTTTTAATTTGTTAAAGTTGAAATTGAGTACTGCTCCCATTGTGGTTGCGCCTGATTGGTCTATGCCGTTTGAGATAATGTGTGATGCTTCTAATTCTGCTGTAGGAGCAGTGCTTGGCCAACGTGTGGATAAAATATTGCGTGTGATTTATTATGCTAGTTTGACACTAAACAATGCTCAAATAAATTACACTACAACTGAAAAAGAGTTACTTGATGTGGTATTTGCTTTAGATAAATTTCGTGCTTATATTATTGGTTCTAAAGTAATTGTCCATAGTGATCATGTTGCTTTGAGGTATCTGTTGACTAAGGAACAAGCCAAACCACGTCTTATTCGTTGGATTTTGTTGTTGCAAGAATTTGATGTGGAAATTAGGGATAGAAAAGGGAGTGAAAACTCTGTGGCTGATCATTTGTCTAGATTGGAGCATAATGTGGTTGAATCTAGTCATAGTGTTGTTCCTGATTCTTTTCCTTTTGAGCATGCATATGAACTTACCTCTGTGCCTTGGTATGCTGATATTGTGAACTATCTGGCATGTGGAGAGTTAAGACCAAATCTAACTTCCCAGGAGAGGAAAAGGTTTCTTGCTATGTGCAGGCACTATTACTGGGAAGATCCATATCTTTTCAAGTTGGGAAAAGTTGAGGTCATTAGAAGATGTGTTCCAGCAGAGGAGCAACAACAAGTTCTAAGCTTGTGCCATGCGGCTCATTGTGGTGGACATTTTGGTGGATAGAAAACGGCTCATAAAGTTCTCCAATCTGGTTTATTTTGGCCCTCTTTGTTTAAAGATGCACATACTTTTTACCTTGCATGTGATAGATGTCAAAGAGTAGGAACGATTGGACTTAAGAATGAGATGCCTCTCACCAATATTCTAGTTGCGGAAATATTTGATGTGTGGGGCATAGATTTTATGGGTCATTTTCCTGTCTCTTATGGTTATGAGTATATTTTGCTCGTTGTTGATTACGTATCCAAGTGGGTAGAGGCAATTCTCACACGGTCAAGTGATGCTAATGTAGTGCTGAAGTTTGAGCAGGAAAATATTCTTTGCAGGTTTGGATTCCCAAAAGCCATGATTAGTGATGGTGGCAAGCATTTCTATAATAAGCTGTTTGCTAAGCTTATGGCAAAGAATGGTATCACACATAAGGTGGCCACACCTTACCACCCTCAAACTTCCGGCCAAGCAGAGACAAGCAACAGACAAATTAAAGAAATTTTGGAAAAAATGGTTCAGCCGTCGCGTAAGGATTGGTCTTTGAAGCTTAATGACGCGTTGTGGGCGTATAGAACTATCTTTAAAGGAGTGCTCGGGATGAGCCCGTATCGCCTTATTTATGGAAAGGCCTGCCATTTGCTTGTAGAGATTGAGCATAGAGCATATTGGGCCATTAAAGCCACAAATTGCAATCTCGATACCGCAGTGAAGCAGCGTATATTGCAAATGGAAGAATTAGATGAGCTACGCAATGAGGCGTATGAAAATGCCCGAATATACAAGGACAAGGTGAAACGGCTCCATGATAGCCGTATTTCGCATAAAGAGCTTCGTCCAGGGATGAAGGTTCTTTTATTCAACTCTAGGTTGAAGTTATTTCCAGGCAAGCTGAAGTCTCGATGGAGTGGCCCTTTTATTCTCAAAGAAGTGTTAAATCATGGAGCAGTGGTTTTGGGCAAGGAAAATTCTGAAGAGAGTTTTATTGTGAATGGTCATAGGGTGAAGCCCTATTTGGAATATAGTGTTGCACCTATTATGGTGGAGTCTCAAGCACTCCACAATCCAACATTGTAAAAGTCTTCTTGTGTCGAGCTCTCGACCTTAACTAGAGCGCTTAATGGGAAGCAACCCGTATTTTTCTTTTTAACTTCTATTTCAATTCCTTTGTTTTAATATTTCTTCTCTTTTATGTTAATTGGTATAGTCCTGATTTTCTTTTTCTTATTTTAGCAAGTGTGTGAATGTTGCCGCAGAAGACATGAGTGCTAGCTCAAAGAATAGCGACCGCTTAAAATCTTTTGGAAATATTGCCACAGTGGAAGCGAGCGATCGTTCATATGTACGCGGCCGCGCATGTTATTTTTCTCGAGGAATGCTGCAGATGGAGTGAGCGCCGACTCAAATATTCGCGGCCGCTCATGTTTATTGTGGCAAGACTGCCAAAGCTGAAGAGCGCGCTCACTCATTGTTCTTCGCCACAGCTCATTTGTAAAAAAAAAAAAAAATAGTAAACCCTAAGCGGGCTTTTAGCCGCCGCTATTGCTTCTTCTCCATATTCTCACTTCACACCAAATATCCATCGCTACTCTCTCCACTATCATCTCTATATAGTCGGCGTTAATTCTTCAATTCTGGCCACCACTCAGAGCCGCCGTCGTCTACTCATCTCAACTGAACGAGTCGTTCATCGTCTAAATAGCCGCTTCTCCTCAAGTTTTCCCTTCGCAGCCGCCTATTTCTACAACGGTATCAACTTTTCCGCCGCTCATAATGACCGCTCGCCATCGCTCATATTCTGTCTTCGCCGTTGCTCGTTCTATTTTCGCCGCCGCTCATTGGTGCCTTCGCATTCGCTCATATTCTGTCTTCGCCGCCGTTCATTTCATTTGCGTAGTCGCTCATTTCCAGAAATTTATCTCCTACAGCAGTTGGTCAGTCTCCATTAGCCGTCGCTCACTGGTATTACTTCGCTGTCGCACATTTCTCTTGAGCCGCCGCTCATATTTTGCCAGTCGTTTAAGTCGCCGCTCATTTCTGCACACAGCTGCTAGTTTCTTTTTCATTAGTGGTCGTTCCTTGTGCGACCTCACTATTGATAGCCATGGCTCGAACCAAACAGATTGATCCGGCCACACAACGAGAGAAAAATGAACGTCAGGCCCGCACATCTCTTTATAGTGCTCCATTTCAGATGTATTCTAACGTGGAAGCTAAAATTTTTCAGCGTTTATCTCCAAAGGAATTTCCGGCTCCACGTGCAATTGGGTGGATTGAGGTTGATACCTTTCACTTAACCGATCAGGTGAAACACTACTTGTCTTTGCTGGGCTTGGATAAATTTGTTGATATGTGTCTTCATGGTTTTTTCCCATTAGTATATGAATTTTTAGTGAGCCTGGATTTTACTGAAAATTGGAGGTCTATGACGTGTAGATTGATGAATGAATCATTTGTGGTTAAACCACAGCTTATGAATAGGGTCTTTAAATTCGGTTTGGCTGGGGCTACTGAGCGACCGGATCAGTTTGATTTAAAGAGTGCGTGGTTTGAGCTATCTGGTTTTACAAATTGGTCTAGGATTTGAGTACCTGCAGGCCTCATCATTGACCTAGCATTGGCTATTTGTTATAAGTTTATAGCTTACAGTATTTCAGGAAAAGAGCAGGCTAACAAGGTGAATGCATTCGTATGCCTTTTTCCGAGTATACTCGCATGCTGCTATGTATTCGTATGCCTTTTTCTGAGTATCAAGCTTTTGGATGCCTTGATGGCCGTTTAATTGAGCATTCTGAATGCCGTATTGTCAAGAAATACCGTGAAGAGGCCGGACCCTCTAATGTCATGGATATAGATGCTGATGGTGCCGGTCCATCACACAGACCTCCTCCAAATTTGATGCCTTCTGCTTCTACCTCTCAGTCAATTCCCAACCCTCATCTGCATGTTGATTTTCAGCAACTCAGTGATCAGTTGATGGGTTTCCGGACTCATTTTGACACTTCTTTTGGTGAGTTTCGCCGAGAAGTTTATGGTCGATTTGATCAACTTAGTGGGGATATGACTAATATGCATGGGCGTATCGATGCGATGTATGGCCAAATGAGTGACATGTTGGGGCATATGGATAGCATAGAAGGACACGTCACGCCCCTTTCCAGTCAGCTTCATGATATGTATAGCCATCTTAGAACGGTTCATGAGACAGTTGATGATTTGAGAGAGTACACTTCCTCTTGGGATGGCCATATAGATTCTCTCCACGCTCAGCTCCGAGACACTGATGCCCATGTTCTTGCTTTGTGAGCACAATGGGATGCTGGCACACTCCATGCTCCACTGCCTCAATACCCACCACCACAGGACCCGCCAGCTAATGCGTGATTGAGTATAACGGTTTGTTTGTATCTAATTCGTATCTTTTGGCTTTATCGTTGTATGTTTTATATTGGTGGCCTGATTGCTCGTTGTTATGTATCTTCTATATTTATCGCCTTGAGGATAAGGCAATATCTTTGTGTGTGTGTGTGGGGGGGGGGGGGGAAAGCTGGTTGAAAATTCCTCTTTTGTGTGTTGTCTTAGTTAAATGACTCCCTTACACGTTGTTATTGCTTGAACTTGAAACTTTTGGTATGGCTCTTTTTAAGATGTGGTTCGAAGTGTGATATTCCGGTTGTGTAAGTTGGTGGTTATTTCTTGTTCTGTCATTTATGCGTGTTTCTTATTGGGTAGAATTATTCGAAGTTTTAGTTGTGACTTGTTGTTAAGCTTTTGAGTCGTGATTTGTTCGGTAGATGCTAGAGGGAGTGTTGCCATTGTGATTGCCTATGATCTTAGTTTGAAATATATAATGAGAAGTGGATTGTTATTTGAATTTTATAGCTCTGAGTTTCTACTCCTCTGGTTATTTACTATGAGTATGGGAAACCACGTGGGAATACTTTGGAATATCTCCAAAAGTTTAAATCTCATGAAAATGAACTCATCTATATTTAATAATAATAATAATAATAATAATAATAATGAAGAAAAGAATTGTAATGCACCGTAAATTCCTTACGTTCTAAAAATTTTAAAGTTAATAAAATAAATGGCTTTGCACGCCTAAGTTTATATTTTTTTTTAAGGCTAAGGGTTAGCGCGTACGAAAAGTTCTTAATTCGTAAACTAAGAACGGAAAACCGTTCAGTTTTACAATCACGAAATTGCGATACAAACACGTCGAGAAAGTTTGTTTTTATGTTTTTCCGGACGAAACTCGGACTATGTCGTCCCGAGTTTTTGTCAAAATAAATTTTGTAAATTAATTTTCAAATTAAGTTCATACGTTAGAATTTGTAAGTCAAATCGAATCGCGACGATTTTTGTACCGAACAACGTTTTTCGTCGTTCATTTTTCCGTAACGTCGGATCGCGCTGGAAAAACCCGTAAACCTTTAAAATTGCTGCATGGCAGCCGACACATCACCATATTAGTTGGAAGACATGCAATGTTGACTTGTTAATTGTATGACACCTAAACTACCTTTACACACTTTCAACCATTTTCATCATAACAAAGCTTGAACAAAACAAATTTTTTCTCCCTCTCTCTCTATCTCTCTCGGCAACTCTCTCTCTCTCTCCCCTCAATCTTTATCTTCTTCACTTCTTCACCTCCATTGAAGACCTTCCAAGAGCAAGAAGAAAGAACACAAATCATCAATCCATCCATTCAATTCCATACATCCTTTGTTAATTCTTAAGGTAATGATCTTCTCCACAATTCTATCCAATTAGTTTTCTTTTCTTTTCTTTTCTTTTCCTTCTTGATCGAAATATTGGAGGTTTGGTATAGATGTTTTGATCTTAGAATAATAAAATTAGATGTATTAGATTGGATAATTAGGGATTAAAGTGAAACAAAAACAAGAACCCTAAAACCTTGCATGAATGCCGAGATTTTTTTAGCATTTTTGTAGGATTTTTGTTTTCTTGTTTTGATGTTGGATTCATGTTTAGTAGATGTTTAATTAGTGTTTGGAATAAAAAGGAATCAAAAGCCCTATGTGTTTATGAAATCTAAATTAGGGTTTTGAATTGAATTTAGGAATTTTTGCATGTTAGTTGATTTTGGAATTTCAATTGATTAATGGTTGTTATAATAGGTTGATTAGTGAATAAATGTTGTTAAATGGAGGAGAAAAATCATCCCCTTAACATATGTATAAAAACAGAAATTTTATTAAGTGATTAGAGGTTTTTCATGTATTAATGTTAAGTAATGATTTGTTAGTTGATTTATGTTGCAAATAGTGTTAGTTGATAATAGAAATTAAATGAGAATTTTCTAAAAATGTTTAATGAAACATAAGAGGCAAAGATCACTTTATAAACTGAGTTATAATGATGTTAAGATGTGTTTGAATGCATAAAAATGATTCACGTTAGACGTAGTTCAATGTCGTAAAATTTGAACGAAATCCGACAACGTTGAAAAATCGCGTAAGAGACGAATATTTAGTTGTAACTATTAATCGAGAAGTCGGATGAAAATTCTAAGTTGATATTATTGTTTATGATGAAATTTAGAACATCTTTCTAGTTGACGTCATAAGCTTTCGAGTTGATATAATATGGGCTATAGTTGTAATCGAGAACTAGAACGCGTTTTGAAGATTTTATTGGTATAGTACTTGTTAGTTGAAATCCGACGTATAGAACGTCGTGCTTTTGAGCGAGTTTTGAGAAGGAGTTTGTCACGTACGGGAGTACGTGATGACTGCCTTAAGAGTCCAGTTTTTTAAAAAAAAATTGAATACGAGAGCTTAGAACGAACCTAAGACGTTATACGTCGAACCTACTAAGCAATTAGGGTTTTCACGGCAGTTTTGCGACCCTTGCCGGAAACTGTAGTATCTTCCAGCTTGTTTATCGGATTTGTGATCCGTAAATTGGAGCGCAAACTAGACTTCCTAAGCTTTCTAATGGTACAGGGCTCACCCCCTGCTTCCAAATCCTCTGTTCTGGACAGCCTCCAGAGTTACTGGACTGTGCAGTGAAATTTTCAGTTTCTTGTTTTCTAAGTTGTTTAGTTCACAACTTAGTTTCTTTCGATCGTTTAAGCCGTTTTTATCTAACGAATATCTACCTACTGACCCTAGAGTCAAGTACAAGACCTTTAATGATGAAAACTAGTCGAGATCGTATATCTTATCCTTTCATTAAAGAAGTAATAAACGAGAAATTTCATAAAGCGTTTAATGAACTAAAACGTAAATCGCCTAAGTTGATTCTTTTCAACTTAATTCCTTTTAATCTTTAAAGTCGTATTAAGACATCGACTACCTTCTCTACTGACCCGAGAGTCGAGTATGAGATCTTTCGAGTTCAAAACGAGATTGGTACGAGTCTCGTTTCCCGTTTAAGTAAAACGAATCTAGTAAGCGTGCAAATGCCTAAAGAATGAAACGACTAAATCCTTCTTCGATTCTTTTTAATCGATTATTCTTTTATGACCCGTTTTTAAGTATGTTTATTTTACGATGAAGGAGGAAGCCAACGGTAGAGAAAGAACAGAAGATCCGAAGTTGGAAGTTTTTGCTTAAAGTTCTGTAAATCAAGGTGGGCTTTTATATACAAATAAAACGAGCAATGCTCGGAAAATCTTTCTTTATCGCTTTGATATCTGTATTTTCAAAGTGATATTATGGCATGAACTGTTTTATGTTTTTATGTGAGTTCTCTTGTACCTATCTGAGTCAACGTTCATGTTTTCCAGATTTAGAGTTAGTCTTTTTAGATTAACTAACGATCGGCTCTGAGTTAGCTGCTAAGTGCTTTCCAGAGTTAGTGCACTTTGTAACCTGTGGTGTATGTAATATCCTGTTGAGGGGTACCAGCCACGGTGAATTAGAATTGGTCAAGATTGAACGTAACATTAGTCAGAAAATGCTCGCGCGAGTGATTTATGAGAAAAAGTCAGAAAATGTTTAGTAGACACGGATTCTTTCAATAAAACTCCGATGTGCTACGTTTATAAAATGCCATTTTATCTATATTTATGATTATGATTTCGGCATCGTGCCCACTAAGTACGTTTGTACTTAGCCCTGCATTGTTTTCTAAATGTGTAGGTTGAAGCGACGGTGAGCGGCGACGGTTGATGTTGAGTTAAAGGATAGATGCTTAGTTAGAACCCTTCCGCTGCCAAACTTTGAATTTCTTTTTGAGATGTACTTTGAACAATACTTTGTAGTCTAAGTCTGTAATATAAACTTAGTTTCTTTTTGTACTTTTGTCGAGAAATCCTTAGGGATTAACTCTTTCTATTATATTCAAGTCTTATTCATGGTTTAATGATGTCTTTTTCATGTATGTTTAGTCAGTTAGCCCCCGCTCTTCCCCGCTTCTTTAATCCAACCCCAGTCGCACCCCGGCTTCTGCCGTCCCTCAGGATTTGGGGCTGTGACAACAATTGTATGAATTAGTGTGGATTTAAGAATAAGAATAAGATTTATAAAGGAAGTTACATTAGGGAATTCACCTCTAGTGGAGAATTGGGTCTGATCGGATCATTGTGCTTTATGACTATGTTACTTCTTTAATTTTGAGTGCTATATACCTTCGGGAGATATGTGTATTTGTAGAGCTTGATTGGGTTGGTTGAATGTTTGGTTGGAATTGATCTTTTAAGGAATCCATATAATTTTGCTTAAGGACAAGCAAAAGACTAAGTGTGGGGGAGTTGTTTTGTGCTTATTTGTCCTTATTTGCGTGGATTTCATGATATAGTTGATATATTTGTTGGCTTTATTCGTAAGCTTTTATTGAATGTGGAAGTAGTTTTGCAGGAAAGTGCGGAGAATAATAGAAGCGGGAGAAAAGTTCAAGAAATAGCAAATATGCCGAAAATTCATTGAGCCGCCACTGAGAAACTCTTCATGTGGTTGAGCGGCCGCTCATTGTTGAGCGATTTCGCTTTTGAGCGGCCTCTCATGCTTTTGAGTGGTGGCTCACGTTGAATTGGTTTAGTTCCGTGTTTGATGTGAGCGGTCGCTCATATATTTTAATTAGCTGTTATTTTCATTTTCGCGTGTTGATCTTCGGCGGTCGCTTATGTTGAGCGGGAGCTCATTTAGTGATATAAAAATAGTGTTTTGTAATTTCTTTAGGTCATCCTTTTTCCTCTCAGTTACAGAGATGGCAATTTTTCTCTTTTGGGAATTACTTTGGGATTCTATTTTCATCTTTCCTGATACTTCTCATCGGATTTTTGTAAGGATTAAGAGCATTTTTCAATTCTATTTAGTATTCATCATTTAGTTTTTCCAGTATTGATTTCCTGTTTGATTTGATCGAGTATTTTAATTACTTATGCTTAGTTAGATTTTGGCGTCTAGTTATGAAATGTTGTTGTCATTGAGTTTGATGTCTAGAATTTTTGTCTGTTAATTTCTCTATGATTGTTAGTTTAATTATCAGTGTTATAATTTAAATTATGAATGTGTTATGTTTATGATCTGGTTGTTTCTATTGTTAAATAAGTATTGAATTTCAGCCTAGATAATGAGAAGTGAGATGTCAGACCCAACCTATTGATTAGAATGTTTAGGACTTATTGCTTTTTGTGCGTAGCATTATTAATCGCCCTGTTTAGCCTTCCTTGAGATACGACTTGGGTTAGCTTATCACACTAGAGTGACCTCGTGCAATTACGAGTCAATTCATAGGTGTTTTGGATTGAATTAGTTTGTATCTTCATTCCCTCTGGTTTATTTGTTGAATAATCCTTCTTCTTCAAAGCTTTGCAGTCACCTCCACACTGATGTATGATCTATTCTTCACTTTCAATTCTAATAGCCATGGTTTTATCAATTACTTGTGATTCAGCCAATTAGATTTCTAATAGTAACTCTTGGAGACCAACACGTTTAGTGCTCGTTTGGTAGGTTAGGTAGGATTAGACAAGATAAATAAACTTGAGACTAAAGCCAAGACTAAACTCAAGACTAATTATTTCATATGTGTGTTTGGTACTCAAGATTGAAGTCAAGATTAGTTGTATTTATCAAGGTTTGTTGTTTGATACTCTATACAAAACTCTTGATTAATTTTGAATTTTCCATTTCTAACCCACCCTAATTAATAAATTACAAAAGAACCCATCATCTATATTCCTCTCTCTATCCCTTCCTCATACCCCAATTTCTTGAACCCAATTTGCTGCATGCGTCTCAACCTCCGCATCATCTCTCTCCACCCCCTGCTATGATAAACAACGCTACCGCCGTACCTATCCTTCCACCATACATACAATTTTCTCCAACCTCATCATCTCAACCTCCGCGTCATCGTCTCAACCATACATACAATTTTCTCCAACCTCAAAACATGATTTCTCCCATGGGACTCCTCCTCGTGCAACAACGCCGCGGCCGTACCTATCCTTCCACCAACAATTGCTGTCAGACACTTACTAGCCTCTAACGTAGTCTTCGCTCAATTTCTCAAACCTTTAAACTTTGACCTCGTGCCTCTCCTTCTCCTCTCCTCCAGCGCCGCCACCGTCGAATCTTGCACCAAAATCATCTTCTTTCGCACCAGCTCCGGTCAACAAGTCTCATTCTCTTTCTCCCTCTCTCTCGTTGCACCAGTCGCTGATGGTGGAGACGTCAAGCACATGGGCCTCCAGCGGTACATCAAGTCAACGCCTTCTCTGGTGGCATACCACCGTCAGCTCTGGAAATGTAAAGGTCTTCAAAGTCTGCAACAATCAGTTGCAGGGTCGGAGTCATCGCCTGAGCATGCATAGTCGGCAGAAGAGAAAGAGGAGAGGGAAGAGAGATGGATGAAAAGGGGTAATTTTGTCTTCATCTCATTAGTGAGGGTTTACTGTTGAAGTGAGGGAAAATAATACCAGGAGTGGGGTGAGATTATTTACGTGAGAGTAATAGTGAATACCACCGGGCCTTGCATTTTTATCGGGCTCTTCACATTATTTGTGTAGTCTACCAAACACAAGATAAATCCCTACAAATAAGCTAGTAGGGGGTTAATCTCCTCTACCAAACACGCACTTAACCTTGGATCAACATATGTAACTTCGATGTACCACTCTGGTACCACTCGAAAATAAATTCTGAAGTTTATGTAAGTAATGAATACGAAAGCACGTTTAAAAATAATCAAATCACCGGCAATCTTCAATTGATTGGTGTCGATAAATATATAGATAGAAAACGAGTCTTTGTCTTGTTTTTCTACTTTTTTGGTATGTTCATTTCCTACCCAACTGTGGGGATGTTCTTTTATAATGGGCCCGCAATTAATTTATAGCCCCATATATATACATGCCCCCAATTTCCTTTTAAGTTTTTTTTTTTTTTGATAATTATGTTTAGAATAAAACAAGAGGCTTATGAATTAATTTATTCAAAATTTTTCGACAAATTACATATTTTCCTTTTCACAAATCTCTATATAATTTCTAGTATATATACGTAAGTATAGTAGACCCCATTTTAAAATCTCAATTCTTGTTTGTCGTCTATTGGTAAAAGTTTTGCTATTATTTTTATTGTACTCTAAAATATTTGGAGGAGCAATAAAAATTCACACAATTTTTATCATCATTTCTTCATCAAAACCATGTTAGCTACATAAATAACAAATTGATTTAATTTTTGGGTTCAATTCTTTTTTTTTTTTTGGTTAATAATAAGTTCATATAATTTCTATTAAATTTTAATATTTTCTAATAAATTCTTCTCAGAAAAATATTTATATAAGATGTATATTACAATTAGGTAAAAGAGATAAAATAAATCATTTTATTCATTAATATATATTTTCGTGTGTATTTAAATATATGTTACATTGCTACTTTATATGAATATTGAGGGTCCACTTTTACTGCTTTGTCCAGGGCCCATTTTCAGTCAGGATCGCCCTGCCTAAGTTTCTTATAGACGGAAACCTTCTTTGAACATAAGCCTTGTAGATCATCTCTCTTTTAGGCTTTTAGCTTAATATAATGAGGATGATTTCGGGCTTTCTAGTTTTGGTTTCTTTCACAATTAGAAGAACCAGTCGTTTGTTCTGAATTTTATTTATATTTCTCTACTCTATTTATTTTAGTTTCGGCCGCGTAATCTAAACGAATAGAGGCAAAGTCCATGGCACAAAACTAAATAAACTAAACTCAAAATTAGGCACCAATAATCAATAAACATACACTAATATTTTAGAGTAACTCGATCTCCCACAGGCTCACCAGCCTACGAGCATAGCATACATGTCTTTGTGGTACTATTTGATTTTATCAACTTCCTTAATAAATTTTAATTGAGTTAATATACCATAATTAAAATTAACAAAATTCTATTTCAAATTATTAAATCTTAAATGAGACTAACAAATTATAAATAGAACTTTATCTAATTCTAATTAAAATTGATTATTTAAAAAATAAGTAATATTTAGAAAATAAATTGATCGTACCGACCACATGGTGCGGTCAACTATTACTCAAATTTTTGCCTTGTTGATTTACATTTGAAAATAAGACCTTTGCAAAGCATACTATTACTTCAATACGGTCAAAAATTATCTTAGATCCTCATGGCTCCTTTCAATTCATTATTAATATACCCGTACATTAACACTATAATATATAATGTACTCAGTCCGTTTCATTAGAATTGTCTGATTTCTTCTGAGCGGTATTAAAGAGAAAATAATTAAGGATAGAAGTTATGTTTAGTGAGTTATTAAAATGAAATAAAGTAAGTAAAGATTGACTAGTGAAATAAAGAGGATACGAATAGTGAAATAGAATGAGTAAAAATAAAGAATAAATAATAAATGACGTAGAAATTGAAGAAAAAATATAAGACGAAAGGTATAAAGTGAAAAACTTAACCAATTAATTTGATCGTATTCCTCACTTCATTATTTCTAAAATTAGAAACACGACAAAAGTAATAGAGAACAACTTAAAGATGAATAACAACACAAAACTAAGGGGATGTAAAGAGTATAAAATTATCATAGTTAGAATATATAATTAGTTTTCAGTTGGAATTAAGATTCTAGAATGAAAATAAAATATTTCGGCACCGATCACAATTAAGTTGAAAATTTTCAACTGGTCGGCGTCTAAGTTCCACGTAGGCGAAGGGACCAAGTCAAATGCATTAAACGAGAGTGACAGTGAATTTACCAAAAGGACTAAAACATAATGTTCTTAAATTAAATTAGTATCCAATACTAGGGGGAGCAAAAACTAAACCAAACCAAATCGAAAAATCGAATCGTACCGAATCGTAATTTGTAGTTTGGTTTGGTTTTTTAATTTAACGGTTTGATTTGGTTTAAGAATTTTAAATCCGAAATTATTTCGGTTTGGTTCGAGTTAGGCCAAAAAAAAAATTGACTTCTACCCGAAAACTAAAATATTTTTATATGTTAGTATTTTTTAATTATATCTTTATATTAGTGTTTAAAAGTAATTTAAAAATTATGATTGAAACTGTGATAATCTAATCATCACTTTTACATACTCATGTGTCAAATCATAAACACATCTTGATAACTCAATCATAAACGATAAACTATATCCCACCTCCAATTGCAATGCCGTGATGCATGTCATCAACGATGCTGCTTGGCTTTGATTGAAGCAATAGAATTGCTATATTTTGTGCAAATGTATTAGAAAATAGGAAATAAAATAGGTGCAAATGTTGTAAAAAGTATGCACTTAAAAATATGTAAAAATTTCGGTTAAACTCGAATATAATCCGAACCGCAAATTACATGTTTGAATTCAGTTTGGTTACACATATAATACGATTTAGTTTGGTTTGGAAAAAAAACACAATTCGATTTTCGATTAATTTTAATTCGGTTTGGATTGAGCCCAAACCACTCGAATGCTTACCCCCATCCTATAGCAGGTTGGAAATTAGACATTTTACAACTATTTAATGTTTTAGCTGAATTTGCCAATTTTATATCAATAAATTCATCAGGGCATAATTTTGTCTAACCGCTTTCCTTGAGATTCCAATTTGCGATCCAAATATAACAATAGATCTCGAAATTGGATAATATATGTAACATTGGTTTCATATAATCGCTAGTTATTATTTTCTTTACTCGAAAATTACCTTTCCACTGCAACGTAATTTAAAGTGTAAATTAACAGAACTATATACTCCTCGTACTTTATTACAATAGAATCTTGTATGTAAGCTACTGAGCTTATTTTATTGGGATAATTGTTTGTAAAACCTCAACCCTTTTTCAAATTTGTGAATTGTACATGACTTTTTAATTTTTACACAGATAATCTAACCTGTCATTTTCTTCTGATTTTGCTCCCGATCACCGGTTTTTCCTAAATCAAATCCTACGTGGAAACCGGAAATGACATGTTGGAAGCCGGAGTATACAAAACGATGTCGTTTTGATAAACTCTACTTAAAAAATAAAAATAAAAATAAAAACATCCGTATTATATTCCAACTCATCCTTTAAAAAGCTTAAAAAATTAAAAAATCAATAAAATCTCTCCCCTCTCTCGCCTGTTCTCCTTAGTCCTTTCTCTCTTCCTCCCCCTTTCTTTCTTTCTCTGCCACCGCCTCTCTCAGGTCCCCTTTTTTTCCGACCACACCGAGTAGTTTTTCCCCAAATCCTAATTTACTGCAAATCTATCTGCTGATTTCTCGATCGTCGTCGAATTAGCATCACGAAGAAGTACTTGAAGAAACCTTCGAGATTGAAGCCGCGGTGGTGAGCTGAGATTGGGTGATGTAGGGTTTAATTTTCTCGACGATGGTGGTGAAGACGGGGTAGAATAAGCCGTAGAGGGATCGCCATTGGGCGTCACAGAGGGGAGCCTCTATCGCCCAAATGTGCTCGGTGGAGAGGGCGAGGAAGGCGGTGAAGGAGAATACGGAGGGGGGTTTGGCGGCGGTGGAGGAGGCGGAGGAGGTCTTGGGCTTCTTCTTGGAAGGGGGGTGGGAGGCGAGGTAGGAGAGGAGGGAGGCAAGAGTGAAGAAGAGGAGCGGCGCGGCGGAGGTAGAGGTGGCGTCAACGGCGAAGGAAGAGAGGGTGGTGGAGGAGAGGAGAGGGGAGGTGGTGGGGTCGAGGTAATTGTGGAGGTGGAGGAGATTAGATAGCATTAGGATGAAGGATTGATCCATGCCGCCGCCGACATTCTGTACTGGCTGGCCGACGAGGCACGAGAGGTCGACGTCGCTGATCTTGCTGACGTGGTTTCGGTAGAGGAGGATGTTGGCCAGCTAGAGGTCACAGTCGACGAGTGGTTGTGGCCACGTCTTGTGGAGGAAATTGATCCCTTAGTCTGCTTGGGAAGAGGCGGCGGCGGAAGAAGGCAAGGGTTGAGGCAGGAAAAAAAATGGGGGAGGAAGAAAGAGAAGGAGAACAAGAGAGAGAGAGAGAATGATTTTTTTTTCTTTTTTAAATAGTTTATAAAATGAGTTGGCATATGATGTCTTAATTTTTATTTTTTAAGTTAAAGTTATCAAAACGACGTCGTTTTGTATATTCCGGCATCCAACGTGTCATTTCCGGCCTCCATGTAAGTTTTAATTTGGAGAAAACTGGTGATCGGGAGCAAAATCAGAAAAAAAAATGACCGGTTAGGTTTTCTGTGCGGCAAAATCAAAACTCGTGTACAATTCCCGAATTCGTAAACAGGTTTGGGTTTTACAAACAATTATCCCTATTTTATTTTCACAACTCCTCATACATGGCTATCTGGACCTTGCATACACCCAGCATGCATCCCCCTCCTTAATTTTTATACACGTGTCATTAAATTTTTTGCATATAAAAATTAAATGAAAATTGGGAAGTGGTAATATGGTTGGGCTAGTGCTGTTTGCTTTTTTACTTTTTCCATATAGTAGTACATAGTACTCCTTCCATTCATGAAATGGTTGTCACATTGTGGACCACACGGAATTTAAGAAAATTGTAGGTAGTAGTGAATTATAGTGAGTATTGTTGTGAGTGGAGTAAGAGTCTCACACTAAATGTGAGTGGAGTAGGAAAAGTGACAATCATTTCGTGAACAAACTTAAGTAGCAAAAGTGGCAACCATTTCGTGGACGGAGGGAGTATTTGTAATTCTGTTATATATCCATCGTTTTAGTTGATAGGAGTTATTTTTCGTTTTTTATGGGTTCTTTAATTGATGTTATTGAAGTTATTTTTTTATAGAAATCTTTTACTATCATTTAAATTCTTTTTAATCATGTTAATAATTATAGAATGACAACCTTTTTAGGTAGTATAATTCTACGTAAGACAATATTTAATTTATTACCATTAATTAATATCCAAAATTATATAAAAACATTAAAACTTTTATAAAGGAATACTTTTGGGACTGCAAAAAATTATGACAAAATGGGAGGTTATTCCTAAATAGAGGTTTAATTAGAATTTTTTAGTTTTTTCTAATTTTATTGTGCATGAACAATACATAAATATTATAATTGCTATAATATATATTGTATAATTATAAAAGAAATGGATGAAAAGAATCAAAATGTACTTGAAGAGTTGAATGGTCAGATAAAAGAACTTCACTACAACAACCAGATTGACATGGATGTCTTCCTTAATCATCCAAATGAGCAACAAATTGTGTATGAGTTATTGAAGACACACAAGTTAAAATATGGTTAAAAAAAGATGAAGTCATTATCACAACTAACCTCAGACAAATATTTTAAATCAATTTGTAATCCTCGAACACACAGATGTTCGAGGATCGTAAACACATAATAAGTAACTTGTGTCGACGAGATTATGTTGAGAAGAGCTTCTCCACGTGGATTTAATCCTTGAATTCCGACCTGCAAAGCATAACGCCGGATTGTGTGCCAGCGTCGCGTCTCCAACGATCAAATCAGTGTGTATTCAATACTAAACTTGAGAGAAATCAACGAGTTCTATCGTGTATCAGAGGTAAATGCACGTGATACTTGAGATTCTGCTGTAAAATCTGTATATATACCTATAACGATAATGGTATTTTAGCCATTTCGGGGAGACTTGGGAAGTCTCCAAGCAGACTTAAGTAGGGGAAACTTCCCTACGTCAATTGATGTGATAGGTCGGTACCGACGTCTGTCTGGCATATTTATACCTCGAGAAGATAAATCCATACTGTACTTTAGACCAGCTGTCGATAAAGTATAATCGAGGAAGATTACCACGAGATAATCTTCCGCACGGGTAAGATTCCATGATGCAGGGCATACTTCCCCCGCTACTACGAGCTTTGGGGCAAGGTTGTCATTCAAGTAGGGGAATACTGAGAGTATTAGTGGGAAGTTGCCTTCTGGCAACCATGACGTATCGAAGGTGTCCCATCAACTCCTCCCCCTCAAGTTTGGAAAGAGGAAACTTGACAAGGTCAAGTGAGGAATTTTCAGTAGTAGCATTTCATGTAAGGCAACCTTTCCTTTCCGGATAAGATTGAGTAGTTAGAGTGTCTCTTTTCTCCACCTCTGCGCATTTCACTTTTTTAGTGATACGACATCCCACGTCACATTAGTCACTTGCTCACGAAGGAATTAAGTGTCCGTCTTAATTCTATGGAAAACTTCAACATTCGGGGTCTTCTTATAGACCCTTCTGTCTTGCCATATCTTCGGTTTGGTTCTTTTTTCTCGCCAATCTCCGACCCATGAAATGAGTAGGTGGTTGTTTTAATTCGTAATTGAATTTAGCCTTTTCTACATACTTATCCAGAAATGTGATGACTTCAGTGCTTTTCTTTTGACAGTCATGGAGTAGTTGAGAACTGTACAAAGTGTTGCTAATGACATTAATGTCATGATAGTGGGTTCCACTCCGGGATTGGTTCCCCTGCCCATGTTCCCCAAGCCAGAGATTAACTTGTTTGAGAGGAATGTGTTGGTGATTCTCTTATGGAACAAGGTTCCGAGGAAACGCTCATGCTCAGTAGGTTTGTTTCTACTTCTCCTGCATGTCTTTCTTCAAAAAGATTGCGCACTAGGAATCATTGTCTTTCTTCTGCTTATGCTTCTCCTGCATCTCCCTGCGTCTCTGACTTCCAACGGAAGGTTCTCGATGTGTGGCTTTGTTTTGCCACTTGACCAACTCATTCCAGAGGTCTTAAATGACTGGATTTTCAACTGAGGCCATCCATAGCTCCATGGGTCGTGCTTTGATACAGGTTTGATTTTTTCCCCTATTTTTATGCCTTTGAAAAATAGACTTTCCACCATTATCCGTCAAAGTTCCTTATTTCGTCCTTCTAATACTGACACTTTCTTGGTCGAGGCTGAAGAAAGGAGAAGAGAGGGTTTCTCAGCTTCCTCTCATGAAAAAAATGAAGTGCTAGCCAATGCCCTGCTCCAAGTTTCCATTCTGGAGGCTAAGTGTAAGAAGTTGGTGGCCAGTCTTGCTGACGCCAAAGTGCAGATAGATTCCATCAGTAAGCTTCTCGCTACGATTGAGGAAGAGAAAGCTTTCCTGAAGAGGAAACAAGTTGAGTGCTTGGTCAAAGCTCGCAAGGAAGAATATGAGGGTAGCATCCAAGTCTGTCAACAGGGAGTCTTCTGCATAGTAACGGGTCAAGCCTTCCTGAAGGAGTTGGCCGAAGGGATGGTTGAAGCCTCTGAAGGGGACAAGGTTGCAACCAACTCTGCTTCAAATGAGAAGTTGGCAAGAGACAAAGTGGTGAACAACCTCTTTGCGTAGGATGATTTCTTTGTAATTTCTAATACAAGGTTTTTGCTACAATTTGTGGCCCGTAAGCCTTTATGCATATCGTGCCTTTTGATCACTTTGCTTGGAAAAATTTCTTGCAATTGCTCTTATCCATGCTCTTTCTTTACATTCGTCATACTTTACTGCGTGTTGTTTGATATGTTCGTATATGTATTCTCCTCCCCTCTCTTTTTCCTGAAGAAGTAGGAGTTTGTCAAACTGATAATTGTTCAGAATATTCATTCTGGGTAACCATTGTATTCGGTCAAGATTGCATGTCTACAATCTTGTTCAACCCATAGCATAGGGGAATTGTTGCCAACCAAATGCTGATCTCAAGTAACGCATGTAGTTACTTTTGGGACAAAGTTGCCTGCCGAAAACCTTGTTCACCCATGACATCGGGGACACTTACGTCTTCCTAATGCTCTTTTCCAGTAGCGCATGTAGCTATTCTTGGGGCAAGATTGCCTGCCGGCAACCTTGATCACCCCTGGCATCGGGGACACTCAAAGTCCTAATGCGGCAACCTTGATCACCCCTGGCATCGGGGACACTTAAAGTCCTCCTAATGTTTTTTTCCAGTAGCGCATGTAGCTACTCTTGGGGCAAGATTGCCTGCCGGCAACCTTGATCACCCCTGGCATCGGGGACACTCAAAGTTCTCTTTATGTGGCAACCTAGATCACCCCTGGCATCGGGGACACTCAAAGTCCTCCTAATTCTCTTTTCCAATAGCGCATGTAGCTACTCTTGGGGCAAGATTGTCTTCCGGCAACCTTGATCACCCCTGGCAAAAGGGGCATTCATGCCACCCAAGTGCTAAATTCCAAGAACGCTCCGATTTCTGATGGGCAAGGTTGCTCATCAGCAACCTTGTTCAACCCATTTCAATATACTCAGGTTCATGAGGCCATAACTTTCATTAGGAGTGCATCATATTTACGTTCAAAAAATCCGATCTGTATGTACAAGCAGCAAAGCAACATCTGCGAATTGGGCAGAAATGTGTCATCTGCAAGTCTTGATCAAAAGGTAGGGGTTATCTTCTCCTACACATAGTACTTCTTCAATTTGCTAATATTCCATGGGCGAGACAATGCTTCCCCCTCCTTTGGGTACCATAACTGCGCTGGCAATCCATTCAGGGTACTATACCCTTACAATATGCCCAGCTTTGAGCAACTTTTTCACTTCAACCATGATAATCTTGTCCTTCTCCGGATCAAATGTCCTCAACTTTTTCTTGACGGGGCGGACAGCTGGATCCACATTCAAATGATGCATATCAATTTTAGGATCAATACCCTTTAAGTCATCTGTGCTGAAAGCAAAAAAATCAGCGTTCCTTCGTAGGCAAGCTATCACTGCCTCAGAATCCGCATGCACCATTTGAGTTCCTATTCGAGTAGTATAACCTTGCTTATTGTTGTAAAGTTCCATTGGCATAAGTTCCTCTCCGAGAGACATTTGCATCTCTGGGTATGTTTCTTTCATTTCCATCTGCTTCATCTTCTTTCCAGCGAAGTCTCCCAGTCCTTCAATGGGTCCCTTGGCAGCCTTACCAGACACCTTGACTTCTTTGACATAACATGCTCTGAAAGCATCTTGCTCCAGCCAACTCTCCCACTCTATCTTTCACAGGGAACTTCAGTTTCATGTGGAAAGTGGACACTACTGCCTCGAATTCATTGAGGGCAGGCCTGCCCAAAATCACATTGTAAGATGATGTTGTATCCACCACGAAGAACTTTATCATGCGCACCTTCCTCAAGGGGAACTCTCCCATTACCATGGGCAATAAAGTTAATCCTCGAGGATGAATAGCTCCTCCCGCAAATCCATACAGGGGGGTTTTGATGGATTGCAACTCAATGTTTAACTTCATGCTTTCGAAGCAATGGCCGAAATATTACATTTGCCGAACTTCCCGTGTCCACAAGTACTCTGGAGACATCGTAACCACCAATCTCCGTGGTGACCACCAAAGCATCATCATGTGGTTGTAGAACAACAATATTATCTTCAGGGCTGAATTGTATCAAGGGGTAGTCTCTCACACTCCTTACTTCATGCACTCACTCCACTGCGTGCATATCTGGAACTCTTGCAAAGGCCTTTCTCACATTATTGTAATCTTCTTCTGAGGGTCCGCCTACTATCATGTGGATATGTTCCTTTTTTCTGGGAAGGCTCCTCTCCTTTTGGAGACCTAGGGTGCTCATACTCCTTCATGTCATCTTCTTTTCTCTTTTGACCACGTTCTTTCTTCACAAACTCAACTAGTTTGCCTTCTCTTATCAAACGTTCAATGTCATCCCTCAAATGTCTACATTGGTTTGTTTCGTGACCAAATTCATTATGGTACTCACAATAACGACCCGCTCTGGGATTTTGAGGCTTCTTCTGATAGCTTTGAGGTAGAGAAAACCCTACCGACTGCCTTGACAGTATTGCAAAAAGCTCAATGGTGCCCCCGTGAGAGAGGTATAACTCTCCTTATCAAATCTTTCCTTTTCATGTTCTCTTCCTTTATCATTTTCTTCCTTTTTTTTCTTCTTCCCCGCGAGGAGCCTTTTCTGGGATAGGCAATGATGTCTCCTGGCAAGGGCGGATAGTTCGATCTTTTTCATTCTTCATCCCCCTGACCTCTTCCAAGTTTACAAACTTGTCTGCTCTAGCTAAGAGATCTTCGAATGAAGTGCATGCTTTCTTAGCCAAGGAACGGAAGAAGTCTCCATCGCATAAGCCTTGCATTAAGGCGTGCATCTTCACCTCCGATATGGCGATAGGAACTTCCAAGACGGCAGAGTTGAACCTTCGAAGGTAATCTCTGAGACTTTCATGGGAACCTTGCCTGAGGGACATCAAATATACAGAAGTGCGACTTTGCCTCCGAGCACTTGCAAATTGATGTCGGAAAAGGTTGCTGAAGTCAGTAAAAGTCCGTATGCATGCCGGATTCAACTGACTAAACCATCTTTGCGCTGATTTAGTGAGAGTTGTGAGGAAGACTCTACACTTGACTCCATCGGTATACTGATGGAGGGTAGAATTGTTCTCGAAACTCATGAGGTGTTTCATAGGATCCATAGTTCCATCATATTGCTCTCGTATCCCTCTGAAATTCACGGGCAAGGTTACCTACAGTATCGTATCACTGAAAAGAGAACATATTTCATCAAAATCATTTGAATCAGGCTTCAATAAGCGCCTCTTCAACTCTTTCATTTCTTTTCTCAAAGCAGCCACCTCTGTACCGGTGGCAGATGCCCATTCAGAATAAGGCTGATAGGAAGCAGACTGATCTTCTTCATCAGGTCGGGCTACCGAGGTAGCTTCCAACCATTTTTTTCTATTCATATGACCCTTCTCGGGAATGTAGGGCACTCTTGATCTTAGGCCATATCCAGAATGTTGCCCCTCATGAGAGGGTAACCTTTTCTCATTGGAATGTTTCCTTTGTTCTTGACTAGGGTTTTCTGGAATTGTTTCTAGGTGTTCTCTCTGGCCTTTTTCATTTTCTCGCAACAATCTTTCCAGTAGTTGACGTATCTTAATCGAATCCAAACCAAACTTCTTCTCTATTTTTGAGGATGAGGCAATCATGCCGGGTTGAGTAACCTAATTAGGTTGACTCTGCGGAAGTGGTGATAACCCTAACTCTTCTCTGAGAGTCAAAGGCCTTTGGAAGTGATGAGACCAAATTTTATATGATTTTTAAGTCTTATTTTAGGTCTAGATCGAGTCGTTTTGTGTATTTTTGTTTGCCTTTAGTGTCTAGGAGGACAAATTGTGAAGACAGGGATGTAAAGGGCAAACCATGACAAAACTGGGCAGAAATGGGCAAGAAATGATCAAATTCTACAAAAGACATTTTGGGCATAGATACGAAGCACTTTGGGTAAGGAAATGGTGCTCGCAGCTTGGCCAAGGAAGCAGACATTCAGAACTAAAGTTGCTCGCTTCACAACCTAACCAAATCAAGTACCATGGATCAAGTCATTTGGGCAAGAAGAGATGTAAAAAGGCCAAGGCGTAAGGCAGAGCACAGAAGAGAAGCAGGAGTACAAGTCTTGGGCATGAAGATCTGCGACAGTCCAGCATATCGAGAAAGAGTGCGGCGCAAGAAAAAGATTAATCTACAAAGGAAGAGTGCGGACCAAGTAAGAGATCAACCTTATCCAAGTAGCCAACAAGGAAGGAATTAATTCCATCTTTATCCATGCAGATTCGTTCAAAATAAAATCTGCTAAATAAGGAAAGTCTCTTGGTCAACAGAAGCTGCTGGAAGGATTGACAGCTGGCAGACAGCTCGCCCAAACCTAGTTACAACCGACTTACTTAATTGGCTGAGCCTCCAAGACCCATGAATTTCACCTCTATAAATACTCCTAGATAGCAAACCATATGTATCTTCTTAATCTTTGAATCTTTTAGTTTCTTATCTTCTTTAGTCTAGGGTTTTCTTTCTTTTATTCGAGAGTGGCAAACTAACTTTTGTACTTTGTTATGGGCGATGTTGGTATCGTCCAGATTTATTTTAATTAAAGTTCTTGTCCTATTTCGTTCTTTCTTTTCTTGTTATTTACTTTATGCCTAGGTAATTATACAAATCTGCGTTTGAGCAAGATGACGCTGCAGAAGCATTAAATCGTGATGTTGATTTGGGCAAAGGGAAAGCTATATATATGTGTGTTCCCGAGGCGTTAGGCAATGATTTCAAAGTGGCTTGTTTGTGCCAAGAGTTCATGTGGCCAGTGGGCAATTGGAGGGCGGCAGATTCCTTAAAAGGGAGGTAGCTTAGACCAACAGGGACCGGGAGAGGTTTGCCTCGCACTCCTTGAGGGCGGTAAGTCTCAGGTTGAACTTGGACGGAGCCAAACGAAATACGCTGATGCTGGTGAAAACTCGGAGCGAGATCCTCGTATCTTATAGGGCCGGAACGGGTTCGTCTAGTGCCCAAAGCTGCTTGTTTCAATCTTTGTCCCTTGAGGAATGCTCGGGGGTGTGTTAGGCAAGTTAAGAAGCCTGGGGTGGGAATTCCACGCAGGATTCACAAGTAAGGACGAGCTGGGCAGATCGTAGTTGTGGGCATGACGACGTGACAGTGGACCATGATGCAGTTTGCCTATAACCGTTGACATACATACGTACCATATATTCTTGCATCAATGAAGACGTCTTGTTTATGCAATCGACTCAACACCTAAATTCAGGTTTGTCTTTTATCTTTTATTTATGTTTTAGTTAACATTTATTTTCTTGTTTGGCCAAGACGTGTCCGTGCAGAAACCAAAACCTTTGAATGACCCGTGACCAAAGAAAGTTGCACCAACTCCTCGTGGGATCGACCCTATACTTACTGCTAGCTGATCCTGATAGTGGGAAATAGGAGAATTATAAATGTATTTTGTACATGACTAAACGATGGTCGCGTCAGGAAGCTTCCTCGCGTGACCCCAGTTGCAGAGGGAGGGCCTCCCAGGGTCGTTTGGCTATGTGGTGTAACAGATTCCTCGAATTCCTGCCCCAGATTTCGGGGAAGAGTTGTCATTATCTATAACATTCGAGGAATAGCTTTAGCTCTTCGTTTCGCCTTTTCATGGCTCGAGCAGATACTAGGTAGCCAACAATATCCCATAATATCCATGCAAATATACAATCAAATATATTCATCGAAATCATGTGTTTCTAGCAAATAATCATGCTTCATCATGCTTTATGGTCAGACTTTTCTCGACAGCAAATAATCATGCTTCGATATGCTCCGATATGCTTCAATATGCTCTGATATACTTCGATATGCTCCAATATACTTCAATATGTATGTATGTAAGAAATATTTCCATATTCATGTTTATTCATGGATCTATTCATACCAAATTCATCATATATGCAGATATGATTTTGGGAAAAGCAAGTTCGTGCATATATCGATCTTGATGCTCAAGATATTTTTGGAAGAAAACGATAAAGCGGATCTCACGCCTTAGTTTTGATTTCCCACAGATGGCGCCAGTTGATGGGGTCGAGATTCGTAATCCTCGAACGCACAGATGTTCAAGGATCGTACACACATAATAAGTACCTTGTGTCGACGAGATTATGTTGAGAAGAGCTTCTCCACGTGGATTTAATCCTTGAATTCTGACCTACAAAGCGTAACGCCGGGTAGTGTGCCAGTGACGCGTCTCTGACGATCAAGTTAGTGTGTATTCAACACGAAATTTGAGAGAAATCAACGAGTTCTATCGTGTATCAGAGGTAAATGAACGTGATACATGAGATTATGCTGTAAAATCTGTATATATACCTGTAACGATAAGGAAATTTTAGTAATTTTGGTGAGACTTGGGAAGTCTCCAAGCCGAATTAAGTAGGGGAAACATCCCTACTTTAGTTGATGTGATAGGTCGGTACCGATGTCTGTCTGACATATTTATGCCTCGAGAAGACAAATCCGTACTGTACTTTAGACCAGCTGTCGATAAAGTATAATCGGGGAAGATTACCACGAGATAATCTTCCGCAAGGGCAAGATTCCATGATGCAGAGCATACTTCCCCCGCTACTACGAGCTTTGGGGTAAGGTTGTCATTCAAGTAGGGGAATACTGAGAATATTAGTGGGAGGTTGCCTTCTAGCAACCATGACGTATCGAATGTGTCCCATCAAATATATATATATATATATATATATATATATATATATTGTGATTTATTCCTAAATGTAGGTATATTTCCTTAAGGTGGGACAAAAAAAAGAGTTATGACAAATACAAAGTTTAACAAATTTATTTTTACATACATAGATCTTCGGCATCAAGCAAAAAACATCTAATGTTCTCTCATCTTTTCTTTCAAACGCAAAGCTCTCTCCTCACTCTTAGCCCAATAAAGCGAAATTGCAGCCTCGAATGTGGTACAAAACTGCCCCATGGGACAAAAAAAAAAGAGTTATAACAAATATGAAGTTTATTCCTATTTAAAACTGGTCCCAAATTGAAACCATGAAATTTTATGAAAAAGTGAGAGTTCATTCCTAAATAGAGTATTCTTTTATAGAGTAACTATTGTATTTAACTGTTATTATATACTCCATCCGTCCACGAAAATTATGATTAGATTTTCATTTTAGTTCATCCACGAAAATTTATAATTTTTTCATTTAAGAAAATGACTTTACACACTCTTTACTTTTCTAACCTCATCTTATTTCAATATTTAAATACTCCCTCTGTCCCACTCCAGTTGTCCTACTTTCTATTTCGGGTGTCTAATTCCAGTTGTCCTATTTCCTTTTATGGAAATAATTAGTTTGGTTAATTACACTTATTTTACACCTTTTAACCTACTTTTATCCTCATTTTCTGTGCCATTTATTATTCTCCTTCTTTCTCAACTCACTTTATTCCACTTTATTTCACTATTCACTCTCTCTCTACCCACTTTATTTCACTTTAATAACTCTACTAAACACACTTTCTACCTTTAATTATTTTCTCCTTAATTCTCATGCCCAGAAAAACTAGGACAACTGGCAGAGAGAGTATAAATCAATCTCTTGCCCACAACTTTATTATTCCACTTAATATATCTACCTATCTACCTAACTTTTCCTAAAACCCGGAACACAATCTAAAACTATAATTATCATAGACGAAAGAAGCAGAATTTCCAAAATCTTTAAAAGAGTATGCAATTAAAGTCCTAGCCAAACCTTCTCATCGTGCATTATCATTTCTTCTCTGGCAACCATCACTTCTCAAGCAAAACGCACACAAACCAAAATATATTACCAAAATTACACACAGAGAAAATTATACCTAAAACTACGCGCAAAGAAAATTATTTCACTGTGACGATTTCGATGTTCGCGTAGTAGGATTTGATTTGAAACCGGTGAACGATGTAAATTAGAAACTAAATAAAGAAATAACTAAATAACAATAAAGGAAAGGAAAGATTAAGTAAGCTGGGGAAGAATAAAAATACTTTCATGCACGTGTCACGGATAACATAAAATTTTAGATGAAGATCAAATTCGTCGTTTATATAATATTTTCTACAAATTTCTATTATTGATTTTTTATACTCCTATTTTATTTTATCTTTATTTTTAATAGCATCTCATGCTATCAATTATTCAAACTTCATTTTTATTTTAAATTGTACACTGGCAAACATTGTCAAAGTATGTGAGTTTTTTTTTTTAAGTAATTATATATGTATATGTATTATGTGCACTATTAATTCATCATTCATATTTTTTTATAATAATGAAAGTATGCATTGTTTTAGTAGTTGCCAAATAAATAATTTTGATCAAATAATTATATTTATTTATCATTACACATTAGAGAAAATTATGATCACAATCGAGTATCCCGTCAAAATCTCAACGGAAAATAACTTTATGTTTTAATTTATATATATACATTTTAAAAATAATTTTATATCTTGAAGTTTTGATGTTGTTCCCGTTAATTATTAATCAAACTTTTGTTTAGACTTTTCTACATGTTCTAGACATAATCTCGGTTAGAATAACGATTTCACTGTACATACTCGTCCCAAACTCATTGAATAATACTAGGAGAAATTTTTTAAACAAAGTTAATATTAACTAAAATTAGTAAAAATTCTTCTTTTTATGTTTATTTGAACCTCTCGTTGGTTTATGCTAATCAATGTCCCTAAACTTAACTACGTCGTCAAATTTTTCTAGCTATCTATCCTACATTTGATTCAATATAATATATTTTATAGCAGACATTAATCAAATTTAAAAAATAAAAAGGATTGGAAAATAAAAAAGAATTTAATATAAATATGTTGCTTAAATATATTTGTTTAGTTTCATAGGATTTTCATTTACTATTATTTTATTGGCCTCTTAAATGCTAATTTGATTTTTCAAAATTTGCTTGTTGTGTGATAGAGTCTAAGTATATTATCAGTTAATAAATGCAACATAAGCATTAAAATAATGATATCTTTGTATGGAATTGAAGTAACATTAATCGCTTATCAAATTAAGAATTGTGTGTATAAATGAGATATTTAAGGTGTACGGAAAAGCAAGATTTTGAAAAATAATAAGTGATAATCCATGATTTGAAGATAAATATGAGTTTTGATTAAAATTAATATAAGGTATAATATGCTTATGTATAATTGAGGCGTGAGAATTGTTGAATTCATAGAACATATACATACGTGAGGCCTGAATGAGCCTTAATTGATACACTCCTCTGTTCACCAAAATTGTAGCTATTTTCTTTTTACGTTTTCTGTCTATCCACGACATTTTAGTTAGTTTTCATTTTTTCCGTTTCAGGACATGACCTCGTTACTATCTTAATTTTTTTTAATCTCTTTCTTCATTTACAATTGTGGGTCATTTTTTCCACTCACTTAACATCTACCACACTTTTATTAAAACTTGTGCCACAGCTCCTTACATTTTTTTTGAACAAAGGGAGTATATAATAATATTAATATATAGAATACTAATATATATTATTGTGAATGAGGATAGATATAATAAGATATATGAATATGAATATATATTTGTATTATTATAAATTAATAATACAAAAAATACGAGAATAAAGAAAAATCGGAATATAGCACCAAGGAAGGAGCATCTACTATTTTCCTATTACTAAATGATTTATTAATTAAAAATAGTGCGACTTCAATTTGTATCACTCTAGAATTCAAACTCATTGTTCCCCTTTACCATGTCAAAAAGGAAAAAGAAAAAAAAAATTAATTTCCTTATAAAATAATACTAATAATAAAACTTCAAATCTCAATCTTAAGTCAATTCTCACTACTCTTGACATAACGTATATATTTATAAATAAAAAAAACCAAAATAATTTATTTTCTATTAATATTAATTATTAAATAAAACAATAACTTACAACTATGTCTAATAATTCCTAATGTACTCGACCAGGACGAAAGCTATTTAGTTTTGGTTCTACAAGGGAAGGGTAAGACAAAAATAATTACGTCAATGTATGTGAAAACAGTAGATAGATAATTATACCGTAGTTGAGAGTTTAATAATAAACAAAGAAAAATTAGACAGTCATTTAAAAAATGTAATAATATATTATTTAACACGTCTCTAGGGATTACAATGGGTCGGGTACCCACCCATTAAGCATTTCCCAAATCCAAACCCATGAAAATTTTCAACACCCAAACCCATCCCAAACCCGATTAAAAAATAATTTTAAAACACATACCCGACCCGAACCCGTTGGATAATACCCGTTTATTACCCGCTAAAAACCCGAATACTAAAAAGTAAACATCAAATAACAAAATATTATAAATAAGATAAAAACATAAACATGAGCAGAAAATTTCACTAACATTAATCTCAAAGCAAAGTACTACGAACTTACAAAATCTTAAAACATAACTAGAAGTATGAATTATTGATGTTACATTGTCGTTGTGTCGTCATATTTCGAAAATAGATTTACAAAAGTAGACGAAAAACATTAAAGAGTTGACTCTTACGGAACGTGTGTGTGGGTTAAGAAAATCAGATAAAATACTAAATCTAATAATATTTATACTAATATTTATAATTATATAATAAATTATACATATAATAATATCTTTTATTTTATATATATAAATGGGTTTGGGTAGCGGGTATCCGGAGGTAATTGCCCAAACCCGACCCAAATTCGTGACGGGTTTGCATGTTTCGATCCAAACCCGTCTCAAAACCATTTAATATTTCCCAAACTCATCTCATTAGGGTTTGAAAAGTACGGGTAACCATGAAAACCCGACTCATTGCCATCCCCACACGTGTCGGCACATCCTAGATATGGTGCCACCCGGGGTGGTGCCACCGTCCAATTCGCCCTCAATACTTTTAATTTATGTTTCATTAGATCTTCAATTTTAACGGATTTGTCTAAATCATTAACATTATTAACTTATAAAGCACCCGTTGAAATTAAAAAAATAGACGTGAACTTATTAAAATAAAATAATAGTAGAAGGACCCATGGAAACAAACATTTAATAGTACAAGGACCTAAACACGTGTTTGCCTTTATTGCATACATCATCAGTATATAAGAGCACTTACTACGGGTATTTAGTTAGACCTAGGTTGAAGCACTGAGAAACGTGATTTTAATGATTGGTGGTATTTAGTTAGACATAGGTTGATTTTCCCACTACAATGGGATTGAGTGGGGGGGGTGTTGAAGCACTGGGAAGCGTGATTTTAATAAGTGGGGGATTAATTTTTTAATCAGAAAAAAAAAAAATTGGACGGACCAATGGGGACACGACAAGTGTCCCCATATTGCATCATGGAGGAGTCGAGCGGTGAGTCGAAATTTTGACTCCACCATCGACACACCCCTCGACGTAGGGGTGTGTCGAGTGGCCACTATGGCCTCGACATAGGGTATGTCGAGTGGGAGGTGTGTCGAGTGCTTCGACACCACCCATCGACATAGCCACTCGACTCCTGCAGTAAGTGGCCTAACTGTCATGTTTCTAGAGGCACCAGCCGCACCACCATATGCAGTTATGCACCTTCACGCTTGTGGGAAATTTTTAGAATTTTTCTTTTTTGTTTATCTAAAATCATAATATGGGCTATTCAAAAAACATCACATGGCCATGTCATAGCACAAATATATAGTAAGGCTGCATTTGGTAGGTAGATAAACCCCTATTAGCTTATTTATCTAGGCTAGCAAGGTGTTTGGTAAGTTGATAAATAATACAGAGAGTCCGCTACAAAAGCGTCCGCCGCTAAATCACTGTTATGCTCCGCTTATTAAACTCACCTCACCCCCGGTATTATTTACCTTGGCTCAACAGTAACACTAATAAATTTCTCAGTTCCCAACTCTACCTCCAACTCCATCGTTTTAGTTAATTTTCTTCTCTATTTTTTTCTCCATTTTGTCTCTGTAATTAACCATCGGAGGAGAAGGTTTGAAACTGTGGGATTTCACGCAAAAGCTCTAATTTTGTCACGATCTAGTTCTCCTTCCTCCAATCTTCCTCTTCCGCTGTTCTTCCCCTTCCCGGTCCTTCTGAAGCAGAATTGCAACAACACACGCCCTTCTTCACACGCAGACTCGTCGCCGTCGGAACCCACAGGTAACCGGCGATCCCTAATTTCCTTCTATTCCAGAGAGACACCTTCCTCAAATCTTTCCATTCCTCATCATTTAATCGTGTTTTCGTTCTGAATTTTGTTGGGTTGCAGTTGATTTACAAAGAAGCTCTAATTTTTAGTAACCCCCGCTCACTCTATCTCTCTCGTTCTAAATCTCCTCCATCAGCAGGTGCTTGTGTTCCAAATAATTTAATATCGCCTAATTGGAAGATACCAAAATTTATATATGAATTGGGATAACTGATATACAAAAATCTTCTCCCATTGATATACGAAAATTTAAACAAATCTTCCTCAAATCTTCCCATTCCTTCTATTATATTGCACGGTTGATTAGCTCAATAGTTTTTATGAGAAATTTAGTGAAGTTTGATTAATCCTGGGCTGCGTTTTTTTTTTTTTTTTTTATGTTTTTTAAGTTCACAGTTGACCATTCTTAAGAAGAAGAAGAAGCAATCAAGAAGAAGAAAAAAAGCTCGCCCCATTGTGGGAAGCTCAGATACTGTAGATCAAGACATTTTGTTATTGTTGGATGTAATTGTATTATTTTTTTATCGAGGGTATTTTAGTCACTACACATTTTAATCTTTAGTTTACACTATGCTACCAAACAACAATTTATGTTATCTCATTTTTCAATCTTACCTACTAAACTCATGTATAGATAAATAATCTCATATACTTATCTCATACTATTTATCTCAAGTTTATTATTCTCCCATTATCTCAACTTGGCTACCAAATGGGCACTAATTGTTATGTATTCTAGAGGTACTATATTCACCCTCATGTTTGTGTGGAATTTTTAAAATTTTTCTTTTTTATTTATTTAAAATCATAATTTATGGGCTATTCAAAAACCATCACATGGCTATGTATACCTTATATCACAAATCATGCATTTAGCCATTAATTGTATAACTGTTAATCCCCGCTTTATTTTTTGCATATATATAGTATTTGTTGTATGTGGAAATCAAACATACTCGAATTTACTTTTCTTTTTTCTTTTTTTTTCATTCTATGCTTTTCATTTTTTTTTTTTTATCTTACAATTCTTAACATGAATGTCAATCTGATTATACTTATTCTCTAAATTGAATATGATAGTTTGAATATGTAACTTTCAATTTTCCACTTTTAGAATATGTCGTTTTTGAAAATATGATATATAAGCATATTACAATTACACAATAACAATTTTCAATCAAATAATTAATATTATATGTTACGAAAGCATAAATCATGATAAGTAATTAATTGTTTTCCTAATCTTGATTTGTTTTATGCCTATATAATAGAATTTCACAACCACAAATACACACATATTTCAATTATTTGTGTTTCTTCATTCCGTCTTTCCCCATTCAAGTGCATGACTGAAAGAGATAGGTTACCATGCAAAGAGTATTGGTTTCAAAGTTCTCGATTTTAATAGAAAATTGATTCCAGCAATGAAGAATGATATTCGACCAAGAGAAAGAGAATCTGATGTAATGATTGGCGCTAAATTTTGATTATGCACCAAATATTCAGATGAAATTTTGGTCCATGTTGTAATTTTGTTTAGCAATTGCAAATAGTTATTTAATTATATTCAGAGCTCAATGAAACTTCAATTTCATTTTTACAAGAATTGTCTATTTAGTTTCATGCTTATTTATAGAGTTGTTAATATATATATTTACTATATATGTGAACTACAAAGTAATAATATTTTAAGAGGTGTGTTTCCATACAACGGTTGTATGGTATACAACCGTCGTGTGGGCGCGTGCATCACACGCGCGCGACTCCACGCGCAGCGCATGTGATTCACGCACCCGTTATTTTTTTTTTCCAGTTCTTTTTTCTTCCTTTCTAAGTTTCTATATAGCAGTTTTTTTTTTTTTTTGTAATTACAGATTTTATTTTCAGCTTTTTTTATATGTTCCAGTTTTTTTTTTTAATTTCCAAAATTTTTAGTAAACATTGTTATTAAGAAACGTAAAGTTTAACAATCATTACATTTTGTCACGATAATGTCTACTTTTAAAAATGACAAGTTCTACTTTTAGTCGAACGTTAAAGTAATTATTGTTATTGGAAAAATGAGCAAAGGTTTCGAAAAATACCAAACTTCAACTGAGTAGGTGATAGCCTTTAGTCTGTTCTTTGCTAGAGCTCACTGTTTGAGCATAGGATTGTATCTTTATCGTGTTCAAGCAAAAGAAGTCAGCCATACTAAAGACGGGAGTTCGTGAAAGAACTTAACTAAGGACCAAACTCAGTTGAGACCCAAAACTCAGTTGAGGGTTCAAACTCAGTTGTGACTGGCAGTCAGTTGAGACATCAACCTCAACTGAAGCACGGACTCAGTTGAATAGCAACTCAGTTGTCTCCTCAACTGATCTACACAACTAAAGACGTTTAATTCACGTGAAGAGAAGTTGTCAGTCATCACGAAGCGGAAAAGAGAAGACCTTGAAGACGCTGAAGACTGAGGAGTTGCAGTTCAGAATCAAGCCTGCTCAGAAGCACAAGTCAGCTGGAAAACCTATCATAAATGGACCTACAATAGCGACGTGCAAAAAACATGGTCGAAAGTACCATTTCTGGAAAAGTTACCAGTGAAGTACGTGGAGTGTCGTACCTTTGGCAGAGGGTCAATAGTTTTTTTCCAACAACTAGTTTGATCTTTTCCTCTATAAATAGAGGTCTCCACATCTAAGCACGGTGACACAAACTTTCACATTAGAAGAGTAGAGAGAAAAGAAGAGTAGTCGTAGCTGCAACAGCAGCAGCAGACTACCTCTTTCCTCAAGCAAGAAAACCTCCTCCTATCAAGAAGCCTTTCCTTGATAGAGTTTTGAGTACAGGTTCGTGCTTGATATGTGTCCCAATAAACTCTTTCACAAGAGATCGAGTTTGTTGTCTTAGGTTGAAGACTCCACTCCCCTAAAGTGTAGTGGGCTTCTTTGTTGGATTTCTTCCCCCAAATCCAAACATTGGGTCTGACTTTGAACCCGTAATTAAAGTCACTTGGTCCCTTGGAACCAGTAATCCAATACCACGTTGCTTAGAACCCGGAATCCAAGCAGAGGTCCCTTGGAACCCGGAATCTAAGTAGAGGTCTCTTGGAACCAGGAATCCAAGAGTTGGTCCCTTAAAACCAGAAATTTAAGACAGGGTGAACACTTGCCCGGAAAAGTGTTGAGGGATCTTGTTCGAACTTGGAATCGAACTGGTTAGGTTTGCTTGGAACCCGGAATTCAAGTGGGCGTTTGGTGAAGCACTCGTGAGCTTACCAAGTGGATTACTTCCCCAAAAAAGAAGTCGTGGATGAAGGAGGTCGATCTTCAGACCACGTTAAAGACTGTGTGCTTACTTTCACTCCTTCACATTCAGTATTTTAAATTCACTACCTAACCAACTGACCCTAACATATGCACTAACTTGGGAATTTAACCTTCCTCTTTCACAAAGGTTTCGGTTATTGTAACGAGCTTATCTTCCACCATCTTCCGCATTGCATAACTGTTTAAAACCTCAGTTGGTGCAAGCAACTGATCTGCACCAACTGATCTTCAGGCATAGGAGTCAGCTAAGCTACCAACTGTGTGATTGGCTCCAACTGAGCAACTCAATTGTAGAGCTACTCCAATTGTCTCTTCCAGTTGTGAGTAAGCTGACCTGAGCAGTATATCTCAGTGAAAAGACATTAAGCAAAACAGAAATTGCTACTGGTGTATTCCCCCCCCCCCTCCCTCCTCCCTACCCATACACCAGTTACTCATTACTAGGACCATCAATTGTCGTTGGAAAAAGTAAACTTTTTCACTAAGAAACGTAATGTTTCACAATTATTACATTTCGTCACGATAATGTCCACTTTCGAACTTGACAAGTTCTACTTTTAATCGAACATTAAAGTAATTATTGTCGTTGAAAAACAGCAAACATTGTCATTAAGAAACGTAATGTTTTTCAATCATTACATTTCATCACGACAATGTCTATTTTTGAACTTGACATAAGTTCTACTTTTAGTCGAACGTCATAGTAATTATTGTCATTGAAAAAGTAAACATTGTCATTAAGAAACGTAAAGTTTCACAATCATTACATTTCGTTACAACAATGTTGAAAAAAGTGAAGATGCAAAAAAAAAAAAAAAGAGGCAAACAAAAAAGAAGAGGCGAAAAAAATAAAGAAAATGTGGAAAATAACAAAAGAAAGAAAAAAAAATCTGGAAAATTAAAAATAAATAAATAAAAAGAAACAAAATTTGTAAAATAAAAAACAAACAGAAAAAAAGAAAAAAAATCTGGAAATAAAAAAACAGAAAAAAATAAAATAAATCTGGAAATATAAAAAAACAGGAAAAAAGAACAAAAAAAGCTGGCAATTAAAGAAAAGGAAAAAAAGAAAAAAAAATGAGAAATTAAAAAAATATGTATTTTACTTAAAAGGGTATAATTTTGTGTTTTCTTTTAAAACTATGTCAACAAGATTATAAAATTTATAACATAATATATATTTTTTCATTCTTAAATATTTAAAGATTTCATGTAGATGTTTTCTAAATCTAAATGGGTTTTATTTTATTAGCATATTTTACTCGACAGATGGTGGTTGGAACATGTAGCAAAATAGTTTTTAATTGAATTTGAGATGAGTTTTATTAATTATACTATAATTTTCTAATTCATTTAATTTTCAAACTTTTGTTCATGTTATCTTTCGTAATATTAAAGTGTATAACTAGCTGAGGTTACTATACGAGTTTGAGACAATAACAAGTTGTAAAAATATTTTTCAAATATTAATAAACGGGATCATGTAGTTAGTATTGTTATTCGAGTTTAAGAAATGAATGAGTAGTTCATGACGCAAACAAATAGTAAAAATATTTTTCATCGATTTTTGGTCGAGTACAAATTTTAAAGTGATTTCATATGTTATACTATTTTGAGTTTATACACGACGGGTATATACCTGCAAGGGTCGAGCAGGAGGAGACACGGATACCGGAATAGGCAACAGAGTAGAGCATAACATATCAGGGGAAGGGGCGTGGGTATGGAAAAAGTATGCTTGAGACTCAAAGAAAGTGACGTCAGCACAAACGTAGTGACGCTTGGTAAGTGGGTCAAGAAAACGATATCCTTTTTGGGTGCGAGAATACCCGAGAAAATCACACTTAATAGAACGAGGAGACAACTTATCCAACACAGGAGTGAGATCATGAACAAAACAAACACACCCAAATATGCGAGGAGAAACAGGGTAAAGAGGTTTATCAGGATGAAGACACGAAAAAGGAATATCGCCATGAAGCACACTAGAAGGCGTTCTATTAATAAGGAAACAGGCAGTAAGGACAGTATCACCCCATAACCATTTAGGAACACGCATGTGAGACATAAGAGTACGAGCCACATCCAAAATATGACAGTGTTTGCGTTCAGCAACACCATTTTGTTGGGAAGTATGAGAGCAAGAGGTTTGATGAAGTATACCCCCGGAACCACAAAAATATGAAATAGAGTTTTGAGTAAATTCAAGAGCATTATCACTGCAAAGAATATGCAAATCGACAGAATACTGAGTTTTTATTTCATGATAAAAGGAGTTTAGTACAGCAGGGACTTCAGTTCTCTTTTTTGAGTAAATACAATCAGGTCATACGCGAATAATCATCAACAAAGATCAGAAAATACTTGAAGCCCCCCCCCCCCCAGACTCAACTCGACTCTGACCCCAAACATCACAATGAACGAGTTAAAAAGCGAAAGAACTACGTCTATCTACTCTAGAAGGAAAAGATGTGCGATGGTGCTTGCCCAACTCACAAGACTCGCATTGAAAATCAACAGATGAAACAGGAACTAAACTTCGAAAACTAGAGGAAGACAGATGACCAAGACGACAATGCCACTGATATGGAAACACAGTAGTGGAAAGAGCACGCGAAGGTGCAGGAGGACCAGAATCCAAATAGTAGAAATCGTCACGCTCATGTCATCCACCAATCGTCCTCTTCATCTGCCTGTCTTGAAAGGTAACATAGGTAGGAAAGAAAGTGACAGAACAATTGTGAGTTTTGGTAAGTTGACTAACAGATAATTAGCTTACAGGAAATTCAGAAACATACATGACATTGTCAAGACTTAGTTGAGGAGTGGGGCGGACAACACCAGTCCCTGTCACCGGAGAATAGGTGCCATCAGCGACATGAACAGAAGGTGAGGAAAATGAAGTAAAAGATGTTAAGAGAGATTTAGTTCCAATTATATGGACAGAAGCACCGGAATCTATCAACCAAGACTTACTGTGAGACACTGCAAACGCACCTGCGGAAGCAACGATGGGAGAAGTTGCACTAGTAGTAGATGACGAATTGATGGACTGGATCAAATTCTCATATTGAGCGCGTGAGATCGAGACCACATCATCATTGGAGCAAGACTGGGAAGACTGTGGCTCAGGAACAATCGTATTAGCCCGACCTGGTTTGCTAAAAGTTTTCCAACAGTTCTTAGAAGTGTGGTTGGAACGATGGCAATATTCACAACGACGATCAGAACCACGTCGTCGACCACCACGGCCACGTCCACTTTGGCCACGGCCACAACCACAACTGAAATTCTTACCATGAGCATAAGATTGACCATGAGCAGTTGTGTTGGAAGGCAAAAATGAGCCAGTATGGTGTTGATTCTGACCGCGAGCAGCCATAGCAAAAGAGTTGGAAGAAGCAGCATCGTCAGCACGACCGGTTGAGACACCCAACACAAGAGATATGGCATTGGATAATGAGGGACATTATCACTAGATAATAAGCTGTCACGAACTGGTCGGAGATTATCATCTAACCCGGACAAGAACTTGGCAACCATAAATTCTTCCCACTGAGTTGCTCGTTGTGTGGCAGAACACGATAACGGATGATACACGAGGATTTCATCAGCAAGGCCTTTGAGGGTAGAAAAATAGTCATTTATTGATTGGCCGGACTGAGTGTGAGAGAAAAGTTTCTCATATAACTCAAAGACACGAGAAACATTCTTTTCGTTAGAATACATCTGTTTCAATGTATCCCACATGGCTTTAGCGGTTTCTAAGAACATGATGTTCCTACTGACAGAATCTTTAGTGCTATTCAAAATCCATGTCATGACGGCACAATCATCGACATACCAAGCATCATACTTGGCATCCGTAGAAGCAACGGGATTATCTGGAACATGAGTTTCTTTTTCTGAGAGCCTAAGAACAGAAAAAAGGCACGAGACCAAAGTAGATAATTGGAACCATTCAATTTGATGGTGGTTCCTAGAGTAGGGGATTTAGAATCTGACAAGGCGTAGGAAATTAGGGTAGCAAATCAAACTCTAGGTAGAGATGGGCAGCAGCGGCAGTTGGAGAACAGGAGCTGCAGAGAAGGTGTGCGATGGGAAGACCCGAGCACAAGTGACGGCGGCTGGAGAGGAGGCCGATGGCTGCTGGAAAGGAGGAGGCGGCGGCGCCTAACACAACACAGTTTTATCGGTGGTATCGTGCTAAAGAGTAACGCGGGTCAGAGCAGGCGTTTCCTCCTCTAATACCATGTAGAGAAAAGAGGTATAAAGCATATTGGAAGAATAGAAGTATATTATTCAGTGTAGTAAAGAGAGGAGAATACACACATATATATAATAGACTACTAGGGTTGGGGCTACACTCTAAATAAGTAAATATACAAATACATTAAGTATTATAACAGACATTTATACTCAATAATCGACTTTGGAACAAGTACATGTATATAAATTTTTTAAATGAGTTTTGTAGATTGTATAATTATTTTTATATTCACATAAAAAATAAAGAAACAACGTCATTTAAGATATGTGGCGACACATGTCTAAAGGTGTCAATGTCAATTTTTGATGTCAAAAATTAATTATTTTCTAAATTTATCACAAATTTATAGTCATTGGAGTTAAAATTGGTATTATGTTAATTAATTTCAGACTAAAATAATCACAATGTGTATTTATTAAGCTAAATATGTACATTTTGTTGTCTTTTCCTTATGAATAGAAACAGTTATTAATATAAAAAAAAAGGAAAAAAAAGTGTTACTTACTTTTAGACTTAAGTTATATTTATTGACATCACATAATATGATATATGATGTCAACGAATTTTTTTTCACATTTTATAATTAGTCTATTCCCGTCGAATTTCATCAGGAACAAACTAGTTGGGTATAATATGTCATATTAAAAAATGTATTCGATACTAAATCAATACCGTGGAGAAGTTGACGAAGTGCTGTCGTCACACTCTTCGCACAAATAAATTTATAAACACCTCTTGCCCAACAAGGTAGTAGTTAATGGCAAGTGGGGTCGATCCCAAGGGACTTGGCGTAGATCTGCTCTTCAATTCGAACTCAACAAAAAAGGGTTTTGAATGCGATGTATCTTGTAACTCAACAAGTAACAATATCAAATAACAAAAGAGTTTGGATTGGGTTTCAAATCCATGATCCTAATTACTCATCACTCGTTCATTGGTGCATAGATATTCAATTAACTGATCTTATCACTTGGTTTAAGATAAAGATTAGTTTATACCCTAAGGTCACAAAGTCACGATATAAACACACTTAGCCTATGTCTATCCAATTTTACAAATCTTGTCCAGAAGGCAAGATCTCCTCTCTTGATCAACAAAGTCACGAAGACACTTCAGTAACGATGCTGCCCAACAAGCATTAAGAATAAACAGACCCAAGACAGCCAAGAGGTAGGTCACTACCGACTGCTCTCCAACACTCTTTACCTTCTTGGGCACGAGAGACACTCTCGAGTTGATCCCCAAATCCTATCAATGACTTAATCTCAATATCTAGATGGTGATTAATCAAATGTCAATATCAATTAAGTCTAATATTAATCCTAAGTGTTTCGGGAACAAAATGAATTAACGAACTAACTCAATTCGACCTCACGAGTTTAGAGCGAGTAATTTACGATCACTTCATCTACATCCAACCCAAGCGACAAATTTAGCTAGTCATATTAGTAAACGTAAACACAAAATATATAATGGAAAACATACTTATCATAAAACTAAAAACGGGTTGCTGCCCAAAAGCGTAGTCAGCAACCAAGGTCTTGGCTTCACGCCAACAACTAAACTATTGCAGAAAATATAAAACGAACGTAAAAGTAAATTGCCCTAGGACTTGTTTCTTCCTCCCTTCCTCTCAAACTAAGAATGCAGAACTAAGAATAAAAACGGCACACATTACGTAAAGGAGCCGGCCATATATATAGGCAATGGAAATTAGGGTTTAAGGAAGTTTCCTTGTTGATGAAGGACTCTTCCATGCATATCCGCCTATCTCTTTCATGCATGCAGCCACGATTCTCTTTTCTTGCTTGGTAGATATCTCCTTTGATTAGGTCCGGCTAGGATAAGGAAAGAAAGATCCAATCCTTATCCTCTTCCTTGAAGGAAAAGAAATCTGCTGCTGGCTCGACTCGCTTCTTGCCCACGATGTCTGCATCCTGGTTTGCTTCATGTGTTGACCAAGATCCTGGCTCCTTCGGGTACTCTGTCTGTTGGCTTCAAGGATATGGGGAGGTACTTCCTGACTTGTAGAGCATGTAAAACGTTGTTGCCCAACTACAAGCCTCCAGCCCTATGCCCATTTGCATCGTATCGCCATTTCAGCATCTCAATAACAGATTTTCCACCGAATTTGCCCAACATTCTACCTGTTCTTCCCTGCACACCATCTCTCGACTTTGTGCCCTTCCAGACACACTTTGACTCGATAAAAACTAAAAACACAAGAAAAACACAAGAAAAGATGGACACAAATATGGGTTCATCACACCCACACACTTGAATTACACTTGCCCTCAAGTGTACTATTGCAACTCCACCCAAGACTCAAACACAGAAAAGACAAGACAAAAACACAGACTCAAAAGATCAGCACAACAACATGTTAGTACAACAGAACGAGTAAGCAGATATTGCCATCAAACAGGTCAAGATAGAGTTATTGGGCAACATGGGTATCCTCACCAGCACTCAACTCTCGAGTGTATATGGTTAAATGTATACGCTCTTGACCAAAATCAACAATGTTTTTCCATAGGCTTGTCTGCCCTCTACATCTCTACTTCCTTAAACAAAATTAAAATCACTTATCCTTAGGTCTTTATTGGGTTGTAACGTGGCTTAAGGCAAAAGGTAGGGAATGTATAGGAACTGGCTAAGTCAAGAACTCGGTTCTTGAGCAACAGATTGCCCTCAATTCCTCACTCCTCATTATCACTCCACCCTAGCACACTTATTATTTTTTCCTGGACTCTTTTTTTTATTTTTTATTCTGCTATTATAATTTTTTTTTTTAAACGATAAAGGATATTGCCCAGCATGTGCTACCCAACATTTCCCTTACACCCCTCATTCTTCTACACCTGAGTTCTTGACCGGGACGGCTTGTAAATTCAGGCTACTATAAGTAATTTGAAAGAATTATCATCAAGCTCAAAGGGCTAAACGAAGGGTAAATGTCAAGGTAGGAAATTTTGGCCATGGGCTAATTAGAACAAAAATGCCTAATTCATCTAAGTAATTCAACGAAGTCACACGAAGTTTTAATTAAGAAATGCAGGCATGTTCTAGATCAACAAGTGTCAACTGCTCTTTATCACACAAGAAAGAATAGTGATGCATATGTATATAGCAGTTAAAGCTCAAAAACCTCACAGTTCATGCCCAATATCTCATTCCGTCCTACCTATCTACATACGGCATTATCTACATCAACATACCTATTCTGACCTATCATGCCACATGCTGATCAATAATTAAAACAAACTTTAAAAACACAAAACTGACCCAACTTCCCAACACCCACACACTTTGCCTTAGGCAAAGTGAGTACAATGTTGGGCAACACAAAAATAAAAACTAACTCAACAAATATTTACTGACTAAGCCAAGAAGGAAATTCTAAGGCCTTCACCACACAATTTACTGGGCAAATTGTGGGTGAAGGCAGTAAGTGTACCTTCTCGGCCAACAACACACAACACAAAAATAAAACACAAAAAACAAATACAATCACTAACATAAAAGTGGGAGGAACATAAAATCAAAAGTTGTCACGAAGTGGCCACAAGTGCATCCCAAAGCCTGCTTTGCCAGCACCGTCTTGAGCTGCTCACCAAGGAAGGCCACGAAATTCACCTTAGTGTTGATGTGCATACACCACAACAAGTACCTCTCCTTGTTGCTCAGGTTGTTGTCACTATCGTTCTTGCCGTACAAGTTGTAAGAAAGAATGCGATGGCAAAGCCTAAGAGCATAAGTCTTCAGCTCGGTTCCCTTGTTGTTGGCCCCGTTGTATGGTGCTCCATTGCCGATCTCCTTCCACTGCTCCTGGTAAGTTGCGTCTCCCGGGGGTGGTACCATGGTCTTGGCCTCCATGAACTCCTTCTTGGCCAAATCGCTCAAGCTCACCATCTCCAGAATCTGGTTAAGGGTGCTCACTTGGAAATCATACTTCTCACCCAACAGCGAGAAGGAGATCATGCTCACCCCGTTCTCGGGATCACTGGTCACTGCCGCCGTGCTGTATACCTCCTTGACTTGCTCCTCATAAACCTCCACAGGCCACTCCAAAAACTTGCTCCAGCCTATCCCCTCAAACAGCTTCCTCACTTCTTGGGCAACACCTAGGTTCTAGTATAGTTTGAAGTCGAGAACCCTAGGTGTAGTCACCTTCCAATCCCTGGGCTTCCTACACGTCACCACTGTGGCGCCCTTCTTCTTCTTCTTGTTCCTACCACTTGTTGGAGTAGACTGGTCATCATCCTCTTCTTCCTCAACATCGTCCCATGCTTCTTCCTCGCTAACCCTCGACGGGGTTCCAACAGCTGTCCCCTTCAAGATCGACTGCTGGACAGACCCAGCGTCTGAAGCAGCAAATTTGTGCTTCTTCGCCGGTGTGTCTTCGCCACCGTGAGGGCGCTTCATGGCAGTCCGCCCACTCTTCATCGCCGGCCTTTCCTTGGCCTTGGTCTTTGCCTCCGCCGCTAGCCCTGCAACCACTTCTTCTATCGCCTCATCTAGGTCTCCTTCCTTATTCTCTTCGTCTTCCACATTATCACCTTCTCCTTCACCATCTTTCTCGTCCTCTTCCTCCCCGTCGTCTTCTTTCTCCTCTGCTTCTTCTTCCAGATCTTCCTTCTCAAACACGGGCTTCGACTGGGTCTCCTCCTCCGGCTGCTTCGCCGCCTCGTCTATCAGACTAGGGTTCTTGTCACTCATGATGAGTGCGGCGTCGACCGGCAGACTTTTGGGCACACTTGACCCGATGGTGACGGAAAGGTTTTGGTCGGCAGAGGGTTTGACGGGTTCTATGGGAAGTTTCCTTTTAGTGGTGGTTTTAGGTTTCGTGGTGGTGGTGGTGATAATATCGGTGGTGAGATCGATGTTAGTTCCGGTGGGGATTTTGTTGAGTTTTCTATTTCTTGGCCGAGTGGACACCATAGTAGGGGTTTGGAAGTTTTGATAGCGAGAGAAGAAGGAGGATGAGAAGTTGCAGAGTTAAAATTCAAATTGGTAGTGGGTGTGGTGCAGACGACGTGATGTAATAGGTATATAGGGCGCGGTTTTTAAGGGCAACAGTAACCGCCTTGGAAAGTCTTTGACCAACAACTTGGTTCTTGATCACGTCCTCTGCTCAACACTCTGCTTCCTTCTTAATCTTGGTTCCTGATCTACAACCTGCATCTTGCTCAACATCTCCTGCACAATTAAAAACACAAACACACTCCGAAACAACTCTCCCCTATGGTTAGACTCGATCATATGATGCTTCAAAATAAAACACTATGAAATAAAATACTTAAAATATAAACTAATTTTTTTTTTAATTTTCATAATTTTTGTACGAAAATAAAGAATAAAAGAAAAAAAAACCGAAAAATTTAAAAACTAACCAGGTTGCCTCCTGGACAGCGCTCCGTTTAAGGTCTTGGGCACGACACCCCCTCTTTAGAAGTCAAAGGTCCTCCTCGACAGGAAACCCAGATGGTTCCCCCACAACAAACTGTTCTTGCCCAAGATAGGCCTTCAGGCGCTAGCCATTGACTTTAAAATTCTTCCCATTCTTAGGATCCTTGATCTCAACAGCTCCATTGGGGAATTGAGCTTGAACTTCATAGGGTCCTGCCCACTTGATCGAGAGCTTGCCTGAAGAAAGCCTAAATTGCGTTTGATACAGCAACACTTGTTGCCCAAAATGGAACTCCTTCTCTTTAATCAAAAGATCGTGGGTCTTCTTCATCCTTTCCTTGTACAAGCCAGCATTGTCATAGGCTTGGAGTCTTATCTCGTCGAGTTCATGGATCTCGAGCTTCCTTGATTCACCTGCCTCGTTCCAATCGAGGTTGAGTTGGGTAACAACCCAATGTGCTCGATGTTCCAGCTCCACAGGCAAGTGGCATCTCTTGCCATAGACCATGCGGTAAGGGGACATGCTAAAAGGTGTCTTAAAGGCAGTCCTATACGCCCATATAGCATCATCGAGGCGCATACTCCAATCCTTCCTTGTAGTGCCCACAGTCTTCCTCAAGATCGTCTTGATTATTCTATTGGACAATTCCGCTTGTCCATTGGCTTGTGAGTGGTAGGCTGTTGACACACGATGCGTAACTCCATACTTCTTGAACAAGGCGGTCACCGTGGCGTTGCAAAAATGAGAACCTTGATCACTAATTATAGCTCGAGGTACACCAAACCTATTGAAAATTTGTGTTCTCAAAAAATTGGAAACCACCTTAGAATCATCCTTGTAGGACGCACGAGCCCTACCCACTTCGAGACATAGTCTAATGCCAATGTGATTTATTTGTTGCCTTTGGAACTCGGCAAGGGTCCCATAAAATCCATGCCCTATACGTCGAACACCTCCACGGGCAAGATCGGTATTATGGGCATTTCATTTCTTCTCGTGATGTTGCCTTCCCTTTGGCACTTCTTGCACATCTTGACCCACTCATAGCAATCTCTAAACAATGTTGGCCAATAAAAGCCACACTCCAAAATTTTCCTTCCAATCCGTTGATACCCAAAATGTCCTCCGCATTCCTTGTTGTGACAATGCTCAAGAATGCTCTTTTGCTCTATATTCTCGACACACCTCCTTATGATCTTGTCCGCACACTCCCTCCATAAATATGGCTCATCCCAAATATAGAAACGGTTCACATGTTTAAGCTTGTTCCTTTGATAACGCCCAAGATCGGAGGGTATCTCTCCAGTTACCAAGTAATTCACGATATCAGCATACCATGGTTCATCTTGGGCAAGACTCAGGTGCTGGTCGGGAAAGGTCTCTTTGATCGGCACCCCATCATCAGGCTGGAGGATTCGACTTAGGTGGTCGGCAACTTAGTTTTGAGCACCACTCTTGTCTTTGATCTCTATGTCAAATTCCTGCAACAAGAGGATCCACCTTATCAATCTTGGCTTGGACTCCTTCTTGCTCAACAAGTATTTCAATGTTGCATGATCTGTGTACACTATGGTCTTGCCTCCAAGCAAATAGGATCTAAACTTTTCAAAAGCGAAGACAATAGCCAACAACTCATTCTCCTTAGTGGCATACTTGCATTGGGCAGGGTTCAACGTCTTGGAAGCATAATAGATGACATAGCTTTTCTTTCCACGTTTTTTTGCCGAAGAACTGCTCCCACGGCATAACCACTGGCATCACACATTAATTCGAAAGGCATCCCCCAATTTGGAGGTTGGATAATGGGGGTTGTGATCAAGTTCTCCTTCAAGGCATGGAACGCCTTCTTGCAATCTTCATTGAACTCCCAAGACACATCATTTTGAAGTAGTCTCGTCATTGGTTGTGCGATCTTGGCAAAATCCTTGACAAATCTACTATAAAACCCAGTATGCCCTAGGAATCCTCTCAACTCCTTCACAGATCTTGGGTATAGTAACTTGGCAATAATGTCGATCTTGGCTTTATCCACCTCAATTCTTTTCCCTGAAATGACATGCCCCAAGACGATTCCTTCTTTTACCATGAAATGGCATTTTTCATAATTCAACACAAGGCTCTTCTCAACATAACTTTTCAGGACTCGATCCAGGTTGTTGAGGCATGATTCGAAGGTCTTGCCGTAGACGGTAAAGTCGTCCATAAAGACTTCGATGCACTCTTCAAGAAGGTCTGAAAAAATGCGCATCATACACCTTTGAAATATCCCTGGTGCATTACACAATCCAAATGGCATCCTCCTATATGCGAATGTGCCAAACGGGCACTTGAAGGTGGTCTTGCCTTGATCCTCGTCAGCAACCCAGATCTGCATGTAACCAGAATAACCGTCAAAAAAGCAATAATAATCATTACCAGCTAACCTCTCAAGCATCTCGTCGATGAAGGGCAAAGGAAAATGATCCTTCTTCCTTTTTTGGTTGAACTTTCGGTAATCTATACACACTCGTCATCCAGTTTGCAATCTCGTGGCCACCATCTCATTCTTCTCGTTCTCAACAACTTGGATTCCTGACTTCTTGGGCACCACGTGTACAGGACTTATCCACCGGCTGTCAGACACGGGATATATGATCCCCAAGTCAAGAAGCTTGAGTATCTCTTTCATTATCACTTCTTTCATGGCTGGGTTCAATCTCCTTTGTGGATCTCAAACTGGGGCAGCATCCTCTTCAAGCAAGATGTGATGAACGCAGTCCACAGGGTTAATGCCTTTGATGTCGACAAGGTCCACCCTATTGCCTCCTTGTACTTGCTCAGCACCTCACCAACTCTGACCTCCTCCATGCTCGAGAACTCAGATGATATGATCACGGGCAAGGTCTCGTTCTTGCCAAGATATATATATATCAGGTGCTTGGGCAAAGGTTTCAACTCCAATGTAGGGGCTTTTTGCAAAGATGGCATCAACCTGTCCTCCGGCTTCAATTCAGGGATGTTGAGTGGTTCAAACCCCTGAGGCTGCATGCCCGAAATCCTGGCATAACTACATTTTTCCACATCTGCTGGTTCTTCGTTCTGGGCAAGATTCTTTTCTGTCTGCAAGCTGGCATCCTTCCTAAGAACGGTCTGTTGCCAAAAGTTTTCTACCAACTCCTCAGTCTCATCATGGGGTAGTTCCTTGAGCTCCTCATCGAACTCGTCTTCATCTTCATGGGAGTTATTAGGAGTGTTATTGTCCTCTAGCTCCTCATTCGTCCCATAGTCTTCATCGGTGGAGTCGAAACTGTGCCCATGGACTGACTCTTCCCAAAAATCTTTATCACTTTCGTACTCATCGCTTTCATAAAACTCCAACAAGGCACCATCATTCTCAATATCCTCATCTTGGTCGAGATCCAGGTCAAGACCCTGTATTAAATTGAGTTCCTCTTGGCCTGCATCCTCGTTGTCTTCTAAGAAGCAACTTAAGCTTTTCAATGTCTCCATTCGTCGACCAAATGCATTGAGGGTGTTGAGGTGTTCTAGGGCATCATCTTGATTTTGCCGATAAGCGTCGAACTCGACGACTTCTCCAGCTACTTGAACTGTCAACCTCCCAGTGTCACAATCAATTTTAGTGTTGGCCGTCCTCAAGAACGGCCTTCCGAGCAAGATCACTGGGTTCTTGATTGTCTTCTTTTCCATGTCAAGAACATAGAAGTCAGCTGGGAACAGAACATCCCCCACCTTGACCAATACGTCCTCCAAAATGCCATCGGGGTAGACTGTGGACAAATCCGCTAATTGAATGGCAACACGGGTAGGAAATAAAGGTCCAAAACTCATTTCGTCGAACATGGCTCTTGGCATTACATTTATAGAAGCTCCTAAATCAAGCATCGCCTTAGGTATTGACGTAGTACCTATTGTACATAGGATAGTGAACATGCCAGGATCTTTCTTCTTGAGCGGGATGTGAGAATTCATGAGGGCTGACACGTTCTCCACATGGAAACGAGCATTATCTGGGTATTTGGTCTTCTTCAAGCACATTTCTCGCAAAAATTTTGCACACTTTGGCATGGATTGCAATGCCATCAATAGTGGAAGGTTTATCTCCACTTTCTTGAACACCTCCATCATGTCCTCCAACTCATTCTGATCACGATCGTGGGCGAAACGTCTTGGATATGGGATCTTTGCCTTAGCAGTGCGAGGAGCAGTCCTCTTGGCCAAAGCCTCTGCTTCTTTTTCAGCCTTCAAAGAGTCCAACAACACGTCATCTTTATCAAACCCCAGCTTTGATCTCTCTATCTTCACGTAATCAAGCAAGGCTTCATCCTCCTCATTATCGAAGACGGGATTTTTATTGGCCTTTATCCCTTCTTCACGTTTTGCCTTCAACTCTACATAAAGGTCATTGATATCTCCTGAGCTCATCTTAGTTTCTTCTACTCTAGCAGGTCCCTTGAGTTGGGTCTTGGGCAGCACTTCTGACAAATCCTTACCACTTTGCAAAGTCACAGCATTGACTTGCTCTTTGTTGACCTCCACTTGGGCAGGAAGCATTCCGCTCTTGTCATCTACAAGCTTTGACAGAGTTTGGTTTATGTAAGTTAATTGAGCTTGAAGGTTGTTCGATTGACCTCGACTTTCCAATTGAAAGTTCTCAAAATCCCTCCTAAGCCTTCGGTTCTCATTGGTAAACCTATAAATGGTCTCCTTCATTAACTCCGTCTTTGCTGGTTCTCGATGTGGAGAAACATAGTTATGTTGCTGTTGAGGCTACTGTTAAGGTGGAGGCACATATTGCTGTTGAACAGGCTGCTGTGGTTGTTGGTGGGCAGGAGGCATTTGATAGTGGTTGTTGCCATATCTCAGGTTCTCGTGTTGATTCTGCCTATAGCCATAGTTGTTGCCATAGTTGTTGTTATTGCCATACTGGAATCTTTGTTGCCCACCACCTTGTTGGTTCTGACCTATTGCCTTAACCTCTTCTCCTTCTTCCACGAACCAACTAGGACATTCTGAGGTGACGTGGGATGTTGCCTGACATACTTCACATCGCTTCACAGCTCTGTGAACTTCCTTGCCATCAACCTTCTTTTTCAAGTCCTCCATCTGGCCAGACATCTTGGTCATGAAATCTTTCATGGTGCTGACCAAGTTGTCTGAATTTTCTTTGTTGCCTTCATACCCCCCTCTTGAGATATCATCTTCATCTCGTGATTGTTCAGCCATGACGGCTATTTTCTTGAACACTTCAGATGGTAGTTGATCGACTATTGCTCCTCCACACGCTGCAATTATGTATTTCCTCTCTGATGCTCTCAGTCCTTTCAAGAAATGTTCGATCAAATCAATGTCCTCGATTCGATGTTAGGACATCTTGCGATCAACTTTTTGAACCTTTCATAATACTCGTACAACGACTCACTCCTACTCATTTTGATCGAGGAAATGGCATTCCTTTCACTTTTTATCCGGCCAACGGGTATGTATTTGTCATGGAAAGTCTGCTGCAACTTCTTCCAGGTGTTGATGCTTCCCTCTGGCAAGGTGTAAAGCCACTCACGTGCTCCGTCAAGAAGTGAGAACGGAAACGTGAGTAGCCTTACATAGTCTGGAAATGTATCTTGGGCAGCATCTCGTTCTCTGGCAGCATCTCGGGTAGGAGTGGTATTGTTCCTTACAGTGCTAATCGCCATCTCAAAGTCTTGAAGATGGGTCTGAGGGTCTTCTCCGGGATGATCGCTGAACTTGGGCAGTATCTGAATCAGCAAATGTTTGAGCTCTCAGTTGCCATTGATGGCGGGCAGCTGGATACTTGAAGGTCTGATCCCCTTGTCGTCAGGGAACATGATCTGACGTATGGTTTTCTCTTGCTGTCCTTCCATGGTTATTGATGTTTCTGATTCTGAACTGGATGTTGACTTCTCGCTGTCTGTACTCGCTGTTGAGCAAGAATCATCTTCTTGCTCAATATCCTTATCTTCTGTCAAGCTCGGCAACTCTGAAGGTTCGTTGACGCCTTTCTCCAAATCTTTCTTCTTCTTACATTGTTCTGCTTGATTTCTCCTTGCTATCACCTCCGGGAAAGTTCTTGGATCTTGTGGATCTCCGTCACTCCGTAGATGTGGCTTAGGCATAAACTGTGCTCAACTCAAGCTAGAAGAGTAAACTAGCTTAAAAACCAAGTCCCCGGCAACGGCGCCAATTTGACGAAGCACTGTCGTCACGCTCTTCGCACAAATAAATTTATAAACTCCTCTTGCCCAACAAGGTAGTAGTTAATGGCAAGTGGGATCGATCCCAAGGGACTTGGCGTAGATCTGCTCTTCAATTCGAACTCAACAAAAAAGGGTTTTGAATGCGATGTATCTTGTAACTCAACAAGTAACAATATCAAATAACAAAAGAGTTTGGATTGGGTTTCAAATCCATGATCCTAATTACTCATCACTCGTTCCTTGGTGCATAGATATTCAATTAACTGATCTTATCACTTGGTTTAAGACAAAGATTAGTTTATACCCTAAAGGTCACGAAGTCACGATATAAACATACTTAGCCTATGTCTATCCAATTTTACAGATCTTGTCCAGAAGGCAAGATCTCCTCTCTTGATCAACAAAGTAACGAAGACACTTCAGTAACGATGCTGCCCAACAGACATTAAGAATAAACAGACCCAAGACAGCAAAGAGGTAGGTCACTACCGACTGCTCTCCAACACTCTTTACCTTCTTGGGCACGAGAGACACTCTCGAGTTGATCCCTAAATCCTGTCAATGACTTAATCTCAATATCTAGATGGTGATCAATCAAATGTCAATATCAATTAAGTCTAATATTAATCCTAAGTATTTCGGGAACAAAATCAATTAACGAACTAACTCAATTCGACCTCACAAGTTTAGAGCGAATAATTTACGATCACTTCATCTACATCCAACCCAAACGACATATTTAGCTAGTCATATTAGTAAACGTAAGCACAAAATATATAAAGGAAAACATACTTATCATAAAACTGAAAACGGGTTACTACCCAAAAGCGTAGTCAGCAACCAAGGTCTTGGCTTCACGTCAACAACTAAACTATTGCAGAAAATATAAAACAAACGTAAAAGTAAATTGGCCGTAGGACTTGTTTCTTCCTCCCTTCCTCTCAAACTAAGAATGCAGAACTAAGAATAAAAACGGCACACATTACATAAAGAAGCCGATCATATATATAGGTGATGGAAATTAGGGCTTAGGGAAGTTTTCTTGTTGATGAAGGACTCTCTCATGCATGCAGCCACGATTCTCTTTCCTTGCTTGGTAGATACCTCATTTGATTAGGTCCGGCTAGGATAAGGAAAGAAAGATCCAATCCTTATCCTCTTCCTTGAAGGAAAAGAAATCTGCTGCTGGCTCGACTCGCTTCTTGCCCACGATGTCTGCATCCTGGTTTGCTTCCTTTGTTGAACAAGATCCTGGCTCCTTCGGGTACTCTGTCTGTTGGCTTCAAGGATATGGGGAGGTACTTCCTGACTTGTAGAGCATGTAAAACGTTGTTGCCCAGCTACAAGCCTCCAGCCCTATGCCCATTTGCATCGTATCACCATTTCAGCATCTCAACAACAGATTTTCCACCGAATTTGCCCAACATCCCACCTGTTCTTCCCTGCACACCATCTCTCGACTTTGTGCCCTCCCAGACACACTTTGACTCGATAAAGACTAAAAATACAAGAAAAACAAAAGAAAAGATGGACACAAATATGAGTTCATCAGAAGTATATTTATTTCTAAAACTATTTTGCCAAATCAATATTGCAAATTAATCATTTTATCTAAGACCTCACAAACTTGTAATTAATTTTTGTTTTACACTACACTCTTGTATATTCTATTCTATTCAAATTGTTTAATAAGTCTCCTCTCTATCATATATATTTTCTTTATTAACAATTGCAAATTTTTTTATACCAATATGGACAAGTGTGATAATAGCACTTTTTGAAAAAAAAAAAACTAATAATAGCATCCTTTTAAAAATTACAAAAATAGTATTTTTGATCTTTTGTCATTTATCCTCGACCTTTTAACATCAATATAATATACGGATCATCCATATTATAATAAATGTGAACATGTGCCTTCACACAATTTTTTCTGTAAAATCACAATTATATGAAAATAGCACGAATAATATGCGAACACATATTTTTATAAATATAAATTTGTGAATACGATACAAATGATGGGGTATACATGTGCTTTTAAGGAAGATATTGAATAACAATTATGTACAAATCAAATGTATCACATGTGAATTCAATTTTTTGAAAATGAAAACAATTTGATATGAAGGTCATTAAATAAAATATCTTAGAAACATATGTTCAAAAATAGTATTTTTTTATACGCCCTCCGTCCCAGAATAAGTGCACATTTTCTTATTGGTTTGTCTCGGAATAAGTGGTCACTTTCTATCTTTTTATTTTTTAAACATCGTTCTCTTCCAAAACCCGCATCGAAAAAAATATGGTCATTTATTGTGGGATGGAAAAAAGTAATTTTTAAAATTGATGCTATAGTACTACTCCCTCCGTATCTTTCATTAAGTCATTTGATCGAACAAGCATGTTAAGAAAATAAATTGTTTGTAATAAAGTTGGAAAGATAAAGTAACTTTTCGATGATACTTTTGTCACATCAAGTAGGTGAGAGAAAAACGTTAGTAGCTTTTTAGTGGCATATATGATAATTTGTGAGTTATAGAGGAATACTATCATATGGTACATTTCCATTTTAGGAAATAAATTTAATGAAATGATACGTTCAAATAAGGTAAAATGGACTTAATCAAAAGATACGGATGGAGTATTATCGTACGCTACATTCACAAAATATATTATATAGGTTGAATTGATTGTATTTAAACATAGAAAATTAAGGTAAGAATATCCACAACGGTGTCCACGATTTCAGTCAGCGCTGTCAAATTTTGCTTGAGCCTGTTGCCGCTACAAATTTCCCACAACGGTACTAGCGGCAAGCCCACTGGCCCTACCCCCCATTTTTTTCTAATTATTATTATTTTTTAATTTTAGAAATTAATGACCAATCAAAAGTGGCCACATCAGCAGCGCCCTAAGTGTACCTGATGGTCCTGGTAACGAGTTAACTGGTGTATGGAGAGGGGGAAATACACCAGTAGAGATTTTTCTTAAAACTTCTTCAAAAATGAACTTCTCAATTCGTGCTGCTCAACAACTGTGAAATTTAGTTCGAATTGTCAATCTGTTCGGCAAACAATTGACTTCTTTGACTGAGGGTCAACTGTATTTTCTTGGCTGAGGTTTTGGAAGAGTATGCAGTGTGGAATGTGGTGGATATTTTTATCTCGTTACTACTGAAAAACCTTTTTATATGAAGGTCAAGTTCGCAACACTTAGTGCAGTTTTTACGAAGAATTGTTTATGTGGTCAGTCAGTTAGTAAAATAAACAATAACTGAAATACTTGAAAGTAAAAATGACACAATTATTTTATTTGGTTCATATATGAACTCCTATTCCACCACTAGCTTTTCGGGCTAGTAATCCACAAGATAAGTTTTCGCGTACTATCAAACGTTAGCTTTGGTTTGCGGGCACCAAACAACCTAAACAGTTTGATTTCGGGTTCGAACAAAACCTGCAACATTTTTGCGGGCAAATGTAAAGCCCATCTTAGTTTACAGGTACTAAGAAATCTAAAGGCTTCGATTACGCGTTCGAAGGGGACCTAAAATTGAGGTTGGGGTTTTTCCAACTTATGAAACCTTCAACACTTTGTAATGGAGGTTTCCTTCTATAGACTCAAACTATAATAGTGAATCTACTTAGGAAAGTACAAGGAAAAGGAATTCCAGACTCGATCAAGAAGGAAATTCTGCGAGAGGCTAGAATGAAGAATAAGAGGAGGTATGAACACTCAATTACAACTAGTTCTTCAACTGAAAACTTCCTTGTATTTTGCGAGAGAGAATGTTTTGAATGCTTGAATACTTGTGCGCTCTTATCGTTTCAGTCGTTTTCTCGCAATGGTGAAGGTCTCTATTTATAGAAAGAGAGGTTCAAAGGGCCATTAGAAAGAGCCGTTTGACCTCTGCCAAAAAGCATGCTCCGTCACCTACTCTTCTGCAAACTTTTCTAAAATGGTAATTGCGAGTCTTGCTTTCTGCATGTCTCTGCGGTCGGTCTATAAAAGAAAATCTACAGTTGTCTTGTACTTTGGAACAGATTTGAATTTGAATTCAAGTTCTTATTCTACTTTCGTCTTCCAAGTCTTCTTCTTCTGACTTTTCGACGCGTGACTTTTCAATAGAACTGATCATCATGCATGAACTGCACGGTAGGAATCGACTGAGTGATAGTCTGACTGACTATACTCGAACTTGAACTATCTTTCAATTTTTAGCTGACTTCTTCAGTTTGAACCTGTAAAAATAAAATTCCTATGCTCAAATAATGAGCTCTAACTTCATCTACTCAGTTAAAATCAGTAGAATTTTTATAAAAATCAAAACCTTTACTAATTTTTTCAACAGTACCAAAATAACGAAAGTTACATCAATTGTGAACGCCTACGCATAGGCTGTAACAGCTTCGCCGGTGCAAAAAGGCATGACCAACGCCAGCAAACCGCTGCGAATGCTCTGTAAAGAATCGGTCAAAAGGTGAAGAGATAAGGAAACGCCTTGAGAAAAAATACTACTTATTTGAAAATCATTGAACGAAGTGCATAATTTGGAAACGACACGTTGGGTGCAGTTGGGCAGTGATATGTCTGTGTTGGGCCGGCGTCTAACTAGAAGACAAAATAGACCTTTTTAATAGTCAACGCTCAATTAATGCATGCTCTTAATGCGTAAAGTCGCCTTAATTTCTTTCTGTCCATTTAAAAAAAATAGTTTTCCTTATTATTTCTTATATATATTCCCTGGTTCTCTCTAAGTAGTCGTGGAAGATAAAAAAAAAAATCCTCTACATCTTTTCATTAAGCCTTTTTATTTTATTTGAACCTATTACTTCATTAAATCTATTTCTTAAAATAAAAATACACGATATATAAATACTTTATTATAATTTATAAATTATGCCATTAAAAATAATTAACTTCATATATAAATTTATGTGGGCATAGTCTCACTACAGAAGTTAAGATATCTAGAGACACGTGTAGCTCAAATCGAAGAGAGAGAACTGGGTTTGACTTTTAGAGTTTTGGGTGATGGTCTCACTCTCACATGCAAATAAAGACAATATTGCCCTTCTTTCCTTTTCTCACATTAAATTTGTTTTAGGCCTTTTGAAAATTAATGGGAACGTCACGAGCGCCTTTCCAAAACAAGGCGTTAACCATAATTTTCTTCCTTCGTCATACCTTCTTCACCTTTACACCTTCAATGCAATATTTATTGGCCTCCAAAAGGTGGGATTCCTCAACTTTTTGATTTGGTTTTCATGAACTCTTTCATATGGGTAGTTGATTGTTGGAAATACATAATTTTAAACAAAAAAGTAGTGCTAGATATTATCAAATGATTTCAAACGTACTATTAAAAAACTAGAAGGAAAAAAAATTAAAGAACCTTCAATTATAAAGGGTTGTTCTCAGTTTATGAGGATTGTTTGCGGCTCGATTTAAATCTGCGTACAAATACGTTAATAGATTTTCATAATTTTATCCATGTTGACAATTCTAACGAGAAATTAAAAATGACATCAGAATAAAAAAAAAATGATGTCATTCTTATCTAAACAATGTCTGATTTTAGTAAATATAATTTATTTTGAAGTAAGAGAGCTAATAAAGTTCATAGAATAAGGTTCTCTTGTTCTTTTATCTTTATTTATTTTCAAAGTATGATTTACCTTTTAATAGTATGGGCTTTTTAATTTTAAGAATCATCAAATAATGATCATTCCTTGATCCGAACAAAATTTAATTACAATATATTTCTTAAAAAGCTGTAATTTAATTACAATATATTTCAAGAAAAATGTAAACTCTTATAAATTTAACCTGTCAATTGACAAAAGAATTCTGTAGAATGTAGATTTATTATCCCTACTAAAAAGATGTCCAAAAACTTTAATTGATGTAATGCAAGTAACGACTTTTCAGTTCCCATATAAATTATAATGATATGGTATTTTTACAGACACTGCACACCGAAATTTATAAGGCTTTAAGTATATTAAATTGTATACGAAATCACATACCAAATTTTTTAAGCCTAACGTGTAAATTTTTTGGAAGCGAGAGGTCACTAATCCCATTGCCAAATCCTTACAATTGGATTCTCATACATTTTAGTATAAACGGTCCTACTATTAGTAAAGTTTTCATCTTATTAGACTTCTTAATGCGCCACCAATTTTTGGTAATAATATTATCGTGTGGTACCTAATGTCAAAATAATATTCAATTCATTTTCACTCGTAACATTATATGACCAGCTTTTTCATATTATCCACGTTCTTGAGTTCAATAGTATTTGAAATTTGTAGGCTTACCATATGGTTCTGTCTCACTAAATTGTGATAGTCGGAGTTATCGTGAAGCAAGTTCATATTCCATAATTAGATATATTATTCGGGTGAAAATTACGACAAGATTTGCTCAATTGTATATGTGCTAGCTAGAATTATATATCATGAGTATATCACTTCTTTTATTATACTTGTAGAAAGTAAAAGAATATGTATTGGGATGACAATCTAGCAAAATATTATATTTTCATCATAAGTTAGAAAAATCTAAGAGAAAGTATTCTACATATCAAACGAGATGATGTGACATAATAATACAAATCAAATCCTATTATAGGAACAAAATTCCTTCGAACCCAACAATTTAAAATCCCTAGTAAGCAACAATGGTTGAGCCACTTGACGAGGGGGGAGGTGGTGACCCAAGCTGTCGTTTAGCTTCGAGCAAATAAAATTTGTAACTCCTATGTTCACAGTAGGCAGTAGCCAGCGGCAAGTAGAGTCGAACCCAAGGAAATTGGTGTAGTTATTATTCCACGTAACCCGTGTCACTAAAAAGGGTTTTGGTGTGTACTCCACTTTTATAGGTACAAGTACTGAAAACTTATAACTGAAACTAAACAAAGATTTGATCAATAACAAAAAGGTCTTGGACTGGACTTGAATCAATGAACATTAATACTACACTCGATCATGGGCTCAATAATATTCAATTGCATACAATTACTATTCAATTCTAAGGGTAAATTCATTCATGCCCTATGGTCACGAAGTCACAACTAAGAACACTTTAACCTTATATCTATCCTTTTAAATTAGTTCTGCCCAAGATCCCTCTTAGTTAGAACCCTTCCCTGATCAACACAACCACGAAGACTCTTCAGTAATTGTCTTGCCCGGGAAGCATTGATTACTTTTAGCCCAAATTAGTCAAGAGGTACCCAAAACACCAACTGCTCTCCAATACTTAATATCTATTCAGGCACAGAGACTCTCTCGTGTTGACCGCGATTACTTTTAGTGATCTGGGCGCCTTGACTTATTAGTTATCAAGCAATTAGTTATCTTGTCCAGATTTAATATTAAACCCTAAGTATTTCAGGAATAAAAACATACGATCTAATTAAAACACTTAGGCCTCACGAGTAATCAAAGCATTAATATTCACATCATCTAACTTAATCAAAGTTTAAAAAATTAGCTAGACATTAAATTAAACAAAAGCAAAGCAAATGAATAAAAAAAATCATACTTGGAATTAAACTACGAAGAACTTGGATATCCAACAAAAGTAGTAAACGTCTTGGCCACAACGCCAATAGAAAACTAAAGCAAATAACTAAAACAAAAATTAAACTATTGCCCGTAGGACTTGTTTGCTCCTCACCAACTCTCAGAAATTGCTTTAGTAACAAAATTCAAAGATATATTACAAAAGAGAATGTGGTCATATATATAGGTGACGATTAGGTTAGAGAAGGTTTCCGCCATGGGCTAGACTCCTTCCTTCCATCGACCTTCTTTCATTCTTTGGCATGGCACAGGACAACTTTCTTTCACCTTAATGAATTAGGTTCTGTTCAAACTCTTCAAAATAAGGATGGAAGTTTCCTTCCTTATCTTCTTACTTGGAGAAGAAGTAACGTCTGTTGCCCACGATCACATCCCTTCTGTCTTGACCTTGTCAATGCCAGTGTTGTCCTCGATGCAAGCATCTGGGTACTCTGCTGCTTTGGTCAAAATGATATGGGGAGGTACTTCTTCACCAGTAGGCTTGCTCAAGATGCACACTTCATTCACAGCTACAAGCTTCAGCCCTATGCCCACTTGCATCGTATCGTTGCCCAACGCTTTAAAAACAGTTTTTTCCACCAGATTATGCCCATATTCGTACCTGTCTTGTCCTGCACCCACTTCCTCCAACTTGTGTCCTCCCAAACACATAATGACTCGAAAATGACATACAAGGCACAACTAAAAGACACGAAAAATGAACACAATTCTGGGTTCATCAGGGGGCGAGGGTGTTAAGCCCCTGCCAAATATTAGTAGGGGTATAATCGAGCTGAGTCGAGCCAAAATGATTTTTTAAATTAGACTTCATTTAAAATATTAGTTATTTTTCAAAAATGTAAGTTATTTTATTCAAAATAATGTAATATATTTACTAATTTCTGGTATAAATAAAGTTAACTATGTACTTCATTAAAATATTACTAATTATATAAACTTTAAAACATTTAATTAATAGTCTTACATTTTAAAATAAAATCACTTGACGTGCGAGCTTGTACATGAGCCAATCAGTCGAGTACTGTCATACTCAAGCTTAACTTGTTTAGCTAAACAAACTTTTATCAAATCGGATGTTGAATAACTCGTGAGTAATTTAACTAGTTTAGAGCTCTAAATATTAGAGGCTTAACTTCGATTTCCCCATCACATTAATTTTAGAGAAAATCCCCCAAACCAGCACTTTTTTGATAGATTTTTTTAATTTTAGCATCCTTATAATTCTTTAAAAATTTAGCACTTCCTCGCTTTTCTACCCTCACTTTAATTTTCTATTTTCCATCTATCTCATCTTCTTCTTTTCTTTCTCTTCCCTTCCACTTTATTTTCTCTCTTTCTCACTCTTTCACTCTGTCATCTCTTTGCTGCCTCTCTTTCTCTCTCTCTCCCCCCCTCCGCAAGCCTTCCCCTTCCCACCGCCGCTCTACTCCACCTCTTCACTGGGCGCGGGGCCAGCGCCGCCACTGTCTCCACCATAATCGAGTAGTGGCCTTGGTCAACAGTCAAATGTCTCGAAGCAGATCCATCAGGAAAAGGCCAACGAGATCCAGCAGTCAATTGTCTCGAGTAACGAGATCTAGCAGTCTAATTGGCTGGCCGACCTTAAGGCGGAGGTGGCGGAGAACAAATAGAGCAATACTAAACTTATAGGTGCAGAAGGGGTTGGCGGTGGTGATGACGGCGCCGATTATCGAAGCTCCATGAAGGTGATGACGAATTTGGCGCAGTTCTAGAGGAGCACCATGACAACGTCGCATGTCGGAAATCCTAGGTCAGGAAATCCTTGAGTTGGAATCGAGAAGTCTCGCCGGAAAATTTAGGAGGAAAATGAGTGAAAAATTAGGGATTTTAGAATTTTGAATTTCTCTGTAGTTGTTGTGAATTGTGGTGATGGTTTATGTTGATTCGATTGTTAGAGTTATAAATATTTGTGGATTGCCTCTGTGTTGCAATAGGTGTAGTGTGTGTTTTTTAGCCATGTCAACGTCGTTGATTTGTTTTGCTTTGCTTTGCTTGGCGGAGGAGAGAGATGGAGAAGAGAGAGGGGGGATCTGTAATTGAATTTTTTGTGACTTCACAAAATTTTTCAATTTTTTTTGGTGATTTCACAAATTTTTCCAATCTTTTTTGGTGACTTCATAATTTTTTTTCCATATTTTTGTGACTTCACAAAATTTTTCATTTTTTTTTGTGACTTCACAAATTTTTCCATTTTCTGAAAGGCAGAAGCAAAAAAATCGTGACCGCCAGCGACAGTGGAGGCGGTGATGACAGTGGAAAAATAGTGGTGGAATTTATTTTTTTGTTGAGTCACAATTTTTTTTTTGTGACTGCCGGTGATAATGGCGGTGACACGATGGAGGTGGTGCCACAAAAAAAATTTTATAATTCGATATTATATGCATATCTCATCAATCTTTTTTTGTGTTTTATTTATAAATATGTAATATATTAGATGATACTATTGCCCTTAAATTATGACTATAATAGGTATAATAAAATTTATAAAATAACATTCTTTTTATATTAATATATATTAATAAAATAATAAAAAATATATATATTTAATAAAATTATTATTTTAACATGTGAGTGCACGTTAACTATAATATTACAGAAAGATGAATGGAAAGACATCTTTGACCTATTCAGACTACAATTTGGTGGGGGCATTTTTAAGATAACGAAAAAGAAAAGCCATTAATGAAAATGAAGTTTTTAAGTAAGCAAAATTCTCCTGCGAGAAGACGGAAAAATTGAGATCGAACCAAAACGCGTGGCAAGTGGCAACCGTCAGATTTCTGCGACCACATTTTTAATGGGCCCACTCTAATTATCTATTCATAAAGTGGATTTTTGATAGTTTTCCTCAGATGTACGGACAAGGTGGGGTCCACACGTGAAGGTGTATGTGAACTCAAATCTTCGAAGCCGAAAGAAAGAGAGATTAAAGACGAATAATTCTATCTAGCGACATTATAAATAGTCATAATTTAATTTAATTTTGAAAAAAGTTTAATTAATTTATAATTTTTTAATTTCAAATGATTTTAATAGTTTAAAATTTTTTATTTTATATAAATTTATATTGATGTATTTAAATTTAAAAGCAACAAAAATTTAAATATTGATAATAGAGTGAATACGAAACTCTTTGTCGAAAGAATGAACGAGATATATATTTACACTAATTATGACAAAATTTAAGTCAAGAATATAATAATAACATAAAATATATGTTTTTATTTCTTAAAAGAAATTAAAAATCTAATTAAATCGATCTATTTTCATATAATTGATCGAATTATGACTAGCCACATTATAGCTAAATAGCATCACTCATTAAAGATTACTCATAGAGTGACTTCTTAATTTGGTCTTTCAATCTCATAGTCATAAGATTTTATCTTTTGACAGACTATTCCATCCCTTAAATAAGTATTTCATACAAAAGGTTACAGTGTTAAGAAATCATGGATTTGTTCACGTACAAAGCAATTTTTCAGTAAAAAAAAAAAATAATGAATTTTAAATATTAAAAATAATAAAATTTATATAACAATGCCTCATCATAATAAAATAATTTGGATTAGTATAATGCATTTGTTATGATATGTATTTCATACATGTTCAATTATAATGCACCGTCAATAATAACTATAGATCTGAAAAATTAGTTGTCCAGATGACTTTTTATTTTTATTACAGAAAAAGAGTTTTACAGAGTATTCCCTCTTACCATTGATATTATTATGTTACTGTTCGATACAAATATTAAGAATAAAAGTAAAAAGATAGAAAGTGGTATGTCCCATCAACCGGGGCGGAGTTAGGATTTGGAATGTGACCGGACGAGATTACGTTTATATATTTAGTCATAAATTTGGGCAGGCGAACCTACAATTATACATATAAAAGTGGGAAAAAAAATAAAAAAAAAATGATAAAAATATAATTATAAAAAAAAATTATCCGGGCGATCGCCGTGAGTGTCCAGATGGTGACTCCGCCACTGCCCATCAAGAATTAAAACTTTTCTTACTTGAAAAATAAGAATATGGGTGAGATATCTAACTAAAGAAATAATAATAATATTAGTGGGTGGGAGGGACCGTGATTTTTTCCCAAGTAAATCCTCTAGCTAGATGTACAGGATATGTATCAATTGAAATGCATTTTTTGTATAGAATATGCAGATTTGAGTGGCAATATAGTCATTTTCAGACGATAAAGTTGCAAAAAAGTTGAAGGATAAATGTGAACTGCTCAAATTCTACGACAACTGGAAACATAAAACACTCTTCGTCTATAAATACACCACTCTGATCATACAAAAATACGACCAAACAACTATATTTATCCAGCTTTTTTGTCTTCATTCATCTAAGAAGAGGTTCAACAATTTTAAATCTCTCTCTTCTTTCTTTCAAGATTTTTGCTTCGATTTCTACTTCAAATTTCCCCAAACATTAATTTCGGCTGACCTTTGGGCCGTAATCTACAAAATACCTTTTGTTTTTAAGATTTGTGATCTCCCAATTCTCGTATATTTCCAAATTTTTGCATGTTTGTTGTTATTTTTCGATTTCCGAGGGGAAAAAAGGGACACTTTTTTTGAAAATCCCGTCTCCCTCCCCTGTTTTCTGTTGTTGAAATCAAGGAAAAATGAGTACAACACATCAAACTAGCCCATTTTTCAATGATAGAAACGATTCTGATATTGGATTATGTTTGTCGCAACTAATTCTAAGCAGTAATTCAAACACTTTGGATTCAATCTTTTCCAACTGTTATCAATCAAGCCCTGCGGTGGGCCCGGTTTTCGAGCCGCTAGGATCATCTGTATACCTGCAGCAGAGAGAATTAATCAATCAGTTATCCCGGGGAAGCCGAGAAAACGCCGTGATTTCAAGGATCGGGCTGGGCGGGCCGGGCTACGCGTTCGGGCCGAGAGGCAGCAAGCTGTACAGAGGCGTGAGGCAGCGGCACTGGGGCAAATGGGTGGCGGAGATAAGGCTGCCGCAGAACAGAATGAGGGTGTGGCTTGGCACCTACGACTCGCCGGAGGCCGCCGCCTACGCCTACGACCGGGCGGCCTACAAGCTGCGGGGTGAGTACGCCCGCCTCAACTTCCCCAACCTTCGCGACCCGGCCCGGTTGGGCCTGGGGGACGGGCCGAGGCTCGACACCCTAAAGCGCGCCGTCGACGCGAAGATTGAGGCGGTGTGGCAGAAGGTGAAGAGAGAGAAGAAAGCCCGAAGAGCCGCCAAGAAAATGGAGGTAAAGAGTGGTGTCTCCGAGGCCAATGGCGCTGGCGGGAGTGGAAATGGGAGTGGTGTTAGCAAAACTGAATTTTCGAGGTCTGGGGCGACTACGGAGAGCTGGAGGGCTACTAGTGTGTCCGAAGATGGGCTGTGGAGTGGTGGCGATTCTCCCGGGTCGGGGTCGGGGTCGTACGAGTGGTGCTCGGCCACGACAGCCGAGCAACCGGGTGTGTTGGATATCGAGGGGTGCTCGCTTGCTCGGCTGCCGTCGTACGACCCGGAGTTAATATGGGAAGTTCTTGCCAATTAGGTGGAGTTTTATCGCGAATGATATTGATATAGTATATGTTATGTTAATTCAAGCAATTTGGAGAACCAAGTTGTTTATTGTATTAGTACTTAGTAGTAAGTAAGTAATATATTTGGGTTTAGAAACCTTATTCATCCGGTTTTTATATATGGATGTACGTAGTAGTATCTATAGCATGCTTCTATTTTGAAATATAACGTTTATTATAAATTTTGCCCTAGAATTATTGTTTTTTTTTTTTTTTATAGGAAGAATTATCGTTACATATAGTGAACCTGGAATGTATTTTCTTTTCCTTCAAATTTTCTCTAGAAATTGGAAAACATACAAATCTTCTATAACAAGAAATTAGAGAATCAAACTAAAAAATCAATACGGACTTTCAATTATGGACGAACCTAATTAATTTGATAGAATGAATAATTAAATAGTTTTGGATGGGTAGGTGAAAATCGAATAGTTAAGACATAAATCAAAAACCAGCCGAAACTAATTTGGCTGAAATGACAAAATCTATTAGTTGATTAGTGTGCAAGTTAAGATTTGGTTGAGCAATTTGAAGAATCACAAGATTACAGCGCCATTAATTTTGTTTGGGGGAAGGGTCCAACTTATAGTATAAAAACATTAGTAATTTGTACAACTTTAATAAATAAAGGTCTATATTTATAAATTTGCTACAGTATTTATATGTTAAGACAATTATATTTCAGTGCTAAAAAAAATTAATACAAGGAAATTACTTTATAGTACCAAGTTACTAATGCTCTCCATGCTTTGAAATACTTATTTAACATTCACTCATTATTTTTTTCTCGAAGCAGTGAAATACTAAAATTTAAAAAAATATATAATAAATTGTTAGAATAATTAGCAAATACTAACGTTACACATTTTTTAATTTGTAGTAATATGTACCTGCAGTATCGTAAATTAAGATGCATCTTGATTATGTATCTTACAATTAAGATGCATCTTGATTATGTATCTTACGTATTACGAAATTTGAAATTTTCCTCATTACTTCTACTAAATTATGGATCCATCCCATATTATATAGTGTGTTTGGCGCGTTACTTATTTTAATTCATTTAATCTCTCCTTGAGCATGTTGGTACATTCCGACATATTTTCGAAATCCTTCTCGTTCAGGTATGTTACGATTCATTTTTGAATCCCTTTATTTTTGAAATTTAATAGGAGCCGCTACTACTGCTCCGGGTGTCTGTAAAGTAAAAAATTATTCAAGAGACATGAATAAAGTTAAGTCAATTTTCACCCTACCTAAATTAAAGCCATGCCATGAATTTATATGGCCCAAGAAGAATTGATCTCACCAGCACAAAAAATGCAATGGTCCAATCTATAGCCCAACCCAGCCCAACACAAAAAACAATATACTGTATACATCACAATTTGAGCAGATGATCTTGTTACCGTTTTCAGTTTTCACGCTTATTTCTGCTTTTGGAACGAAATGTTGGTGAAATAAAAGCAAATACTTATCCGTAGAAAAGGAAAATCACACTCTCAATTAATTATGACTCTTTTCTGAAGCCCTACGAGTCGCCCCCACTCAAAACATGGCACTGATTGTCAAAATAAAAATGTCATTACGTTAAAGCTTGACAAAGTTATACATAACATAACATAACAAAGTTATACAATATAACATTTCAACAATTCTGCAAAAAGAATTGTCACAATGTTCAAGGTAATTTTCTATGATCTATCTTCAAACAATGACAATATATAGCGATTTTTCTATAATAAAATCACGAAAACGAAGAAAATGTGATAAAGGAATTGGGATTTCATGAGATTATTGTAAATATAGTGAAATGTTAATGTCATGACATCGTTACAAATTTGGTCAAACATTGTGCCAATTATCAATTAATGGTGAAAGTGAAATGATATTTAAGTTGTTCCTTACCCTTGAATTTATTGTAGACAAATTCATAAATATAATTATCTCACGTAGAAGGAAATAGACGGAGGCACGTTGGGCTCAGGGGATCACTGGGCCCTCCTGAAATTTTGAAAAAAAAAATAGTGATAATATAGTAATTTAACATTTAAATTAGAAAAACAAATAAATATGATTTTATTGACGAATTGGGGATTTCCTGAAACCCCTAAATTGATCTAACGAGTTACGACTCCTTCTCGTCTCCAAATTACCACAACTCAGCAGCCTTGTTCGTCGACGCTGCGGAAGGAGAAGGGTAAGCGAAGCTTCTTGCTCTTGATTGAATTCATTCTTGTTTTTGAACTTTGGAGAAGAACATGTGAAAAAAGAATAGTAAGGGTCTATAACTCTGTATACAAATTGTGAAAAATGAATAATTTGAATTGTTGTTTAGATTCAATATAGTTGTTTATTATTTTTATTGCTTTGGTTTCATGAATTAGTTAATTATTTAATTGTTGCATATGTATTGGTCACCACCAACTGAATCACATTGAAACATCAAACATTTCTGAGATTAAATAAGTTGATTACTTGATTGTTTAGTATTTAACCTCCAATTTGATAAATTACGTATTTTCTATTATAAAGCTAATTTTCAAATTCAGTAATTAACATATTTCATTGTTTGAAGATATGTAAATGGAACGGTTTTACAAGAAAATATTTCCTGCTGCCATTGAGGCCTCCCTAGTTAATAGACCTACATCAGAAAATATCTCCTGCTGACGTTGAGAGATTATCTTGTTTACTCATTTTTTTTTTTTTGATGTTATATGTGGTTTAAGGATGTTTGAGACAACTCGCATGTTCTTTATCTTTTGTTTTTAATATATAGACCTCGTTAAAACTCTTGTTTTATTTACTTTGTAATTATAAGAAAATTGTGTTAATATTTGATTTTATTAATTACAAAATTTTGGGCCCCCTTCAACGAAAAGTCTGGCTCTATCACCGGAAGGAATGAGCTCGCTCTGAGGCCATGGGCATTAGGTGTTGGATTTGGCATTTGATATTTCGAGCTATATGGTATAATTGAAATAGTGCATTTAACATGTGAAAAAGTTCATGCAACGCATGTTAGTAGATTTCTATTAATGTGTGCCTTCATCAGAAATGAGCAAGCAGAGGGTCATCCGAAGAAGATTAGCATCGTTACGATGGCGAGGGCAATGCCGGTTGGTTTGGGAGCATCAGACAGCTCGAATTCAAGGGATTCTTCTTCAAGTAAAAAGTCAGGAATACGAAAAGGAAAAGAAAAAAATGATGAAACACTACTCAGGGATTTTGAGCTAGCTCAGAGAAATGCTCAATCAGCGAAAAGATTTCGAGCTCAACGGTAGTTGGAGTTGGAAATTGGAGCTATCCATGAGAAAACTCGAAGCGTGGCACCAAAACCGGCAGAGGTTTTTTGAAGAGACAATTTCAACCGACCAAAATAGGTACGAAGCTAGATTTTGTTGCTCCTACGATAAAAAATGGAATTTCGGTGGCTTTTTCGGATAAGAATGATGTGGATCTAGAAACTGAGAAGTGGAAGCATGCTCTAATTTTTTTATGTGAGTGGTGATTCTATATTGATGAAGACTTGTAAAGTAGAGTATCCGGTTGTATTTTGTAAATTCAGTTGTAATTGTACTTCTCCCCAACTTTTTATTCTCTAATAATAAGTTGCTGGTTTTTGAAAAAGTCTGAATCATTAGCTTTGCTTGATGAATACCATCTCGTGGTCCAAGTTCAGAGTTAACTTAAATTTTTTGTCTTGTGCTAACCATCTGTTTCTCATAGACTAGAACTCAATTTGTCTGTAAGTTAGGTGGTGTCATTTTAGCATTTTAGCATCATCAAAAGTGGGAAATTGTTGGGAAAAATAGTAAAGGTTTTGATTCTTTCCAGAACCCAACTGACCCAAACCGAATATATGAAGCCATCAGTCTGAACTTAGCTAGAGCTCACTGTTTGAGCGTAGGGATTTTATCTTTACAAATTCAAGTAGAAGAAGTTAGCCAGACTGAGAAGACAGTTCAAGATCAAGATGGTCAGTCAGACCAGAACTTGACTGACTCCAGAACTGAACTATGCAGTTCATGCATGTCGAGTAGCTTTGTCGAAGTTAGACGTCCCAAAATTAAGAAGAGAAGACTTGGAAGACAGTTAAAAAAGAAGAGTTCGAATTTAAATTCAAATTTACTCGAAAGTACAAGGCAACTTGTAACTTTCCATAAATGGACCGACCACAGAGACTTTTATAAAGCAAGGGTTGTCGTTACCATTTTAGGAAAGGTTGCTGTAGAGTAGGTAGAGTGTCATGCTTTTTGCCAAAGGTCAAACAGCTCTTTCCAATGGCTAGTTGATCTCCCTCTCTATAAATAGAGTTCTTCACAATGCGAGAAGACTACTGATTCCAAGCACATTCAAGCAGATTCAAGCAGATTCAAGAGAGTAGTATTCTCTCCAGCAAGAACATTTAAGCATCAGAAGCCAAAGTTGCAGAGAGTCATCAGTCCTCCTCCTTTGCTTCTTTCTACCTCTCAGAGCCTTGTTCTTTGATCGAGTTTAGAAGTCCAAATCTTGCTGCATCTAAGCAGACTCTCTGAAAAGATCGAGTCTCTAAGCCTTAGGAAGAAGTCTCCACTATTTCAGTGTCGAAGGCTTCATAGTTGGAAAAATCCCAACCCCCAAATCTTAGGTCCTTTTGAACCTGTAATCAAAGAAACTAGGTCCCTTAGAACCCACAATCTAAGCCATGATGTACACTTACCTGTAAAAGTGTTGTAAGGTCTTGTTCGAGCCCATAATCAAACTGGTTAGGTTGTTTGGTACCCGTAAACCAAACGGAACGTTTAATAAGAACGCGTCAGCTTATTTAGTGGATTACTTCCCCGAAAAGGAAGTCGTGGACGTAGGAGGTCAATCTTCAAACCTCATAAAAATATTGTGTTCTTTATCTTCAGTATTTATATTCAGTTTCCTAACCAACTGACATTGCATACAAACTGCTTTACAAACTGCACTAAGTTTTTGGGAAGTTTACCTTCCCTCCAAAAGATTTCAGTTTAAGTGACGAGCTTTTATTCCACCAACTTTCGCATAGTAAAACTCTTTAAAACCTCAGTCAGTGTCACATAGTTGACCATCAGTCCTAGAAGTTAACTGTGCACTTAGCTGTGCGACAGCTCTGACTGACTTCCTCAGTTGTTGAGTTCATGAACTGAGCAATTCATTTAAAAGAAAAAATTCCCCCTTTCCCCCTTCACTAGTTACTCATTACCGGGACCATCAGATGCCTTGGTCCCTATGTTGTTTGATTTGTGCATCACTTGATGCCTGATTCTGTTCCTTGGTTAAATTTTGATACTATGCTTGATTTGCGATCACTGATGAATGATAAATAGATGCATTCTTGATTTGGTATGTGATCTGAAATAGATGTGATCTGATGCATGTTTATTTGGTAAAGAATTTGATACTACATCTGATTTGGTATGTCCCTGCAAATGATGTTCTACATTGCATGAGCTGATGCATTCCTTGATCCCTTGGTCCCTATGTTATCTGATTTGTGCATCACTTGATTCCCTAAAAATGCATATGATACTATGCTTGATCTATGAGGTATTGAGCATGAATTGATGCAACCTTGATGATGCCACCACTAGGTGATTGTTTCCCTAGTTTAGGAGGTTGAATTAAGATTGTTGCATAAGTCAATGATGCAAAATGGTATTGCTGAGACAAAATATTCCAATATTGCTATAAAAAATACAGTATACATTCCAAACAACTCAAAAATTGTCTACACATTATTTGTTCTTGTAAACTATGACCTGCAAAAAATAACTACCTCCCACTAATCCTCTAAAACAACCTGTTTTAGTCCCTCAACTAGGTTGTCAAGATTGTAGAATCTGTCTAGACATGTTCCATGCTAGTTTAGAAACTCCAAGCTGTCCCTGACTAGTTGTTCATCAACTTCAAGGCATTCTGGTAGCTCTCCCAACCTTTCAAGCCTTTCGTTTCCCATATGTGGGATCTTGTAATTGTTGTCCCCTGTAATTTTCATGATTTCTGTGTAGCAACCTTGCAAAGTAAGAAAAACATGGTTTAACTTACTTGGTGGATATTCTGCATATGCTATTTTCACATTCTGTAGTAAAACTGCAACCCCACTAGCTGGCTTCTTATCTTTCAGACTTTGTATGGCTTTGAAAAAACCTATGTCATTCACATTTGTATCTAGTGAGTTAGGAGGTTGGCAAACTAGATGGATAGAAAAAACATCTGAATTTGCAGCAGCCATAAACCCTGGATCATTGCATTGGATATGAGGCTTTGCATTATCTTGTTGGATGAATATATGCTTGCTTAGACAGCTTGGCCACTTGGCTTTTATCTCTGGTATCATCTGTTTTGGAAAAATTAGTAAAGGTTTTGATTTATCCCAAAATCCAACTGACCCCAACCGAGTAGATGAAGCCATCAGTCTGAACTTAGCTAGAGCTCATTGTTTGAGCGTAGGGATTTTATCTTTACAAGATTCAAGCAGAAGAAGTCAGCCAATCTGAAAAAGGCAGTTCACGATCAAGACAATCAGTCGAACTTGAACTTAGCTGATTCTATAACTGATTCATGCTGTTCATGCATGTTGAAAAGATGTGTTGAAGTCAGATGTCCCAAAAGTCAAAAGAGAAAACTTAGTAGACGTTGGAGATTAAAGAGTTCACTTTCAAATTCAAATCTACTCAAAGTACAAGACATGCTGTAACTTTCCATAAATGGACCGACCACGAGGACTTGCAAAAAGCAAAGGTTGCAGTTACCATTTTAGGAAAGATTACTGTGAAGTTGGTGGAGTGCCATGATTTTTGGCAGAGGTCAAACGACTCTTTCCAACGGCTAATTGATCTCCCTCCCTATAAATAGAGGTCTCCACAATGCGGAAAAAAAGTGGAGAGATAAGAGAGCATACAAGTACAAAGAAGCAGAAAAAGAATTCAAGCAGAATCACGCTCTCCAAATAAGAAGGAGTCAGCTGAAGAACCAATAGAAGTGGAGAGTTTTTTCCTCCTCATGTTCTTCCTTCTAGCCTCTCAGAAATCTCATTCTTTGATTGAGTCTAGAATCTTAGGTTCTTACATAATTTCTGAGCAGACTTTCTGTTGACGATTTGAGTCTCTAAGCCTTAGGAAGAAGCCTCTACTTTTCTAAGTGTAGAAGACTTCGTAGTTGGAAAAATCAAACCCCAGGTCTTTCTTTGAACCCGTAATCAAAGAAATAAGGTCCATTAGAACCCGCAATCTAAGACTAGGCTGTACACTTGCCCGCAAAAGTATTGTAAGATTTTGTTCGAACCTGTAATCGAACTGGTTAGGTTGTTTGGTGCTCGCAAACCAAACTGAATGTTTGATAAGCACGCGTAAGCTTATCTAGTGGATTACTTCCCCGTAAAGGAAGTCATGGACGTAAGAGGTCAATCTCCGAACACGTAAAAATGCTGTGTTCTTTACTTTCAGTATTTACATTCAGTTTTCTAACTAACTGGTCTTGCATACTAAACTGTGTTTGCGAAAATTGCACTAAGTATTTGGGAACTTGACCTTCCGCTTTCAAAGATTTCAATTTAAGTAATAAGCTTTATTTCCATCAACTTCCGCATTGCTTAAGTCTTTGAAACCTCAGTCGGAATACATAGCTGACCCTTAGCCAAAGAAGTTAGTTGTGCACCTGACTGTGTGATTAGCTCCGATGACCCTCTCAGTTGTTGAGCCAACTGAATTGAACACGTTTAGGTTAGGGAAAAAGTTTTTAAGTTCAAAAATCGCTATTGGTGTATCCCCCCATACACTATTTACTCGTTATCGAAACCATCATTGATGCAAACTAAATGATGAATCCACTTGATGAATCCTGATAGTCAAAACTGTAAAGAAATAAAAACTGACCTCATTGATTAAACAATTCTTCATGATTGATTTTGTGATTGATGGCATTGGATGAATCTCCATGGTGCATTTGGTTTTGTTTTTAGAATGAGCTGCCTCTTCTATGATGAATGGAAAGATACCAAATTTTCCATCAACGATTACATTTCCCTCCTTGTCTATGATTGGTTTTGAAACAACACATTTGAACATGATTTTGGGAATAAAACTCTTTGATTTGCATGCTCTATATGGATGAATCTCCCCCTGCAGCAGGTAGTATCTATCCTTTGTTTTGGTAAAGTAAAACCACTTTTCATCTACATGTATTGTGTTGTACATGTTCTGAAATTGCACTTTACCGTTCTCAATCTTGGGAGCAACCTGACTAAGACTTCATTTGAGTCTTTTCACCTTGTTTTCTAGGATAAGGAAGGGTTTGATGGAATTGGTATTGGCCTTTAACTTCTTTTCTTTCCCCCACACATGAATGAGGCTTTTACCCACTCCAAGGTTCTCTGCCATTATTTTCAATGATGACCTTTGTAGGACTGAGAGAGCTTTCACTTTTTCTACATCAATGATTTTTTATCTGCGTGTTGCTTACCTTTCTTCATTGATTTCACATGGGCATGTATCCCTTGTAGCTGCTAAGATGATGCAATCTTTTAAATGTGATAAATGGTCTTCAAATCCTCTTGAAACAGCTATGTCGCCTCCTTTTTTGCTCCCTAAATGAGCTTTCCATTGGTGCTACGTTGAATCGACCACTGTACAATGACATTTTGCTCGTCATCACTCAGTTTTGGCACAACCATCTCTGCAGCTTCTTTAGTTAGTGAATTTTGGTTGTTGAAATGAATTGAATGAGCCTTAAAGGCTATATTTATTGTTGTTTATAGGGGTTAGGTAGTGTTTGAAATCCCCCCCTCCCCCGTTTTTTAAGGAAAATAACTGAGTTTGGTTCCAAAATTTTAATGAAATGTGTGTTTGTGTTTTTCCCTCCATAATTGCGCATGTGCATTAAATTCAGTACTAGGTTTCACCCTTTTAATGCGTGTTTTCTGATCTTTACCAGGTTTCATTATTCTAATGTGTTAATCTGCAAACTTTTTATTTTAAGAAAAATAGCTGAATTTGGTTCCAGTTGGTTTTACTTTTTACAGATATTATCTCTATTCCTTAAATGAAATGAAATGCAATATGATTTGATCATACTTACCCGAATAGAAATCAAATTACTTGAGCAATCACACAAACAAATCAAATACATCAAATTAAATTTAATCAACCACACATAAAAAAAAAAAAAATCAAATGCAATACAATGAAATGCAGAAATTTAAGCAATGACACGTACAAATGAATCACACTTAAGCAATGACTTAAGAAAAAATTGCATGATATGCATAGTTAAATTAAATGAAGGCAGGAAAAAAAATGAATCAAAGCAAATTAAATAAATTCATTCACACAATTTAAACAATAAAAAAGGCTACAAATATTAGCAAAAGTAAATAAAAGATTAACATTACTTATATATTCTAACTTTTACCCCACTCAAAATAACTTTATCAGCTTTCTTATTTTCCGTGCCGAACCTCAAATGGGGAGATGTTTTGTGGATGGAGGGAGTATTTATTTAGCAAAATATAATACCCACGGTTCTAAAATCGGTCCGTCTACCCTCCACGGTTCCATGTCAAAACCGGTTCGTTAACCATGATGTAGGGTGATACTAACAACAATGAGTACACTAAATTATCTATTTGTAATAATTACTTATACAAAAAATATTTATATTAGAATAATAATCCTATTATAATTCTTGCTCATACTAAAATATAGGTCTTATATAAATTTGTTATCACTTTCATGATTTAAAATGGTAAAAAATAAATATGAATGATGCACTGTGGACACACCATGTAATTTGCAATTGCAATAAATCATACGTTAATAATATTTAAGTTTTGTTACAACATAAGAATATAAGTAATCAAGACTGTATATGACCAAATTTTATAGAAGGTAGAAGTATAAGTAAAAAAAAAAATTCGTAACATTAAGTACAAAGATATTATCTTTAAAAATGTTATTATCCAACTTGTCCCAAATTTATATTGACTACTTAAATGCTAATTTGATTTTCAAACTTGTCTTTTGCTTAAGAAATATTTGATATTTTATTTATTACCGTTAAATATAGATTAATGTACAAATATTTTACTTCTTTTCTTAAACTTATAATTAGGAAGGAATTGATTTGAAGTTGTTTGAAATATTTTTTTTATGACCATTTTCGAATTATTCGATGAAAAAAGTGCTAAGAACAAGATTACTAACAATATATATACATCTGTCAATTTACGTTGCATGCTAGTCTTATTTCCGGATTCCCACAAAAAAGAATTCCTAATCACCCTTCCTAGATCCTAATAATTAAGTTGGAATATACAAATAATTAATTATATTTACAACATAAGATTTAATAATGCACAAAATATAAATTTATGACAAATAGGAATAGATAAATTTCTTTTTATTTCTTTTTTATTTTTATGATTGATGCGTGAGAATAAGAGAATAGAGGAATTATGTATGGAACTGAATATATGAAAGACTCCTGCATAATATTATTATTATGAAAATACAGAATAAAAAAAAATCGGTATGCAAGATCGAAGATGAAGCACCGTTTATTTTCTTTATTTATTGTATTATTATAATTATAATGTAATTCGATGCAGTGTAAGTAAAACATTCCTCAAGCAACCGAAAAAAAGAGAGGATTTGACCCGAAAAAAATTATAATTAATCTCAGTTGCCGACAACGGTCGCGAGGCAAACCGGGCAGATATTCTTCGGAAACTATCCGTTAATTATGGATTCGTTTCTTAATTGATTAAACAAATGAGGCAGAGGCGATACAATTATCAAAATATTAGTACGACGCAGTTAGTTTATGCTGCATAAATCTCTCCGCACCGACTGCCTCATTTCCCCTCTCTCACTCTCTCTCTCTCTAAGTGGAGAAGACAACCACTTCCAGACAGAAAAAATCCAGCTTGCTAATTCAGGTAGCATTTCGCCTTACAAACCACACGCGCGCGCGCATACACACACGCGTATTTTATTTGTTTGCTATCACTACTTTTTTTGTTTACTTCCGTGTGTTGTTTTCTCTCATTGTCATCATAACTCTAGGTTGCTTTTACTTTTTGCTAATTTTTTTTTCTAATTTATGTCCCCACGTTTCTACTATTGAATATTTTGCTAATTTTCCGTTTCTATGCAAATTTGCTTTATCAGTATTGCAGAAGATTCATATTTGGTGTTTTCTGTTTGGATTAGTTTGTAGATCTCCCTTATTTAGAATAGATTTAGTCACTGCCTTTTTAGTGTATGGTTAATTATGTGTGTATGCTTCTTATTATAGTATGAAACAAGTAGAATTCTCTTTTTTTCCACTGCAAGATCACTGACTTAATCTCAAGATCTGAGTACTAGGTTTTAGCAACAGCATTTAACCCTGAATTATTGATTTTTTGCTAATTTGGTTCAGGAAAATCATATTCCATAAATTTACTTACTTTTGTTTTCTTCTGTTTTGTTTTGCTTTACCAAATCCACTTTCTATCCGCCCCTATTTGGCTTCTTGATTTTGAGTCTTTTTCTCTGAATTACTAAAATCAGTTCAAAATGCACGATCGTGGATTTTCGGTTTTCCTGTGCTTTGGTGTTGCTGTACTTCTGATAAATTGCTCGGTATCCGTCAACGCGGATGGGGTAACGTGTTCGGGAATTGTACCGATGAGGTATCGTGATGAAAACATATCCATAGCGGATTTTGGAGGTGTGGGTGATGGAGTGACTTTAAACACCAAAGCCTTTAGGGAAGCAATATACAGAATTAGGCATTTGAACAGGACCGGTGGTACACTTCTCTACATTCCATCTGGGGAGTACTTAACTGGACCCTTTAATCTCACGAGCCGGATGACTCTGTACCTGGCAAGAGGTGCTGTCCTCAAAGCCACAGTGGTATTGGAATCGTCTTCTTTATTGGTTTTGTTTTGATTCTATACTCTGTCCTTCCTTTTTGATTTAGATCTTGTGGTGTGTTCTACATTTCGATTGTTATTGCTGTCTTGCATATGTTAGTAGGTGTAGGCAGGTGGTAGGGTGAAGCTGTGTTTATTTTCTATCTTGTAGGATAAAATTTTCATAATTTGCTTTCCTTCAAAATGTTTGGATTCAATTTTCGCTAGTTACTGTATTTTTGCCACTTCAACTAGCGTATTGAACATGATCTGATGCAATGTAATAAAAGAAGGGATAGCTCAACAGGATTCAGTTTGACATATCTTCTTGATTGGATTTCTTATGGAGTGTATCTGATATTGACTGGTTCCTTAAACTTCGCTCAAGGGACTTGTGAGAGCCTATATAGATACACTTAGATAGCAAAGCTTTAGGATCCAAGATATGGTTGGGGATATCTGTGGGTAAAGAAGTTAATTGAGGGACTTAATTGTCATTTAAACATCTGACAGCCAATAAATGGTGTTCCCTCTAGATGTTCCTTCTACTTCCATGTTTCTGCCTTTACTTCTTTATAACACTCAACAGCTCAATTACTTAAAGTCCTCCATTTTCAATTAATGCACTTAGACTCAACTCATACTAGCTGGCTCTACATAAGAGTCAACTTTCAGGCCTTAGATTGTGTCTTGAAACTCTTATTCTAAAGCTTTTTGTTAAATGAATATGACTACTTGTGTCGATGAAAGACTATAGCAATTAATTGTTATTTCCTAAATGAACCTTCTAATGGATTTTTCTGGCCCTGATGGACTTCCTATAGCTTTTCCCTTTCTAGAATTTAGTTGATGCTATTTCGCTCAGTGTGCACGTATTCTAATAGTGCGAGATTCTCACTCTAATGTCCCAGTAATGGTTTCTTGGCTTGTGAAAATATAGTCCACTCTGCTTGGATATTTTATATGCCCAGAAGTAGAGCTTTGGTAGTTTTTCATGACAAGCCATGCGCATACTCACCAGCTTGTGAAGTCTAAATTTATCTGCTTTGATCTTCTGCTTATATATGTTACTGTAAACTGTTCGTGCAATTAATTTACTTTTTACTTATATGAATCTTTTGGGGCCTATGCAACTATAATGTCCACGTCAATGTTTATGCTATGTAGCCACAATACCTATGGTAGTGTTTCACGTGCTTTGAAGACAAGTAAATGTTATCTATTTTGTTATGAAGGAAAATACATAGCTAATGGACATTTTATTTGCTATTTAATCAGGTCTATTGTCTCTTTTGTTGTTAGCACTTCACTTCTAATGAGAATTTTTTTTTGAACTCTTTAAAATGGTGGTACGATGTGTTATTATTTTATTCCATTTTGAATGCAAAAAACTACTGTTCCTTATTCTACAGTTCATACACATTTCATATAATCTTTAACTCAACTCTATATTCATTGCTGCAGGATACTAACCAATGGCCCTTAATAGCTCCCTTGCCTTCTTATGGGAGAGGAAGAGAACGACCTGGAGGAAGGTATATGAGCTTCATTCATGGGGATGGAATCCATGATGTGATAATAACAGGTTCGTGTATCAAACTAGATTCTCTGACTATGAATTTTGGAAGAAGTGTTTTTGCAAATGTCAACAGCATAAGAATTTTTGGAGAAGTGTTCGTAACTAGGATGAAAAATTCACAAGGTCAACAGCATAAGAAGACTGTTTGTGAATTATCTTCCACTTGATATAAAGTTGTAAAGATGTAAAAAGATGCAGCAGTATGCTCTTGAGTTGTGCTACTTTTAACAGAACTATTCAACTTTATGTACTTAGCACTGCTGTCTTGATAGGTGACAATGGGACAATTGAAGGTCAAGGTGATGTTTGGTGGAACATGTGGAGGCAAAGAACACTTCAGTTTACCAGACCCAACCTAATTGAAATGAAGAACTCCAGAAATATAATAATTTCCAATTTAACTTTCAAGAACTCACCATTTTGGAACATACACCCTGTGTATTGCAGGTAAATAAATAGCTCAGTATATTTTGCTGGTTACCTCATTTCTTGTAATAGCTTTTAAAAGTTGATGTATGCAAAACCTTTATTTTTCTGGTCAAGAGCTACTAAACGATTAGTTTTCCCCTGTTTTGTGAATCATGGTTAGAATGATCATTAGGCATGAGAGGTGGCACCATGGCCTTATCTTGTGCAATTTAATCTCCAGTTGTCTGGGTCAGTTTTTTTTTTTTTTTTTTTCGTTAATATAAATGTTTTTATGTATTTATTTATAAGTGTTGCTTCAAATGTAATTAATTTCTGCAGTTACCCCCATAGGAGAGTGTTGGAATATTAACAAAATTGTGAAAATGTTTTATACTGAGATCAATTCTTATTCTGGATGTTGGATGCCTGAAAGTGTTGTGACCTGACCTGGTTTTACTCCTTGATCTTGATTTTGTATGCCTGAAAGGGTGGCTCACCTCGTTTTCCTAATTCTTTCCTCTTTTCAGCAAAGTTGTCATCAATTATGTGACCATAGTGGCTCCTGCTGATTCTCCAAACACTGATGGAATAGATCCAGGTAAGCTATCAAATGTTATTTTGATACTTACTGTTTCAAAATACTTAGTCGTAGATGTTTGCGTGAAGACACTAATAGCTCACTTTATAATTTGTAAGTATTGACTCACAGACGATTTATATCCACAAAATAATTTGTTGTCAATTTTTCATTACCTTAATAAATTTAAAGTGATTCTGAAGCTGCTTAAAATTTCTGACTGCCCATCAATAAAAGAATAATGCTTTTAGTGCTTTGAAATATTGCTTATGAAGTCTCATATAATATGGAATATATTGAAGTTCTCAAACCTTATTGTTTCGTTTTCAGACTCAAGCTCTGATGTATGTATTGAGGACGCCTACATATCAACGGGAGATGACCTGGTAGCTGTGAAGAGTGGGTGGGATGAGTATGGAATCGCTTATGGCCGTCCTAGTCGTGGTATAACCATCAGACGGGTAACTGGATCATCATCATTTGCTGGAATTGCAGTTGGAAGTGAAACATCTGGGGGTGTTGAGGATGTTCTGGCTGAGCACATCACTCTATTTAATATGGGAGTTGGCATCCATTTGAAGACTAATATTGGCAGGGGTGGAGTTATAAGAAACATCACAGTATCCAACGTATACATGGACAAAGCACGAAAGGGAATAAAGATTGCAGGTGACGTTGGCGACCATCCCGATGAAAATTATAACCCGAATGCTCTCCCAGTTCTCAAAGATGTTACAATCAAGGATGTCTGGGGTGTAAGGGTACAGCAACCCGGTCTGGTTCTTGGTCTGAAAGACGCCCCATTTACTGGGATCTGTTTCTCCAACATTAGTCTTGGTGGCGCCTCGGGCACAAGAAATTTGCCATGGCAGTGCTCTTATGTAAGTGGAGCTGCAGTTCAAGTCAGCCCGTTGCCATGCTCAGATCTGACGAGTAGTCAGCAGGCAGGTGAGTGCGCTTCTTTCTTCTCGAAGTCGTGAAGTTTGTTCTGTTCTGTCACTGCAAAGTACTATAATGATCATTGATTTGTAAGAAGTGAGAAATCAAAGTACTTGTAATATCTTTAAGGAAGAACTTCTCCATATAATTGATTACGCTGCTATAAACCATTAACCATGAAGAAACTCGAGATGATACCCAGATTGATTATGTATGAATGATTCATCTGTTCATTACTTTACTGAAAAATGGTATCATAGAACTTACTCTGTAAAGCCTCACTTACAATTCTTTCTGTAGTTGAAAAAATCCTGTTTCTGTAGCACGACATTATAGGGACTGTATTCGGTTTTTTGTTCCTCCCTTTTCTTCTTTCCTTTCCTTTGTTCTCGTTTTATTTTCAGTTCTCCTTAGAATGATGAATTAATTATAAGGTATGCTTACAATCGCTTTTGCCGATATTGGACGGGTATGTAATTAATGTGGACAAAAAAAAAATGATTGAATTTTGGGCTAGTCCCACATGATCCGAAATGTCCGAGTTAACCAACCTGATTATGTGTAAACTAATATGTATACAACCAATAAAAAGAAAAAGCTTTCATTATCATTAAATCACATGATTTAAGTCACGGAAACAACGTCGAAATCGAATTTGAAGAAAAACTAACGAATTAGGTGTGGAAAAAGATGTTTGTACTGATATTATAATAAACTAGTGTGTAATCCGCCGAAATTTGAGAGGGTTACTTAATATTATAATATTTTATTTTAAAAATATAATTAAACAGTTTGTTTAAAGTAATAGTATGAACACAAGTCACTAAGAATATTGTTACATTAAATACAATTAATGATATATGGTAGATTGTCTATCAGCTCATTTAGTTTCATTTTAAAAACTCGAACTGATATATCTGATCTATTTTCTGGATGTAATCCCCTTTTACTCAGGAACCTTGTGATCTCGGGTCATTTGGGGTTGCATGTAAAGTAATTAAGAAAACGACGGGTATCCAGTCCACCTACAGATAGTCATAGCATCATGATGTATCGCCTCTCCAATGAATGATAATGACAATGCAAAAGGTTAACCAACACACGAAGAGTACGTATTCTCTTTATTTTTGAATTCTTAAGATTAGTGTATCTTTTAATTTGAGTGTTAGCTAATTATAATGAATCCATTGTAGCTTATGCATTTCAATCATGGTGTATTCATCAACAACAAATCTGTTAAGAAATTCCCGTGCAAGAAGAAACTGCCGTCTTCCATCTTCTTTGTCTTGCATTCTAAATGCTAAGAATGTGAACTTATTCCTCTTGCAGGTGTCACATTCGGCATAACTTGTAGATCGAATTCATCCTCTCTGTAAATAAATATAAGCGGATACTGGAGTGAAGATAAGCAGGACGAAATTCATTAATGCGCTGAAATTGACCGCAACTCTTTTTAACAATTATGTCTCTTTTGTCTGGCATATATTCAAAATGTCCAACAATAAGAGCAACGACCCTAATCTTATTTTTTATTGATCTAGTTGGGTAAACCCGCCGATTTCTTGCTAAAATGACAATCTTATTCTATTGGGTTCAATTAAGAACAATATGTTGGGTGTCATCCATTGAATAATTTCATCCTAAATAAGTTTTTCTTTATTTGTACCCAGCTGAAACCCAATTAAAACATACTAATTTTTACTATATGTACACTACAAAGAACAATAAGTACTTCACTGGAAATCATTAATAAACTTTTAATTATAATTTCTAGCTCTTATTTTATTTTCAGTGTTTGTCCATGCTTAGTTTTGAAGTTTAGATGTTGTACATTTCTAAGAAGGCTTTACCGCTATTATATGTGATGGTCCCGGTAACGAGTGAATTGGTGTATTGGGAGGGAGGAGGGTAATGGTCCCGATAACGAGTAACTGGTGTATGAGGGTGGAGGGGGGGGGGGGGAAATACACCAGTAGTGATTTTTCTTGAAAATCTTTTTCCCTAACCTAAACTTGTTCAGTTTGGTTGGCTCAACGACTGAGAAGGTCAGTCGGAGCTGATCACACAGTCAGGTGCACAGCTGACTTCTTTGGCTGAGGGTCAACTGTGTATTCTGATTGAGGTTTCAAAGAGTTAAGCAATGTGGAAGTTGGTAGAATTAAAGCTCGTTACATAAACTGAAATCTTTGAAATAGGGGAAGGTCAAGTTCCAAAAAACATAGTGCAAATTAAAAGACAGTTTGTATGCAGGGTCAGTTGGTTAGTAAACTGAAAGTAAATAGTGAAAATAAAGAACACAATACTTTTACGTGATTGGGAGATTGACCTCCTATGTCCACGACTTTCTTTTGGGGGAAGTAATCCACTAGATAAGCTTACGCGTGCTTATCAAACGTTCAGTTTGGTTTACGGGCACCAAACAACCTAACCAGTTCGATTACGGGTTCGAACAAAACCTTACGACAGTTTTGCGGGCAAGTGTACATCCTATCTTAGATTACGGATTCTAAGAGACCTGGACTCTTTGATTATGGGTTCAAAGAAAATCTAAAGGGTGGGGTTGGTGGTTTTTCCAACTATGAAGCCTTCTACACTTAAAACAGTGGAGGCTTCTTTCTAAGGCTTAGAGACTCAATTTATACAGAGAGTTTGCTTAGATACAACAAGATCTAGACTTCTAGACTTGATCAAAGAACTAGGCTCTAAGAGGTAGAAGGAAGCAAATGAGGAGGACTGATAACTCTCTGTAACTTTGGCTTCTAGCACTTGAGTGATCTTGCTAGGGAGAATACTACTCTCTTGAATCTGCTTGAATGTGCTTGGAATCAGTAGTCTTCTCGTATTATGGTGACCTCTATTTGTAGAGAGGGAGATCAATTAGCCGTTGGAAAGAGCTGTTTGACCTCTACCACGAAGCATGGCACTCCTACTCCCCTGCATTCTTTCCTAAAATGGTAATTGCAACCCCATGCTTTATGCAAGTCTTCGTGGTCGGTCCATTTATGGAAAGTTTCAGCCTGTTTTGTACTTTTGAGTAGATTTAAATTTGAATGTGACCTCTTCCTTCTTCAACATCTTATGAGTATTCTCTTCTGACTTTGGGACGTCTGACTTCGACACAACTTCTCAACATGCATGAACCGCATGGATCAGTTTTGGAGTCAGCTGAGTTCAAGTTCGACTGATCGTCTTGATCACGAACTGCCTTCTTCAGTCTGACTAACTTCTTCTGCTTGCATCCTGTAAAGATAAAATCCCTACGCTCAAACAGTGAGATCTAGCTAAGTTTAGACTGATGGCTTCATCTACTCGATTGGGGTCAGTTGGGTTCTGGGATAAATCAAAACTTTTACTAATTTTGCTAATAATTTCCCCCTTTTTGATGATGCCAAAATCCTAAACTGACACCACCTAACTTACATACGAACTGAGTTCGAACTGAGTCCTAGTCTACAAGAGAAAGAGGGTTAGCACAAGATAAATAAGTTAACTCTGAACTTGGACCACGAGATGGTAGTCATCAAACAAAGTTAATAATTCAGACTTTTCTTTCAAAAACCACAACTTATTATTATTGATTACAAGTCGGGGAGATTACATTACAACTGATATTAGAAATTCAAAAGATCATAAACTAAGTACATCAGTTGCCTTGCTTTCTCTTTGCAGCTTCATTTTTTTCCTTGTTCTTCTGGGATAGTCAGTCCATACGTCCCGTAAATGTGCTTCCCCGCCTTCTGAAATCTCCCGCGATCTTGGACTGTGTCGATCCTCACTTCGACAACCAGTTTCTTAGCTTCCTTGTCAATCAGTCTGTAAGCTATCTAGCTGGTTCCAGGAACTCTGGGAAGAGGATAAGTTTTCTTGGCTGGGGCAGTTGGCAGATAGTGAATTGACTTTTCCTGAACGTCCAAAAGACGTCTGCCAACTACTTCTTCTGTTACAAAAGTCTGCAAATGCAACAACCAAGCCTCATTAGCTGGAGTCTTCCCGTACTCGAACTCATAGTAATATTCTTGGACAAATTCATCCTTCAAATTTTTCCCAATGATTCAGTTCTTTAGGAATCCACCTGTCCACATGAGGGAGTAAGGCGTGATCCGATTGATTCTTCTTAGCTTGTTTCTTCCTCTCAATCACTGCTTGCCGGGATCGTCTTCTCTCACCAGCATGATACATTCTACGCTGATAGACGATCTTCTTCGGTCCTTCAGGGATACTGGCTTCTAGACTTTTCTGCATTTCTTGCTTGAACTTCTCAAGCTGAGCAATCTGGATTCATTTAAACTCTTTGAGCCACTTTTTACTAGCCAACTGCTTCTTTGACGCTCCAGATAGTTTAGTAGTGTAATGATCTCAATAATTCTTACTAAACATCTAATACATCAATTTACACACACAATCATGCTCAATACTTCATAACATCAAAATCATCATAAATCATCAAATCATCATAAAATTTATTTTTCCTCTAAAATCATGCATATGTATCGATTTTCCTCGAATAACAAAATAAGGAATTAAATCATCATATAACTCATACTTTTCTCATACTCATAATATCATCATAACATCAACAAAATAAATTTCTCCTCCTTAGCTCATGTGTCATGGCACACACATATATTTTAGAGCAATTATTTTCTAAATTTTTCATCCATAAATAATCATTCAAATCATGCTCATAAACACACATATATCATCAAATCATCAATAAATCAAGAAAATCAAATTTCCTTCCTCTTGCCCTAATTTTCGGTTTCTACCAAATTTTAGGGATCTATATTTTCTTTTTCTCCTTTAATTCCTAGATAAATTCCTTGGTTCAATTTTCCTATCGATTTCCTCACTCGAATCTCACATCGAAAACCCTAGTTTTGCCTAAGCATAAATTTAAATATTATGCATGCATGTTTTTCTTTCTTTAGGGATTATGGAGATTACATATATACAAGTAATCAAATGAAATAAACATACTTAAAAGATTAAATGGATGCTCCTCTCTTGATTTCTCTTGGAACCGAAAATGATGGTTTGGGAGGCTCAAACCCTTGATTTCCATGTAGATTTCATCTTGAATCCTCAAGAAAAATAAAATAAAGATTAATCATCTTCCTCAAGGCATGACTGCCGAAAATAATGAAGAAATTGGAGATGATTTAGATTGAATTTTTGAACTCAAGAATTAATGAATAATTACCTCTTCAACTTAGAGTATAAAAGATAGGAGAGGATGATGATGATTTCTTGAAAACTTGGATGTTGGAAGCTTGAATCTTGGAGCTTCAATGGAGGATCTTCAAGTATGTGTTGATATGTGTGTGTTCGGTGGAGAGGGAGAGAGATGGAGAGGATTTTTTTTTCTTCCTTCCTTGGTAAGTATCGAGAGAGAGATTTTGAGAGAGAGAGAGTAGAGAGTGTTTGAGAGATGTATGAAATGATGAATGAGAAATGATGAAATGAATGTAATTAAGTTAGAAAAGAATATCATCATTGTTATTCTCTTAGGTTTTGACAAATAGGGGTCTAGGGAGAGATTAGGAACAGAGAGAGAGAGGGATGTCGGTTGGGAGAGGGAGAGAGATGAGAGAGATTTTTGACAGATATAATTTTACCCGGATGAAAAAGTTTTCCTGATGAAAATGTCCGTGTTATTCCATTTAGACTGAAAACGGCTCTAATCTATCCTCGTCTCGTTTCCGACATTAAAAACTTCTCGAACCTATCTCATATCCCACTAAATAAATCAAGGATTCCGATTATCTAATTTTTAGGTCAAAATCTTGAATAACGAAGAAAACCTAAAAATCAATCGGTTAATTAATCCATTAAGAACTAAATTCTTAAATTTCTCTCATGTGATCTCGGATAAGCTTCTAACATATTTCAGGGGTCTTAGAATTAAATCTAGATTCAAAAGACACTAATTAGGTCAAATTTTAAGTTCGTCGGTGAATAGTATTTTTTCGGTTATCGTTACTATTCACTCAAAAGTAAAAATTCTCAGAATCCACTGAAAATCATACTCATGCTCAAGCTCATATAAATAAACTCAATCAATGCATCACATCCTCAATACTAATAATCAAAACAAATAAATGCACGTCAAAGCACACAAGGACATTTTAGTCATTTTTAAGAAAATATCTTTTCTTGAAAAATTTTTATCACTCAGAACTCATTAATTAAGCATATAAACTTATTTAGAACGCACTTAAAGGCTTATGAAAGTTCGGGGTATTACAGTTGGAGTGAAGGCATAATACTTTTTGGAGTTTTTGAAGTTACTTTATTTCAGTGACTATTTCCTCGTCAATTTTAATTCCTTAATTTCACATTATGTTTGTTTTAATTTATTTGTTTGTGTTTAATTTTATCATGCGTAGCTAATTCTTTGATTCGGCGAGAATATTGAAGCACTAGTTTAATAATCTGTGAGACTTAATTGTTCGTATAATTAATTGGCTATGATTTCAATTTATTCCTTGTGTTTAGAGTTAATTCTGATTTGTTTAAGCCTGATCAACTTAGATTAAATTGAATTACAGCCAATTAGTTCCCCCAATCCGTAATTGTTGGAATAGGGTTAATTAGTGATAAAGCTACCATGTTCGTAGTAGGAATAAATTAGTAAACGGATTATTACTTGTGTTCTTGGGTAATCGTTTAAATTGGATTCCTTCAAAGCTAAAAGCTATTAGAGCATTAAATCTAGGATTGGCGTTTCCAGCTAGGTTTATGTTTTAATAAGAGAAATAGTTAGGTCTGACGTCTACAGCTAGCTATCGAATAAGTACGTAGGAATTGGGGTATGTCCGCTGCATTTACGGTACCCTATAACTGGTTGGTCCTAGATAATTAATTAATCTTTGCGTCGATGATCAGAGCCTAGACTAGTGTGAATTTATTCGAAGCCGAATTACTTCCCTCTTGATTAATATCTCGTTTGCAATTTATTTAATTTCTTTGTTTTCTTAGTTAATAATTAAAAATCCAAATTTAAGGCGTGGTGGCTACACCAAAACTGATTTATAGGAAGAATAAATTATATCCCGTTCTCTGTGGTTCGACCCTGCTTATTGCTATACTTATTTGATTCTGAGCAGATTTGCAGGAATTATTTGGGAGTCCACAACGCTCACCAAAATCTCTTTTTCTTCATCTTAAAATTCTCATTGAACATCTAATACTCAAAATCAACTTCAAACATACTCATATCATCAAAATCACTAAAAATAATTAAAACATCATTTCTTCCTCAACATGCATATGTATCGATTTCTTCTCATATACAACAAAATGAATTAAATCATCTACAACTCATACTCATATCATGCTCATAACATCAATAAATCATCAAAGAATAAATCAATCAAATTTTCTCCTCCAAGCCTTGAAACTCACGGCTTCTATATGAAAAATAGAGCAATTATTTTCTCAAATTTCTCATGCATAATAATCATTCAAATCATGCTCATAAACACATTTAAATCATCAAATAAACAAGAAATCATAAAAATCGATTTTCTTCCTCTTTTCCATATTTTTCGGTACTAATCATTTTTTAGGGGATTTTATTTTTCTTTTCTCTTTTAAATTCTTTGATTAATTTCTAGGGTTTAATTTTCCTAACGATTTCCTCACATCGATTCTCACATCGAACCCTAGTTTGCCTAAGCATAAATTTAAAACATGCATCTTTCTTTCTTTTAGGGATTAGAGATTACATATATACAATTAATCAAATGAATAACATACTTATAAAAATTAAATCGAAGCTTCTCCTCTTGATCTTGGTGAAACCAAAATGAAGGGGTTTGAGAGCTCAATCTCTAGCTTGGAATTTCCATGGTGGATTTCACCTTGAGTCTCAAGAAAAATAAAACAAGAATTAACCATCTCATTTAGGGCTAAAGTGCCGAAAATTATAGAAGAAAAGAGAGAGATGATTTTCTTGGAATTGAACTCAAAACTGGATTAATTTGTTTACCTCTTCATTTAAGGTTTGAAGAATTAAAGAGGATGATGATGATCTTCTTGAAGGTTGAAGCTTGGAGCTTGAAGATTGAAGCTTCAATGGAGATTTCTCCAACTTTGTGAGTGTGTGAGAGGTTAAAATTAACTTAGCTTTTGATATTAGGTAGTCTAGGAGAGAGATTAGGGAGAGAGAGAGAGAGAGAGAGGTCGGTGGGTGAGAGGGAGAGAGATGAGGGAGAGATTCTCTTTTACTGCTAAAATTATACCCGGATAAAAGTTTTCCGGTAGAATATGTCCGTGTTATTTCATTTATACTGAAAATGGCTCTAAACTCTCCTCGTCTCATTTCCGACATCGAAAACACCTCAACTCTATCTCATGTCCCATGAAATAAATCAAGGATTCCGAATATCTAATTTTTAGGTTAAAATTCCAAGTAACGAAGAAAACCTAGAAAATCAATCGGCTAATTAATCCATTAAGAACTAAACTCTTAGAATTCTCTCATATGATCTCGGATAAGCTTCTAACATATCTCAGAGGGTCTTAGAATTAAATCTAGATTCAAAAGACACTAATTAGGTTAAATTCTGAGTTCGTCAGTGAATAGTATTTTCTCGGTTCTCGTTACTATTCACTGAAAAGTAAAAATTCTCGAGATTCTCCAAAGTCATACTCATGCCCAAACTCATATAAATAAACTCAATCAATGCATCACAGACTCGATTCGAATAATCGAAACGAGAAAATTCACGTCAAAGCACATAAGGCAATTTGGTCATTTCAAGCAAATTCCTTTTCTTGGAAAAATCTTATTACTCAAGGCATATTATTTAAGCATATTATGAAATTTAGAACGCACTTAAAGACTTATAAAAACTCGGGGTATTACAATGCTACAAGCTACTCTGTTAAATTTTGGTGAGTTACCACTATGCTACAAGCTCCTCTGTTACATTTTACGTGAGTAAATTTATTTATATGAAAAAAACGCGGCTTTTATTTATTCAAACTACTATTCATTTTTAGTTTTCTATCTTTTGTTTTTTCGTTTCTTTTTTTAATTTTTCTTTTTCAATATATTTATTTTTTTCAGTTTTTTAATTTGTTTTAAAATTATTTATTATCTTTATTTTCTTTTTAAAGTATTTTTATATTTTTTATTTTCTTTCTCTATTATGTTGTGTCATATTATTCATTTAATTTATTATTTTCAATTTTTTTATTTTTTTAAATTATTTAGTTTTGAAAAGTAATATTTTTGAAACATTATATTTGTTCATATAAAAAATTACTTTTCATTACGACGATAATTACTTTACAAAATTACTAAAAGCACAAGTTCTCGTGATCGTCGTAAAGAAAATTAATATTTTTGAAACATTACTTTTCTTAATATCAATAATTACATTTACTTACGATAATAGTTAATTATCTAAATAATTACAAGTACGAATTGTCATAAATAAACGTAACAATCGTCGTTAAAAAAAGTAATAGTTGTGAAACATTACCTTTTTTCATATCAATAATTACTTTTTCTTACGACAATAATTACTTGACCACATAAGTAAAACGTACACTTTGTCTTGAGCTAAAGTAAACATTGTCGTAAAGAAAAGTAATAGTTGTGAAACATTACCCTTCTTCATAACAATAATTACTTTTCCTCATGACAATAATTACTTTTCCTCACGACAATAATTACTTAACCAAATAATTAAAAGTATAAGTTGTCGTAAATAAAAGTAAATATTATCGTTAAGAAAGGTAATGATTGTGAAACATTAACTTTCTTCATATCAATAATTACTATTCATCACAAAATAATTACTTGAACGAATTACTAAAAGTACAATTTGTCGTTAATTAAAATAAACATTATTGTTAAGAAAAGTAATAGTTGTGAAACATAACTTCTCTTATATCAATAATTACTTTTTATCATAATATTAATAATTACTTGATTACATAATTAAAGGTACAAATTGTCGTAAATTGATATGAATCTCGGCACGCACGCGGAAGACTCGAACTGGATAAAGAAATGATGGATATCTCAAATCCTCTGTATCAGTTTCTCGAAGTGAATTAGGCGAATAAATTCCCTAAAACCCAATGATAAGACAACACAACAACTCGGGAACGCTGAATGACATACAACGAGGGATGATTGACTCGTTGATTCGCCGGTTAATGAACTTCTCCTGGCAAAACCAAAAGGAATTCGATAACTCTCAAGAGAGAATGTAACTCATGAAATATATTAATCAAAGGTGTCAAAAAATGTCTCATACATGGCCTATATATATGCGAAATCAAACCCTATTCTAAAAAATAAACTACTTAATGGATGGGCTTATAATAATAACCCAACTAGCTACGCGACTAACTAAAGGCCCTAACGAAATAAACAAATAAATAAAGTCTTCAACCCAAATAAATAAAGTTTTCAAACTTAAGCCCACTCGCATGATAAAAATCCATTTTGTAGCAACTAAACGTATTTTTCTAGCACTAATTGCCTTGCTTTACCTCTAAATGCGACATGTTTTGGATTGTTTTATATATTTTGGATTGGTTTCATGTTTGGTGGAGTTTGTGCACGTGTGTAGGTCAAGCAAGGGATGCTAAGCTAAAATGAAAGGGTCGTAGAAGAGCGAAGTCGAAGAAATGACGGAAAAGTGGAAAACCGGATGAAAATGAGTCAAAATAGAAAATCGGCGCTTGGAGGGTCAGAATCGGCGGTTGAAGTGCAAAAACCGGCGGTTCAGGGGTGAACCGCCGGTTCAACCGCCGAAAATCTCAGTATAACATCTCAAGAAGAAAGTCAAAATCGGCGGTCGGACCGGTGCTTGGGGCCCAGACTGCCGATTTTGAGGGTTTGTCCGCCGGTTTTGCTGAGCTGAGGCGCCGATTTCTGCATTTTCGTCCAAACTTGAACAATTTTGCCCTTTTCACGATTTTAACACCTTCTAGCACTTTCACCTTCCTATATATATGGGGGATCAGCCCCAAAACGTGTATTCTTCCATCCCTAGCTTAGATTCTTATTCAAATAGTTTTCAATTAGGGTTCTAAACACTTTTCATCATTGTATTAGTGGATTAAGGTTGGGTTTGAAGATTTTATTGAAGATATTCTCCATTTGGGTTATTAGTATCTCTTTTTATGCATTTGATTATCTTTTCTATTGTTATTTCTCTTATTATGTCTAGCTAAATTTCTTTAGTTGGTTTTAGGGAGCTTGTGAGACTCAATTGATGGTGGATTTTGATTATTGATGTTATTTTGCCCTCTAATTTGTGGTTCATGCTTCTTGGTGCTTGTTTTTCATGTTAGAATAGGTTGCCTCTATTTTAGCATGCCTAGTGTTCATGAAAATGCTTAATCGGTTTTTATGATCATTGAATTCAAGTTTGCATGGTATGCTTGATTAAGAATCCTAGCGGAAGTTAATCAATGCATGGAAGGCTATAAATTGAGTGCTTATGGGAGTCAACGCCTTATCTTGAGTCTTAATCGAGATAGATAAGTAGTTGATCAACTTACATGTTCTAGTCGAAAGAGAGAGTGTGCTTATGTGAGTGATTCCTTCACTACAATTAGATTAAATGGTTGAATGGATCGATAGTTGATTTCCCCATCGTTTTGAGTTGAGCAAGGTTCTTAGAACCAACCCTTTTCTATATTCTTCTATTTGCTTGTTAGTTGCTTATTTTCTCTTAATTGCTCTTTCTTATTAATTTCTTATATTTTTCAGTTTGAAAATCTTACGAATCATGATAATCTTAGAGCTTGAATAGTAGGAAGGTACATAAATTTCGTTTTCAATATAAATTCGATCCAATAGTCCTTGAGGATATGATACTCGTTAATAGTGCTACAATAGCCCGATAAAGTGCGGTTTATTTTGCTAAGTAAAACTAGTGATCATCGCACATAATAATATTAACAAAACATGGGCTATCCAAATCTCCATCGCCAATGGACTTCTTCATTAACTCTTGATCCCAGATTTCTTGGACCAAGCCCATCAAGTTTTCCTTAAATTTCTTGGCTCGAGATCTTGTAACTGGTCAAACAGGAACATGTACCGGATCTTGCACCAACGACGAACCTTGGACTCCATCATAAATTAAAATAGACATTATTATTAAGAAAAATTTTAATTGTGAAACTTTATCTTTATTTATGTTAATAATTAATCTTCATTGATTTTATTTTATTAATTATTAATAATGAATAATTTTTTTGAATTATTTCTATTTACAAATAAAGATAAAAAAAGAAAAGGGAAAAAAGAAGGAAAAAAATTTCAGAAACGAAAAAGAAGAAAGAAGAGAAGAAAGAGGGAAAATAAAGAAAAGAAATTGAATGAAAAAACCGAAAAAGAAGAAAGGAAAAAAAAAGACAAAAAAAATAAAAAATAAAAACTAAAGTTTGCTTACAGTGGAACTCGAACCCTTGCCTCTAAAGATAAGATAAGTGCACTTTTCACTAGGCTAGAAGCCCATTTGGTACATAGAAGCTGAGATTAAATATTTAACAGTAAATGCTGAATTCAAAAAAAAAAAATATTGGTGGGGTGTGGACGCGCCATGAATGGCACGTATAGTTCACGCGCCCGGGTTATGGAATGCGGGTCGGGTCAAACCGATTGCATACAATGCAATTAATTCCACCCAAGTTTTTACGAAAAATCATATATGCTCCACCAGTATCTCAATTAATTGATACTCTATTACCCTCAATGCGATAATTTCTCCACTCACGTATCCGAAAATCTCAATTAATATTCTCTTCTTGTCGAGTGCTTTTGCTGCCCCTTTTGGTCGAAAATCTCATATACAACATATCCGAAACTAGGTAGAAATCACTAGAATTGAAGTGATGGAAGCATCATATTCGAAATTTCAAAGTCCTAGGTGGACATACAATTTCAAGCCTCCTTTCCTAAATATCTACATTTGAATCTTAAATTGTACTTAAATACTTTTCGTCTATATTTATATAGAAGCAGCTAATGCTTATTCTTTCGATTTTATTACGTTATGATGGTCAAATTTCAAGCTCAATTCCCCTTCTTGCAATCTAAACTTCAAAGATTTCGTAACTCATTTTTATTTATTTAAAACAACGAACATAAATGTAATATATGAGGGAAAAAACCAACTTCAATGAAGTTGATGAAAAAAAACCCTTTCGCCTTCTCTTCTCAAAGAGGTTCAGTTTTGTCCACCACAAAGGTGTAGTTGTAACAATTCACGCCTTTGAAAACACCATCAACGAGATCGGTTTCGATAAACGGCACATCGCACGTGCCCATCGTCCCGACATAACTAACCGAAGCCATACTCTTGGCCGACACCAGTCCGTCCCCGTAGCCTTAACCGACGTCGTGGTGGTTTGCGTATCATTCCACTCCAGCGTCGTATTTATCTCGAAACTCATCTCAATATCTGCCTTCTCAATCAACGACACCCCAACTTCAAATGTCGTCTTCACCCCGCCGTCATCGACACGCTCTGGCTAAACGAGTGAGATTTGGAGTCCTCATAATTCACCTCCACCGCAACACTCGCCTCCTGGTTGCTGTAGTTAAACGCCATCGTCCTCCCCCGCCACGAACGGCGTCTCGTTGTATATCCGAGAATCCTCCACCGGTATCTCACGCTGTAGATCCTCCTATCCATCACGAGGTCCTGCACCACGATCTTCGCCTCGTTGGTGATATTGAGAGCTCCTGCATTCAGACACCGCATCTTGTCATCGCCGTCGTGATAGATGCAGAATTTGTTGTTGCCTACATTGCGCAGCGCGATGGTCACGTCGTCGAGCTTGACCAGCCAGAAGAGCGTGTCGACGTCGTCCATCATGGCATCGACGGATTCGCCCACTACCCAATCAGAATCACTCCTCCTCAAGTCTTGCGGATAATAATCGAGAGAAGCGAATGAAGAAGAAGTTGACATGAGAGAAAGATGCAGAGAAGTTCCTGTTTTTATTTCTTGTTAATTTCCTATACACACATAGGTACAATATATAGCACAAACTAAACTATTACATAAGGAAACAAATACATTCCTATACTGTAATGATTTGATTTCCTTGTATGTAATGATTTGATTTCCTTGATTTGTGTTCTCTAATTTGGGCTATAATTGTTGTAGATTCTTAACACTCCCCCTCAAGTTAAACAACGACATTTCCGATACTTAACTTGACCAGAACTTCTCTAAAGATTTTTATGTTGACGGCCTTCGTCAATATGTCGGCCAACTGTTCTTCCGATCGTATGAAGGGAAGTTAAATGACCCCACTATCCAGCTTCTCTTTGATGAAGTGTCGATCAACCTCCACGTGTTTGGTCCGATCGTGTTGTACGGGATTTCCAGATATACTGATTGCAACTTTGTTGTCACAAAAAAGCCGGCTTCCCCTTTTTGGAGGAAAACCGATTTCTGTGAGCAATCTCCGAAGCCATAGGATTTCAGTGATCCCATTTTTAACTCCTCTGAATTCTGCCTCTGCGCTCGATAGGGCCACTACCTTTTGTTTTTTGCTCCTCCATGTGACTAGGTTTCCTCCGACAAAGGTGAAATATCCGGCGGTAGATTTCCGATCATTTGGGTTACTAGCCCAATCTGCATCTGTATACCCGTCAACTTCCAAATCTTCTTGTTTCCTGAACAAAATCCCATACTCATTGGTTCCTTTCAGGTATCGGACAATTCTCAAGGCTGCCTCCATATGCTCCTTCTGAGGTTTATGCATAAACTGACTTACTATTCCAACTGCATACGCGATGTCAGGCCGTGTATGGGAGAGATAGATGAGTTTTCCAACTAGACGCTGATATTTTCCTTGATCTGTCAAATCGGCTCCTTCTACCATGGTCAATCCATGATTAGTCACAATCGGTGTTTCTGCTGGCTTACACTCAAGTAGCCCAGTTTCTGCAAGTAGATCAAGGATATACTTCCTTTGTCTCAGAAAAATTCCCTTTTTAGACCTTAAAATCTCAATTCCCAGAAAGTATTTCAGAGAACAAAGGTCTTTCATTTCGAATTCCTGGAACAAGTTCTCCTTCAGTTTTTCTATCTCCTTGACATCATCCCCTGTGATAATCATGTCGTCAACATAGATGATCAAACATGTCACCTTCCCTTCTCTCCTTTTCACGAACAGTGTATGATCAGAGTTACTCTGTTTATAGCCATTTTTTGACATAACTTGACAGAATCTTCCGAACCAAACTCTAGGTGATTGCTTCAATTCATAGAGTGTCTTTTTAAGTCTGCACACCTGTCCTGTCTCGAATTCTTCAGAATAACCTGGAGGAACTTCCATATATATTTCTGCATTCTTCTCCAATTCTCCATGTAGGAAGGCATTAGTTACGTCCAACTGATGTAAAGGCCAATCCTTGCATGCTGCTGCTGAAAGAAGTGTTCTTACTGTGCTCATCTTGGCCACTGGAGAGAATGTTTCTTCATAGTCTATCCCGTAGGTCTGAGTATATCCTTTTGCAACTAACCTAGCTTTGTACCTCTCGATTGAACCATCCGATCGCCTTTTTATTGTGAATACCCATCTGCACCCTACTGGCCTCTTTCCTGCTGGCAGCACACACCTTTCCCACGTCTCATTTTTAATTAGGGCATCCATCTCTTTCTTCATGGCCTCCCTCCAATGTTTATGTTTTTTTTGCTTCTTCTGCTGTCTGGGGTACATCCTCCTCTTCATACAGAGCTGCTTCAAAGGCCCGTGCCATTTCTGTGAATTGTCCCTGAACAAGGTTGACAACTGAGTACCTAGTCTTTCGTCCTTGCCAGTCTGGGGAGTAACGCTTGGGTGGTTTTCCCCTTGTACTACGTGGAGGCAAAGTGTACTGATCTGTAGCACCTACCGACTCAGCATGTCCATTATCTTGACTTGTATCCACTCCAGTATCTGTATCAGTGTTTCCACCCCTAGTTTCCTCAATGTTAGTATTAACTTGAGAACTATTAAGATTACTTACCTCAGTACTGGAAGAGGATGGAGTTGACAGTGGGAAGTCGTTGACCATCTCATATTGCAACTGTGCTGTAGGTATCTCGGCGGATGTGCTAACCTTCTCTGTTGGACCAACGTTTGGCACAGAATTCGGCAATGGCACAGCGGTGGTAGGGACAGAATGGTGTATGGAGCCAACTTAGGGAGTCGATCACTGTTTTCTCCCCCTGACTCCCTTGTTGGTGGAAGAAATACTCGGTTTCGACAAAGTCACAGTTTAAGGTAGTATGAAGGTGATTAGTCACAGGATCGTAACACCTATACCCCTTCTGATTTTTACCATACCCCAAGAAAACACACTTAACAGCATTGGCCGAGAATTTTGTACGATTGTGTTTAGGAATATGAACATAGACAGTGCATCCAAAGACTCTGGGTTCAAGTGTGAGAGATGAGGGTATATCAGAGTGGGTTGTTAGGAACTCAAGAGGTGGTTTTAAGTTTAGGATGTGAGTTGGTAGCCGATTCAGGAGGTAAACCGAGGTAGCCACTGCTTCAGGCCAGTAAGAAGTGGGAACTCGGGAGTCGATGATGACGGCTCTGGTTATCTCTAAAATGATCCTATTCTTTCGCTCAGCTACCCCATTTTGTTCAGGTGTGTATGGACAGATGGTTTGGTGGATAAGACCCTTTTCAGTGAAGAAGTTTTTCATCTTGGAATTAACATACTCCCCCCATTATCAGATCGAAGGATTTGGATAGATTTTTTGTATTGTGTTTGTACTAGATTATAAAAATGGGTAAATTTTTCAAAGACTTCCCCTTTTGATTTCAAGAAATATACCCATGTCATTCTAGAACAGTCATCAACAAATAGCAAAAAATATCTAAACCCATTATCACTAGTAACCGGAGCTGGACCCCAAATGTCAGAGTGCAGTAAAGAAAAAACTGAATTCACACGAGTATTATTGAGTTTGAATGAGTGACGATGGCTTTTGGCCAAATAACAGGTTTCACAGTGCGAAGGGTGTGAAGTAGCAAGGTTCGGATAAATTAACCGTAAATATCCTATGGATGGGTGTCCTAACCGTCGATGCCAAAGCCAAGTCTGGTCCTCTGTCGGTCCTCGAGTCAGCATCGCAGCACCCTTTTGAGTTATCCCATCCACATAGTAGAGTCCTCGATGTTCAGTGCCACGCCCAACTATCTTCCCCGTCCTCGTATCCTGTACAATGCAGAAACCGGGCTGCATTAGTAAGTTGCAATGTAATTCTCTTGTTAATTGACTAACAGACACCAATTTATGAGATAAAGATGGGATATATAAACAGTTCGATAGGCATAAATCTGAGGATAATTTAATAGTTCCAGCTCCTTCCACAGATGCTAAAGTGCCACTAGCAACTCTAATGTATTTTTTCCGTGTTGGGAAAATCTCCATAAAATCTGAGGCATCAAAGGACATAGTATTTGTTGCTCCACAATCAAAAATCCAACAGTAGTCTTTATCGGGTATACCGGAATTAATAGAGGATAATGCTGAGGCAGGGGAAACGGAACGGGATATATGAGACCGGGATATATAAGAGAGTGAGGGGTTAAATAGGCATAACCCCTCATTACCTCCATTATTAACCCTAGCCGCTAGAGCTCCTCCTCCTCTCTCCTCGTTGAGGCGCTGTGACGACGGTGGTCCGATGTGCGCTCCTCCTCCTCTCTCCTCGTTGAGGCGCTGTGACGACGGTGGTCCGATGTTGCCTGCTGGTGCTCCGGTGTAGGCGGCTCGTGTCTCACCGTCTGTCCCGGCGTTGACGGCTCGAGTTCCACCGCCTGACCATGGCCCTGTTCCGGCCTGTCCGTTTGGGATCCATGGCCCACCAATCGTCGCTCCGGCAGCCACCGTTGACGCGCCGCCGCTGACTGCTATCGTCGCCTGTCCAGCCGCTGATCACGGTTGATTCCGATTCCTTGATGCAGCTCTTGATTTCTTCATTTCGTCCCACCATTCGGGAAATCCAATGAGTAAGAAACACCCCTCTTTCGTATGTTTCTTACCCCCACAATGCGTACACACGAGCTTGCTCTTGTCGATTTCCCCCTTTCTGTTGTTCCAATTTTGATTTCCTTGCTGTGGTGGTCGATTGGACGGCGGTGGCGGTCGGCTTGGCAGTGGTGGTCGGCTGTGGTTGACCACGGCGAGTCCAGACCCAATTCCTTCCGTCGGAGATTCCGAGGGCTTGAGGATGCCCTCGTTTGTGGCTTGCCTTCGTACCAGGCCATATGCTCTTCGAACAGTGGGTAATGGATCCTTGTCCATAATCTCCCTCTTGATATTTGCATATTTGTCATCCAATGCACTTAGAAATTGATAGAGGCGATGACGTTCTTCCCTTTTCTGATATCCCTCTATGTCTGTTGGACTTGGATCTCGGGTATCAATTGAAATCCATAAGTCTTGCATCTTGGTCCACAACCCTTCTAGTGTCATAGATTCTTGTTTGATGGTCATGGCTTGCCGGTGCAGATCGTATATTTGGAATGGATCCGATCCACTTCCATAAGTGATTGCCAATCCTTCCCATAAATCGACGACAGTTGCATACTGTGATACCTCGTTCACAAGTCCGGTTTCGATATTGTTGATCATCCAATTGAAAACGCAGTTATCCCGTTGCTCCCATCTTGTATAGCCGGGATCGTCAATAGCAGGGGGTTTTGAAACTCCATTAATGTGAGATGTCAAGCCCTTTCCTGCAATTGCTCGTTTCATGAGATTAACCCATAAGGGATAATTTTCCCCATTGAGTTTCGCCTTGATGGAAATTTCTCCAAAGGATTCAGGTTGGTCGTTTGAGGGTTTATGAACCGATGATGATTCTGAAATTCTGAGGTTTTGTTTAAGGAATTCTGCAAATTGTGCAGCAAATTCCATAGGAAAATTTGTCGGGGTAGTATTTGATGTGTTTGATGTTCGGAATCTGACATGATTTACGTGTTTTGGGTAGATTTCTGACTGGTTTTGCAGGTTTTAAGCGGAAGGTTTGCCTGCTGTGATACCATCTTGCGGATAATAATCGAGAGAAGCGAATGAAGAAGAAGTTGACATGAGAGAAATATTTTCTTCCGGATAATAATCGAGAGAAGCGAATGAAGAAGAAGTTGACATGAGAGAAAGATGCAGAGAAGTTCCTGTTTTTATTTCTTGTTAATTTCCTATACACACATGGGTACAATATATAGCACAAACTAAACTATTACATAAGGAAACAAATACATTCCTATACTGTAATGATTTGATTTCTTTGTATGTAATGATTTGATTTCCTTGATTTGTGTTCTCTAATTTGGGCTATAATTGCTGTAGATTCTTAACATCAAGTACTTGTTGAAATAATTCGAATATATTCTGACGTGGCCATCGGGGAGGAGCTCGATCTTGTACGTCGTGATAGCGGTGGTGGTGTGCCCATCGTTCCCAACATAATTTTCCAATACCGCCCATGCCGAGTAAGCATAAATTAATCTGGAAAAATTAAGCAAGTAAAATTAGTACAAGTTTCAATATAATTAATACAAGAAATTTTTCATGTACCTTAATTTTAATGGTTATTTCTTGCAGCTGGTCCATCTCTTCATCGACCACGCTGGGTGAGTCGTAAGAGTCGTCCTCCTCAAAAGAGTTTAGAGAAACAAATTGGTTCTCGTAGTAATCTCTCTCACCTTACATATATGATCAAAGATCAGACATCAGAAGACTATCTTTGGTCAGAAACTCGAACACGAACAAGATCTTGAACAAGAAACATTATATAAATGAATATAACATTCATCAATTAGAAATGTATTTAGGACTTGAAAAAGTCCAAGTTTGATGTCGATTATAATTTCAAGATTCCATTTAAATACTAATTTATACTTATCCAAATTAGATTTCTAATAAATTATATATTTCTTCTTTATTTATATCTTCTTTGTCATAAATATAAAAATAAGTTATAATAGCCTTGTCATTCCTTTTCATCGCTATATAGCCACCAAAATAAACCTAGTACGACCAGCCACACAGGCACACAGATGAACAACATAATATCTCCCTCTCTTCTCTCATTCCGCTCTCTAGTCTCTATCTTTCCATTTATTAGCATTAAAATAAAAAATATTTCACTCTTATCATTACCCGAAATCAACTATAGACTTAATTTATTTATCAGACATAAAAAAAATATATTCAACTAATAATTTTGTGTTGGTTAATGTAAATTAAAATATTAAGTCTAGATCAACGTGCCGCAGCTAGAGGTGTTGTAGAGTCTATTCTTTCTTCTTTCTGCAAATGTTTTTAGATGAGATATTATAAATCTTATTAGATCAATTTGGAATCTAGCTATAGGGATAAATTAAATTAGAACCTTTACTAATAATTTAATCATTTACTAAATAAACTCTACAGTGGTAAGAGAAGGAGCCTTATATGGAATTACATTCTGACGTACTTCGGTTCGCCACCGATCCACAACCAATTATTCATTCCGTCAGCAGATCAGAGAGAAATTCCATTTTACGTTCAAAACATGACTTAAGCAACTCAAAATTTTCTAGAGAAAATTTTGAGAAAATTAAAGAAATTAAACCTGAACATGTTTTCAGCCGGAGATAGCTAGGTAAGCTGAGATGAGGATGAAGATTGAGGGTGGCGGCGCTGGATTATTTTGTAGAGGTCGGCAGCGGAGAATGATGGTGTGTGTGTGGGGGGGGGGGGGGGGGGGGGGGGGGTGGGGGGGGTTGGGGGGGTGGGTGAGGGAGAGAGAGAGAGAGATTTCTGATTTTAGGTAGAGTTGTGTTTATATTTGCAGAAGATAGAGAGATGTTTATATAAGGGAAATGAATTATTGAGTTGCAAGAGTTGTTACATGAGTATATGTCAACCTACAATTTCCTGATGCATGTAGTGTGTAGTACCTTTAGTTAATATCCATACGAATCACGGCATGGATCATATTGCATAGAATAAAGCTGGAGTTTGCCATCCATCTCTTAACAAATTCATACCTGTTCTCTACATGGAAACTCTAATTTCTACCTCTTCCGTTCCAATAAATTATTTGTTAGGGTGCATTTATTTTGATGGAAAATGGTGGAAAAGGAATATTATCACCATCTTTCCATCCTTTCCACATGTTTACTATATTGATTAATTTTCCTCGGCCAGGATAGATAACCAATCCGGGCAGCTCCTTTTCCATACATTTCTCACCAATTGTGGAAAATATTAACATAGGGGGAGGAATGTAATAATATTTTTCATTGGATAAAGGGCATAAAAATGGGGAAGGAGTGGAAAACCATGTGATAATTTTCTTTTCCATCCTAGTAAACATGTGATAAAAAAGAAAGGTAATGTTAATAATCTTTTCTTATCCCACTACAAAAAAACGCAAGATACCAACGAAAACACCGATAGAAAATTTTCCATTGGGGATTACCAATAGACTTCGGTTGGTAAAAAATGGGTCGGCAAAAAATATTTCGACAAAACACCGACAGATTACCGACGGAAAATTGACAGGATTTTTCATTCTGGAATTAACGATGAAAAATTTGTCCCGTTAGAAATTACGTCGGTAATTCTAAAAAAAAATCGAAAAAACCAAATAAAAAACACCGACGGAAATTTCATCGGTCTTTTTTTCGAGTTTTGTTTTTATTTGAAATACCGACAGAATTCTTTCCGTCGGTATTTCCAAGTTAGTATCTCACATCGAAAATTTACAAGCAAAATGACTTGTATATATAAGTCATTGTTGCTTGACTCTTATAGAGATAAGTGACCAAGCGTCGATGATTCTGCATTTTTTTTGTAGTATTTATAATTTTTCAATAGAAATATTTTCATCAAAGTAAACACACCCTTACTGAATATTGCTTCATCATCATCCAGAACCAACTCAAATACATCTCATCATCCTATCATCATTACACCCAAACCTTTTTTCAGTCAAATATTTTATCAAACTATCAAGATACGCTCCAAAAAACAACTATTACCAATAATATTCAAGAATCTAGATAATTTCGTATACATCGACTCGCCACTTCACCCCTCTCTTGACCCTAAACACGTAGTCACCGACAACTTTGCTCCAGTGGACAAGCTTCCCCCCACCGCATGCGACGCGCTGGAGGAGTCCCTTCCGAGCTGCCTCGACGACGGGCCTAATCATAACCTAATAAGATTTCATTAATAAAATAATCCAATCTAATCACTTATATATTTAGTTTGAATGATTAGACTCAGTGTTTTAAAACTCGGACTGGACCGCCTGGTTCAACAGGTCGAACCGGGACCAATGTCGGTCCGGTCACTACTTATTAAACCAGTGTGGTATAAAACCGTCATTAGACTACTTAAACCGGAAAGAACCGCCGGATTTGAAGAACCGGAAGCGGTTATGTAGAACCAGTCGGTTCTCAATTTAAGTGTAAAAATTGAATTCTCTTACGGAGAATAGAACCCTGTACCTCTAAAAAATATAGTTCAAATAAGCTTTATGGTATTCTTTTTTTTTTCTCTTTTCTTATACATTTATATTTATTATGTAAATCTATTAATCCATACTTATTCTTTTTTAAATATATTTTATGATCGCATTGACTAATGTGAGCATAAAAACACTATTGCTTGTTATATTATTTTTCGAATATTTGCTTATTAATATGAAATTATGAGTATTTTTATATGTTTTAGGTATTTAATTATTATTTATAAAAAATATTATTAAACGGTTCGATTAAACGGTTGAACCGGTTGAACCATGTCCGGAGGCTTCACCGGTTCGATCACCGGTCCGGTTTTTAAAACATTGATTAGGCCTATCATGGAAATTAACTTAGCTCATGCTTCTATCCACCAACTGAGTAATAATTTGTCATTCTGAATTTTGGTGGATAATTAATCACTCATATAATGATATCAATCCTATACAGCCTTGGTGGACCCATGTGGTGCCCATTAGAGACAACAAATTAAAGGATTGGAGATATGATTGAAAGATAAAAATGAGAAGGAGAAGGGTGAGAAGTTGAGAGGAATTGGAATGAATTTGTGTAGAAAAATTGATGGGAATAAGTGTATTTATCGAGTGAAATTAAAGACAAAAAAAAGGAAAAGAAAAATTGACTATTGCTGACTTCCGAAGAACCGTTGGCGACAGTTTTCGGCCACAACTAGCCGTTGGCACGCAGCTCAATTTTATTTTGTATTTTTATTTTTTATATGGGTGAGATACATGCGCCTACCATAATCAACGTTGCAGCATGCAGTTGGGGCATGCGGCAGCGTGTAGTGTCGTGCCTCACATGTGGTGGGAGCATTGTGATACACATACAGTCAAGAACAAAAACAACAACTGGACATCATCTAACAACCTTCCGGTCCGGACCGCCAGATATTTTTTCCTTTTGCTGCTGAATTTAATGAGAATGACTAAAGGAGCTAAAGTGAAGAAATGAAAACTAGTAGTAATTATTTAATTAAATTTTGCTGGATTACCAAGTTGCTCAACAAGTGCTACTTCCGATCTTCAAGTCTTTTTTTAAGAAGAAATGGCACGAGTATTAAGGAAAAAGTTGTTGAATTAGTAAAAAGTGATTTAATTTGTTGTAAGTCTATAAAGGTCCCACATTAATGGTAGTAATATATTAATTACGCCCTCCGTCCCATCAAAGATGAGTCATTTGATTTGGGCACGGAAACTAAGAAGAAATAGTATTGGGTGTATTTAGTAGAGTATTTTATTAATAAAGAATGTAAAAGTAGTATGAATAAATAATAAAGAATGTAAAAGCAGTGTGAATGCAATTAATTATTTCCCAAAACAGAAAGGGCTCATCTTTCGTGGGACAGTCCAAAAAGGAAAGTGACTCATCTTTCGCGGGACAGAGGGAGTAATTGAGATAGTAGTGATCCATATGTGATATTTTAGGTAAATAAGTTGAAAAAGTAAGGATAAGAGATACTCCCTCCGTTCGGGTTTTAAAGTCCCATTTTAAATGGGCACGGGGATTAAGAAAATTGATAAAGTATTTTTGAGTAGGGTAAAAGTTAGAAAGTAGGGATAGTGAATAATGACAAAAAAATAGTGGTAATGATAAAAAAAGTGGTATTAACCAAAAAGTAAGAAGCAAATGGTAGTATAGCATTAGGGTACATGTTTTTATCAAATTTTGTCAAAATTTCACTTTTGACAAAAATTGGGTAAAATTGTACCCTATTTGACAAAAATAATCTTAGTGGATGTTATGTACGGTTATTCCCTCATTTATTACTTTTCACATTCTCTCTCTTCCCTCTCATTTCTCTCTTCTCGCTCATCTCTCTCTTCCTCTTCTTCTTCTTCTCCGCCTCTCTCCGACTCTCCCCGCCTCGATCATTCCGCCGCTGCTGACCAAAAAAACATCCTCAACCATTCCGCCACCCATCCTTCCACTGTAACGATGCCGCCGCGAACAAAAAAGGCAAAAAATCACCGGTGCAACGTACATTTCTCTCTCTTCTTCTCTCTTCTCTTCTCCTCTCTTCTCTTCTCCTCTGTTCATCATTCATCCCCACTCATTTCCGTCGCTGTCTGCAACATCCAAAACCACTACACCAACTATTATCGCGGGAAATCCATAGATCTCGCTGGAAATTCATAGATCTAAAATTGGGATAATGAGTTTATTTGAAATTTTTTTTTTCAATTCATGATTTTTTTTGCCTTGTGTTTACTCATTCATAAATTTTTCGTTGAGTTTCTGATGATTTTTAGTGTATTTGGGTTGAATTCCGAGCGATTTTGATGTATTTGGGTAGATTTCTGGTTTCTTTTTGTTGTAGCAGAGCTGCTGTTGCTGTAAAAATCCGTCGGTACGCAGTACGCATTTATAAATACGTACTACGCACCTGGTATGCAGTACGTATTTGTAAATGCGTACCGCGTACTTGATAAACTTGTTACGTTTTTGTAAATACATACCGAGTTATCAAGTAAAATACAGGTACTATGTTTGATTATCACTTAATTTTTTCGATTTCGCGGGTTTACTATGTTTTGAATGTCGATTGCGTACCCAATTTGTTGAGTAGAATGTGAATTAAGGTACACACAATTTTGGGGGAAAACTGTACTAGGTGTACCGGTACGTTTTGTGTTACACGTACCGGTACAACAGATCTATAATTTCTGGAATTGAGGATAATTTGTTATTAATTTTCTGAGATTATGCATGATGAATTTTGCATTCGGTTGATGTGAATATGGCACTGTATGATTAAAATTGGTACGATTTTATAAATTCGAAGCATATATGTTGCAACTTGGTAAGCATTTGCAAATACGTGCCAACATAACTAGTGTGTTCCCGATACACTTGGTACGCATTTGTAAATACGTACCGAGTGTACCAGTAATTTAATTTTTTGCTAGTACGCAATTGCAAAAGCGTATCTACTTTACTGGTACACTTGGTACGCATTGTCAAAAATGTACCGGGTGTACTAGTAATATGATTGTTTGCTAGTACGTATTTTCAAATGCGTACCTACACTACAAGTACACTCGGTATGCACAAACAAATGCTTACCTACTTCACTAGTGCATTGCTACTAATTTACTTAAAATTTTTGAGTTGACTTCTAATTTATTTGTGTTTATGTAGGAGGTTGCAGCTCGATGTCGATAAATCAATGTTGTGGCAGGAAGCATCTATTTTTATAGCATGAATGAAAATAACACTTGTAATAGCATTGACAACAACATTAGAGATTAGTGAATTTTTAGTTCTTATTTATAAATAATTTTCTTTAAATTATGATTTGTAAACAATTTGCTACAATATTAGTATTATTAGTACGCATATTTTTTCTTCATATGATTGTTTGCTAGTATGTATTTGCAAATGCGTACCTACTTTACAAGTACATTGGGTACGCATTGGCAAATACGTACCGTGTGTACCACTAACATGATTATTTGCTAGTATGTATTTGCAAATGCGTACCTACCTGTTGGGAAATTTATTAAAGTTTTGATTGATTTCAAAACCAATTGTCCCCAACCGAGTAGATGTTGCCAGATCCTAATGTTAGTAGTTAGGCTCGCTGTTTGAGCATTGTTAAGATTTTATCTTTACAGGACTCCAGCTGAAGACGACAACAAGGCTTCACTCAGATAGAACATCAGTTGTGAGGAAAACAACTGAGCGTTCATTCCATGAGAATTCAAAAAGGGAGAAGATACAAGGAAGACAACTGAGCGTTCAGTTTCAGAACATCAGTTGTAGAACTCAACCCAGAAGATCAACATCATGAAGTTCAGATCAGCTGAGAGTTCAACTGTCAGCACTCAGATAGAACATCAGCTGAAGATCAAGTTAGTTGAAGATCGAAAATCTTAACCGACCACTCTTTGTTGGAAGTCTGATGTTAAGATTTGAATTTCAAATATGGAAGTCACGTGAAGGTTTGACTCTCTGTCATTACCTCATTTGGCCCAACACAAGGCTGTCTCAGATGGAAAGCAGAAGCACGCAGTTGCCAAATCCGGAAAGTCTGCAGAGATGAGAGACAAGCCATCGCTATCAAAGAACAGAGATCAACAGCTCTTCCAACGGCTAGTTGATTCTCTCCGCCTATAAATAGAGGCCTTCATTCACAGAGAAGGATATAAGACACACACGCGAGAAGAAACCAGAGATCGAAAGAAAGAACAAAATTCTTCACGAGCTGAACTGCATTCAATCTCTTAGAACATCACTTGTTGAGAGTTCTAGAGTTAGTTTCTGTGTCTTTAGATCGAACCTTGAGAACATCACTTAGTGAGAGTTTGTAGAGTGTTAGATCATAGCTCACTTCGTGTTCGAGCTTTTAGTTGGAACCCATCTTTTTCACACTTCCTTTCAAAAGGAGTGTTAGGACCCTACTCTTCTCGGAATTGAGTAGATAGGTTGTTTAGTACCCGAAAACTAAACTGTAAGGTTGATAAGTACCCGCAAACTTATCCTTAATGGTTGCACAGCCCGCGTAAGCTGTGTGGTTTGTCCAGAAGAACTTGGACAGAGTTGTGTGGACTCACAACTCCCCGTGGACGTAGGAGGTTTCTTCGAACCACGTAAATCTCTGTCTGCTTGTGTTTATTTTTCAGTTATTTCTTGCATTTTCAACTGACCAACTAACCAGCATACAAACTGCATCTTAGCATTCTCAACTGTCTTGGTTCTTGACCAACCGTGCATAAAAGCGTGAGTTAATTTTACGAGTTTATTTCCACCACATTCCGCACAGCACATCACTTCCAACCGAGTGTTTCTTACTCGGTTGTGATTCCAACTGAGCTGCTTTACTCGGTTGAGTTATTTCTTTGGGGGTTGTTTTAAAAAGTTTGATCTGGTGTATTCTCCCCCCCCCCCACATACACCAGAACTCGTATCGGGACCATCAAGTGGTATCAGAGCAGTGGTTCAAAAGACTACTGACTCTGTTTCACAAGGTGTGAATTCGAGGTGTTTTCTTCTGTGGTCAACTGAACAGATCTTTTTATCACGCTAGTGCATATTTGCTTGCATATTCCCTCTGTTGTTGTGTGCATATGGATGTCAAGGATAAGATCGTGGTCATGTTCTCGGTAGTAAATTATACATCCTGGAGGACACGGATGAAGAAGATCTTACTGTCGAAGCATCATAGGATGCAACAAGTACTCTCATCCGGACCGATCATCATCAAAGAGAGAATCACTCGCACTCCTACAAATCCTAACGATGGGGATACAGTTGTGGAGTTTGTAGAGAAGCAGCCAGAAGACTACACTCCAGAGGAAGCCAAGGTGAGCCAGTTGGACATCTGGGCTCAGAGCACGATCATGTCCACAGTTGGACAAGATTATCTGCAGTGGATAGAGGAGTGTGAGACTGCCAAAGAGATGTGGGATATCTTGACATCGCTGATTGAAGGAAGCGAAGAGACGAAGGAGAACAAGTTCTCACATGCATGCCAAGACTTCGACAACTTTTGTCTGAGAACTGATGAAACAATTGATCAACTAGAGCTCCGGTTTATGGACATCATCAGAAGAATCCAGTCCATCCGAAGAGGAAAATACACCTTGAGAGAAATTAATCTCAAAGTGTTACAAGCTCTACCGGCCGAGTGGGATACCTTCACCAACATCCACGAGAGCCGAGCTGACCTGGGTGAGATGGGAACTGAAAGACTGTTCTCAATACTAAAGGGAAATGAGTACAAGGTGAACCGACGAAAATCTCAGTCCTCGGTTCAGACGAGTCGACTTGAGGATGTTGGTTCAGCCTCAAAGTCAGTTGCACTTCGAGCTGACTACTCCAAATCGAGAACATCGAGGCCAACAAGATCTGCAGACACAGCTGCAAAGGAGCCAAGCAGAGAGGAACTGCAGCAGAACATAGCCGCCCTGTTAAAGAAGCTGGCTGACATGGACACTCGGTTCGGCAAATACAAGAGGTTCTACAAATCTAACCGAACTCGAGACAACTCAAAGCCTGTGAACAACAGTTGCTTTGAATGCGGCAATGAAGGACATTTCAAAGCAGATTTTCTAGACTTCTCGAAGAAAGAAGCGTTGAGGGCCAAGCAAGCTGGAAAGAACAAGGCCATGGTTGCAGAAGAAGCACCTGACGACATGGACATCTTCACTGACACTGAAGATGAGGATGAGCTGACTTCCACCAACAACGCTATTAATCAGGATCAATGCCTCATGGCACTTGGAACCGATCAAGATGATACTGAGGTACAATCTAATCCTGCTAAGTTAAATTCTTCCAATATTTCTAACATGCAGGAATCACTGGATGAAGAGTTAGAACCCTCCTGGAGTGATTTTCAAGAACTCAGTGAGGAACTGCATCAGCAATCGGTTGAGTTTAAGAGTCTTCAAGCTCAGTTCGCCAAACTTGAAGATTCCTTAACCGAAAAAGACGATCTGATCAAGAGCCAAACCGAGGAAATTGAGAATCTCAAGAGTCAACTGAATGAGGCTAAGGCTCCAACTGATGAGGAGTTGACGAAGCAGATCAAGGAGCAGCAAGATCAGTTGAAAAATCAAGAGGCTCAGATCGACCAGCTGATAAAGAAGTCAGATGGACAAATCGAGCAGATAACTGTCCTCCTCAAGGAGTTGCAAACTGAGAAGGATAATTTAATAAAGCTATATCAGGCATCCAAGATCATCGAGAATCTCATCAGTTACATCTGACAGATGGATGACGTGTCAGGACTCAGTTATGATGTAATCAAAGATACTGGAATTCCTCCAACAACATTCATCAAAGTTGTGGAGATCAAGGTTGTCGAACCTAACCCAGCTGAGTCTGAATCTCCCCAAAGTAATCCAACCTCCACTTCTTAGCAAGCTCAACCGACCAAGGCAACTATAACTGAGAAGGGAAAAGGAGCAGTAGATGGAGGACAGAACGTTCCATCGGTTGGGACATCAACCGAGGGGGAATGTTCCAAAAGTTAGAAGAGAAATCAGAGGCGTCAAAGGCATAATCGCAACCGAACTCAGAATCAGAACCGACCTCTGCATCAACCTCAGAGTCAACATCAGAAAGAATGGAACCGACCGCAGAACCGACAATGGTTCAATCATCTGAATCAACAGCGGTTCCATCATCAGTTCAATCAAAGGTTCCAACCGAGTCAACCGATAAGGAACAGGTCGAACAGCTAGAGATACACATGCCACAACATGAACCACCAACAGGGCATGAACAACTACAAACAACATTCAGGGAGTCGGAATCAGAATCAGCCACAAAGATTCCAACAAGGCGTCCGACCTCAACGTCGAATCCAACAGGATAAAAACCGCCATCAAAACAGGGGGAAAGCCTCTCCTCCGAAAGCTCAGAATGGGAGAAATCCAACTCCTCCCAAGAAACAGAACATCACTACTAACAACAAGCCTAAGGATAACCGAGGTGTTGTTATAGTGGATGATGAAGGAAAAGTGATCTGGAATGATAAATCCCATCCGAGTATACAGTGAAAAGCGACACACAGTTCCAGGGGGAACTGGTTCTAACCCTCCAGGACCCAACTGAAATTGGGGACCTAAGCGAGTTTCTCTTTGCAGGTACAGGAGAAACAGCTGAGGAAGAATAAAGCGTCAACAACAATGTGGGTGATGGATAGTGGATGCTCGAAACACATGACAAATCTGAAAGATTTGCTTGGAAGTTTCGTGGAGAAAGAAGGTCCATCAGTTACTTTTGGTGACAACTCAAAAGGTTACACCAGAGGTTACGGTACCCTTGAAACCAATCATGTTTCGATTTCTAATGTTTCTTATGTTGATGGATTGAAGCATAACTTGCTCTCCATCAACCAATTCTGTGATAATGGTTTCTCTGTCAAGTTTGATGCACAGGGTTGCAGGGTTAAAAATGTCGGATCAAAGCAGGTCATATTATTGGGAAATCGATCACCAACCGGAAATGTTTACTATGCTGATTGGAACAGCAGTCTTCCTGACACCTGTTTGTTATCAAAGAGCAGTTTAGATGTGAGCTGGCTGTGGCACAAAAGGCTCAACCATCTGAACTTCAAGACTATGAACCGACTTGCCAGACAAGAACATGCAAGAAGCATACCAAACCGAGTGTTTTCAACAACACATATCTGCAGTGCATGCCAGTTGGGAAAGCTCGCTAGATCCTCCTTGCGGTTGAAGACAACTCCCTCAACCGACCGAGTGCTACAGCTGATCCACATGGATCTCTTCGGGCCAGTTACACCAAAGAGCATGAATGGCAACGAGTACACCCTTGTTGTAACTGATGATTATTCCAGATACACGTGGACCATTTTCATGCGACACAAGAGTGAGACCCGAGATGAGCTACCCAAGCTGATGGATCGGATATCGAACCAAAAAGAAATGAAAATCATCTCCATCCGATCAGATCGTGGAACCGAATTTCTAAATGAAACCATCATCGAGTACTGCGAGAAGCATGGAATTACGCATCAGACATCAGCTGCGCGTACTCCGCAACAGAATGGAGTAGCTGAGCGAAGAAACCGAACACTGAAAGATGCAGCTACATCCATGTTGACAAGCTCAGCTCTGCCAAAGAGATTTTGGGCTGAGGCCATCAACACAGCATGCTACACCCAGAACCGGTCTCTTCTAACCAAGCGGTTGGGAAAGACACCATACGAGTTATGGAGACGCAGGAAGCCAGATATTTCTTATTTTCGCGTTTTTGGTTCTAAGTGTTATATTCACAACAATGGGAAGACTCAGTTGAAAACTTTTGATGCCAAGGCTTCGAAAGGCATATTCCTTGGATATGCTGCTCGGATCAAGGCCTATAGAGTTTTCAACAATAGCTCTTGTGTTGTGGAGATAACACCTCATGTTAGTTTTGATGAATCTACTTTTGAGTGCAGGGAACAGGTTAAAGGACGACAAGCTGATCCACAGGTTTCACCTGTTCTCACCAGATCACAAGCTCTAAGGGAAAAGAATCTAGCAAAACCATTGGTATGGGCAACTGAGGATGATGATCCATATTCCTCTGAAGATGAATGTGAAGACCCCAGCTCATCTCAAGGGGGAACTCCAACTGATGCCTCTCCAACTGCACCAGCATCCGAAGCCCAACCAAGCCCGGTTCAAAATTTTATCAATGTTGAGGATCCAAACTCAACAGCTGATCAATCACCAGTTCTGAAGACTCCAGCTCAGATTACGGAACAGCCACAGTTGGAAGAAGAAGGAAGACGCAACCGAAGATGGTATGAAGATCATTCCACTGACAATATCATCGGAGATCCAACCGAAGGTGTGCGTACAAGGAGCAGAGTTGCAATTCTAGATTCAACTGAGGAAGACTCCAACACTTATGCCCAATATGCTGAGGAGTTGACAGTTCTTGAGGAATTCGAGCAAGTTGGAGATGTTGCCATGATTTCTTGTTTTGTAGCTGATGTGCCAGAACCGAAGAATGTTGTGGAAGTTCTCAACTGTGTTCACTGGACAACAGCCATGCAAGAAGAACTGAATGAATTTCTAAGCAACTGTGTATGGGAGTTGGTAGAAAGACCAAATGGTGTCAAAGTCATTGGATTAAAATGGATTTTAAAAAACAAAAGAGACACCATTGGATTATCGTGAGGAATAAGTCAAGGTTGGTAGCTCAAGGATATTGCCAACAAGAAGGAATAGATTTTGAGGACTCCTTCGCGCCGGTTGCAAGGCTGGAAGCCATCCGAATCTTTCTAGCCTATGCTGCATTTCACAAGTTCAAAGTCTATCAGATGGATGTGAAGTGTGGCTTCCTCAACGGTGATATCAAGGAAGATGTATATGTTGAACAACCTTCCGGTTTTGAAACTGGAGATGGAAGAGTGTACAAGTTAAAGAAAGCAATCTATGGCTTGAAACAAGCACCCAGGGCTTGGTATGACACTCTTTGTGGTTTTCTTCTGAACTCGGGGTTCAAACGAGGCTCAGTTGACAAAACACTGTTCACCATCAAAGTTGGAGATGATATACTTGTGGTGCAAATCTACGTTGATGACATCATATTCGGCTCCAAGTCAGAGGAGTTGTGCAAGAAGTTCTCTGATCTCATGAAGGAGAAGTTCGAGATGTCAATGATGGGCGAGATGAATTATTTCCTTGGATTACAAGTGAAGCAGTCGCCAGAAGGGATTTTCATCAATCAGTCCAAGTATACAAAAGAGCTCATCACCAAATTCGGATTGCAGACAAGTAAGATCACAAGGATCCCGATGAATACTAACTGGAAGATTGAACCTGGAACTGAAGGAAAACTCGTGGATGCCAGTAAGTATAGAGGGATCATCGGTTCTTTGCTCTATCTAACCGCCAGTCGACCAAATATATCTTACGCGGTTGGAGTGTGTGCTCGGTTCCAAGTTCAACCAAGGGAAGCACACATGTTGGCAGCAAAGAACATCATCAAGTATCTGAAGGGGACTGTTAATGTTGGGTTGTCGTATCCAACCGACGACAATATTCAACTGACTGGATACTCAGATGCGGATTTAGCCGGAGATCGATTGGACAGGAAGTCCACTTCAGGACACTGTCAGTTCATGGGAAGCAAGCTAGTTTCGTGGTTCTCCAAGAAACAAGCATGTGTTGCCACTTCTACAACTGAGTCAGAATACATGGCTGCCGGAAGTTGTTGCATGCAAGTGTTGTTGCTCAAGCAACAGCTGAGAGATTATGAAGTCGCAACTGGACAGGTTCCCATTCACTGTGATAGATCAAGTGCCATTGCTATCTCTTTGAATCCTGTTCATCACTCTCGGACAAAGCATATCGACATCCGACATCATTTTATCCGAGATCATATTGAGAAGAGGGATGTTTCCATGGAGAAAATTCCAATCGAGATTCAACGAGCTGATATTTTCACCAAACCTCTAGCCGAAGCGCAGTTCAAGATGTTATGTGATTTACTCGGATTGCTGGATCCATCAGATGAGGAACCAGCTGAGGTGAAGAGATAGATATCCATTTGAGGGGGAAGCTCAGATGAAGGGGGAATCTCGAATGCGGATTGCCAACCAAAGACATCAGACATCAGCTGAACAGACTAACTCGAGTCAGCTGATGGTATGCTGCAATGTTGGATCAGACGTCAGCTGAACAGACGAACTCGAGTCAGCTGATGGTATGCCGCAACATGGGAACACAGCTGATTCCGACATCAGCTGGCAGGTAACATTTATGACTGAAGGTGTTATGATCTTAAATGAGAATGTTTGAAATAAATTCAAACATTCCTGAACATATCAGTTACATTAAAATAGCCATCATGTCGCATTAAATGTAACGTACGGCTGGACATCCATAGCCTACTTTATAGTGCGACTGGGCTGACATAAAAACTGTACACCTTCTCACGCGCTGGTTGGAACTCGGTTCGTGACGTCGAGTCAAAGATAGTCAACAGTCGCGTAATCTCAGCCGTTGATGGATTCGCGCCATTTAACCCCAGTCGTCGATTTCAACCAAGTCAAAAACCTATATAAGGCGAAAAATCAGGAAGTGATCTCCTACTTTCCTCATTCGTGTCTATCTTCTATAACTGTTCATCGTCTTCTCAGAGATTGTCTAACTATTTTCTGCAAAAGTTTTTCCTTTCCTTTCCTATATATATATATATTCCTTTTGCAGTGATCACAAATGGCTACAAAAAGTAAGAAAATGGCTTCATCTGGATCTTCCCTTGTCCCTACCTCATACGAAGAATCATTCGACATGCTGGTGTCGAAGATCCACTTCGAACAGATCCTCTCCGACGAGGAATTGGAATCGCCGGTGTTGGCTCCCCTTGCCAATACTCTCAGAGAGAATGGCCTCCTCGAATGGGCCAAGCTTTGCCCCTCCCACTTGCTCAGGCGACAGGTCGGGGAGTTCTACGTCAACCTACAAGCATCCCTCGACAGCAGGGAATGAGTGACTATAGAGGTTTCCTGCCGCCAACGCGACGTTCCGGCAAGGACCATTCGCCGTGTCACCTTCCCAATCGATGTTTCTGATGCCCTTCGCTACATCATCCCTGTAAACCACACAGCCACAGAACTCCTCGAAAGCATAACCGACGAGCACGTAGATGAGTTTCTGCAGAATGTTTTGATCGAGCCGGAGAAGTTAAGGAGCAATATGCAGAGAACGAAGTTGAAGCCAGAACATCGCCTGCTGTTTGATGTTTTTTCTAAGGTGGTTCGGTTACAGTGGTGCATTCGGCGACATCAGTCGACCCAAGTTGAAGCAGTTGGTGGCTTTGGAGCACCAACACCAGATCAACTGGTTTCAATACTTCCTGAACCAGTTGATGGTGGAGAAGTCGAAGATCTCAGAGACAACAACCGAGTCTGGAGAGAAGCTGCTGAGTGTGAAAGGGACACTCAATTTTGGCTGCAAGATCTCAGCCCTGATCTTGCTCGCGACCAAGGATCGCAACATAGTCTGGAATGACTGTGAAGAGACGCTGGTCAAGAAGTTGCTGCTGTTCCCAACAGCTAAGAAGGCACAGGAGGTGCTTAGGAGTGTGTACACTCCGAAGGAGAAGAAGAAGGTTGGAAAGTCTGCTGAGTCCACAGCTGAGGGGGAACCAGCTGTCGCTCGCCCCGCCAAGTCCAAAGTTGCACGCCGACGAGCTGAGTCGGAGAAGAGAACAGCTGAGGAGCCTGCCCAGAAAAAGCTGAGGGTACAGTTCAAGAAGTCGGTTAAAAAGCCAGCTGATGTGCCAGCTGATGAGCCAACTGAGGTGCCAGCTGATGAGTTAGTTGAGGAGCCAGTTGAGGTACCAGCTGAGGTGCAAGCTCCAGCTGAGGAGGAGGCACCGATTGAGTCGACACCTGCTGAGGAGCCATCCGAGTCCAGCGCTCAGCTGAGGCCGCCTCGTTCGAGATCGTACCTCGCGCCACCGGAGCTGATAAGACAGACGGGATGGATACAGACGTGACGTCGGATGCATCCTTCTCATCTGAGGACGTTGAAGACGTACCCACCTCCCCCACGGCAGGAGTTGATGCCGTACCGCCTCCAAAGCCTCTTGCTCTTTCTACCCAACCAGAGCCAAATGTTCCGAGCACCTTGCTCGATGCCAACATTGTGACCGCTCCTTCGGCCAATGTTGAGGAAACAATTGAAACCCCCCTTCCAACCGAATCCAATATTCCGAGCTCCCAGCTCGATGCCGATGTTGCGACCGACTCTTTGGCCAACATCGATAAACCTTTTGAACCTTTGCCATATAATCTTTCCCCATCCCCGATAAATGAAGAAGATGATCTTCAGGCAGTTACGCTGGAGCACGAGGGCAGGGTGGCCTACTGCTTCCAGAAGCTGTTGGGCATGTTCCCTGAAGATCGCAACATGCCAGTGTTCGCCACTCTGGGAACCGAGCTGTTGTACCAGTTCCACCTGATCTTCAGCCATTGGTACGTGAAAGAAGATACGATCAGGGTGCAGAGCTGGGACAGGCTGAAGTCAGATGAGTCCCGCATCCGAGCCTATTTCAACTACTCCAACTTGGAAGTGGCTTACAACAACAGGATTGCGCTGCTCACTCTCCGGCTGGACCAGAGCAGAGCTGAAGGGACAGACACCAGGGAGGCAGCTGGTCAGGATTGCATTGACTTTCTTGACAGCATGCTGATCAAGTCAGCTGACTTCCTCGGGGATATGGACGCAGCCGCCGCAGCAGCTAAGGATGAAGAACAAGTGCTGCAACTATACCTGGCCAACCGCCAAGCCATGGTGACAGTTGAGCAACCAGCACTGATTGCACAAGCCCCTCCAGCTGATCAGCATGCTCCCACATCTGAAGAAATATGTGAGCTGGTAGCTGAGAGGGTCAACCAATTGAGAACCGAGTTGCTTGCCAACCTCCAACAACATAAAGAAGATCAGTTGAAGGTGTTGGCAGCACAAGAAGTCAAGAACCAGAAACTGGTGGAGGAGAATGTTGCAATAAAGACCAAGCTGGAAGAATTCTCCTCCTCCACCAGTCAAGAAATGTCGGAGCTAAAGTCCACTCTGTTGGGATTGAAGTCTGAGCTAAACGTTTTCAAATCCTTGGCCGACTCTAATCTCGCCAAGTCCCAACAGACACAAGATGCAGAATGGGAATCCAGGTTCGAGTCGCGATGGACTGAGTTCGTGGCTTTTCAAACTGAGGTCATCGAGAACCTCTCTGCCTTGAAGAAAGCCGAACAAGAGCGCTAGGACTCCGAACTGGCGAAGAAGGTGGAGCTCGAGTGCGTGGTCGATGAACTCTTCAACCGCCTTTAACTAGCCGAGCAACAACTCACCTCTCTGGATGGTTCAGTAGCAAGCCTTGTTGCTGATGCCAAAAAGGGGGAAGAGAAGGAGGCGGATGTTGTGGTGCAGGAAGAAGAAGAGACCCAAGCCGAGGAAGAAGTGCCAGCTGTAGGAAAATCTCAGCTGAGGAAGAAGACGAAGAAGGTCGCTCCCAAGTCAACCGAAATTGGTGGAGTTGAAATGTCAAAAGACTTGGAGCTGGCAGAGAAGTTTGGAGTGTTGTACAACTCCATAGCCGAGATTGCAGCCGAGCTAGATTGCATTGCTGTTGTCAAGGCTATGGGTGTTGAGGAGAAAGATTATATGAACCCGAGCTGGATCAGGAAGTTCGCCGCCAGCCAGGCCAGAAGGGTGAACCAGTTTGAGGACGAGCTTAAGAAGATAACCTAGAACCTTGACCGCAACGTTGCCTCCCGCGGCCGACGCCGCATCAACAAACATCAAACAAAGGCTGAAGCTCGGTTGAAGCATCAAAGGTTGCCAGGGAAGTCCAAGGTCGAGAGTCGATTCAGGCATGTTGACAAATGGATGCCAACTGAATGGAACGAGGATTGGGAGATGTTCAAGCAGGAGTTTATAAACGACTTCTACTACAGGAAGGTTTATGCAACTGACGACCCCAGGAAAGCCTTCAAAGAAGCGTTAACCGAACTGTACACTGGGGATCCGGACATGTTCAGTCAGTTCAGACGTGCAATGATAGAAGCCAAACTGGATCTGAACACTGTCCCCGTCCCTCAGAAGGTCACATACAAGCCTCCTTTCGTCCCAGACTCCCGCACCCCCAACCGGAGGAAGATTGCAGCCGAGGCAAGACAGGTTTGCAAAGAGCATGGGGTGGACATCTCGAGGGAGTCAGCTGCGAAGAGGGAAATTTTTGTTAGGATTTTTAGTAAGTATGGGCTACAATTTTAGCTCAGATAGTTTTTGAAGCAACTGATGTAATTTTCGGTTTTTGTGCTTATCCTTGTAACAATCAGTTGTAATGAAAACTATCCAGTTATAAGATTCACCTTGATGTACAATCCCTCATTGTCCAAGCTCTGAATCGCAAAGTTATTTCAATACCATGTTATATCTGTGCTAACCCTTTGATGTTTCCATCTTATAGACTGTCTAGAATTTCAGCTGAGATTTTAGATAAGTCAATTAGAGTTAGATCAGTTGTGATCTGTAAGGGTTTTAGATTTCTTATACGGGGTTTTGGCATCATCAAAAAGGGGGAAATTGTTGGAAAATTTATTAAAGTTTTGATTGATTCCAAAACCAACTGTCCCCAACCGAGTAGATGTTGCAAGATCCTAATGTTAGTAGTTAGGCTCGCTGTTTGATCATTGTTAAGATTTTATCTTTACAGGACTCCAGCTGAAGACGTCAACAAGGTTTCACTCAGATAGAACATCAGCTGTGAGGAAGACAACTGAGCGTTCATTAGATGAAGCATTGAGAAAAGGGGAAGTTACACTCAAGAGATAGAACATCAGTTGTGAGGAAAACAACTGAGCGTTCATTCCATGAGAATTCAAAAAGGGAGAAGATACAAGGAAGACAACTGAGCGTTCAGTTTCAGAACATCAGTTGTAGAACTCAACCCAGAAGATCAACAACATGAAGTTCAGATCAGCTGAGAGTTCAACTGTCAGCACTCAGATAGAACATCAGCTGAAGATCAAGTTAGTTGAAGATCGAAAATCTTAACCGACCACTCCTTGTTGGAAGTCTGATGTTAAGATTTGAATTTCAAATATGGAAGTCACGTGAAGGTTTGACTCTCTGTCATTACCTCATTTGGCCCAACACAAGGCTGTCTCAGATGGAAAGCAGAAGCACGCAGTTGCCAAATCCGGAAAGTCTGCAGAGATGAGAGACAAGCCATCGCTATCAAAGAACAGAGATCAACAGCTCTTCCAACGGCTAGTTGATTCTCTCCGCCTATAAATAGAGGCCTTCATTCACAGAGAAGGATATAAGACACACACGCGAGAAGAAACCAGAGATCGAAAGAAAGAACAAAATTCTTCACGAGCTGAACTGCATTCAATCTCTTAGAACATCACTTGTTGAGAGTTCTAGAGTTAGTTTCTGTGTCTTTAGATCGAACCTTGAGAACATCACTTAGTGAGAGTTTGTAGAGTGTTAGATCATAGCTCACTTCGTGTTCGAGCTTTTAGTTGGAACCCATCTTTTTCACACTTCCTTTCAAAAGGAGTGTTAGGACCCTACTCTTCTCGGAATTGAGTAGATAGGTTGTTTAGTACCCGAAAACTAAACTGTAAGGTTGATAAGTACCCGCAAACTTATCCTTAATGGTTGCACAGCCCGCGTAAGCTGTGTGGTTTGTCCAGAAGAACTTGGACAGAGTTGTGTGGACTCACAACTCCCCGTGGACGTAGGAGGTTTCTCCGAACCACGTAAATCTCTGTCTGCTTGTGTTTATTTTTCAGTTATTTCTTGCATTTTCAACTGACCAACTAACCAGCATACAAACTGCATCTTAGCATTCTCAACTGTCTTGGTTCTTGACCAACCGTGCATAAAAGCGTGAGTTAATTTTACGAGTTTATTTCCACCACATTCCGCACAGCACATCACTTTCAACCGAGTATTTCTTACTCGGTTGAGTTATTTCTTTGGGGGTTGTTTTAAAAAGTTTGATCTGGTGTATTCCCCCCTCCCATACACCAGAACTCGTATCGGGACCATCACTACCTTACAAGTACATTGGGTACGCTTGGCAAATAATTTCCGTGTGTACTCGTAACATGATTATTTGCTAGTACTTATTTGCAAATGCGTACCTACTTTATAAGTACACTCGGTACGCATTGGCAAATACGTACCGAGTGTACCAGTAATTTGATTGTTTGCTAGTACGTATTTGCAAATGCGTACCTACTTTACAAGTACACTTAGAGATTTGTAATAGCATTGACAATAACATTAGAGATTAGTGAATTTCTAGTTCTTATTTATAAACAATTTGCAACAATATTAGTATTATTAGTACGCATATTTTGTACTCATATAGTGTTTTAAACTAGTAAGCGATACGAATATGCATATTCGTGCTCGCTAATAGCGGAACTTTAAATTGCTACGCAGTACAAATTTACATATTCGTACTCGGTGTTGAATTGATATGTAGTGCGAATTTAACGTAATATTACACGAACAATAGAGAGAGAGAAACAAGTTAAAACTTAATCTTCATTCTCATAGATTCACCAGCGGGTGATTGAACTAAACAATTTACACTACATACTTTTATCGTTCTTCAATTGAATTTCTAGCTTACTGCGTACGAAGTAACCACACTCAGGTACACAGTACGTATTTATACCTATTTACAAATACGTACTGTGTACTAAGTATACATATATACTCTTTCCTACCACCCTCATAAATGTTCTCTTTCCAGTATCCTCCATGCGCAACCACTAAGGAAGATGGTCTTACCTACATCATAATATATAGATGAAACTTGGTACACATTAATAAATACGTACTGCGTATCAAGTAAACTTGGTACGTATTGATAAATACGTAATGCGTACCAAGAAAATAAATTAAGGTACGCAGTACGTATTTATCAATACGTACTGCGTACCAAGTTTGGTACGCATCAGTACGCAATTACTAAAACGTACCAACTCAAAACCAGAATTCATACTGCCGAAAAATTACCTCCATAGCTTTGTCGCCACAATCAAACATCACCATAAAATTACAATCGAACACAAGTAACACTTTCTAAACGGATATCCAAGAATAAATCACAGCAAATCGCAGAAAATTGCAACTAAATTGCATAAAAAAGAAACGAACCAAATTGCAGCAAAATCACAGCAAAATTGAAGTAAAAAAACGAAGTAACTTGCAGCAAAATCGCATGAGACAGATACGACGACGACGAAGCAAATTGCAGCAAAAATTAAGTACGGCGACGATGAAAAACGAGTAAACTTTGTACGTACTGGTAAATACGTACTGCGTACCAAATAAATAAATTAAGGTACGCAGTACGTATTTATCAATACGTACTGCGAACCAAGTGAACTTGGTACGCACCAGTACGCAATTGCAAAAACGTACCAACTAAAACCAGAAATCAAAATCGAAAACCAGAATTCATACTGCCGAAAAATTACCTCCATAGCTTTCTCGCCACAACCAAACATCGCCGGAAACTTACAATCGAACACACGTAATACTTTCTAAACGAATATCCAAGAATAATCACAGCAAAATCGCAACAAATCGCGCAAAAAACGTAGCAAAATTGCAGAAAAAAACTGCCCAAATTCAGCAAAATCGCACCTAAATCACAGCCAAATTGCAGCAAAATGAAAGCAAAATCGAAAGAGATAGAGATGACGACGATGACGAAACAACGCAGCGACGAAAATCGCATAAGACGACGGCGACGAAAAATGACTGAAATCGACGAGCTGAGGTAGGAAGAAGAGAGAGAGAGAGAGAGAGAGAGAGAGAGAGAGAGAGAGAGAGAAACACATGAGGTGGCTGGTGAGAGAAGAAGAGAGAGAAAAAAGAGAAGAAAATAAAAATAAAAAGATAGGAGAGAGAGTGTCAAAAGATGGAATAAAGTAGAAAAAATAAGGGTATAAATGTCCAAAAAGCAAACATATGACAGAAATTGGTAAAATTTGAACAAGTGACCTTTTTTGATATTACCATTAGGCTAATGACATATGGGTGCATTTCCTCTAAAAGTTATTGGGATAATAAAAAAGTAAAAATAAAGTTGATGTGAGGTGGGATCCCAAATGACAAAGAGTAGTAATTCTAAAAAGTAAGAAGGGTATAATGGTCTAAAAATAAGAGTAGGACTTTTAAACTCGAACATTTGAAATGAGTGAAATGGAACTTTAAAATCCAAACGGAGGAAGTATAATAATTTGTTGTGAGATTATGTCCAAAAATAATTATGAAGTGGGACTTTAAAATCCAAACGGAGGAAATATAATAATATGTTGTGAGATTATATCCAAAAGTAATTATGAAGAAATTTGGGGACGTCAAAAAAAAAGAAAAAAGGAAGAAACTTGGGGACCACCGGTAGTACACCTTAAAACTTCAACACATCCATTATTTTCTATTTTAATAGAAATTGAAGGTCCTCTGTCAAACTTACTTTGTAAAGCCTTAGTTACAATTCTTTCGTAGTTGAAGATTACTTGTTTCTGTAACACATGACATTATACAATACTTTTCCTGTTTTCTTTATCCCTCCCTATTGTTTTTTCTTTCCTTCTTTTGTTCTCGTTTTATTTTCAGTTTCATTTCGCTTTTTGTTAATTTCTACTCCCTCCATTCCGTTATTCTTGTCATATTTTCCTTTTCGGACTATCATATTATTCTTGTTCTGTTTCTTTTTTTGGAAATAATTAAGAGATAATTAATTTGTTAAACAATCCACTTTACACCATTTATCATATTTTTCCACTTTATTTTCTGTGTCATTCACTATTCTCCTTCTCTCTCTACTCACTTTATTCCACTGTATTTTACTATTCACTCTCTCTCTACCCACTTTATTTTACTTTACCATTTTATTTCACTATTCACTCTCTCTATACCCACTTTATTTTACTTTAAAAACTCCATTCTTCATTATTTTCTCCTTAAATCCCGTGCTCAAAAGAAACAAGACAAGCTTGGTGGGACAGAGGGAGTATTTCTTTTGTTTTAGTGTTATTTTTCTTTTATCCAATAAATATTTTATAATTAAAATTATTAAATATATCTCAGATTCTCAATGTTTAAAAAATGTAATAAAAGAAATGTCAAATAATAAGATGTCGTATAAAACAATTTGAAGTTTTTATTCATCTCTATGTCCTAATATATCTTTCTATCTTTCATTTTAGGCATACCACAAAAATCTTCTTATCTATTATTGGACACAAGCTCATAATAAAATATTCTCTTCTTAACCTTACTTTCAAGACTTATATATTTAACATAAAAATTATTTATGATCCACATGTATCTCAATTAATTAATATATTATTAACTTCAATGTGATCATTTCTCCACTCACATATCCAAAAATCTCAAGGGTTGGACTTCCACGCAATTGGTTGCATACTACGCAACCTGTTCGACTCATGTCCATACGCACACCCGCGCTCAGCTCACATCCCAATTCATACCCGTTGTCGGCCCAAGCCCACTCCAAGCCCAAGGTGTAGCCTCAATTAAGGGATCGAACACGGGACGTTTGGCATCAAACATGGCTTTAAGCCAAGAGCCGACTAGGCTACAAACCACTTAGTGTTTTATTATGTCGATACCTTTATTTATACTCTTATACACGCAGTGTTTTGTTCTTTCAAAAGTATTATTCATTTTTAGTTTTTTTTTAGTTTCTTTTAATTTGTCTTTTTCATTATGTTGTGTCCTATCTATTATTCATTATATTTATTTTTTAGTTTTTTAATTTTTTTAAAATTATTATTATTCCTATTTTCTTTTTTAAAATATTTATTTTTTTTTCATTTTTTCTTTTCATTTTTATTGTGTTGTGTCATATTATTCATTTTATGTATATTTTTTATAGTTTTTCTATTATTTTAAATTATTTATTTTAAAAAAGGTAATATTTTTGAAATATTACATTTATTCATATCAAAAGTTACTTTCATTACGACAATGATTACTTTACCAAATTACTAAAAGCACAAGTTCTTGTGATCGTCGTGAAGAAAATTAATATTTTTGGAACATTACTTTTCTTAATATCAATAATTACGTTTACTTACGATAATAATTACTTATCTAAATAACTACAAGTACTAATTATTATGAATAAAAATAACAATCATCGTTAAGAAAAGTAATAGTTGTGAAACGTTACCTATCTTCATATCGATAATTACTTTTTCTTACGACAATAATTACTTGACTAAATAAGTAAACGTACAATTTATCGTGAACAAAAGTAAACATTGTCATAAAGAAAAGTATTAGTTGTGAAACATTACTTTTCTTCATATCAATAATTATTTTTCCTTGGGACAATAATTACTTGACCAAATAAATAAAAGTATAAGTTGTCGTAAATAAAAGTAAACATTATCGTTAAGAAATGTAATCATTGTGAAACATTAACTTTCTTCATATCAATAATTACTTGACCGAATTACTAAAAGTACAAGCTGTCGTGAATTAAAATAAACAGGTTAGTAAAAGTAATTATTGTTAAACATTACCTTTCTTTATATCAATAATTACTTTTTTCATCACGACAATCATTACTTTAAAATATTTATTTTTTCAATCACGTTAAATATTTATTTATGCAATCGCTAATTGAAGATTATAAATCCTAATCGGAAAATAATAAACCCTAAAGGTGTTGAATTAATTAATCCCTAATTGAAAAATTATAAACTCTAAGCGAATTGAATTAATTAAATCCTAATTGGATAATGAAAATGAAAATATAATTAAAAAATAAAAGAGAGAAGAAAAATATTAAAAGGTAAAAATGTAATATTCATTCCATTACTAAATACTATTGAAATAAATAAATTTGTAAAAAAATTCGAAAAAAAATGAAAAACAAAAACAAAATGAATAATAGGACACATAATATGTGTTATGACACAATAATTATAACACTTTAAAGTGTCTCAATGGATCTAATATTAAAAATAAAAAGAAAATTGAAAAATTAACTTCTTGCAAATAGTGGGAATCAAACCCTTATCATAGAGTTGAAGTCATGAGACTCAAGTCACTCAACCACTAGGATAACAATCTATACATGTGTTTTATAAGGAGAGTATTTATATAATAGTATGACGTGTAAAAATAAAATAAAATAGTTGTGGCCTCCAGGTTTCGTCAAAGAGCAAAGCTCTATGGCCTCCGCCCCAACCACTCGGCCAACATCAATGGATTGATTTCAAATTACAGGCAGTAGTATATATACAGTAATGCAGCAATTTTTTCTTTTTCTTTTTCTTTTTTAAATCTTGCAGGTCGGTCAGATCGGGTTGGGGAACGCGTCAAAACCGGTTGCATACAATGCAACAAGTTGTAGGGAAGTTTTTGTGAAATCTCAATTAATATTCTCTTCTTGTTAAGTGGCTTTGCTGCCCGATTTTGTCGAAAATCTCAAATACAACATATCCGAAACTAGGTAGAAATCACTAGAATTGAAGTGAAGGAACACCACCAGCTAGCATCATATTTGAAATTTCGAAGTTGTGAATCCTAGGCTAGATTGACATACAATTTCAAGCTTCCCTTCCTAACTATCTTCATTTGAATCTTATGATTGTAAATACTTTTATATATGCATTTGAATCTTATGATAGTAACTATCTATATTTATATTGAAGCAGTTAATGCTTATTCTTCCGATTTTATTACGCATGATGGTCAAATTTCAAGCTCAATTTCCCTTCTTGAAATCTAAACTTCAAAGATTTCGTAACTCATTTTTATTATTTTGAAACAACGAACATAAGTATAATATATCAGGGAAAAAACCAACTTCATCGATGAAGTTGATGAAAAAAAACCTCTCACCTTCTATTCTGAAAGAGGTTCAGTCTTGTGCACCACAAAGGTGTAGTTGTAACAATTCACGCCTTTGAAAACACCATCAACGAGATCGGTTTCGATGATTCTCCCATCGGTCGAGCTCCTGTCCTGCTGAGTGTAGTTGAACGGCACATCGAACGTGCCCATCGTCCCGACATAACTAACCGAAGCCGTACTCTTGGCCGGCGCAGGAACCGTCCCCGTAGCCTTGACCGACGTCGTCGTGGTTTGTATCGTTCCACTCCAGCATCGTATTTATCTCAAAACTCACCTCAATATCCGCTTTCTCAATATCCGCACCCCAACTTCAAATGTCGTCTTCACCCCGGCCGTGATCGACACGCTTCGACTAAAAGAATGAGATTTGGAATCCTCATAACTCACCCCCAGCGCAACACTCGCCTCTTTGTCACTGTAGTTAAACGCCGTTGTCCTCCCCGCCACGAACGGCGTCTCGTTGTATATACGAGAATCCTCCATCCGGTATCTCACGTGGCCGTTGGGAAGGAGCTCGATCTTGTACGTGGTGATCGTAGTGGTGGGGTCGTCGACCGAGAACTACAAGTATGGAACACCGAGGGACCACATCCCACCGAGCCAGCTGCCGTTGAAGCCTTTGAAAGCGACGTTATTAGGCAGTTGAACTTATCTATCCCAATCAAAAAAGTTGAGATAGCCAGCGCTGTTGTTAGGGTTATCGTAGACGTAGAAGCCAAAGTTGGGATCGTCTATCAAGACATGGCCGCCACTCTGGATATGGATCAGGTAGAATGACGAGTCGTTGTTGTCTACCTTGACGGCCTCGAACAACGTGCACGAGGGCTTTGTGGTGTCTTCTTCAGACTTGTTTGATTCGGCAACGACGGAGTGGCCGTTGGCCTTGCGCTGCCAGTATTTGTTGGAGTGGCAGAATCGGAGGTGGACGTAGTTGGGGTTGGTTTTAGCGCGCTCTGCTTCAATCTTGACGAGCAGGCTGAACACGCTTGGCTCTCCAAGGAGTACGGGACAGACATCCTCCTTGTAGCATGTGTAGCCGGTGCCATGGAAAGGATTCGATTCGATGATGATCAACCTTGCTTGAATGCCTGCCATCTCGATCTCTGATTGTAATCGGTGGGTCATTGAAAAGGATTAAAGAGTATATATGTAATTAAGTGGTATTATGGATTTATCAACCACGATTGCAAAACATGCATTGATGATTTATTTTAAAAGAAAATATATAGAAAGGTAAAAATCAATGCAAACACAAAGAGATTAAACACTTACCAAAGAAATGGTTTTTGTGTGCAGAGAGTTGTAGATATTAATTAAAGACTTGTGTTTGTATTTTTTTGAAATGCGTCGGACTCTATTTATAGATAAGTCAGAGGGCACGGCTAGGCCGATTACTTCTTCTAAGACTAGTTCTATGATTCATCAAATGGTTATGTTGGAATAAGAGCCAACAAAATAAAAGATAAATCAAAATTCTGAATGAACAACTCAATTCACCCAAAATTGTTGTCATGCACGAACATCTAATTTGTTATAAAACACAACTAACAATATATACTTGTATTTATTTTGTAATTTAATATGCATATGGAGATTGTAACTCAAATTATTCATTTAAAAGAAAAATATTCATTATCCTTTTGAATTCTTAATATATTAATATAAAATTAATGAATAACGATTAATATGATATTCCTTTATGAGAATTGATATGGCTCACACGATTTGTGAGTACCTACTATGAGAATCCAAACGTGTAGTCCATGTAATCATTGATATCTCATAAATTGTAAACTTTTAATTAGGGACAGATCCAAGATTTAATCAGGAGTTGGGCCGAAAAATAAAGGCTTCAACACTCTAAAATTTAGGCACAATGTATCCTTAAGTACCTGTATTTTGGGTTTTTACTTTATAAAGTCCTCTACAATTTTTTTCGTTTAAATAAATCTTTCCACTTTATGTATATCGAATCTTCTAATTCTATTTTCAATTTTAATGGATAACGAAATGTTTTCTCCTCTGTTAACTTTATTGCATGCTATAGTTTTTTAATTTAATGATTTTCCTCGTCACATCCTATGCAACTATTTCTTTTCTTCTTTTTAATTATTAAATCAACAAAGATGGAATCTATTAACTCACAAAATTTGATCTAAGAAACCAAAGTATCATTTCAAGCACGTCTTTTAATCTGTAATACCCCAAATATTTTCTTCCGACGAGAAATAAAAATTTTCTAATTAATTAAGGCTTTGCACGCCTAAGTTACGGATTTTCAATTCTAAGACTAACGGTGAAATCCGTTTTTGAAAATAAATTCCAGAGGTCGGTTGAACGACTACTGTATTAGGTTTTCGCGTTCGATAAAATTTTCGCCCGAAAACTCAAATCGAGAAACCGTCTGATTTTACATTTACTCTTTTTGCGAGACGAGTAAGTTAGTAAAAATCCATTTTTATTATTTTTCCGGACAAAATTTGGACTGTGATATCCCGACTTTTTATCGGATTTTGAAAAACGAAATATGCTTTCCGAGTATGTAATAATAATCTAACGGACGAATTAGATTTCGTCGGAAATGTAACCAACTAAGAAATTATTTCTCGATTTTTAATACGTCGTTCTAGACCCGAAAACGAGATATTTTCGACTAAAATCCTATCCTAAACCGCCACCTTACCCCCCTTGACTCACACCTTGTGAGTCATCCTACTTTAAAGAGATATTATCTAAACATAACAACTCATTCCTTTCTTTTTCTCCTCTAAGTGCCCCCCCTCCCTCTCTCACACCATTGATATGTTCTTCATTTTCTTCAAGCTCTCAAGCTCCACAACTAGTTCGTCTTCCGATCAATCTTAGTTCCGATTCTATATTCGCCAAGGTAAGAACTTCCTCTTGAGATTGAACCGAACAAAAATCTTTTTCCTCAAACTTTATTTTTTTCGAAATATTGGAGATGAAGAAGCATGATGTTCTATGGTTAAAGCAAGTTATAGTATGCTTAGAATTAGATTTCTATGGTTGAAATTTCATGAAAATCATCCCCCCTTAAATTTTGATAATACCGAAATTTTTCTAGAAATTGGGGGTTTGATGTAGTTCGATTTTCTTGAGGATTGATTAGTGGAATTGTGTTCTATATAATGATAGATGGATGCATGAATTATTTTAGAATTTTCTAAAAATAAAAATAGAAATATAAGAGAAGAACAAGTGATGATTTAATGTTGAAGATGATATGATACGCATGAATGGATAAGAGAAATGGTATGTAGGATGTTTGAGGATGATGATATAATTATTTGAAAATTTTCTAAAAATAAAATGAAAACCGTAAGAGACGGAAATTCATCGATAAGTTGAAACTCGTAAATGATTTGATTATATGGTTTGCATATTAGTGATGCTAAATAGATGATGATCGTTGTTGTAAAATTTGAACGAAATTGGATAACGTCGGATTTTTAGTAAGAGACGAGCAATCGTCGATAAGTCGAGCATGAATAATGATTTAGGTTTGTGATTCAAACTTATGTTAATCTTGATAGTTAATGATCGCAACCGAAAAATTTGATCGAATTCTAAGAAGGTTCGAGTTTTGATAAGAGATGGAGAATCGAGTTTAAAAGCCGATAGAAAAGTCGAATAAGGAAAACCAATTTGATATTTATGATTGTTATTGATAAAGGAACGATATTGTAGTTGACGATATTTCCATCCGAAATACGAGATGATTTGAGTTATAGTTAATAAACGAAAAGTTGTTGAATGAAATAGAATTTGAAATTTGATTTGGTATATGATAGGACCGGCCTCGTCTTGGGCCTGACCTAAGGCCCAATCTAATTGGACCTGGACAGAGCTCGGCCCAGACGAACTACTATCTGTCTTGAAGGCCAAGTAATGAAGCCCTACCTTGGAGATGAAGGAATCCGATTTCTAAGGAGATTTGGATATGTACAAAGAAACAAGATATGTATTAGGAATCCTAGGAGGATTAGGGCTCGATTCAAGGCCTATATATAGTCGATAGATTAGACGATCAAAGATTCATTGTACTCTCAAATATAATAAAAGCTAGATATTCTCTCCCGTGGACGTAGATCTCATTGATCGAACCACGTAAATACCTGTGTCATCGTATTGCTATTATTTTCAGCTACTTTCGCAAACCCTAGATTTATCATTGGTGCCGTCTGTGGGAACACCTCTTCAAATCGACGGTTCTTTTGTAGCTGATTAACAATAAATACGCAATCACAAAGTGCGATCGCAAGAGAACGGGAGGCCCAAAGCCGATACAGGAATCCCAACGAAGGGGAAAATCATCCCTCAAATAAGGATAATCGCCAGAAAGGCGGTTCGACCCCAAAGGAGGGACGTGATAACAATCACTCAGAAGAGGATCCATACGGGGGGATGCCCGAGCTAGAAGACATCCCTCAGAGGGATCCACCAAAAAACCCGCGTCGGAGGACACATAATGGACGATCCTTCAACACGAATGAGACTCCTGAAGGGTTTGTCGAAGAAGTAAGCGACGAATCCCAGCCAAAGAAACCCGAGCCGAAGGAGGGAGATGATTTCCTCAACGACTTCGACCTTGCTACCGCCTATGCCGCAGCTGAATTCGCCAGAGCTAATAAGGAGAGCTTCAAACACTTCCTCACGACAGCTCGGATGCCCCCCATGCCCGAAGCCAAGGAGAGTTCCACGCGGAAATCCATATCTAAAACTCCTCACCACGCCAAGATGCAGGGGCCCGAGCCGAGGGGAAAATACGACACCCGACGGAGTCCACTCCGCCGCCGGAGTCTGAGTCCACATCGGAGTCCCAGGCGACACCACCTCCCAAGGCGACATTGGAGCCCTAGCAGGTGCCGAAGTCCAAGTTATTGCAGGAGTCACAATCCCCAGGAAGATCGACACCGACGTGAAAGGGGATCAACCCGACTTGTCAGCCCGTTCACTGACGAACTGCTTGACGCCAAGCTTCCTGCGGCATATAAGTTGCCAAGCATACCACCCTACAATGGGTTGGAGGATCCCTTCAACTTTCTGACGCGTTTCAAGTACAGCATGCACAACCAGGGCCTTAAAGAAGAACATATGTGCAAGCTGTTCCCCGAGATGCTGGTCGACTACGCCCGAGCTTGATTTGACAGCATGTCAACTGGCAGTTTAGGGTCATGGGCCTACCTTGAAGGAATCTTTAAACAAAGATTCTATATAAAGGTCCAGGCTCACCGAGACACGGCCTATCTCCTGTCAGTAAAGCAAAAGGATAAAGAGTCTATAAGGGAGTACGCCTCCCGATTCATGCAAGAAAGCCTGAAAGTCAATGAAATCGACGACGTCTTCCTCATCTCGGCTTTTCGAAATGGGGTCGCTCTTGGGTCCCTGAACCAGGAGCTTGCTAAACAGAAGCCCGAGACAGCTCAGGAGATGTGGAGGATCGTATACCAGTTCGCGGATGGCCAAGATGCAGACCGGTTGAAGCGAGACCTCTCCCGGCCTGAAGAGACCGAGGAGAAGAGGACTGAAGTTGACCGAGGTCAGAATGATCGTGAGCGGAGAAGCGCTCACGAACGCCTCCAGCGAGGACCTATCCAGTCTCGACTCGGACCTCGGATGGGTCCAGAACGACCTCAGCGTCCTTTTGTAAAAACAAACGCTGAGATCTTCGTGCTTCACGCGGACTGGTTCACCAAACCGCGCCCTATGTCGGGGTCTAAACCTCGAGATAGAAACAAGCACTGCTCCTTCCACGACGACCACGGGCACCACACGGAAGACTGCCGCGACCTCGCAGAAGAGATAGAGAGGTTAGCCCAGGAAGGCGCCCTAAAGAAATATGAAGCCGGGGGAAGGAAAAGCAAAAGGGGGAAGCGGAAAGGCGGACAGGGTCGCTGTGCTCCAGACAATAAGCGAGCTAAGATCAATCATGACGAAGAGGATGACGACCCTCTGTGCGGCGCGCCACAATACGACGGGGTGGTATCAACCATCTCCGGGCTGCCCCCAGGCATGACGAAGACCAAGCTAAGGACAGAAGCCCGCAGGCCGCCAGTTCCACCTGCTGAGGAACAAATAAAAAAGAGGTTCAAGAAAAGTGAAACTGTGACGTTCTCCGAAGATGATCCCGTACCTACAGTTATGCCCCATAATGACGCCCTGGTGATACAAATCGGAGTGGCCAACAAGATGGTCCACCGTGTATTTATCGATGGTGGGGCCGGCGTAAGTATCATCTTCCAACATTGCCTGGATAGGATGGGACTTGACCCCGCTCGGGTTAACCCCACGCCCCTGCCTCTCAAGAGCTTTACGCAGCATGAGACGCAACCCAAAGGGATCATTGCGCTTGATGTTGCCATTGGCAGCCCGCCAACCAGCATCAACAAGCTAATCCAGTTCTACGTGGTGAAAGCGAACTCCCCCTATAACATCATATTAGGTCGGGATTGGCTGAATGCAGTCCGGGCCATTATCTCGCCCTATCATTTGTTGCTGAAGATCCCCACCTCGGGTGGGATACTGACAGTCCTCAACATCGACCCGGGCTCTACCCCGGTTAAGCAGAAAAGGAGAACATTTGCTGCCGAACGAAATCAAGTCATCTACAATGAGGTGCAGCAATGGTTGAAGGCAGGGCTCCTATTCGAGGTCAAATACCCAGTTTGGCTATCTCATCCGGTAGTAGTGAAGAAAGCAGAAGGAGGGGAGTGAAGGATGTGTGTAGATTACACTGACCTCAACAAAGCTTGTCCAAAGGACTGCTATCCTCTCCCCAACATTGACGAGAAGATTGAATCCTTAGTGGGATACGAGGTCTTCTGCTTTCTCGATCTCTACAAAGGGTACTATCAAGTTCTAATGGATGAAAAAGATGCGATCATGACAGCTTTTGCCACAAGCTTCGGTGTCTTCGCATTCAAATACATGCCCTTCGGGTTAAAGAATGCCGGAGCGACGTACCAACGGATGGTCGACTTCCTCTTCCGAAATCACATCGGCACGATTGTCGAAGTATACGTAGACGACATTGTCGTCAAAAGTAAGGAAATGGCCTCCGTAGTTGATGACCTACGAACGATCCTTGACGTACTCAGGCAAGGGAACCTCAAGCTGAACCCAAAGAAGTGCACCTTCAACGTGCGATCTGGGAAATTCTTAGGGTGCTGGATCTCGCCGGAAGGTCTCAAAGCCAACCCGTTGAAAGTCAAAACCGTGCAAGAAAATGAAGGTACCCCGAACTATTCGCGATGTGCATAGGTTGACAGGCTGCATAACCGCACTAAGTCGTTTCCTCTCCAAAGCCGCTGAAAAGCAGCTCCCGTTCTTCAAAATTCTCAAAAAGGCACCGGTATTCGGGTGGGGACCAGAGCACGAGCTAGCCTTTGAGGAGCTCGAGCGGCACCTCGGTGACTTGCCAACTTTGTCAGTCCCCAAAAAGGAAGAAACCCTTTCCCTATACCTCGCAGCATCGGATGAAGCAATAAGTGCGGTGTTGGTCCGAGACGAAGGAGACCGACAGTTACCTGTGTACTTCGTCAGCAGGGTCCTAAAAGACCCGGAGACAAGGTACCAGCCTCTGAAGAAGGTCGCTCTAGCCCTAGTAAACGCAGCTCGGCGTCTGAAACCCTACTTCCAAGCCCATTCGATACAAGTCTTAACCGACCTACCACTCTGACAAGTCCTAACTAAGCCGGAGGCTTCAGGGAGAATCGCGAAATGGGCAATCGAGCTAGGAGAGCACTTCATATCGTTCGGGCCCCGCCGAGCCATAAAAGGGCAAGCTCTAGCAGACTTCCTCATAGAAGCCCAATATGAGAACGTCGACGAGCCAAAAAAGCTCAAGGCCAAAGTCGAACTCCAAGAAGTCCCTGAGGAGGCACCCCCGGACTACTGGGAGATGTACGTAGACGGGGCCTCAGGAAAGAAGGGAAGTGGAGCTGGCATACTCCTCATCAGCCCGGAGGGAAAGGAGTTGAAATACTCACTGCGATTCATGTTTCCAACTACGAACAACGAAGTGGAATATGAAGCCCTTATTGCCGGACTGCGTCTCACCCAAAGCCTCCAGGTACGAACTATCCAAGCTCACTGTGATTCCCAAGTCATGGTCAACCACGTGCTCGGGAAGTACGAGGCAAAAAGTGAGAAGTTGAAGAGATACCTGGAGAAGGTCAAGCTCCTAGAACAATCCTTCTCACTCTTCAGAATAATCCGCATTCCCCGAAGCCAGAATACCCGAGCTAACGAGCTGAGCAAACTGGCGAACTCCCCAACTAGCTCGACGCTAGTAGAAGAAGTCCGGAGCCGGAGTATACAAGAGGCAGAGATCAATGTAATAATAGACGACGATCCGAACTGGATGACCCCCCTCATAAGATATCTGGAGAGCAGGGAAATACCCCAGGACAAGTTGGAAGCTAGAAAAATTGTAGCCAGGTCCACGCAATACATCCTCGAAGGAGGAGTCCTTTATCGAAAGTCATATTTACAGCCCCTCCTAAGATGTATTGGACCAAAAGAAGCGGACTACGTATTAAATGAGGTACACACGGGGTCGTGCGGAAGCCATATTGGAGCTCGGATGCTGGCCCAGAAGATCATGCGATGGGGATACTACTGGCCGACAATGGCAAAAGATGCAGAAGAGTTCGTAAAAAAATGCCTAAAATGCCAGCTACACGCCAAGGTGACGAGGTTACCCCAAACTGACCTCTCTACTATGCAGAGTCCGTGGCCATTCATGCAGTGGGGCATTGACATCGTAGGCCCCTTTTACCCGGCCCCCAAACAAAAGCGATTTCTAATAGTCGCAATTGACTACTTTACCAAGTGGGTCGAAGCTGAACCTTCCACAAAGGTCACGAGCGAGAAAGCCCGGGACTTCGTCTGGAAGAACATCGTGTGCCGATTCGGAATACCACGGATCCTTGTCTCGGACAATGGGACGCAATTTACAAGCAGAATATTCCAAGAATGGTGTGAAGGACTTAATATCCAACAAAACTTCACCTCGGTACGCCGACCTCAAGCTAGTGGCCAGACCGAAGTCACCAACAGGACAATAGTGAACGGACTCAAGGCCCGCCTAGAGAGACAAAAAACGGAATGGGTCGACAACCTCCAAAACGTCCTGTGGTCATATCGGACTACACCCAGAACTTCAATGGGAGAAACCCCGTACAGTTTAGTATACGGTTCCGAGGCGGTCATACCGGTCGAGATCGGAGCACCGAGCCCCCGCACCATCAATTTCTCAGCCGAAGTCAATGAAGAACAACGCCGAACCGACCTGGACTTACTGGAGGAGAAGCGGGAAAACGCCAGCATAAAAGAAGCTCGGTACAAGCAGCAGATGACCCGGTATTACAACCAAAGGGTCAAACCCCAGCAGTTCCAGATCGGCAATCTTGTGCTTAGAAACAACGAAGTAAGTCATGCGGAGAAGCTCGGCAAACTTGAAGCCACATGGGAAGGGCCCTACAAAGTGCACGAAGTTCTCGGCAAAGGAGCCTACAAGATCGCCTACCTTTCCGGTGACCTGATTCCTAGAACGTGGCACATTTCCCACCTAAGAAGATTCTTCGTATAAGCAGCAAGGTCTTGTATATAGAGTCTAGTTTTTATGGTTTTCTTTTTCGTTTGTCCTCGTTTTTTTTTTAATTTTTTGTTTTTATCGAGCTCGTCAAAACTTTCTCTTTTTTTGTTTTGGTCTTTCTTTTATTAATAAAGTTTTGCCTTGCATACTTTTGTCTCTTGATTTGCTTATACGAATTATCCCAAAAATCGAAATCCCCCTATAAGGACGAACTAAGGTTCCCTTCCGCGGTCGAAACGACCCGACATGGGGTAGGTAACTCCTAAAAATTGCACAAAGGAAACCCTTTTCGAGGTCTGAGCTCGTCTCCCTCCGAAAAGAAGATCCCACGAGGTCCGAGTCAAACTCCCTCAGCAAGGATAAGAATTGTTTAACTGGGGTCGGGACCAAGTTCCCCAGAAAAATCACACTGCGAGGTCTGAACCATAGTTCCCTTGCCAACACAAAGAGGTCCGAGTTCAACTCCCTCAAAAAAAGGCAACACACAAAACAAGGAAAGTTCCAAAACACAATATATCTCATTCCTCACTAATTATATCATTGTATATATAGTAATTACAGGAAACCGAGTAATCTACGTAGGAGGGTCTGGCGAACTAAAACTAAGCCATTTCTCAACGAAAGGAGTAGGCCCCATGATGTCGTCGATGGAAATTCGGCCCCGTCCCCGACCACGGCTCCGTCCTCTCCTAAAGGGAGGCCTCCGACCTCGCACTGCAGCCGAACTACGCCCTGCGGCCCGGCCATTACGGCTCGAGCCGACCTGAAGCTGGGGCCTCCGAGAAGAAGACGGAACAGACTCATCCACACACTTGGAAAGAAAAGCGCGAAGCTTCGGACGGCGGGACAGCACGGACTTGTACATTTTCGCACACTCGTCGAGCTGCTCATAAGCCCCCTGGAGTTCCCAAGACTCAGGACCGCATGCTTCTTTTATACCGAGGTACTGCTCTAACAGTTCCTTAGTCTGCAGCTCCGTCTCGGATATAGTGATACCGCCCTTGTGATGGATGATGTCTTCGTATTCGGCATGCTCCTCGACGATCTTCTCGTGATCCCTTAGAACACGCTCAGCCCGACCCCGGGCAACTTCCAAAGCTTCCTCCGTCTGAAGAAGCTTGGCCTAAAGCTCATCAGCATTCTCCTGACCAGCAAGCTGCTTCGCCTCAGCCGCCTCGCAGAATGCAACAAACTTCCCTTGCAAATCCTCAAGCTCGGACTCCCTCAACCTTAAGAGAGCACACTTTAAATTATAAAGTGCCTCAGCTCGGCGACATTTCTCCATCCACAGACTTGTCAAAGCATGTTGTTCAGAAAGATCGCGAGAAAGAAGAGTTATTTGTTTGTGTAACGAGGGAACATCAACAAAATCCAAAGTCTACACACAAAAACAAGAGATACTGTCCATTCAATTAATAGGTTCCGAGTACAAAATACAAAAAACAATAATATACAGGGAAATTAACTACCGCCGAACTCCTTATCCTGAGAAGGGCTGCCCGGAGAGGGGACCCTCTGCCAAGTTCTCAGCTTCGGAAGTCTCGGCGCCCTCAGAATCCTTGGGAGGGATCGGATCTTCGGCAACCACGATCTCCTGCTCCACATCCTCTTCCTCGTCGTCCTCTTCGATTCCGACAGGAAGAGAATCGAAGACCGCATCGAGGGCAGGATCCCGATCTGTCGGGCAGGCAACAACCTGCTCCGCTGACAGTAACGTGGACGAGCTGGCGAGATCGTCCAGGAGAGGTAGATGGCCGAGCTGACTCCGGATCACTCGGGCATACCGGGAAAGGAGGGCCGCTCCTTCAAGACGCTCGTACCAGTACTTGGAGACATTCAAGTCGGGAAAATCCCGGGCAGCCTCCTCCAAAGCATCCACGGCGTAGTTACCGTTGATGAGGCCGGCCAGATCATTGGCGAGGCCAGAAAAGTGCTCCGACAAGAGGAGCCTCTTCGCAAAGGCCCGCAGAACCTCGCCTTGACCTTCTCTGGCCGCGTTCAGCTCGGACTCCAACCTCCTCACGTGGTCCCGAGCCTTCTCAGCTTCTGCCTTGGCGTCAGCAGTCTTCGCGAGCTGAGCAGACAGCTCGGACTTGACCGTCTTCACCTCCTCTTTGGCCTCGGCCAGCTCCTTCGTCGCCTTCTCCAGCCTGGCCCTAGTTGAGGTCAGCTTCTCTGAGTAACGAGTCTTCTCGTCCTCATGCATGGCCGACATCCGCTCGGCACCATTCTTGAGCCATCTCATTACCCTACCGATGCTCTGTACAAAAGAATGGAGTTAGAAAGCAAAAAAAAAAAAATCAGAAGGGCTATGCGCCAAAAACTGTGAATCCTGACCTCGGGGAAAGGCAGATCCTCTAACGTCACCAGAGGAGCCGCCGGGCTCACCTCGCCGCCCGAGATGTCGACGATGTCCACGGACTTCAACCGTTTGGACTGGCGGTAGGAGAATGGAGCTCTGCGGGAAGCCTAGCCAGCTTGACCTGCTGACCCTGGGTAGAAGGGTCTCCGGGCTGGCCCTGTTCCGAGGAGGAAGCGGATCGACCGGAAGACCTCGATCTCTTGCCCCCCCGAGCTGCGACCTTAGCCGTCGGCCCTTTCTTCTTCCCAAATAACACTACACACAAAACAGGCAAAGAGTTAGGACGACAAATAAGTAAAAGAATAATCCTATTAACACTAGCAGGGTCTCACCCGTTGCAGGGTCCACCATTCCTTGGGGCTCAAACAGGCTCAACCCCGCTTCGGCTAGAGAATCTTCGTCGTAACTCTCCTCGAACGGGCCACAACTCTCTATCGCCCTAGCTATACCCTCCAAGCCCTCATCCACCTCGTCCGTCACCCAAACGCGAGGCTTGCCCACCCTCCACATCAGGTCGACTACGCTATCGTGCCGACAAAAGAAGAATTTCCTATGCCATTTCTCTACCTTGTTCTAAGTTCTCCCTTTATACTCAGTGCGGGCAGTGGCATAGTACCAGTCCGCCGTTGACTTGAAGACGAAAAGCTCGTGGATGAGCTCGGCAGATAATGGGTAATTGTGACGGATAGCCGCCACGCCTAGGTCGGTGAACTGCCTAAAAGCGTTGGGTGTTATCTGGCCCAAAGCTAACCCGAGCTTCCTTTGGAGCTCGGCGAAGGGCGCAGGAAGGGGTAGACAAAGACCAGAGTGAAGGCTGTCTTCGTAAATGGTCACAAACCCCATCGGGGGTGAGCACGCCCTATCCTCCGGACGGGGTTCTATAAGTTCAACGTTTTAGGGGAAATTATAGGACTGGGCAAGAAATTTTATCCTAGACTCGTCTAGGACTGAAGAATATTTGGCTACCTTCCCCTCTACGCAGCGGGGCACAACTAGAGCCTCAACAGTAGGAGTGGGGGATCCCAATGAAAAAAATACTAAAATTGACCCTTCTACGGCGGAATCGGCCGACGGTGATTCACTACCCCTACTAGATTGAGAGTTGTGAGTAGGGGAAGCCATACTTACTTGTTCAATCGAGATAAACGGTCGGGCGAGCGGTTGGCAGCTGTCAGCAAAAGACCCAACGTGAAACGGCGGCACGGCGGTACGACTAGTCGGAAATTGCTGAAGCGAAAAATGGAGGGAAGGAAGATTTACTGGAACGGAATCCTTTTGCTGTAATGGCGGATGTGAAATGGCGTAATATGAAGGGAGTCGTTTGAAATCCCGTAATAAATGTTTGAATCCCGCCGCTGGATGTTGCACACGTGTGAACGTGGCAATTTTTTCTGTATCTGAACCGCATCTAAAAAAGTTTTCAAAAAGCCCTCCAACTTTCCCTCCCATTGAATTCGGATGAATACGGGCCCTGTCTACTTGGCAATCCGAATAACAGAACTCGACAGCTGATTACTTATCTCGTATTTTAGCCACCTGCAAATCGAGCTCGGAAGGTGAGCTCGCTGAATCAGGCCGTGACCAAGCTGACTTGCGCGACTATTCAACTCGGAAATTCGACCTGACCGTCTGCATCTACATGTCTTCTTTCCTCTCTTTTGGGGGGGGGGGGGGGGATGTGATAGGACCGACCTCGTCTTGGGCCTGACCTAAGGCCCAATCTAATTGGGCCTGGACAGAGCTCAGCCCACAGAGCTCAGCCCACAGAGCTCGGCCCAGACGAACTACTATCTGTCTTGAAGGCCAAGTAATGAAGCCCTACCTTGGAGATGAAGGAATCCGATTTCTAAGGAGATTTGGATATGTACAAAGAAACAAGATATGTATTAGGAATCCTAGGAGGATTAGGGCTCGATTCAAGGCCTATATATAGTCGATAGATTAGACGATCAAAGATTCATTGTACTCTCAAATATAATAAAAGTTAGATATTCTCTCCCGTGGACGTAGATCTCATTGATCGAACCACGTAAATACATGTGTCATCGTATTGCTATTATTTTCAGCTACTCTCGCAAATCCTAGATTTATCAGTATAGTAATTGGTTAGTTGAAAATGACGAGGAAATGCTCGTCGTTTGTTTAATCAAAAGACGTGAATGTGTACCCGATTAAGGGACATGCATGTAAACTGTATTGAGATGGAAATTTCGTGAAAATAATAGTGGAATGGTATTGATCGAACCTAGGGAATCGTGCGTCGAGTTTTGTCGAGCATTACGGTTTCGCGCGGACTGTTTTGCTACGTTGCACGGAAACTGTCATAACTTTTAGCTCGCTTAACGAAATTGAGATCCGTAAATTGGAGAGTAAACTAGACATCCGTGGCTTTCTTTTAGTATAGGGAAATCCCCTGTTTCGAAGTACCCTGTTCTGTATGAACTTACTGACCTGTGCAGAAATTTCCAAAACTCATTTTCTTAAGTTGAAACCTTTTCAACTTCGTTCCTTGTGAACTTCTAACTCGTTATAAGTTATCGACTTCCATTTATCTACTGACCTAAGTGTCGAGTAATGAGCCAAGTCAGTTTATAAACGAGAATTGCTCGAGTCTCGTTTATTAGTTAATCAAAAGAAAGTAGTAAAGTGCAAAAGCCTAAAGGCCTAAAAGACTTAACCGATTCCGAATTTCTGTTTTCTTTTTAATGTCTCGACCAAATACTAAAAGTGTGATTATTTGCGTTAAAAGAAGGAGGACGTCGAGATTAGAAGACAGGACGGAAGACAGAAGGTTAAAGTTTGTTCTGTAAACGATTGAGGTGGGCTTTTCTATATACGAAATAAAATGAGCGTTGCTCGAAAGTGTTTACTTGTTGCTTTAATAAGTATGTATTAAAGTAACTATGAGTGCATGATGAATTGTTATATGTGAATTCTCTTATGTTTCTCTGAGTTAGCCCACAGAGTACTATCCAGAGTATTGGATTCTGAGTTAGCCCACAGAGTGCTATCCAGAGATTCCAACTAAACGATCAGATTCTGAGATAGCCCACAGAGTGCTATCCAGAGGGACAGATTCTGAGTTAGCCTACAGAGTGCTAACCAGACGATCGGATTCTGAGTTAACCTTCAGGGTGTTATCCGGAATTAAGTGTACAACAGTATAAGCCTTACGAGTGTTTGTGAAAAGATGCATGATTAATCTATACTAAGTATGAAATGTTTTTAGCAATGTGCCCACTAAGTACTTTATGTACTTAGCCCTGCATGTTTGTTTTTAAATGTGCAGGTTGAGTGACGAAGGCGGAGGAGGTTGAGTAAAGGTCGTACTTAAAGAAGTAAAGTTTAGTTGAGCCTCGATTTCACATTTGATATGTGATATCATTCTACGTTTTTCCGCTGCAAACTAATACACTTTTTGTTGTGTAATCTTTTCAGTTTAAGTTGTTCATACTTTAAACCTAGTCTTCTCTGATCACAACTTTATCGAGCGATCTTTCGAGATTAACTCTCTTTTGTCTAATAAGAATCAGTCATGGTATTTTTATCTCGGTTATAGATGTTAATTTATTCATTTATTCAGTATTTTCCCTTTCACCCCGCCTCTTTAGTCCAACCCCTAGTCGCACCCCAACTTGGCCGTCCCTCGGGATTTGGGGCTGTGACATAATCTATCACTTAAATATTCATTGCTTTAGATTAATTAGAAAAATATTATCTTATATATAACAAGATTAATGAACCTAATTTTAAACAAATAGAACACATTATTTCACTGTAATTCATTGCTTCACTTAATCAATTTAAGTGCAGAACACTCGAAATTAAAAATGGCAAAACAGTAAACAAAAATTTTCTAATTCCTGATGGAATGGTATAGAGTAAAACAATAAGGGCTACATTTCAGATTTACTTCTTTAATGTTTATTCAACTTATAATCTTGATTTGAATAAATATTTTTTATGCGAACATCAATAAATAATTTAAGAAATATGTAAATATCATTCATTATTTACGGAATTAGTGTTGTGTGGGGAATCACAGCACCTCATGTTGTGCAATTTTTATACTAAAACTACGCAATATATAGAACCATAACTATGCAATATATAGAACCAAAGCTATGTCGTCATAGCATAGTTAATTATCCTCTATCTTTTTTTCTTTTTCCTTTTTACATTTTTTTCTCTTCTTAATTAAGTTTTAATTAAATCATTTAATAGGGTTAATGTTATTTATAATTAGGATTTATTTTCATTTTTATTAATTAAATTTTGAGTTATTCATTTTTTATATGATTGTCTTTTCATAAAATCTTTAATTTTTTATTTTTTAAATATTGACTTAATAATTTATTATAGAATTAGCTTTTTCGTAATACATTAAAAATTTGCCTTTCTTAGTTAATAATATTTTATTAGGGTTAATTAAGATTTAGTAATATTTTCAATTTTCACGTTTTAAGCTAATAATTTAATGATTGATTATATCATAATTAACTTGAAGTTATAAGCAGATTTCGATTTTATAACTGATTTTTTTTAATATTTTTGAATAATGCAAGACAATGAAAAATGTAAAAAAGAGATAGTTTTTGTTCAAAAATTGAACAACATGAGGTGTTGTGATCCCCTGCACAACAGAGGATCCAAATCCAAGGTGAACATGATTTTAAATGAACAAGATCTTGGACTGGGCAAGGTAACTAAAATGCTTCAAAATTTGTTACCTTAGTTAGCAGCTTTGTTTACATTTTTAGGCAGGACGTTTTCTTTTTTTTTTTTTTTTTTTTTGATATCGTGGGACGTTTTCTTTTCTTTTCTTTCCTAGAGGGCTGGGCTTAGTTAGGATTGTTGGGATGGCAACGGGGGACTAAGATCTGTTGTTTTCTACTCTCTCGCCTTGATACTGTTTCACAGTAGGGGTGAGCAAAAAAATCGAAATCCGAAAATCCAAACCGAACCAAACCGAAATATGAAATTTGATTCTAATTTTTTCGGATTTCGGATCGGATCGGATCCAATTTTTGGGGAAATTCGGATTTCGGATTCGAATTATATATAAATCCGAACAAATCCGAAATCCGAATTATATATAATATATTGTTATTTTCTTTTATTAATAATTATTAATTTAATATATCTATTCAATTTATAATAATTTTTTTATTATGAATTAATAATAATTTAATATGTTTTTTCAATTTTTTATTAATTATTTTAAATTTACATATTTTGAATTTTTGAATTGTTTAATATTTTTCTTTAGAATTTCGGATTTTCGGATCGGATCAGATTTGGTGTTCGGATTTTTGAATTTTTGAATTGTTTAATATTTTTTCTTTAGAATTTTTGAATTGTTTAATATTGTTATATATATTAAAAAAATATAATTGAATTACAAATAAAACTATTTGGCCAAAAATGTGGCTGGCCAAAAGCGTATGAAGAAAATTATAATTGTAAAAAATAAAAATAACCACATGCAATTCTAGAAGTTATGATTATTTAATTAGGGTATGTTTCTTATGTTTGAACATATATATATATTTTTTAATTTTTTTGTGGCTAATTATAATGTGTTCAAATAGCACGTTGAGACAAAATTAATATATTTATGCTTTCAAAATTAATATATTATGAATGAGGCTCAACTTTGCACTTTCTTTCTCGTTGGTGTCCAGTTCTTAGATTACTTGATCAAATGCACTTTCGTGCTTCTCACATTTATCGGGAAGGAAATGTAGTGACAGATCAAATGGCAAATTGGATATTGAAGATTGATGGTGGACTTCCCGCAGCCTATTATCTTAAATCTTTTGCAGCAAGATATTTATGTCATTCCATTATTCCGGATTTATTATTATTTTTTCCATGAAGTGTTTTTTCGTTTAACGAAGCTCGACTCCTGAGAGATTTCCATGTTTAAGTTTTTTTATTCTTTTATTTATAAATTCTCATTTCACCACTTTAATTCAAGATTCTATGTAGAAATAAAATGATATTTTAGTTCAACATTGAAAATATTAAGGAAGAATCAGAATAAATATTGGAATATTTTATCTAAAAATTAAATCGTTCGTTTAATTAAGTCTCCTATATTTTGACTAATGCAATCAAATTCAATTACTCACTAATTGAGTCCTTTATATAGTTTCCATTGACACAACAGAAGCTCAACACTAATCAAGTCTCGTATAGTCCGATTGATGCAATGAAAGCTGAATTGATCACTAACTAAGTTTTCTATAGTTTGATTGTAGTAACCGAAGTGCAATTGGTCATTAATAGAGTCCCTTATGGACCGATTAAGACAATGGAAACTTAATTGATCTCTAATTGAGTCTTGTATATATAGTTCGATTGATGCATTAAAAACTCAATTACTACTCGACCCCTCTATAGTTTGGTAGACGCAATAGGACTCAATTGATCACTAAATGATTTTCATATAGTCTAATTGACTCAATGAAGGCTCAATTGATCACTAACTCCCCAATATATAGTTTGATGGATGCAATGGAAGATTAATTGTCACCGACTGAATCTCCATAATTTGATTAAAGCTCTATAGTCTCATTGATGCAATCAAATATGGATTGCTCATTAGTTGACTCTCCTGTAATCTGATTAACGCGTGGAAGTTTAAGTAGTTACCAATTAAATCCTTTATAGTATTGTTGAGACAATGAAAGTTCAATTGACCACCAATCAAGTCTCTTAGACTATTGGCAGTGGGTGTCTCGTCGGGGTCTCGAGACACCCCGCTGCAAGGTCGGGGGGCTCGAATCCGTCTCGCTGGAACGAGACTGTCTCGATCCTTATTAAAAAAAAACAAAAAGTTTATGTATAAATCAATAAATGTGCTAATATTTGCCACTAGTGGGCTTTGACCTATTGGGTAAGATGTATCTCTTCAAAAAGAAGGGGACAAGTTCAATCCCCTTTGGAGCATTTCTTTTCCTCTTTTTTCTCTTTTTATTCAGTTTTTTTTTTCAGTTTTTTGTTTCATTTTCTTTTTCTTTTCAGTTTTTTGTTTCATTTTTTTTCCTTTTCAGTTTTTTGTTTCATTTTGTTTCTTCTTTGATTTTTTTTTGTTTTCATTTTTCTTCTTTGATTTTTCTTTTCTAATGTAAATTTTTTTATTTCTAATAGTATTTTTTTTATATGTAGTAATGTAATTTTTTAGATTAATGAAATTTCGAATTTATTTATTAAAATTAATGTAAAATATATATTAAAAAATTAAATAGAGACACCCTATAGAAACAGTCCCACTACAGCTTACTGTTTTCTATCTCTAAAAAACCTAAAGAAACACTTCTTAGAGACACTCCGACCGTAGATAATCTTATAGCCGAATAACATAATTACAATCCTTATACTCATGCACCCGCCGCATCCGTAGACCAGACACAAACATTACGAAGAAATCATCCAAAGATTCCAAACCACATGGTGACATTTGGCAATTTCTTATTTGTTTTTAGGACCGTAAAAGATGGATACTAATATAGATATTATGATATAATGTTGATTGTTAGAGCTTAAATATTTGAAGTTTAATATATTATTTTTATTTAATGTTGTTATTTATTACTATATCTACAGATGTTTATTAAATAATAAAATAGGTATATGATATTAGGCCATTTGCTACGGGAGTCGGAGGGGGGGGGGTGTCGAAGGTGGTGTCGAGTGGATCGACACACCCCCCACTCGACGTAGGCTATGTTGAGCCCATAGTGGGCGATCGACACACCCCTATGTCGAGGGGTGTGTCGATGGCGGAGTCAGAATTTCGACCCACCGTTCGACTCCACGATGATGCAATATGGGGACACTTGTCGTGTCCTCATTGGTCCAGTCCTTTTTCTTTTCTGATTACAAAATTAATAAAAATCAACGGTTATATTTTTTTGTCTACAACGTATATTTTGCTACCAGCAACGGCTATTCACATTTTGTCCCTATATATATCCCACCACACCACCACATCAATTAATCCATACCACACCACCACATCAATTCATTCAATTCATTCATCATACAATTCACTCGTTTTTTCAAAAAAAAAAAAATTTATGAGTTGGCCGGGTGCGAGCTACAATGTTGAAGAGGCGGAGGCGCGCCGCCGCCAACGTATGCAGGGAGCCAGGGAGCTTTACCAAATAGTAGTTGAGTCTGATTCGTCAGACGATGACGAGGAAGATACGAGGACGTACCTGTACAGGGAGCGCAAGGGGCGATGCAAACGTGAACAGGGCACCAGTCCATCAAGGGGCCCAAGTGCCACTCCGCCAAGTTATTGAGAGACAAGCTCAAATTTAGGATGCACGTGCCCACGACCGCCTTATGGAGGATATGATTGAAGAGATTTGGGCACGTTTTGGTCCACTCCGCGAGTAGTTGTTATGTTTTTATTTATTTCCTAATTATTGTATTTTTTTTTAGTTATTGTCTTTTTTTAAAATTCAATAAAATTGTCATTTATTAATTTCTGAATTTAATTAAGTTATTTTAATAATATTTATTACAAATAAAAAAAAAACAACAAAATAAAATCTATTCAATCATTAAAATCACGCTTCCCAGTGCTTAGACCTAGGTCTTACTCAACCCCATTGTAGTGGGAAAATCAACCTATGTCTAACTAAATACCACCAATCATTAAAATCACGCTTCCCAGTGCTTCAACCTACGTCTAACTAAATACCCGTAGTAAGTGCTCTTATAAGATTTATCCGGAAATTCGGCATGAAACTATGTACCATGAGTAGGTATACCTTGAAAATATAGTATACTGAGTAGTGGTACAGTATACCGGAATCTCGGTGTAATAAAGGTATGTAAAATATACATACCAAAATTCCGATATACCGTTTCCGATATACAATAAGGTACGGTACGATAACGGTATGAATTTTAGTCCTATTGTAAGGTGCGGTACGGTATATAGTATGGCCCAAAAATTTTGGTATACCGTACTAATCCTCCCCTACGTAGATAAGGTCATGCAATATTTATCTATTAAATTATTAGATTTTATTTATTTTCCTTGGGCAACAAGTTATTTATTTCATTTAAGATATATACAATATTAGTATTTCTTATGTTTTGAGTGAGTTAAATTTGAGTTAAAATGTAGAGTGTGAGATTGTAATTTCTCTTCTTGTGGTGTTCTTCCGGCATTCATATGTGAATTAACGAATTTTGAATTGAAAAGTAGGTGTGAGATTGTTTCCCTTCTCGTGGTGTTAATCTAGCATTCATATGTAAATCAACGGATTTAATCTTTATCCTATATATTTCGGTATCTAATGTGATTATCAACGTAGTTCGTATTTTTATTGACATCGAATATATTTTAGGCTTCTCCCTACATTATTTAGTTATATATAATATCGATGGATGGTTTTGCGTATTAGTGTCTGGCAACGCAAAATTTCGTCATACAACTACTATTTTAAAACTCATTTAGTCGACTTGATAAATTGATCGATTTGCAATAATTAATCAACATTAACCGTAAACATTTCGAAACTATATTTATTGATATCTAATTACCTTTAGTTATAAATGGTCACGTCATAGGGCATATTCATCCAAGACAACAATAATTTATGTTTTAACTTTACTACCTAATTATGGTTAAGATAGAGGCTTTCTAGAATATTAAGGTTGCTTTGGTAGCTCCACTATACTATTAGTTGACTATTTTTACCCCAAAATAGACTCGGTCAAAAATATTGACCCTCATATCTTTTCCTTTTCAAGGATTGAACATCTTTCAACTTCGACAAGAAAAATCTGAACTCTTCTAGATCACTAAAATTATCAAACATTAATTTCTCTTCCTATTTCTCGTCCCCCCACCCCACAACATTCCCACTTTTTACGTTTATGAGAATGTCCCATTTAAGAACATATATCCCAAATGAAAACAATTATCTTATATTGGAAATGGTTTATAATTAATCATTAATTGAGAATAAATATTGTTAATTAAATATTTATTATTTGATTAAAATATTTATTGAATGTTAATTTACGTTGTGAGTAGATCAACGTGGTATATTTAATATCACTAAACCGATTTTTGGTGAGTGAGATATTGTATGCTAAAGGTTGGATGTTGAAGTAGTAACTAACATGTTATTAAATTATAATAAATGTTAGTTGTCCCACATTGGTTATATGTGGATGATTTGACAAGCATTTTAAGGCTATGTCTGTATGAGTTTAATAACTTGTTGGGTTGGTGTGTATGGGTGTCCTCGCGCGCACACACACGCGCGCCGCCGCCGTCCATCCAGACGGGCGGGTCGGGCTCGGGCTCGGGCCTGGGACTTGGACTTGGATCTTGGCAATTGGCGTTTGGGCCTTTTTTTTTGGACCAACTCCAGAGGCCCACTTAATTTAATTATTGAGCCCAATCCGTAAGCCCAGTTAATGAAGCCCATCGGTCATGTCTCTTGGTTGCTGTAAACGTCGGGGACTCTTCACATCCGGCAACCTTTCACGTCTGAAACCGCCGGCCATCATGGCAGAATTGATGGCGACGAGTCCCTTCACTTGATCGAGAGCTGCCTATATATAGGAGCATCTTCATTTGCAGAATACACAAAACAATCTGCATTCTCTCCTCTCATAGCATATCATACACTTTCGAGTTCAGTCTTCGTTCTTGTTCAGTTCGTCGGAGCTCGGTTCTATTTGTGGTGCTACTACAGCCGAGACGTTAAGATTATTTAAACCTTTGGGGCCGAGCTGCCTTACCGTGAGCACTACCGGGGCGTATACTCGTCTTGTTGGCAGAAGTTCTACTTCGGACGATCTGGTTTATCTAAATCTTTGTTCTTCAGTTTCGTTGTAATCTCAAATTCTGTTGTTGACAATTTCATCAATAAAGTTCCGAATATTCATTGATATACACGTACGGGTACCCGATTCCTAACAATCGCAAGACGAGAATAACGAAAGTTACTTGTTTGTGTGCTTCCTCAAAATTGAAGTTCAACCCGAAACTCTGCTGAAAAGATGTCTACCGATTCGGGCATAGGCGCTGCCACTAATCCATCAACCAATTCTGGAACGATTGGCTCCTCGAGCTCAACCATGGCTCCTATTCAACCTGCTTCTCGGCTCATGCCGATCGCCGAGAAACCTCCCGTTTTCTCGGTCACTGACTTTAAAAGATGGTCCAAAAAGATGATGTTCTACATCACCACAATGGGGCTTGCTAGCTTCCTGCGTGAAGAAAGACCTCTTGTCGCAGCTGAGGATGAGGCAAATGTGCAAGTTTCGTATTGACTACAATACTTGGGTGCATTCCTACTATCTGTGTCGGAATATATTGCTGAATGGGCTTGATGATGGCCTGTTCAATGTGTTCAACATCAAGGAAATTGCCAAAGAAATTTGGGATGCTCTTGAGTTGAAGTATCGTGTTAATCCTGCTAGTACGAAGAAGTTCGTAGTGACGAGGCTTACCGAATTCCAAATGGTGGACAGTCGTCCTATGATGCCCTAAGTACAAGAATTCCAAACTCTTATACACGATGTCCATTCCGAGGGGATGCCTCTGCCCGAGGCGTATACTATGCCGCTCTTGGTTGACAAGCTGCCGCCAAGTTGGAAGGAGTTCAAGGGATACCTTAAGCATAAGCGAAAGGAAATGTCTCTTGAGACGTTGGTGGCTAAGCTACAAATTGAAGCTCAAGTCCGTGATCAAGATTTGAAGGTCAAGGCTCCAATGGAGGCTAAGGCTAATCTAACCGATGGTAGGGGTAGACCTTCTAAGATGCGCCCTTATCCTGCCAAAGGCAAAGGGAAAGAAGTGGCACCTCCAACCAAGTTTACTGGAACGTGCTACAACTGTGATAAGCCTGGACATATGGTGAAGAACTGCCGTATGCCGAAGAAGAAGGGAAGGGCAAGGTCAATCATGTTGAGAAGGACTTTGACTCTTGGGACAAAGATGATCTTATTTCCATGATCACCGAGGTAAATCATGTCTCAGACCCTAACCCTGTTACTTGATTTCTTGACACAGGTGCGACTGTTTACATCTGTGTGAACCGGGACTTGTTTAATACTTACAAGGAGGTCAAGGACCGCTTCACCACCCAGGTGAGTGACCGTACCTCTCCGGTTCTTGGAGTTAGAACTGTTGTGATTCAACTCACCTCTGGCGTGGCCATAACTTTGAAGGATGTGCTGCATGCTCCGGCAATCCGCAAGAACTTAGTGTCTGGTGTCAAACTAGTTAGAGCTAAGTTTAATATAGACCTTCGTAGTGATTTTGTAATCATACGCAAGTTTGATAAGACTCTTGGATAAGGTCATATTGTTGATGATATGTTCAAGTTGAGTGTTCGTACTTGTAAGCCTTCTAAGACAGTTGCTAATGATAATAAAGCTACTACTTCTGCTTACTTGCTTGAGTGCTCTAATTTATGGCATTGTAGACTTGGCCACGTAAATCTAAATGTTATAAAAAGACATGCTAACATGGACTTGTTAAATGTTGATCTATCTAAGACACAATACAAGTGTGAAGTCTGTGTTGAAGTAAAAATGGCTATGTTACCGTTTAAATCGGTTGAACGAAGCACCAAACCTCTAGAACTAATTCACATCGATGTTTGTGATTTAAAGTTTGTACAAACTAGAGGTGGTAAAAGGTATTTTATTACCTTTATTGACGATTGCACAAGATATTGTTATCTTTACTTGTTAGGAAGTAAAGATGAGGCTATTGAAGCTTTTAGAAACTTCAAGAATGAAGCCGAAAACCAACTTGGTTGTCGAATCAAAATGGTTCGAAGTGATAGAGGTGGAGAGTATGTTGCTCCGTTTGCTTAATTATGCAACGAAAGTGGTATAATCCATCAAATGACTGCTCCTTATTCACCACAATCAAATAGCGTTGCTGAACGTAAGAATCGTACTCTTAAAGAGATGATGAACGCCTTGTTGATTAGTTCGGGATTACCCCAGAACATGTGGGGGGAAGCTGTCTTGACAGCTAATTATATCTTAAACAAAATTTCACTCAAAGGGAAGGACGTGACTCCCTATGAGCTTTAGAAAGGAAGGAAACTTTCGTATAAATACCTCAAAGTGTAGGGGTGTTTAGCTAAGGTTGAAGTGCCTTTACCAAAACAAGTTACAATTGGACCTAAAAAGGTAGATTGTATCTTATTAGTTATGCACTGAACAACAGCGCTTATCGGTTTGTTGTACACAAATCGGAGATACCCGACATACATGTGGGTATGACGATGGAATCAAGGAATGTTGTATTCTTTGAGAATATCTATCGTAATAAGGATAAGGTTGATCCTAACTCTAGCAAAAGAGTTGAGGATGAAGCAACAAGTTCTAAACTTGTAGATGATCCTATGAGTCCTGAACCCATAGATGGAAATGTTGCATCGAGTTCTAATCCGGTGTTCTTTGGACCACCGAATAGAAAGCGATCTAGGTCTATGCCTATGAATGAACCTAGACGAGGTACTAGAGTACGGAAAGTAAAGATTTATGGACCGGACTATATCATTTTAATGCTAAACGGTGAACCGGTATCCGTAAAAGAAGCCTTATCTGGTCCGGATGCAGCTTTGTGGAAAGAAGCTATAGACATCGAGATGGAGTCTATTATGCTTAATCACACTTGGGTGTTAGTTGAACTACCACTAGGCTGTAAGACTTTAGGATGCAAGTGGATCCTAAAGAAGAAGTACAAGTCTGACGGTACTATTGATAAATATAAGGCCCGACTTGTAGTTCAAGGTTTTAGACAAAAAGCTGGTTATGATTTCTTTGATACCTACTCGCCTGTGACGAGACTCACTTCTACTAGGATGCTTCTCGCTATTGCTGCTTTGCGCAATCTTGAGATTCATCAAATGGATGTTAAGACTGCATTCTTGTATAGGGAGTTAGATGATGAAATCTATATGAAGCAACTGGAAGGGTTTGTAGTACCTGGGAAAGAGCATATGGTATGCAAACTACAACGGTCTTTATATGGATTGAAACAAGCGCCTTTGCGTTGGCACTTGAAGTTTGATGAAGTGATGTTGTCAAATGGTTTTAAGATCAACGAGAGTGACAAGTGTGTTTACATTAAAAAAATGGGTGACGATTACGTTATCGTTTGTCTTTATGTAGATGACATGTTGATTATAGGTAGTAACTCTCGTGTGATTGGTGAAACGAAGAGGATGCTAAGTATGAATTTTAGCATGAAAGATATGGGTTTGGCTGACATTATTATTGGAATTAAGATTTTTAAGAACACCCAACGAAATTGTTTTGTCGCAATCTCACTATGTTGAGAAAGTGTTGAGGAGATTCAATGCTTTTGATAAACCCAATGCTAAGACTCCTTGAGAACTGAATGTTCATCTAAGTGAGCATAAGCGAGAACCTGTGGTCAAGATGAATATGCTAAGATCATTGGGAGTTTGATGTATTTATCAAACTGTACCCGACCCGACATAGCATGCTCAGTTCACAAGTTGAGTAGCTATACTGCTAATCCAAGTAAAGAACATTGGAGAGCCGTAGAGCGCGTACTGGGTTATTTGAAATATACTCAGAATTTTGCGATTCATTATTCAAGAGAGCTTGTTGTACTTGAAGGGTATAGTGATGCTAATTGGATATCTGACTCTAAAGACTCGTTTTCAACGAGTGGATACATGTTCACTATTGGGGGTGGTGCAGTATCTTGGAAGTCTAAGAAACAGATTTGTATTGCAAGGTCTACCATAAAATCTGAATTCATAGCTTTAGATAAAGCTAGTGAAGAAGCAGAATGGCTTATAAAATTTCCTCGAGAATATTTCACGTTGGACGAGGCCTGTGTCGTCTGTGTTGATACACTGTGATAGCCAATCTGCTATTAGACGGGCACATAATATATTTTATAACGGTAAGTCTCGACATATTCGTTGACGGCATAACACCGTAAGGCATTTGATCTTGAGTGGGGTTATCTCAATTGACTATGTGAGGTCAATAGATAATCTAGCAGATCCGCTGACTAAGAGCATTAATCGAGATCAAATGTATAAACTGTTAGAGGGAATGGGTGTTAAATCCACATCTTAAGGATGATTATAGCGGAAACCCAACCTTGTAGATTGGAGGATCCCAAGAGCTTGGTTCAATGGGACAACGAAGTTATAATAATCCGAGTGTTAAACACTCAAACATACCTATTCTCTGAGAACAGTGAGTGTTTGTTTACCTACACGTGGTGAGGTTAAGTCTTATGACTTTAATGATTCTTGGATGCCTCAGAGAGGTCAAGTATAGTAGGATACTTGGGAATAAGAATCACCTATATAAGTGTAAAGTGAGGGCCGCTTCAATTGATACACTTATGAATCCAAAGGGGTGTCCAAGGCCGAAAAGGACACAAAACGTATTGAGATGATATTGTGTCAATATTGTTGTCTCGGTATACACCATAGCGGACTAGTTCAAGATTTTCATAACTACTATGCCGCCGGTATACTCGATGATGTTAACTATGGATAGGTTCAAGGCCACGAGCTACCTAGCTAAATGCAATATTGTCTTTTGAGGACTGAACTTTGCATTCGTATTCATTTTGCAATGACATTCTCACTCATGTGGGGGATTGTTGGAAATGGTTTATAGTTAACTATTAATTGAGGATAAATATTGTTAATTAAATATTTATTATTTGATTAAAATATTTATTGGATGTTAATCTACGTCGTGAGTAGATCAACGTGGTATATTTAATATCTCTAAACCGATTTTCGGTGAATGAGATATTGTATGCTAAAGGTTGGATGTTGAAGTAGTAACTAATATGTTATCAAATTATAATAAATGTTAGTTGTCCCACATCGATTATATGTGGATGATTTGACTAGCATTTTAAGGCTATGTCTGTATGGGCTTAATAACTTGTTGGGTTGGTGTGTATAGGTGTCCTCGCGGACACACACACGCGCGCACGCTGCCGTCGTCCGTCCAGACGGGCGGGTCGGGCTCGGGCCTGGGACTTGGACTTGGATCTTGGCAATTGGTGTTTGGACCTTATTTTTTTTGGACCAACTCCACAGGCCCACTTCATTTAATTGTTGAGCCCAATCCGTAAGCCCAGTTAATGAAGCCCATCGGCCATGTCTCTTGGCTGCTGTAACCGCCGGAGACTCTTTACATTCGGCAACCTTTCACGTCTGAAACCGCCGGCCATCATGGCAGAATTGATGGCGACGAGTCCCTTCACTTGATCAAGAGCTGCCTATATATAGGGGCATCTTCATTTGCAGAATACACAAAACAATCTGCATTCTCTCCTCTCATAGCATATCATACACTTTTGAGTTCAGTCTTCGTTCTTGTTCAGTTCGTCGGAGCTCAGTTCTGTTTGTGGTGCTACTACAGACGAGACGTTAAGATTATTTTTTAACCTTTGAGGACGAGCCGCCTTACCGTGAGCAGTACCGGGGCGTATTCTCGTCTTGCGTAAGAAGTTCTACTTCGGACGATCTGGTTTATCTAAATCTTTGTTCTTCAGTTTCGTTGTAATCTCAAATTCTGTTGTTGTCAATTTCATCAATAAAGTTCCGAATATTCATTGATATACACGTACGAGTACCCGATTCCTAACAAAAGTTGCCAATCCTACCACGTTAATCTCTTTATACCTTTTTCTTTAAAACTTGTAGTAAAAAAGTATCTACTACTAGGCCATGATACAGATCGAATCTTTTCAATTCTAACCTTAACAATATACCAAATCCGACTAACAGACTACAGGCAAAGAATGACTCAGTGTCAGAGTAATAGACTACAGGCCTATTGTGTTATCAAACTTCCTTTTTAAGGTTATTACGAAGGTTATTGCTTTAAGACTAAGGGTCATAGCCGCGTCCATTATTTCAGACAATCAATACGGATTCATTCTGGGGCGCAATATACAGGATTGTATCTTAATTGCATCAGAAGGAGTCAATAGGATGGAAAAGGCTGCCAAGGGCAAGAATATGGCTATTAAAGTTGATATCACAAAGGCTTTTGACACCTTGAGCTGGAATTTTGTGGATAGAGTGCTGGCTGCTTTTGGTTTCCCTCCAGTTTTTCGAAAATGGATTCAAATTATATCTGGTTCAGCAAGGCTTTCTATTCTTGTTAATGGAAAGCCTGAGGGATATTTTTCATGCTCAGTGGAGTTAGGAATGGGGATCCACTTTCACCTCTTCTGTTTGGACTGGTTAAGGATGCTCTTAGTCGTCTTATATCATCAAAGGTTAGTCGGTATGGATTGAGGCCTATGAAGAACTCGATGAGGATGAACTTTCCGACACATCTCTTGCATGCAGATGATGTTATGTTGTTTTGTAAGGCAACTATGAGAAATTACAAGTGCATTAAGAGGCTGCTAGATCAATATGCAGAGGTGTCTGGACAGGTATGTACTGTTTCTAAATCCTCAGTTTATTTTGGATCTAAAGTTGATTCTTCATTGAAGAGACAAATGAGGGCTTTCTAGCAGTTAAGACAAGGTTCTTTGCCTATTACTTATCTGGGAGTACCGCTTTTTGTTGGGGTGCCAAAGTTGAGGGACTTGTCGGGGGTCAAAGATAAAATTGTGTTGAAATTTAATAGAGGTCATGGCAAGCAGTTGTCCAGGACTGGTCGGATTTGTCTTGTCAAGTCATTGGTGCAAAGCTCAGCAATACATTCAATGTCGGTTTATAGGTGGCCTCGCCAGCTGTTAAACTATCTTGATCGGTGCAGCCGTAATTACATTTGAAGGGGTGATATTAATTTGAAGCCCTCTAATTCTACTAATTGGCGACGGGTTTGTGCTATGAAAGAGGAGGGAGGCCTTGGAGTTAGAACGTTCCGGAGTATTAATGATAGCCTTATTTTGCAGTTTGCATGAAATGTTCTGACGAAGGATATTTTAGCTGCCCGTTTGATGCGAGAAAAATGTCTTCGGGATTTTTCAACCCCTAGAACTACATGGCCAGCATCTTCAGTGTGGCGAGGTATTGCCCGTATGATCCCAGATATAAAAGAAAATTCGACATTTGTATTGCCAAATGGAAGAGACACTTCTTTTTGGTTTGACAACTGGCTGGGCTATTCTATTGCCGAAAGGATGAGGGTCCCAAATAATCTATACCCTTGTCTACAACAGCCTATTTCGGATTATTATTTTGATGGACTTTGGCACTTCACTGAAAGATTTGTAAGTTCATGTCCTAATGTGGTGAAGGATATCCTAAAAGTTCCTTTTTCAGGAACAAAGGATACGCGGGTGTGGACAAAGTTACTTTTTGGAGATCTTAATTCTCAGTTAGCCGCTATTCATCTTCGGAACAGGTTTCCTGTCCCTTCTTGGGCAAAATGGATTTGGGCGTTGTTTATTCCTAAACAACGCTCAATCATTTGTTGGAGGGCTTTGCATGGGAGGTTGCCAACAACTGATTCTTTTACTTCTATTGGAGTTCAAGGCCCTTTGGTGTGTCAGTTGTGCTGGAGGGAAGCTGAGAGCATTGACCATATTTTTTGGCCATGTGAGATGGCAAGGGAGGTATGGGATTTTGTTTTCCAATTTTTCCAATTGCAGCTTTCTGGTATTTCGGATTTTAGAGGCTATGATGATACCGGGTATCAGCAATGAAAGGGATCTATGGAGATTTGTGGTTGTTTCGGCTATTTGGGCTATTTGGTTGATGAGGAATTCTTGTTTCTTTAAGGGTTTGCAGTCCAATCATTATAGAGTTATTAGTTTCCTTCGATCTTCGGTTAAAGAAATTGTTATTTCTTATCCGAAGCTTGCAAATGGAGGTATTTCTCAATCGACGGCTTCTCTTCTCAGATTACTTATTATCCACCTCAAAGTTTACGAGAGGTTTAGGTATTATGGGTTCCACCTTTGCCAGAATGGACGAAGGTGAACACGAATGGCTCGGTGGTTGATGCTTCGGGAAGATTATGTGGGGGTGGAGTCTTTCGAAATTGTAGAGGGTTGGTTCGTGGCTGTTTTCACGTGGATGAGGGCTTCGAGTTTGCATTTGAAGCTGCGGCCACTGCGATTGAAATTACTAATGCAAATGGATGGACAAATTTTTGGTTGGAGTCGGATTCGACTTATGTGGTTCATTTGCTACAGGCTAGATCAGATAAGGTTCCTTGACGTTGGCTAAATAGATGGCGTAGAGTTTTGGTCATTCTTGGCCACCTAAATTTGGCGAGCTCGGAAATGGAGTTTGGGTGATGGCCTTTTCCGCATGATCAGATTAAGGATGAAATTTTTGCTGACAATTTTTGCGAGTCTTTCACTAGATATGTTTAGACTTTTTTCTGTTTTTTCAACGTTTTGCTTCTTTGGTTGTAAGTTTTCTTTTCGATTTTTTCTAATAAAATTCATTTAAGAAAATATACCAAATCCGGGAAGGAAATAAGATATATTTATTTGGCAATAATTTTTATAATTAATAAGCTTGAGAAATTATTACGTCCAATGACAATAATAAAAATGATATAGTACACCTCAGAGGCCCACGATTCAGTTATGTAACTAGAATAATCAAATAACGCGGAGTTTGAAGAATCCACTCTTTAAAGTATCTGTACCAATTTAATTTATTAATTCATGTACTTCACTCATTCTTCTAGTGAGAGTTGAACCTATATTCATTTACCACATGACTTTTTGTTAGAGTTTGAATTGTCAGCTCTCTCTCTCTCTCTCTCTCTCTCTAAACAGAGGCTGTTTGTTTATTTTGCACGTGCCGAGAGCCATCAGCTAAGAGACCGTAAATTCCAAATATATTTCTTTTTTAAGGGAAATTCCACTTTTATTTCGAGACTGCAAAAAGTTCTAACTTGTGAAACCTTATTGTATAATACAAAGTTAAATACCTCGGCGGAACCAGAAAGTTTTCCTTCGGGAAGCCTTATTGTTGTATGTTGAGGCAACGATTCCCTTTTATATAGGTGCGCTAAGTCACATTAGATATATTTTTATGTCTTTCTTAAGAAACAATATCACATTGTTATGTTTCTCTCTTAAAAAAAAAAGGAAGAAACAATATCATTTTCTTTAAAAATACTTCTATATAATTTTAATAGGCAAAAATGCATAAAAAATCCTGACTTTTACTCACATTTTGGTTTAAAACCAATCTTTTTAAAATTCTCAAATTAAAATACGGCCTTGCAATTTGACGCGATTAACTCCTCCGGCCGATTTTCCCCCCATTAATTTCACCGGATATCGGCCGGAGGAGTTAATTGCGTCAAATTGCAAGGTCGTAGTTTTATTTGAGAATTTTAAAAAGTTTAGTTTTAAATCAGAATGTGAGTAAAGGTCAAAGTTTTTTATGCATTTTTGCCTCTTATATATTTACTATGTTATAAGATACTAAAATTTAGTCAGCCATTGGGTAAATTTATAAATGTAAGCAATCAAACATCTTAATTTTATATACTCCTTCATTCCACCAATTTTTTGTCTAGCATTGACCAACATATATTTTAATAAAATGGATTGCCTTATTTGGTAAAATTATTATAAGTAAAAATAAGGGTTTTATTCGTGAATAGTTGCTGGTCGAATACAGCTAAAGGTCTCAACTCATGAGTTAAATGAAAAATTAAATATTTTAGCTTTAGCAAAATAGATATAAAATTACTAACCCTCTCTCATATTTGAGTGTTAATACTTACACATGAATTGGTTGATACATAAAGCAAACTTAAAACTTCTCAATTTGAAATATAAAATAAAATGTTGACTTTCTCCAAATAGAGTACCATATAAATTTAAGTTTTCGCATATTCTTTGAAAACTATACATAATTTTCATAAGATAAGTAATTGCAAAATCAATAATTATCTTAGGCAAAAATGTATAAAAAATCCTGATCTTTACCCATTCTGGTTTAAAACCAAACCTTTTAAAATTTTCAAATAAAACTACGACCTTGCAATTTGACGCGAGTAACTCCTCCGGTCGATTTTTCCCCAATTAATTTCACCGGAGATTGACCGGAGGAGTTAATCGCGTCAAATTGCAAGATCGTAGTTTAATTTGAGAATTTTAAAAAGATTGATTTTAAACCAGAATGTGAGTAAAGGTCAGGGTTTTTCTATGCATTTTTGCCAATTTAAATATGAAGAGGCCGATAGTATGAATTTTCGATAGTTCGCTATACTTTTCAAGTGTAAGAAAAAGGTTCGGGGTGCCGAGCCCCCAGCAGCTTGCTGTATTATAAAACTGTTTACTTCAGTAGAGAAGAAACGATAATTCAAAATTAAATTCTCATATTTATATGATAATAAAAACATGAGTGTTCCACCATATTGCACGTTGAGTTCAACAAGTAGAACACAAATAAAAAAAAAAGTACTATATCTGCATACTGTTTAAATAGGTAACATGCATTTCACGAAATAGATAAAATATTATAACAGCTGTCGCCTCCATCCAACATCTAAATACATTTCTAAAATCATACTCTCTCTGTCCACGAAATAATTGCCATTTTTGCTATTTAAGTTTGTCCAGGAAATGATTGTCACTTTTGTTACTTCACTCACATTTATTGTGACACTCTTACTCCACTCACAACAATTTCACTATTATCCACTACTACCTACCATTTTCTTAAAACAAGTGTCGTCCACAATGTGATAACTATTTTGTAGATAAAGGGAGTAATTAAATTCTCTGCCAACTCATCTATGACACATTTTTCATCCAAAAATAAATTGTCATAAACATCAGATCTCACCACTTCATCCCTACAGCTCTATAGAAAAAATCAAATGATAATAAATTTGTTAGACATACATAGATATGTACCAAAAAAGAAAGCCAAATCTGATAGCATATTTGCAATTTCGTTGGTATTGCAATAGTTAGGTCTCAACTCAACGAAATCTGACACACTCGGCTCTCGGCTCGTTCTTATTATATACATACATGTGCATGTGTGAGAGTGTGTGTGTGTGTGTTTGAAATGGTCAGCACTTGACTTTCTTACTTCTCAGCATCAAAGTAAACTTCCAATACGACCAATGACTGGTCCACGTAGAACTACTCGTTTTCTCCAGTCAAACTTCCACTCCACCACTCTTTTTCTTTTTCCTATCATCATTCAAAACATAAACACATATATATAACCTCTATTTATATTCAAATGACCTCACATTCTACTTCATCATCATCTACAACCATAACTACCTATCTAAAATTGTCCGAAAATCGAAAAATCCTCCTAAGACCTACCTAAACATAAATGAAAGCAGTCTGTTTCTGTTGCATAAATCACCTCCCGACTCAGTGTTGCTGAACCGGATCACCATTTTATCGAACATAACGAAAGAAAAGAAGTAGTAATGGAAAGCGCTAGTACCTGGGAATACAAGACACTGATCGATGAGCTAGTGCAGGGGATGGAGAAAGCCAAGCAGCTCCATTTCCATCTGTGCTCGACATCTACTTCTGAAGCTGAGGGCATGCTCGTGCAGAGGATATTATCCTCTTATGAGAAGGCCTTGTTGATCTTGAATTGGAAGGGGCCGGTCGAAAAGACTCGACCAGCAGCAGCGCTCGTGGAGTCGTCCTTATCTGTTGATGGATGTTGCAGAAGTGAGGACTTGAACAATAGTTTCAGGGACTATCAGGATTACAGTACATCAAAAAAGAGGTAAGCTTTTCAATTAAAGAAAATTTATTATTTTTCTATTTCGACATTAAATTGAGTGTATTTTCAACTTACGTTTCGATTAATGACACAGAAAGATGCAGCCTACGTGGACCGAGCAAGTGAAAGTTAACCCTGAAAATGGACTTGAAGGACCTACTGATGATGGATATAGTTGGAGAAAGTATGGACAGAAAGACATTCTAGGAGCTAAATATCCAAGGTCTTTATTCTCTTTCCCTTCTAATTTCCTAGCGAGACAGAGAGAGAGAGAGAGAGAGAGAGAGAGAGAGAGAGAGAGCATCTAGACTACTTACATGAACATATAACATAGCAAGAGAAACCTTATCTAATACAAGTATGTCCATTTATCAACAGAAGCTATTACCGTTGCACATACCGTCAGGTGCAGAATTGCTGGGCAACAAAGCAAGTGCAAAGATCCGATGACGACCCAACCGTATTTGAGATCACGTACAAAGGAACGCACACGTGCAACCAGTTGACTAATGCAGTTCCACCACCAGCATCACCGGAGAAGCAAGAACCGGGACACGTCTCACAGCAGCAGAATCAGGCACTTCTGAACTTAAAAACTAGCCTAAGAGTGAACACAGGCAACTCGGACAGCAACGAGATGCCAGCTCAGTTCTCCTTCCCATCAACTTACGAATTATGTGAAGGAGAAAATCAGTACATTTCGTTCTCTGCTCTTGCCGGTGATGGTAATTTGGGAGCATATTCACCGCTGTTTCTATCTCCATCAACGTCAGAAACGAATTACTTCTCTCCGGCACCCCACCATATGACGAGCTTTGGAGGGACTCATAACTATCAACATTCAGAATCTGAGATTGTTTCAGGACACGCATCAACAACCAACTCTCCAATCGGAAGCATGGATTTCCCAATTGATCAATTCGAGCTCGATCCAAATTTTCCATTCATCACCTCTGGATTTTTCAGATGATCCAACTTTGAAAGTAGGCAAACAAAAGGAATAGGTATTGCAAACCATTAATCTAGCTACCTAGCAAGATATAAATTTATCAAAAGCCAGAGTTAGAGAATAACATCAAAAGCAAATTCTACTGCCAGTTTTCATCTACAACCACGAACAAGGATCTTCAGTGACCTATTAGGATTCAAAGTATAAAATAATAAAATCATGAATAGCATACTTATTAATATTCACATTGTGTATGTATAATCACCACAACAGCAGTAGGAAAAAATGTCGAAATCTATGAAGAATCTTGGCAAGCATGAAGAGTATACATTACTGCTAAGAAATTCAAAGAACAAATATTACTAAGAAATTCAAAACAATATGAAACAATAAGGTCCCTTTGATATCTTATAAATGAGCTTTTACAAGGAAGATGCGATGGAAACAGATACAACATCAGAACGTAAGTCCTACCTGCTCTGAGAATACAAGTTAATAGACTTGGAAATAAATTAAAATTGATGAAAAAATACAGAAGATGAAGCTCAAACTGCAGGTGGAAGTGATAATATAACCTGGACAATAAACATTTAGATGGACAACAGAGTTCCAGCTCTATGTGAAAATCCCTTCGTAACTGTCATGAATGGCATAATTAACTATCCTGAGAACTAAATACGTAGAATTAGAAATGAAGATCAAGAATAATGGAAGAATCTGCATGTGCTTCTGAAGATGAGACAATCTGCATATTACTGGTGATAAAAAGTATAGTTCGCTCGCAGCAATTCGAGCAATCTATGACACCTTAATATTTCTTGGACCATATAAAAACTGAAACTCTATCACCTATACTGATAACTTCTCCTCATCCTTGACTTCTGAAGTAACATTCAGTGTATCTCCACTTTTATCTTCAGCTTTCCTAAGAGCCTTCCTGAGGCCCAACACGATCAATAGGTTGGTAAGCATAAGCAGTGACTCAGCTGCACCATGCAACCAGTCGACGTTGGCCAAGGATTTAACGTAGTGCACCTTTGCTGTCGGAAGAGAGCATGTTCGGTGATGATTCAAATATGCAAAATCCAATTCAGATAACTTATAAACACGAGAGAATTACCATAAATCCCAGCTGGTACTGCAGAGTGGAGACGATGTAGCAGACATAGATGTGATTGTAGTTAGTACAAATTGCTTTCAGCCCACAGATAATTGTTAAAAAAACAAACAAGGAAACATAAACAAGAGTATTAAAGACCCCCTTCAAATCTATGATCTAGCTGAAACATTAAGTTTGCAATTCTTGCAGAGAAAGCATTTGGTGAATAATTCAGTATCACTAAATTTCACAACAATTTGAGACCATAAAATTAAGGATAATAAAATCACTAGTGACCAAATGCAGGATTAAGATGGAGAATAGAACTGAAACTCAAATTAGACAAACACCCAAATCCACATAATTTGACCACTTGATTCCTTACGGCTCATCTTCTCTTTGAATTGTTTTCCTCTTGAAGGGGATGCAGAAAGAATTTAAAATACTTGTTACACTAACAAGTAATATCAGAATTGATCCACACATAAGATGACTACACATTGTTTCCAAGAATCAAATCAAAAAAACAAGAAAGCCATAAAATAAACGAAAAAATAGAGAGAAGAAGATGACTCACTAGCGGCGGCAACAAAGGCAAGCAAGAAGTAGAATCCAAAAAGCGTGAGCGCTGGAGCAGATTTTGATTTGGTGATGAAATACAAGAAGCCGAAATAAGGTAAGAGAGAGAAAGCAGAGAGCTGAGAAGCTATCGCTGGAGAATCAACGTCCGCCGCCCATGAATCGATTGGAAACATTATCCCACCGCAAACGATCGTTTCTCGAGTTTTATGAGATATTATCCTCTCGTTTGCAGTTTGAGCCCAGTATTTGAGTTGGAATTGCTTCTTAAAAGTGAGAGTGGGTTCCCTGCAACAGTTCCATGATTGTTTTCTGAAGCTGCAATCTTCGTTCAAGAAGGATGAAACCAGTAATAGTGGATTCTTGGAGCGGATTTGAATTTGCAGATAGCTTACCATTCGAGAGTTGTGGGGTTATAATTGGCTTGACCTTTAAGCATTGGTTTGTTGCATTCGTTTACGCTATTTTGATTTTTGATCGGATGCCTTAAAATTCAAAAGCCTTATCTCACGTATTAGGATGTGAGCAGGCGGCGCTCACATGCCATGTCATAGCGAGTTCGCGCGCTCGCTTGGGTTGCAGCAGCAAGCTCACTATAATATATATATATATATATATATATATTTTAATTTTTAAATTTATTTTATTTTTAACAATAAATTATAATAACTTACATAAATACAAACATAATTAATTATAAAAAAACCCTAAAATATAATGGCATAATTAAAAATAAAAATACTAATACGAAATACATTGAAATAATTATTAAAAAAACCCTACTCACTAAAAAACCGGGCACATCCTTCACGAGGTGCCAAACCGCCAAATGCCTAAACGTCTCGGCGTGCATGACCGCCCAATCATTGAGCGTCGAGTTTAGCACCATCTCTTCAGTGATGATGGCCGGAGCTTGAGCGCGGGTTTGTCGGTACATCGCGTTGAAGAGCCCGCAACTAGTCTTGACTCGGGACCAGTGGTGGCGCAACTGCGTCGAGTTGCGCTCCGTCTAGTACTGTGGGCGATTCGCGTTGTAGCGAGTTGCCACTCTTGTCCACATGGCGGCGTTGCCGCCACCACCATTGCGGACGTACAACCACGCCCGTGCCAATTCCAAGGTTTCGCCATCGGTATAGGGATGAGGAGGCATCGTTGGGAAGATCGTCGGAGATCGCCGAATGAGAAAAATTGAAAGCGAGGAGAATGAGAGGTGTGATGTTTGAGGGAGTGGAAGGGGTATTTATACTGTAAAATGGAGAATTAAAAAAAAATTAAAATGTAACCATTGCGATCGCCAACGGTCGCCTGGTGATCATTGTGCGATCGCCACGTGTCACTTTGACTACCAGCAAGCACGTTGTTTGGCGATCGGCAGAGCGAGCACGCTCGCTAGGGGTGCGCTCGGCAGTGGTGCGTGTGCGGTGCGAGCATGCTCGCTAGGGTGCAAGCCCGCGCTGAGTCTTAGTAAGTCGAGAAATGGATAGAAAAATGTAGGCCCTCCCATCCAAATTTGCGATCTTTTTCACTAATCTAACTCGTATTGCCATCTTTCAGATAAGAAAATTATTAATTATTTAAAAACCTTCGAAAGTGATAAAAGCTATTCATTTTCTATTTTTGTACTCTTATTTCTTAATCTCATTGGCAAATACTAATATGTCAATTTCAATTAGTCGGAAAAAATAGTTGTTAAGTTGGTGGAGCAAGGAACGGATTAAAAAAGTAAGATAGTGATGGTGTATGTACAAAATGGGATAATCATCATACTATTGAGGGACGGCCAAAAATAGAAGATAATCATACTATTTAGGGACTGGGGGGAATATGATCTCACAAAAAGAAAGAAATGCAACTTTTATTGGATAATGAATTATTGATTATAATGGTTTAAATTTTATTAACATACAATAAATTTGATGAGGAATTACATTAAAATTCCTTCTATTGCTGATAAAACGCACTTGATCAAATAAGGGTGAATTTTAGCACCTTCCAACAACTTACTCAAATTAGTTTTAACTCTAAAATGAGGCTAATATATATATAAAAAGTTCATCCAACAATTTTCCTAAATTGAATGATCACCATAAAATATTTGCATATTCATATTTTTTTCCTCAAATTAACACATTCCTAAATTTATTTTATCTTATAAATAGAGTTAAAGCCACAATTTTTATAAAATAATTAGTAAGGAAGAGAAGAATTGTTGTATGCATTCGTATCAAATGATCTATATGAGAAGGTCTAAGAAAAAACTTATGAGAAGATTTTGAGAATTCTAAAGGGTGCGAGTGTTCTTACACTTCATATATACTTTCACTATTCTATTCAAAAATATAGAGGTAATATGGTAAAATAACCATTTTTAAAAGATAAAAATAAATTTTAACCACTAATTCTAAAAATATAAATAATAACCAATTTTTTTGTAAAATTACTATATTATCCTTGTCCTCACATTTTTTTGCAAGATTTTTATCTCGTACAACTACTGCTCTCTTATCTCTGCTCCGCCGGTCACTTTCGCAGCCACACCTCTCATCGCCGATCACCTTTCGCCGCCTTCACGACGGCGTCACCCTCTTATCTCTCATCTCAAATCTCTATCTTTCATTTCCCTTCCATGTCTCTCTCTAAAAAACAAATGCAACAACTTTATATCATCGTCTTCTCCTTCTCCGGCGGAACCATGACCTCGCCATCACTTCGTCTGCTCCGCCGCTGCAATAGCAGCAACAATTTTTCCCTCTCGTCTCTATCTTCTGAAACACATACAAACCCCCAATTTGAAACCTAGACCCAAATTCAAATCACTCTCCATTCTCTTCGAAGTTCCGTTTGTTGTCGTCGTCGCCACCGCGTATCTGCAGCAGCAATGAACGCCAACCATAGATGAGGAGCCGCCGCCGTCGTTCGACCTTCTTCTTCAATCGGTACAATAACTGCCAAAGAGAAGGTCGCCACCGTATTCTATCGATCCCTCTCTCTGCTAATAGATGAATATTGATGTCATCTACTCATCTTTATTACTTGTCGTCTATGTATTTGGAATTTGTAGTTTAGTGTGCTTTATATTTGTCGAGGTTGGTTGATATTCATTTTATGTGATAAATCATGTTGGTTTTTTTTTCTCTTATCTCCCCATGATTCTCTCCCCATTCTAGCTACCCACTGTCTTCGTCGTCGATTGAGGAAGATTGTATTTTCTGAGCATTCATGAATGTTATGTATGTCATGCATGTATTCGTGTATGTCATGTATGTATTAGTGTTTATCGTTTATGTATGTTTGTTGCTTATATATGTCATGTTTGTATTCGTGTCTGTCATGTATGTATTCGTGTTTGGAATAGGTTGTCATGTATGTATTCGTGTATGTCATGTATCTTTTAGTGTATGGAATATGTTATCATATATGTATTCGTGTATGCAATATGTTAGGTTTAAGATGTCTCGTGTTACTTTGACTGTTAGTAACATTTGTTACTAACATGTCTGGAGTCAGATTAAACATTATAATAATTAATTAATTGTATAATATATGCTTTTCTTATTGTATTTTTTTGCACGTTTTTAAGTGCTGATTAATAGCAGTTGAAGACGGTTATCATATTCAAAGGAGTGGAACGTGTAAGTGAAGACCAAGGAAGTTATGGACCATAGCATGAGGAGTTATGAGAAATAACCAACTTGTAACCGCCATTGACCACTCCATCTTTAACCCACTGAAATTGGTGAACCGCGACGGTAATGGACGACCAGCTGGAGAGAGGGTGCGGATTAAACTGCTCATAAGATGGGAGGATATAAATATCGTAAGAGGTTCATTTCAAGAGTGCGGATTTTGATCGAGAGAAACTCTCTGCGAATTTCAGTGTTAGTTGCTTCGCCATTCTGCCTACTGAGTGTTAGTAACATCGCAACCAACATCTGACATACGACAGTAGATTATGAAATCTGTTAAGTGTGAAAGGTTTGGATTGTAATGGAGCAAATCACGAAAGTAGGTAGTCTTATTCAGATGTTCTTATTCTTAGGCAGATTATAGGCTGTAAGATATGTTCATCTTACATAGTAGATTAGTCTAGGATAGATTTAATCTTCTAAGGCATTCAATTCTTAAGTAGATCGTGCTGCGAAAGATTCGAATGTTATTTCATTTTCTGTATTGTAATCGTTGGTTTCAATATAGTTTTTTAGCCGTAAGGCACCGGCAGGTTTAATCACCTGCCAAAAAGTATTTCATTGTATTCTTTACTTATTCCACTGCATGTTAGATCGAAAGTTATTAACATACGATCTGACGTTACTCTGTTTGATGGTCCCGATACGAGTTACTGGTGTATGGGGGGGGGGGGGGAGAATACACCAGTTAGGATTTTTCAACTTTCGAAAAACTTAACACTTGAAATCAACTTCAACTGAGTGAGAGGACTTAGTTGGGATCTCACAGCTGAGTAAGCAACCTCAGTTGGAAGATTGGTGCTGTGCGGAATGTGGTGGAAAATAAACTCGTAAAATCAAACTCACGCTTTTATGCACGGTTGGTCAAAACCAAAACTGTTGTTGTGAAAGTATGCAGATTGTATGCGGTTAGTTTGTCAGATAAGATATGATAATAAAGACTGAACACAAAAGAAAACACGACAGACAAGATTTACGTGGTTCGGAGAGAACTCCTACGTCCACGGGGAGATGTGAGTCCACACACCTCAGTCCAAGTTCTTCTGGACAGAACCACTCTGATGGTCCCGAAAAATCCTAACTGGTGTATTCCCTCCCCCCCCCCATACACCAGTAACTCGTTTCGGGACCATCAAGATTTCCCCCTTTTTGATGATGCCAAAACCACTTACATCTTGAAACCACTACTGATTTAAACCTCACTAACTTATCTAAAATCTCAGTTGAAATTCTAGACAGTCTATAAGATAAAACATCAAAGGGTTAGCACAGTTATAACATGAAATTGAAAGACTTTGTGATTCAGAGCTTGGACAATGAGGAATTGTTCATCAAGGTGAATCGTATTATATACTTTGAAGTTTTTGTTACATCTGAAGGTTACAAAGTTAAGCGCAAAACATAGAAAGATACAACAGTTGCTTCAAAAACTACAACATCCAAAAACATTATCAGCTCAAAAACTTTGACAGCTCAGAAATACTGTTGACCGTACTTGTTGAAGATACGGTTGAAGATTTCCTTCTTCGCTTCCGACTCAATCCCAGTGTTGACGCCGTGTTCCTTGCATACTTGCCTCGCCTCAGCTAAGATCGTATTTCTATTTGGCGTGCTTGTGCCTTTGATCATCAGAGGGCGGTATATGCACTTCTTTGGAACTGGAACAGTGTTGGGATCAAGCTGAGCATTCAGCATAGCTCGCTTGAACTGACTAAACATTCCAGGGTCTCCAGAGCTGAGTTCCCACAGGGCTTCCTTGAAGGCTAGCCTTGGGTCTTCAGTCGAGTAGACTTTCCTGTAATAGAAGTCATTGACGAACTCATGTTTGAACTGTTCCCAGTCATCGTTCCACTCCGCATTCATCCACTTGTCAACATGTGGGTATCGAGACGGGAGCGGAGCGTTCTTCTGCAGCTGATGCGTCGACTTTCTAGCCTCAGCCTTCATCTGGTGCTTGTTGATTCTTCGCACACTCCGGTTGGCTTTGTTTCTGTCGACGTTCTTCTCCACCTTGGCGAGCTCCTTCTCGAACTTGGCCACCTTCTTGGCCTGATCGGCAGCGAACTTCTTGATCCAAGAGGGATTCAAGTACTTCTCCTTAGGCACCTCCATAGCTTTGGCAGCTTCGATACGGTCTTCAACGGATATCCCGTCAAGTTCTGCATCGAGCTCGGCTGTGAGCTCGGCTACAAGGTCGTGGGAGACTTCCAGTTCGGGCTGCGACCCTTCAGCTTCAGCTGGCACTCCTTCTCCTTGCTGGAGAACAGCTTTTCCTTGTCCATCCCCAGCTGCCGGCTCCTTGTCTTCCCCAGCTGCTGGCTCCTTGTCTTCCCCCTTTTTGGCATCATCCAAAAGGGTGGCAACAGTGCCATCCAGAGAGGTCAACTTGGCTTCAGCTTGTTGAATGCGGAAAAACAGCTCTTCAACAGCGTCCTTCTCTTCCACCTTCTTTGCCAACTCCAAGTCTTGGCGCTCCTGCTCAGCTCGCTGCACAGCTGCAAAGGTCGCAGAGACCTCTTTGTGAAGGGAGACAAACTCAGCTCGGAAAGAGGCGAACTGAGCCATCCACTCCTGGTCCTGAGTCTGCTGGGACTTTGCGAGGTCAGATTCAGCAACGGTCTTGAACACGTTGAAATCCGAGCTGAGGCTCTGAACGGCCTTCCTTAGAGCCGAGACCTCCGAGCTGGAAGAAGTGGAGAGATCTTCGAGCTTGTGCTGCAGAGAAGAGGAGAGGTGATCTAGCTGATTCTTCAGGCTGACATTTTCTGCCATCAGCTGCTGCATCCTATCAGCTTCTTCCTTCTTGCCCAGCTGGATTTTGGACAGCATCTCCGTCCTGAGCTGGTTGACCCTCTCTGAGATCAGCTCGCAGATGACGTCGGTTGAGAGAGCTGGCTGATCGGAGGGTCCGGGCAGGAGCGGTGGTTGTGGCTGGGCAGCAGACTCCAGGACAACCATGGCAGATCGGCTGGCAAGGTAGGCCTTGAGCTTGTCTTCTTCTCTCTTGGCCGCCTCATCAGCTGCGTCGACGTCGTCCATGCAGGAGGCATTTTTGGCGAGCATGTCATCAAGAAAGTGAACAGCTTCAGGGTTGTTGCACAGCTCCCTGGTGTCTGTCCCTTCTTGGATGCTTTTGTCCAGACGTCGTCGGAGCACAGCCACCTTTTGGTTGTAGGCCACCTCCAGGCTCTGGTAGTCGAAGTACTCCCTCAGGTTGGACTCTTCGACCTTTAACTTGTCCCAGCCATGGATCCTGAGGGTCTCCTCCTTCACGTACCAGTAGCTGAATATGACACTGAATTGGTATAGAAGCTCCGTCCCGAGAACAGAGAAAATAGGCATCGATGTTGCCTCGGGGAACATACCAATCAACTTGCGGAAGCAGTAGCTGAGTCTTCCTTCATATTCAGCCAGGATCACCTGACGGTTGGCTTCTTCATCGATCGGGGGGGGGGGGGGGGGGGTCGATATCGAAGGTTAAGGGTTCGATGGTTTCATCAACGTTGGCCGAAGAAGTGGTCACAATGTTGGCATCGAGCGAGAGGCTCGGAATATCTGACTGGGGACCAGTTGAGAGAACCGGATCCTCTTTGGATGGAGAGTTGGCTGGCTGGAGGATTTCTTCAGTCACAGGTGGGTTAACCTGGCTGGCATCAGCTCTAGACCGACTGTCGTGGGACTCCTCAGATGAAGAAGAGTCATCTGAGGAGGAGCTGGCATCCACCACTTGGATCTCCACGTCTTCACCTGCCTCCTCAGCCACGTCTTCCTGGCGAGGTTGAAGAATAAACCCAGCTGGGTCAACCGATTGACTGGATTCGGTTGACTCCTTCTCCTCAGCCGGCTTGACCACCACTGGACTTGTTGTGGATGGTTTAGCCGCTGGCTGGATAATTCTTATCCTTGGCCTCTTCTGCAGAGGTTCCTCCTCTTCCTCCTCTTCGTCTTCTTCCTCCTCAGCTACCTCTTCCAGCTGGCGCTTCGCCGGCTTGGTCCTCGTAGGGCGACGAGCAACTGCCTCCACAGCTGGCTTGGGGACACCCTTGGGGGTGTAGACAGCTTCTACAACATCCCTGGCCTTCTTGGCTGAGGGGAACAGTGACAGCTTGCTGACTGGAGTGTCCTCACTCCCTTCCCATGTCAGCGGCAGACCCTTTGTGGCTTGGAGGATGAGGGCTGATATCTTTGTCCCGAAATTGAGAGTCCCCTTGACACTCAACAGAACATCCCCGGACTCAGCTGTCGTCTCGGATATCTTCTGCTTCTCCGACACCAGCTGGCTCTCTATATATCCCAACCAGTCGACCTGGTGCATCTCTTCCAGGGCCTTCTGCTGCTTGAGCTTAGGACGGCTGATGTCCCCGAAGGCTCCACCATATGCGAAGATGCATTTGGAGATTACATCGAAAAGAAGTCGGTGCTCCGGCTTCAGCTTTGTCCTTTGCATGCTCCCCTTCAATGGTTCGGGAACAAGAAGAATGGTTTGAAGGAAGGCATCAGCTTCCTTGTCAGAAAAGTTCCCCACCACGTCTGTGGCTTCACGGTTTCTGGGGATGAGCTTCTCCAGCTCATTCGACACCTTTATCTCCACAACGGAGTCTTCTACTGTTCGGGAGGTTCTGTGGCGTTTCTTGCACGGGATGATCGTGACAAGCCCGTCATTTGCGACTCGTTGCAGATTACGGTAGAAATGTACGATCTGCTTCCTGAGCAACAGTGCCGGAGAGAGGGTGGCCCAATCAAGAAGATGGTGGTCGGAGAGGATGGCGGCGATTGGAGCGAGCTCAGGCGAGGAGAGAGCCGCTCTGGATAATATCTGTTCGAAATGAATCTTCGACATCACCATGTCGAACGATTCCTGGAACGTTGCAGGCTCTGAGGAAACCATCTTTTTAGAAGCTTTTGACTTGGGCGCCATCTCGAGGAGATATATATGCAAAGAAAGAGTGAAAGACTTTACTGGAAATGGCGAAACAAGATTTGAGAAGATGATGAATAGTGAGTAAAGATATGCACGAAGAGAGAAAGTAAGGATCACTTCCTGATTTTCCGTATTATATAATCTTTGACTCGGATAAAATCAACGGCTGGGGTTAAATCGCGCGAATCTATTAACGGCTGTGATTTCGCGACTGTTGAGTAATTTTGACTGATATACCACGCGCGCGAGTGAGAAGGTGAATAGTTTGAGGTGTCAGCCCAGTCACACTATAAAGTAAGGCTATAGGTGTTCAGCCAGACTTTACATTAAATGCGATATGATGGCTTGTTTAGTCTAGCTGACATGTTCAGGAATGTTTGAATTTATTTCAAACATTCTCATTTAATATCATAACACCTTCAGTCGTAAATGATACCTGCCAGCTGATGTCTGAATTAGCTGTGTTCATTTGTTGAATTCCTCAGTTGCCGCATACCATCGGCTGACTCGAGTTCGTCTGTTCAGCTGACGTCTGTTCCATTATTGCAGCATACCATTAGCTGACTCAAGTTCATCTCCTCAGCTGAAGTTTGATGTCCTCAGTTGGCAATTCGTATCTGAGCTTCCCCCTTCATCTGAGCTTCCCCCTTCATCTGAGCTTCCCCCTTAAGTCGATATCCGATTCTTCAGCTCGGATGAATCCTTGTCAGCTCGGATGATTCTTCTGTTCGGATGAGTTTTTAGCTCGGATTCAAAAGTCCTAGAAGATCACACAGCATCTTGAACCGGGCTTCAGGAAGAGGTTTGGTGAGGATGTCAGCTCTCTGAATCTCAGTTGGGATCTTCTCCATGGACACATCCTTCTTCTCAATATGATCTCGGATGAAGTGATGACGAATATCGATATGCTTAGTCCGAGAGTGATGAACAGGGTTTAGAGAGATAGCTATGGCACTCGAGCTATCACAATGTATGGGAACCTGTCCAGTTGAGACTTCATAATCTCTCAGCTGCTGCTTCAGCCACAATACTTGCATGCAACAGCTTCCGGCAGCCATGTACTCTGACTCGGTTATCGAAGTAGCAACACACGCTTGTTTCTTGGAGAACCATGAAACCAGCTTGCTTCCCATGAACTGACAGTGTCCAGAAGTAGACTTTCTGTCCAACCGATCTCCTGCTAGGTCGGCATCTGAGTATCCAGTCAGCTGGATATTGTCATCAGTTGGGTACCACAATCCAACATTGACAGTTCCCTTCAGATACTTAATGATGTTCTTTGCTGCCAACATGTGTGCTTCTCTTGGTTGGACTTGAAAACGAGCACACACTCCAACTGCGTATGAAATGTCTGGTCGGCTGGCAGTTAGGTAGAGCAGCGAACCGATGATCCCTCTATACTGGCTGGCATCAATGAGCTTTCCCTCAGCTCCTGGTTCGATCTTCCAGTTCGTGTTCATAGGGATCTTGGTTGTCTTACTTGTCTGCAATCTGAACTTGGTGATGAGCTCCCTTGTATATTTGGACTGGTTGATGAAGATCCCTTCAGGTGACTGCTTCACTTGTAATCCAAGGAAATAATTCATCTCGCCCATCATTGACATCTCGAACTTTTCCTTCATAAGATCGGAGAATTTCTTGCACAGCTCCTCCGACTTGGACCCGAAAATGATGTCATCGACATAAATTTGCACGACAAGTATATCTTCTCCAACTTTGATGGTGAACAGAGTTTTATCAACTGAACCTCGTTTGAACCCCGAGTCCAGAAGAAATCCACAAAGAGTGTCATACCATGCTCTTGGTGCTTGCTTTAGACCATAGATAGCTCTCTTTAGCTTGTACACTCTTCCATCTCCAGTCTCAAAACCAGGAGGCTGTTCAACATATACATCTTCTTTTATATCTCCATTGAGGAATGCACACTTCACATCCATCTGATATACTTTGAACTTGTGATGTGCGGCATAAGCTAGAAAGATCCGGATGGCTTCAAGCCTTGTAACTTGTTCCTTTACCTGTTCCCTGCACTCAAAGGTAGATTCATCAAAACTAACATGAGGTGTTATTTCCACAACACGAGAGCTGTTGTTGAAAACTCTATATGCCTTGATCCGAGCTGCATATCCAAGAAATATGCCCTTTGAAGCTTTGGCATCAAAAGTTTTCAACTGAATCTTCCCATTGTTGTGAATATAACACTTAGATCCAAAAACACGAAAATAAGAAATATCTGGCTTTCTGCGTCTCCACAGCTCGTAGGGCGTCTTTCCCAACCGCTTGGTGAGAAGAGATCGATTCTGTGTGTAGCATGCTGTGTTGATCGCTTCAGCCCAAAATCTCTTAGGTAGTGCTGAGCTCGCTAACATGGATGTGGCTGCATCCTTCAGAGTTCTATTTCTTCGCTCAGCTACGTCATTCTGTTGTGGAGTACGCGCGGCTGATGTTTGATGGGTTATGCCATTCTTTTCGCAATACTCAATGATGGTTTCATTTAGAAACTCCGTTCCACGATCTGATCTGATGGATATGATCTTCATCTCTTGTTGGTTCGATATCCGATCCATTAGCTTGGGCAGCTCATCTCGGGTTTCACTCTTGTGGCGCATGAAGATGGTCCACGTATATCTTGAGTAGTCATCAGTTACAACCAAAGTATATTCGTTTCCATTAATGCTTTTTAGTGTAACTGGCCCGAAGAGATCCATATGGATCAGCTGCAACACTCGGTCGGTTGAAGGAGTTGACTTCAACCGAAAGGAGGTTCTAGCGAGCTTTCCCAGCTGGCATGCACTGCACATGTGTGTTGTTGAAAACACTCGGTTAGGTATGCCTCTTGCATGTTCTTGTCTGGCAAGTCGGTTCATCGTCTTGAAATTCAGATGGTTGAGCCTTTTGTGCCACAGCCAGCTCACATCCGAACTGCTCTTTGACAACAAGCAAGTGTCAGGGAGGCTGCTGTTCCAGTCAGCGTAGTATACATTCCCTGTTGGAGATCGATTTCCCAACAATATCACCTGCTTTGATCCGACATCTTTAACTCTGCAACCCTGTGCATCAAACTTGACAGAGAACCCATTATCACAGAATTGACTGATGGAGAGCAGGTTATGCTTCAATCCATCAACAAAAGAAACATTAGAAATTGAAACATGATTGGTTTCAAGGGTACCGTAACCTCTGGTATAACCTTTTGAGTTATCACCAAAAGTAACTGATGGACCTTCTTTCTCCACGAAACTTCCAAGCAAATCCTTCAGATTTGTCATGTGTTTCGAGCATCCACTATCCATCACCCACATTGTTGTAGACGCCTTCTTCTTCCTCAGCTGTTTCTCCTGTACCTGCAAGGAGAAACTCGCTTAGGTCCCCAATTTCAGTTGGGTCCTGGAGGGTTAGAACCAATTCCCGCTGGAACCGTGCGTCGCTTTTCTCTGTACACTCGAATAGCCTTGGCATTCCAAATGATCTGCCCATTTTCATTAATTATAATAACATCCCGGTTATCCTTAGGCTTGTTGTTTGAAATGATGCTCTGTTTCTTGGGAGGAGTTGGATTTCTCCCATGTTGGGCTTTAGGAAGTGAGGCTTCCCCCTGTTTTGATGGCGATTCTTATCCTGTTGAGTTTGTCTGTGAGGTCGAACGGCTTTGTGGAATCTTCTTGGCTGATTCTGATTCCATTGCCTTGGCTGTTGACGATGGCTGTTCATGCACGGATGTTGATTCATGTTGTGGCATGAGTAACCATAGCTGTCGTAACTTTTCCACATAGGTTGACTCTGTTGGAACCTGTGATTGTTGTGGTGATGGAACCGTTGTTGATTATATCGGTTGAAGCTTGGTCGGTTCTGTTGGTTCCATCTCTGCTGTGGTTGGTTTGTTGGTCGGTTATCACGTCGGTTCTGAGCTTGGATATGTTGTCGATTTTGAGCTTGATTGTGACTCCGACGTCTCCGATTCCTCCGTTGAGTCTTGGAACATTCCCCCTCGGTTGTAGACTCCAGGAACTGTTTCGTTGGTGCTCTATCTGCAGCTCCTTTGCCTTTCTCAGCCGTAGTTACCTTTATCGGTTGTGAGGGTGTTTGTTCAGTTGCATACTCAACTGTGTTAGGTTTGGCAACCATGACTTCCTCAGCCCTGGTGAAGGTAGCTGGTGGAATTCCAGTGTCCTTTGCTACGTCGTATCCGAGTCCAGACACATCATCCGTTTGCCGTCTGTATTTGATGAGATTCTCGATGATCTCGGATGACTGATATAGTTTTGTCAGGTTGTCCTTCTCAGTTTGAAGATCCTTGAGAAGAACAACTATATGTTCGGTCTGGGCATCTGATGTCTTCATCAGCTGGTCGATCTGAGCCTCTTGCTTGTTCAACTGTTCGTTCAGTGCCTTGATCTGTTCCTTCAACTGTTCATCGGTTGAAGCCTCAGTTTGGTTGGCTGTACTCAGTTGACTTTTCAGCTGGTCAGTTTCTTCATCTTGTCTCTTGATCAGATCGTCCTTTTCGGTTAAGGAATCTTCAAGCTTGGCGAACTGGGCTTGAAGACTCTTAAATTCAACCGACTGCTGATGCACTGAGTTCTTGAAAATCATTCCAGGAGGGTTCCAACTCATCGTTCATAGATTCCTGCATGTTAGAAGTATTGGAAGAATTTAAGCGAGCAGGATTAGATTGTACCTCAATATCATCTTGGTCGGTTCCAAGTGCCATGAGGCATTGATCCGGACTGATGACTTTGTTGGTAGAGGTCAGATCTTCCTCATCTTCAGTGTCTGTGAAGATGTCCATATCGTCAGCTGCCTCTTCAGCTACCATGGCCTTATTCTTTGCAGTTTGCTTCGCCCTCAGTGCTTCTCTTTCCTTCTTTGAGAGGTCTGGGCAATCAGCTTTGAAGTGTCCTTCCTTGCCGCATTCGAAGCAACCATTGGTAACTGACTTCGAATTGTCTCGAGTTCGGTTTGATTTATAGAAACGTTTATATTTGCCGAACCGAGTATCCATATCGGCTAACTTCTTTGACAACGCTGCAATGTTCTGTTGCAGTTCTTCTCTGCTCGGCTCCTTTGCAGTCGTGTCAGCCGACCTAGTTGGCCTTGACGATCTCGACTTTGAGTAGTCAGCTCGGAGGGCAACTGACTTTGATGCTGAGTCGACGTCCTCAATTCTATTTGTCTGACTTGAGGGCTGCGACCTCCTTCTGTTGACCTTATACTCATTTCCTTTCAAGATTGAGAACAATCTTTCAGTTCCCATTTCACCTAGGTCAGCTCGGCTCTCGTGGATATTTGTGAAAGTATCCCACTCAGCCGGTAGAGCTTGCAACACTTTGAGGTTTATCTCTCTTAGAGTGTATTTTCCTTTCAAGATGGATTGGATTCTTCTGATGATGTCCATAAACCGGAGCTCTAGCTGATCTATAGTCTCATCAGGTCGCAGACTGAAATTGTCAAAATCTTGACATGCATGCGAGAACTTGTTTTCCTTTATCTCGTCGCTTCCTTCACTTAGCGAGGCCAGGATGTCCCACATCTCTTTTACGGTCTCACATTCCTCTATCCAGGGCAGATAATCTTGTCCAACCGTGGACATTATTGTGCTCTGAGCCCAGATATCCAGCTGGCTCACCTTGGCCTCCTCTGGAGTGTAGTCCTCTGGCTGTTTCTCCACATACTCCACCACTGCATCTCCATCGTTGGGATTTGTGGGAGTGCGAAGTATTCTGTCTCGTATGACGATTAGTCCAGATGTGAGAACTTGTTGCATCCTATGATGCTTGGACAAAAGGATCTTCTTCATTCGAGTTCTCCATGATGTATAGTTGACAACATAGAACATGACTGTGATCTTTTCCTTGACGTCCATCTGCACAAACAAAAACAGGACAACAAAAAAATGCGAGCAAGAATGCACTAGCGTGAAAAGATCTGTTCAGTGGACCAACACCAGTTAGGATTTTTCAGCTTTCGAAAAACTTAACACTTGAAAACAACTTCAACTGAGTAAAAGGACTCAGGTGGGATCTCACAGCTGAGTAAGCAAACTCAGCTGGAAGAGCGGTACTGTGCGGAATGTGGTGGAAAATAAACTCGTTAAAAACAACTCACGCAAATCAGCTCGGTTGGTCAAGAACCAAAACAGCTCGGTTGAAAAAGTGCAAAAGAGGTTTGAATGCTGGTTAGTCCGGTCAGTTAGAAATGCAATATGGACTGAAAAAAAATAAACACGACACACAAGATTTACGTGGTTCGGAGATAACTCCTAAGTCCATGGGGAGATGTGAGTCCACACACCTCAGTCCAAGTTCTTCTGGACAGAACCACTCAGCTTACGCGGGCTGAGTAACCGTTACAGTTTAGTTTCCGGGCACTAAACAGCCTAAGTCAAGTTTACGGGTACTTGATGACCTGACTACTCAATTACAGGAAGAGTAAGGTCCTAGCACACTTTTTAGGGTGTGAGAAAGGGTAGGATATCCAACTACAGCTCGATCAAGAATGAGAGCTGGATCTAAGGCTTGAACGAATAAATACTCAACCTAAGATAAAAAACAGTTTCGAATTCTAGGAACCCTCAGCTACTAATGTTCTCTCAAATTGGAACTCTCAGCTGCTGATGCTCTTAGATGATGATTTTGCAGATTTGCTTTGATTTCTCTCGAGAAAGCTTTTGAATTTTTAGTCGTCTATGTGTCTATCTGCATCTCCTGCTTCTCGAATGAGATGATGCCTCTATTTATAGGCGGAGAGAATCAACTAGCCGTTGGAGGAGCAGTTGATCTCTGATCGGTTGAAAGCGATGGCTTGTCTCTCATCTCTGCAGACTTTCCCGATATGGCATCTGTGCTCCTTTGCTTTCCATCTGAGACAGCCTTGTGTTGGGCCAGATGGGGTAATGACTGAACGGTCAGACCTTCATGTGACTTCCTTTTGAAATTAAAATCTTTGACATTCAACTTCGGTTTGTCGGTTGAAAGTCTTGACCTTCATCTGAGTGATCTTCAGCTGATGTTCCGATCTGTCGAGTTCTCAGCTGACTTTGAACTTCAAAACAGTTGAACTCCTTGTTCAGATTCTATAACTGAGGTTCTGAAACTGAACCCTCAGTTGTCTTCCACTTCTTTACTCAGTTGGGTTTGAACCCTCAGATGATTTCTTTTTCATCTGATGTTCTCTTCCTTTCAACTGTTTCTCATTTGATGAACGCTCAGTTGGTTTCCTTCAAATGATGTTCTGAAGACTTCCCCTTGTTTACATCAGAACAAATGAACTCTCAGTTGTCTTTCTTCACAACTGATGTTCTGTCTGAGTGACGCCTTGTTGCCATCTTCAGCTGGAGACCTGTAAAGATAAAAACTTTGCTCAAACAGCGAGCCTAAATTCTAACATTAGGTACTGGCAACATCTACTCGGTTGGGGTCAGCCGGTTTTGGAATTCATCAAAACTTATACTAATAAATTTCCCAACACACTCAGCTTACGCGGGCTGAGCAACCGTTACAGTTTAGTTTCCGGGCACTAAACAGCCTAAGTCAAGTTTGCGGGTACTTGACGACCTGACTACTCAATTACAGGAAGAGTAAGGTCCTAGCACACTTTTTAGGGTGTGAGAAAGGGTAGGATTTCCAACTACAGCTCGATCAAGAATGAGAGCTGGATCTAAGGCTTGAACGAATAAACACTCAACCTAAGATCAAAAACAGTTTCGAATTCTAGGAACCCTCAGCTACTAATGTTCTCTCAAATTGGAACTCTCAGCTGTTGATGCTCTTAGATGATGATGTTGCAGATTTGCTTTGATTTCTCTCGAGAAAGCTTTTGAATTTTTCGTCGTCTATGTGTCTATCTGCATGTCTGTGCTTCTCGAATGAGAGGATGCCTCTATTTATAGGCGGAGAGAATCAACTAGCCGTTGGAGGAGCAGTTGATCTCTGATCGGTTGAAAGCGATGGCTTGTCTCTCATCTCTGCAGACTTTCCCGATATGGCATCTGTGCTCTTCTGCTTTCCATCTGAGACAGCCTTGTGTTGGGCCAGATGGGGTAATGACTGAACGGTCAAACCCTCATGTGACTTCCTTTTGAAATTCAAATCTTTGACAGTCAACTTCGGTTTGTCGGTTGAAAGTCTTGACCTTCATCTGAGTGATCTTCAGCTGATGTTCCGATCTGTCGAGTTCTCAGGTGACTTTGAACTTCAAAACAGTTGAACTCCTTGTTCAAATTCTATAACTGAGGTTCTAAAACTGAACCCTCAGTTGTCTTCCACTTCTTTACTCAGTTGGGTTTGAACCCTCAGATGATTTCTTTTTCATCTGATGTTCTCTTCCTTTCAACTGTTTCTCATCTGATGAACGCTCAGTTGGTTTCCTTCAACTGATGTTCTGAAGACTTCCCCTTGTTTACATCTGAACAAATAAACTCTCAGTTGTCTTTCTTCACAACTGATGTTCTGTCTGAGTGACGCCTTGTTGCCATCTTCAGCTGGAGACCTGTAAAGATAAAATCTTAACTTTGCTCAAACAGTGAGCCTAAATTCTAACATTAGGTACTGACAACATCTACTCGGTTGGGGTCAGCCGGTTTTGGAATTCATCAAAACTTATACTAATAAATTTCCCAACAATTTCCCCCTTTTTGATGATGCCAAAACCACTTACAACTTGAAACCACTACTAATCTAAACCTCACTAACTTATCTAAAATCTTAGCTGAAATTCTAGACAGTCTATAAGATAAAACATCAAAGGGTTAGCACAGGTATAACATGGTATTTAAAAGACTTTGTGATTCAGAGCTTGGACAATGAGGGATTGTTCATCAAGGTGAATCTTATAACTGAATAGTTTTCATTACAACTGATTTTTACAAAAGATAGACTAAAAAAATCAAAAAATTACAACAGTTGCTAGAAAACTAACTGAGCTAGTATTGTAGCCCATACTTGCCAAAAATCCTTACAAAAATTTCCATCTTAGCAGGTGACTCCTTAGAGATGTCCACTCCATGCTCCTTGCAGACCTGCCTCGCTTCAGATGCAATCTTCTGACGGTTCGGGTTGCTGGAATCCGAGAGAAGAGGTGGCCGATAAGTAACCCTCTTGGGAACTGGAACAGTGTTCAAGTCCAGGTTGGCGTCAATCATGGCCCTCCTGAATTGACTGAACATGCCCGGGTCAACTGAGTGCAACTCAGTCAGCGCCTCTTTGAACGCTCTCCTTGGGTCGTCAGTTGCGTAAATCTTCCTGTAATAGAAGTCGTTCACGAACTCCTGCTTGAACATCTCCCAATCCTCATTCCACTCGGTCGGCATCCACTTGTCAGTATGTCTGAACTGACTCTCAACCTTGGACTTTAGAGGCAACCTTTGTTGCTTCAACCGAGCTTCCGCCTTTGATTGGATTCTGTTGATGCGGCTTCGGCTGTGGGAGGCAACGTTGCGGTCCAGGTTTTGAGAAACCTTCTTCACCTCAACCTCGAACTGGTTCACCCTCCTCGCCTGGCTGGCGGAAAACTTTCTGATCCAGCTCGGGTTCATGTAGTCCTTCTCCTCTACATCCATAGCCTTGGCCGCTGCAATGCACTCTTCGGTTGTTATCCCGTCGAGTTCAGAATCCAGCTCGGCTACGATCTCGGCTATGGAGCTGTAGGAAACTCCAATCTTCTTTGCCTGCTCCAAGTCCTTAGACATTTCGGCCCCACCGACTTCGGTTGTCTTGGCAGCAGCAGACTTCCTTCTCCTCAGCTGAGATTTGGATGGTTGAGCAGCTGGCACTCCTTCTTCTTGGGTCTCGTCTTCTTCCTGTGCTTTACCCTCCTTCTCCTTCTTTTCCCCCTTTTTGGCATCAGCAACAAGGCTTGCTACTGAACCGTCCAGAGAGTTGAGTTTGGCCTCGGTGGATTGAACACGGTTGAAGAGTTCATCGACCGCACACTCCAGTTCGATCTTCTTCGCCAGTTCGGAGTCCTGGCGCTCTTGTTCTGCCTTCTTCAAAACAGAGAGGTTGTCGTTGACCTCTGTCTGAAATGCAACGAACTCAGCCCAACGCGACTCGAACCGGGACTCCCATTCAGCATCCTGCGTCTGTTGGGACTTGGCCAGATTTGAGTCAGCCAAGGACTTGAAGACATTCACTTCCGACTTCAAGCCCAACAGAGTGGATTTCAGTTCCGACACGTCCTAACTGGTGGAGGAGGAGAGATCATTCATCTTCATCTTCAGCTCGGCATTCTCCTCCATCAGTTGTTGATACTTCACTTCTTGAGCTGCCAACTCCCTCAGCTGGTCATTGTGTTGGTGCTGGAGGTTGGCGTGCAGCTCGGTCCTCAGCTGGTTTACCCTCTCAGCCATTAGCTCGCAGATTTGTTCTGTTGAAGGAGCGAGCTGAGCAGCTGGAGAGGCTTGAGCAGACTGAGCTAGAGGCTCAGCTGTGACCATGGCTTGACGGTTTGCCAGGTACAGCTTCAGGTTTTCCTCCTCTTCTTTTGCGGCGGCGGCTGCTGCATCGACATCTTCAAGGAAGTCGGCTGATTTCACCAACATGCTGTCAAGGAAGTCGACACACTCCTTTTCAGCTGCCTCCCTTGTGTCCTTCCCTTCAGCCAGACTCTGGTCCAACCGTCTAGTGAGCAACGCGATCCGGTTGTTGTACGCCACCTCCAAGTTGGAATAGTTGAAGTAGGCTCGGATGCGGGACTCATCAGATTTCAGCCTGTCCCAGCTCAGTATACCCTGATCGTGTCTTCCTTGACATACCACTGGCTAAAGATCAGGTGGAACTGGTACAGTAGCTCGGTTCCCAGTGTGGCGAAGATGGGCATGTCGCAAGCCGCAGGGAATAGACCCAACAGCTTTTGAAAGCAGTAGGCCACCCTGCCTTCGTGCTCGTCAGCAACAGCCTGCAGGTCCTCCGCTTCATTGATCGGGGAGGGGGTGAGATTGTATGGTTCGGGTTCAAGAGGTTCATCGATGTTGGCCAAAGAGTCGGTCAAAACATCGGCATCGAGCTGAGAGCTCGGAATTTGGGATTTAGTTGGGGAAGAGGGTGGAATGGTTTCCTCAACATCGGCCGAAGGAGAGGTCACGATGTTGGCATCGAGCTGAGAGCTCGGAATTTCTGGCTCGGTTTGGGTAGAGAGAGCAAGAGGCTCTGGGGGCGGTACAGCATTTGCTCCAGCTGTGGGGGAGGTGGTAGCATCTTCGAGGTCCTCAGATGAGGAGGATGCATCCGACGTCTCCATGCCCTCAGCCTCATCAGCTCCGGGGCCTCGAGGTACGATCTCGAATGATGCGGCCTCAGCTGAGCGGCTGGATTCGGAACGCTCCTCAGCAGGTGTGGACTCGACCTGCGCTCCCTCCTCGTCTGGAGCTTGTTCCTCAGCTGGCTCCTCAGCTGGAACCTCAACTGGCTCATCAGCTGACTCGTCAGCTGGAACATCAGTTGGCTCATCAGCTGGCACCTCAGCTGCCTTCTTGATTGTCTTCTTGAACCTTACCCTTAACTTTTTCTGGGCAGGTTCATCAGTCGACTCCGTCTCAACGTCAGCTCGGCGACGTGAGGCTTTGGATTTTGTGGGGCGAGCAGCAGCTTGTTCTCCCTCAGCTGTTGACTCAGCTGGCCTTCCCGACTCCCTCTTGTCCTTGGGAGTGTAGACACTCCTCAGCACCTCCAGTGCGTTCTTGGCCGTCGGGAACAGCAACAGCTTCTTCAGCGGCGTCTCCTCGCAGTCAGCCCAGACGATGTTGCGGTCCTTTGTTGCGAGGAGGATGAGGGCGGAGATTTTGCAGCCGAAGTTGAGCGTGCCCTTCACACTCAGCAGCTTCTCTCCAGACTTAGTCGTAGTCTCAGAGATCTTCGACTTCTCCATCATCAACTGGTTCAGAAAATATTGGAACCAGTTGATTTGGTGTTGGTGCTCCAGGGCCAACAGCTGTTTCAACTTGGGTTGGCTGATGTCGCCGAACGCGCCACTGTATCCGAACACGACCTTCGACACGGCGTCGAACAGTAGGCGGTGTTCAGGCTTCAGCTTAGTCCTTTGCATGTTGCTCCTCAACCGCTCTGGCTCGATCAGAGCATCCTGTAGAAATTCATCCGCCTGTTCGTCGGTAATATTCTCCAGGAACTCGGTGGCGGTGTGGTTGATTGGTATGATGTATCGGAGGACATCGGACACGTCAATGGAGAAGGAGACACGACGTATTGTCCTTGCCGGAACATCCCTTTGTCGGCAGGACACCGTCGTAGAAACTCCCTCTGAACCGTCAAGGAGGCGAAGAAGATTGACGTAGAATTCTCCGACTTGACGCCTGAGCAAGTGAGAGGGACAGAGCTTGGCCCATTCCAGAAGTCCGTTCTCACGGAGAGTGTTGGCGAGAGGGGCTAGGACCGGCGACTCTAGATCCTCATCGGAGAGGATCTGCTCGAAGTGAATCTTCGATACTAACATATCGAACGACTCTTCATACGTTGTAGGCACGAGGGAAGGTCCGGATGATGCCATTCTTTTGCTTTTGGGTGCCATTAAATCACTGCAAAGGTAAAATATATAGGGGAGGAAGAAATCTATTTGCAGAAAAGGGTTAGGCAGAAAAACTGGAAGACGATGAATAGTATGATTGATAAACACGAATGAAGAAAGTAGGAGATATCTTCCTGATTTTTCGCCTTATATAGGTCTTTGACTTGGATGAGATCAACGGTTGGGATTAAATGGCGCGAATCCATCAATGGCTGGGATTACGCGACTGTTGACTATCTTTGACTCGACGTTTTGATCCGAGTTCCAACCAGCGCGTGAGAAGGTGTACAGTTTCATGTCAGCCCAGTCGTACTATAAAGTAGGCTATGGATGCTCAGCCGTACTTTACATTTAATATAACTGACTAGCACAGGAGTGTTTGAATTTATTTCAAACATTCTCATTTAAGAATATAACACCTTCAGTCATAAATGATACCTGCCAGCTGATGTCTGAATTAGCTGTGTTCATTAGTCGAGTTCCTCAGTTGCCGCATACCATCAGCTAACTCGAGTTCGTCTGTTCAGCTGACGTTTGACGTCTTCAGTTTGCAATCAGTATCTGATATTCCCCTTTCAGCTGAGCTTCCCCCTTCATCTGAGCTTCCCCCTTAAGTCGATATCCGATTCTTCAGCTCGGATAAATCCTTATCAGCTCGGATGACTCTTCTGCTCGGATGACTCTTCAGCTCGGATGAGTTTTTAGCTCGGATCCAAAAGTCCTAGAAGATCACACAGCATCTTGAACCGGGCTTCAGGAAGAGGTTTGGTGAGGATGTCAGCTCTCTGAATCTCAGTTGGGATCTTCTCCATGGACACATCCTTCTTCTCAATATGATCTCGGATGAAGTGATGACGAATATCGATATGCTTAGTCCGAGAGTGATGAACAAGGTTTAGAGAGATAGCTATGGCACTCGAGCTATCACAATGTATGGGAACCTGTCCAGTTGAGACTTCATAATCTCTCAGTTGCTACTTCAGCCACAATACTTGCATGCAACAGCTTCCGGCAGCCATGTACTCTGACTCGGTTGTCGAAGTAGCAACACACGCTTGTTTCTTGGAGAACCATGAAACCAGCTTGCTTCCCATGAACTGACAGTGTCCAGAAGTAGACTTTCTGTCCAACCGATCTCCTGCTAGGTCGGCATCTGAGTATCCAGTCAGCTGGATATTGTCATCAGTTGGGTACCACAATCCAACATTGACAATTCCCTTCAGATACTTAATGATGTTCTTTGCTGCCAACATGTGTGCTTCTCTTGGTTGGACTTGAAAACGAGCACACACTCCAACTGCGTATGAAATGTCTGGTCGGCTGGCAGTTAGGTAGAGCAGCGAACCGATGATCCCTCTATACTGGCTGGCATCAATGAGCTTTCCCTCAGCTCCTGGTTCGATCTTCCAGTTCGTGTTCATAGGGATCTTGGTTGTCTTACTTGTCTGCAATCCGAACTTGGTGATGAGCTCCCTTGTATATTTGGACTGGTTGATGAAAATCCCTTCAGGTGACTGCTTCACTTGTAATCCAAGGAAATAATTCATCTCGCCCATCATTGACATCTCGAACTTTTCCTTCATAAGATCGGAGAATTTCTTGCACAGCTCCTCCGACTTGGACCCGAAAATGATGTCATCGACATAAATTTGCACGACAAGTATATCTTCTCCAACTTTGATGGTGAACAGAGTTTTATCAACTGAACCTCGTTTGAACCCCGAGTCCAGAAGAAATCCACAAAGAGTGTCATACCATGCTCTTGGTGCTTGCTTTAGACCATAGATAGCTTTCTTCAGCTTGTACACTCTTCCATCTCCAGTCTCAAAACCAGGAGGTTGTTCAACATATACATCTTCTTTTATATCTCCATTGAGGAATGCACACTTCACATCCATCTGATATACTTTGAACTTGTGATGTGCGGCATAAGCTAGAAAGATCCGGATGGCTTCCAGCCTTGCAACTGGTGCAAAGGAATCTTCAAAGTCAATTCCTTCTTGTTGGCAGTATCCTTGAGCTACCAACCTTGCTTTATTCCTCACAATGAATCCAATGGCGTCTTTCTTGTTTTTGAAAATCCACTTTAGTCCAATCACCTTGACACCATTTGGTCTTTCTACCAACTCCCATACACAGTTGCGTAGAAACTCATTCAATTCTTCTTGCATGGCTGTTGTCCAGTGGACACAATTGAGAGCTTCCCCAACATTCTTCGGTTCTGGAACATCAACTACATAGCAAGAAATCATGGCAACATCTCCAGCTTGCTCGAACTCCTCTAGAACTGCCAATTCCTCAGCATATTGGGCATAAGTGTTGGATTCTTCCTCGGTTGATTCTGGATTTACAACTCTGCTCCGTGTGCGCACACCCTCGGTTGGATCTCCGATGATGTCGTTGGTGGAATGAACTTCATACCATCTTCGGTTGCGTCTTTCTTCTTCTTCCAACAGTGGCTGTTCAGACATCTGAGTTGGAGTCTTCAGAGCTGGTGATTGATCAGCTGTTGAGTCTGGATCCTCAACATTTACAATAGATTGAACTGAGTTCGGTTGGGCATCGGATGCTGATGCAGTTGGAGGGACATCAGCTGAAGTTCCCCCTAGGGACGAGCTGAGGTCTTCGCATTCATCTTCAGAGGAGTATGGGTCCTCATCCTCAGTTGCCCATACCAGTAGTTCAGCTCGGTTCTTTTCCCGAAGAGCTTGCGATCTGGTGAGAACTGGTAGAACAGCTGGATCCGCGTGTTGTTCCTTTACCTGTTCCCTGCACTCGAAGGTAGATTCATCAAAACTAACATGAGGTGTTATTTCCACAACACGAGAGCTGTTGTTGAAAACTCTATATGCCTTGATCCGAGCTGCATATCCAAGAAATATGCCCTTTGAAGCTTTGGTATCAAAAGTTTTCAACTGAATCTTCCCATTGTTGTGAATATAACACTTAGATCCAAAAACACGAAAATAAGAAATATCTGGCTTTCTGCGTCTCCACAGCTCGTAGGGCGTCTTTCCCAACCGCTTGGTGAGAAGAGATCGATTCTGTGTGTAGCATGCTGTGTTGATCGCTTCAGCCCAAAATCTCTTAGGTAGTGCTGAGCTCGCTAACATGGATGTGGTTGCATCCTTTAGAGTTCTATTTCTTCGCTCAGCTACGTCATTCTGTTGTGGAGTACGCGCGGCTGATGTTTGATGGGTTATGCCATTCTTTTCGCAATACTCAATGATGGTTTCATTTAGAAAATCCGTTCCACGATCTGATCTGATGGATATGATCTTCATCTCTTGTTGGTTCGATATCCGATCCATTAGCTTGGGCAGCTCATCTCGGGTTTCACTCTTGTGGCGCATGAAGATGGTCCACGTATATCTTGAGTAGTCATCAGTTACAACCAAAGTATATTCGTTTCCATTAATGCTTTTTAGTGTAACTGGCCCGAAGAGATCCATATGGATCAGCTGCAACACTCGGTCGGTTGAAGGAGTTGACTTCAACCGGAAGGAGGTTCTAGCGAGCTTTCCCAGCTGGCATGCACTGCACATGTGTGTTGTTGAAAACACTCGGTTAGGTATGCCTCTTGCATGTTCTTGTCTGGCAAGTCGGTTCATCGTCTTGAAATTCAGATGGTTGAGCCTTTTGTGCCACAGCCAGCTCACATCCGAACTGCTCTTTGACAACAAGCAAGTGTCAGGGAGGCTGCTGTTCCAGTCAGCGTAGTATACATTCCCTGTTGGAGATCGATTTCCCAACAATATCACCTGCTTTGATCCGACATCTTTAACTCTGCAACCCTGTGCATCAAACTTGACAGAGAACCCATTATCACAGAATTGGCTGATGGAGAGCAGGTTATGCTTCAATCCATCAACAAAAGAGACATTAGAAATTGAAACATGATTGGTTTCAAGGGTACCGTAACCTCTGGTATAACCTTTTGAGTTATCACCAAAAGTAACTGATGGACCTTCTTTCTCCACGAAACTTCCAAGCAAATCCTTCAGATTTGTCATGTGTTTCGAGCATCCACTATCCATCACCCACATTGTTGTAGACGTCTTCTTCTTCCTCAGCTGTTTCTCCTGTACCTGCAAGGAGAAACTCGCTTAGGTCCCCAATTTCAGTTAGGTCCTGGAGGGTTAGAACCAATTCCCGCTGGAACCGTGCGTCGTTTTTCTCTGTACACTCGAATAGCCTTGTCATTCCAAATGATCTGCCCATTTTCATCAATTATAACAACACCCCGGTTATCCTTAGGCTTGTTGTTTGAAATGATGCTCTGTTTCTTGGGAGGAATTGGATTTCTCCCATGTTGGGCTTTAGGAGGTGAGGCTTTCCCCCTGTTTTGATGGCGATTCTTATCCTGTTGAGTTTGTCTGTGAGGTCGGACGCCATTGTGGAATCTTCTTGGCTGATTCTGATTCCATTGCCTTGGCTGTTGACGATAGCTGTTCATGCCCGGATGTTGATTCATGTTGTGGCATGAGTAACCATAGCTGTCGTAACTTTTCCACATAGGTTGACTCTGTTGGAACCTCTGATTGTTGTGGTGATGGAACCGTTGTTGATTATGTCGGTTGAAGCTTGGTCGGTTCTGTTGGTTCCATCTCTGCTGTGGTTGGTTTGTTGGTCGGTTATCACGTCGGTTCTGAGCTTGGATATGTTGTCGATTTTGAGCTTGATTGCGACTCCGACGTGTCCGGTTCCTCCGTTGAGTCTTGGAACATTCCCCCTCGGTTGTAGACTCCAGGGACTGTTTCGTTGGTGCTCCATCTGCAGCTCCTTTGCCTTTCTCAGCCGGAGTTACCTTTATCGGTTGTGAGGGTGTTTGTTCAGTTGCATACTCAACTGTGTTAGGTTTGGCAACCATGACTTCCTCAGCCCTGGTGAAGGTAGCTGGTGGAATTCCAGTGTCCTTTGCCACGTCGTATCCGAGTCCAGACACATCATCCGTTTGCCGTCTGTATTTGATGAGATTCTCGATGATCTCGGATGACTGATATAGCTTTGTCAGGTTGTCCTTCTCAGTTTGAAGATCCTTGAGAAGAACAGCTATATGCTCGGTCTGGGCATCTGATGTCTTCATCAGCTGGTCGATCTGAGCCTCTTGCTTGTTCAACTGTTCGTTCTGTGCCTTGATCTGTTCCTTCAACTGTTCATCGGTTGAAGCCTCAGTGTGGTTGGCTGTACTCAGTTGACTTTTCAGCTGGTCAATTTCTTCAGCTTGTCTCTTGATCAGATCGTCCTTTTCGGTTAAGGAATCTTCAAGCTTGGCGAACTGGGCTTGAAGACTCTTAAACTCAACCGACTGCTGATGCAGTTCCTCACTGAGTTCTTGAAAATCATTCCAGGAGGGTTCCAACTCATCGTTCATAGATTCCTGCATGTTAGAAGTATTGGAAGAATTTAAGCGAGCAGGATTAGATTGTACCTCAATATCATCTTGGTCGGTTCCAAGTGCCATGAGGCATTGATCCGGACTGATGACTTTGTTGGTAGAGGTCAGGTCATCCTCATCTTCAGTGTCTGTGAAGATGTCCATATCGTCAGCTGCCTCTTCAGCTACCATGGCCTTATTCTTTGCAGTTTGCTTCGCCCTCAGTGCTTCTCTTTCCTTCTTTGAGAGGTCTGGGCAATCGGCTTTGAAGTGTCCTTCCTTGCCGCATTCGAAGCAACCATTGGTGACTGGCTTCGAACTGTCTCGAGTTCGGTTTGATTTATAGAAACGTTTAGATTTGCCGAACTGAGTATCCATATCGGCTAACTTCTTTGACAACGCTGCAATGTTCTGTTGCATTTCTTCTCTGCTCGGCTCCTTTGCAGTCGTGTCAGCCGACCTGGTTGGCCTTGACGATCTCGACTTTGAGTAGTCAGCTCGGAGGGTAACTGACTTTGATGCTGAGCCGACGTCCTCAATTCTATTTGTCTGACTTGAGGGCTGCGACCTCCTTCTGTTGACCTTATACTCATTTCCTTTCAAGATTGAGAACAATCTTTCAGTTCCCATTTCACCTAGGTCAGCTCGGCTCTCATGGATATTTGTGAAAGTATCCCACTCAGCCGGTAGAGCTTGCAACACTTTGAGGTTTATTTCTCTTAGAGTGTATTTTCCTTTCCGGATGGATTGGATTCTTTTGATGATGTCCATAAACCGGAGCTCTAGCTGATCTATAGTCTCATCAGGTCGCAGACTGAAATTGTTAAAATCTTGACATGCATGCGAGAACTTGTTTTCCTTTGTCTCGTCGTTTCCTTCACTTAGCGAGGCCAGGATGTCCCACATCTCTTTTGCGGTCTCACACTCCTCTATCCAGGGCAGATAATCTTGTCCAACCATGGACATTATTGTGCTCTGAGCCCAGATATCCAGCTGGCTCACCTTGGCCTCCTCCGGAGTGTAGTCCTCTGGCTGTTTCTCCACATACTCCACCACTGCATCTCCATCGTTGGGATTCGTGGGAGTGCGAAGTATTCTGTCTCGTATGACGATTGGTCCAGATGTGAGAACTTGTTGCATCCTATGATGCTTGGACAAAAGGATCTTCTTCATTCGAGTTCTCCATGATGTATAGTTGACAACAGAGAACATGACTGTGATCTTGTCCTTGACGTCCATCTGATGTTCTGAAGACTTCCCCTTGTTTACATCTGAACAAATGAACTCTCAGTTGTCTTTCTTCACAACTGATGTTCTGTCTGAGTGACGCCTTGTTGCCATCTTCAGCTGGAGACCTGTAAAGATAAAAACTTAACTTTGCTCAAACAGCGAGCCTAAATTCTAACATTAGGTACTGGCAACATCTACTCGGTTGGGGTCAGCCGATTTTGGAATTCATCTAAACTTATACTAATAAATTTCCCAACACACTCAGCTTACGCGGGCTGAGCAACCGTTACAGTTTAGTTTCCGGGCACTAAACAGCCTAAGTCAAGTTTGCGGGTACTTGACGACCTGACTACTCAATTACAGGAAGAGTAATGTCCTAGCACACTTTTTAGGGTGTGAGAAAGGGTAGGATTTCCAACTACAGCTCGATCAAGAATGAGAGTTGGATCTAAGGCTTGAACGAATAAACACTCAACCTAAGATCAAAAACAGTTTCGAATTCTAGGAACCCTCAGCTACTAATGTTCTCTCAAATTGGAACTCTCAGCTGCTGATGCTCTTAGATGATGATGTTGCAGATTTGCTTTGATTTCTCTCGAGAAAGCTCTTGAAGTTTTCGTCGTCTATGTGTCTATCTGCATGTCTGTGCTTCTCGAATGAGAGGATGCCTTTATTTATAGGCGGAGAGAATCAACTAGCCGTTGGAGGAGCAGTTGATCTCTGATCGGTTGAAAGCGATGGCTTGTCTCTCATCTCTGCAGACTTTCCCGATATGACATCTGTGCTCTTCTGCTTTCCATCTGAGACAGCCTTGTGTTGGGCCAGATGGGGTAATGACTGAACGGTCAAACCCTCATGTGACTTCCTTTTGAAATTCAAATCTTTGACAGTCAACTTCGGTTTGTCGGTTGAAAGTCTTGACCTTCATCTGAGTGATCTTCAGCTGATGTTCCGATCTGTCGAGTTCTCAACTGACTTTGAACTTCAAAACAGTTGAACTCCTTGTTCAGATTCTATAACTGAGGTTCTGAAACTGAACCCTCAGTTGTCTTCCACTTCTTTACTCAGTTGGGTTTGAACCCTCAGATGATTTCTTTTTCATCTGATGTTCTCTTCCTTTCAACTGTTTCTCATCTGATGAACGCTCAGTTGGTTTCCTTCAACTGATGTTCTGAAGACTTCCCCTTGTTTACATCTGAACAAATGAACTCTCAGTTGTCTTTCTTCACAACTGATGTTCTGTCTGAGTGACGCCTTGTTGCCATCTTCAGCTGGAGACCTGTAAAGATAAAATCTTAACTTTGCTCAAACAGTGAGCCTAAATTCTAACATTAGGTACTGGCAACATCTACTCGGTTAGGGTCAGCCGGTTTTGGAATTCATCAAAACTTATACTAATAAATTTCCCAACACTGTTGTTAACACAATGTGATGTTTTGTAGTAATTGGGGCACCAAATTCTAACAAGTGGTATCAGAGCCATGACTCGACCCACTGAGTTTTGGTCCTGAGTCCTGCTGATTGCTACATATTTGTTTTTTTTTTTTGTTCTTTCATTCTCTCAAGGAAGATCAATTAAGTTTTAACAAAGAGATCGATGAAACTACTTTGTTTTGTTGTATTTTGTTTCGATTTGAGTTTGGATCTAATAAGATCATGATACTCTCCATCAAGTTGTGTTGAAATATAATGTTGATAATCATAGGATGACTATGATTGTTATGAAGTTCAACACGTTGTGAATCGTTGCTGTGAATTCTTTCTGTTGCGCATGTTACCAACAATCTAGTATTGAAGAAAATGTACAGGAATCTCTTTGCTTATTCTAGAAAATTTAAATCTGTACTATGTTGAAGATGTTGGAGAAGTTATGCGGATGAATGGTCAACGATTGAGATGATGGGAGATCTCAATCTGGAATGCTTTTGTTGAGTGATGATTTCACTCTGAGCTAACGCAAGTTCAAGTTCAGTTGATGGCCACATTCATTTAGTGTTCATTCAGATGAAGTTTCAGACTAAAAATGCACAAAGAAGATGTTGAAGTTGAAACAATCTACGTCAATGATAATGTTGCTAACGTAGTATAGTCTCTAGATTATCAACATGTTCAACGTTGCTAATGCCTATTCCAACATCCACGACAAACTGCATCTTGAAGAAGTCGGAGTATTGTATTTTGTTATCAACACGTTATGTAACGTGCTAAGAAGTGATAACATGCTACTTCATAACAAGAGTAAGAGGCTGAGAAGATCATGTGCTGATACTGGAAGTTCTTTCCACAAAAGAAGATCATGAAGAGGGTCAACCGAAGAGCACAGTTGGAAATGTTGAAAGAAATTTTGCTCGTTGAACGAAGTTACATCTACTTTAAGTGGTGCACTATTTTGGTCAAACTAAATGATGTGGTTTGGAATCTAAAGCTTGAAAATTCCTATGTGTAAATGACTTTAGTAATGCTTCTATGGTTGTGAAAGAAGTTTATTTCTATATGTTTATGAAGTCGGATAAACTAAAATTACATTAGAATTAACGTCTGGAATTAAGACTAGATTTTATATGTGTTGTGATGGTTGTGCTTCTAAACATATTAAACCTCATTGTGCTAAGTACCTAAATGTTTTGTCTACTGACATTCCTCAGAATATATATATATATATATATATATATATATTATGGATAGAACATAATGTGTTGGTTCGTGATGTTACATGATGTTGTGTGTTTGAACTTGCAATGTTATCTATGTTGTTTTCGAAGCTAACATTACAGGTAACAAGCTCTTTAACAACATATACTTAAAGCTCACGACATGTTTTGAGTAATATCTTGCTAATTATGAACCAAGAGTTGATGGGAAAGTAATATTCTGAGAAAGTGCCAACAATTTATATGTTGGTAAGGGAGATAAACCATTAAGTCTTTTTCCCAAGAGAAGAATGTCCATGTAGGAGAAATGAAGGTACATTTTGATTGGTTTTAGCCAGTTGTGTAGCAATGACATGTTTTTCTTATCTCTAACACTTATGAAGTGTTTGACATTTTACACGATTATGTGTTGTTTGGTAGCAGATTATGTTATATATATTTGTTACAAACCTTTCAAGATAAACATTTGCTACGTAGATAAACTTGATGAAGTTAATATCTAGCATGAAAGGCTAAAATGTATGAACTTGAGATGATTTAAGAAACTTTTCTCAAGTGAAGCGGTCAGAAGTTTATCAAGCTTTCACAATTAAGGATGAATTTGTCTATGGTGCATGTCAGAATGGAAAACATGATCGCGTGTTACACCCGATGTTACCAACACAACTCTATCAGATATTATGAACTGCTTAATATGGATCTCATTGGACTTATTGAAGTAGAGAGTAATGAAGGGTTACGATGTGTTTCTCCATATTGTCAAAACTTGACTCATCATGGCCTGAAAGTTTGAGAATTCATTATTCTCTGATTTTATCTGTTGAGAGATATTACAGAAGTACAACATTGAAGACTCATCATCAAAATGGACTCGAAAACTTGCAAAAACTAAAGCTGTCAACACAGGATGAAGGTACCAACACTTGAAATCTGAAACTGCCAACATGATTTGATGATATCAATAGAATATGTCATGCGACAATTCGTGTATGCTCAACGCATGAAGCTATGTGAGCATTTGTTTGTTGCTATAACATTTCATCCGAAGTAATTTCATTGTTTTGGATGTTTTTACAACATCCTTATTATAATTGGAGCCGAGCTACTTGATTCTAGGAGCAACAAAAGGCTACTCTTCATTGTTCGAGCCTTGAAAGTGTACAACATGCGTACAAATCTGATTCAAGTCAATATCAAGTGTTTAATGACTCGACAAGCCTTCATGTTAGTGCTGATGTAGAAGATGTGTTTCGTTGCATGAAGAGTGACACATATAAAATGAGATGTTATCTCAACATATGATCTAACATCATATTCAACTCTAAAGTAACATGCATTGAAGTGAAGCAATCTTGAGGATGAAAATGTTGGAACAAATCTCTTTCAGCATTCAAAAGAGAGAGTTCTGCCAAGAAGAACTTGAGGAGATCCTTGAACTCAAATCCTCAGAGAAGCTTTTGAATAAGTCTCTGTATCATAAAGAAAGACTGAGCAGGAGATGTTACTGACAAAGAAAAGTATCAGTATGAGATGTTAGTGTGATGTGAGTGACAAGAAGAGCACCAATGGATAATGTTAGTTCGATGTTTCCGACATGAAGAATACCAGTTGATGATCAATGTTACTTGTATGAAGAATACTTGACGGGAATGTTAAGTTATTAACATGGTATCTTGATCAAGCAAGAAACAAACTGTGTTACTCCTTAATAGTCGAATCTGAGTCTTTTGCTGCTAGAAAATTGATGTGCATTGTTGCTATGTAATGTGAGGTATGTCTTATAATGTGTGATAATGTAATGCCCCGTAAAAATCCTTACGTTCTAAGAAGTTTTAAGTTAATTAATTAGTGGCTTTGCACGCCTAAGTTAAATTTTTTTTTAATTCTAAAAGCTAACGGTCGAATCCGTTACTAAAAATAATTTACAGAAGTCGGCTAGACGACTACCGTATTAAGGGTTAGCGCGTGCGAAAAGTTTTTAGCTCGTAAGCTTAGAACGAGAAACCGTTTAATTTTACGTTTTCAAATCGCGAATACGAACACGCCGAAAAAGTTTGTTTTTACGTTTTTCCGGACGAAACTTGGGCTTGTCGTTCCGAGTTTTTGTCAAAATAAATTTTAGAAATTTATTTTCTAATTAAGTTCATACGTTAGAATTTGTAAGTCAAATCGAATCACGACAATTTTTGTATCGAACAACGTCTTCGTCGTTCGTTTTTCCGTAACGTCGGATCGCGCCGGAAAAACCCGTAAAACCTCAAAAAAATCTGCATGGCAGTCGCCACCTCACCATGTTTAGGTGTTAACATGCATGTTAATACTCCCTAAGCTAATGACACCTAATTTACCTTTATGCATGTTCAAATCCTTCATCATTTCACACTTAGACAAAACAATTCTTTCTCTCTCTCTCCACTCTCTCTCTCTCGGCCACTCTCTCCATCTCTCCCTCAACTTCATCTTCTTCATCTCTTCAATCCTCCATTGAAGACTTCACCAAGAACTTGAAGAACTCACACAAACCATCCATCCATCCATTCAATTCAATAAGCTAGGGTTTCACGGCAGTTTTGCGACCCCTGCCGGAAACTGTAATAACTTCCGGCTCGTTTATCGGATTTGTGATCCGTAAATTGGAGCAGAAACTAGACTGCCTAAGCTTTCTAGTGGTACAGGGCTCACCCCCTGTTTCCAAGTCCTCTGTTCTGGACAGCCTCCAGAGTTACTGGACTGTGCAGTAGAAATTTCAGTTTCTTGTTTTCTAAGTTGTTTAGTTCACAACTTAGTTTCTTTTGATCGTTTAAACCGTTTTATCTAACGGATACCTTCTATCTGACCCTAGAGTCAAGGATCAGACCTTTAATGATGAAAACCAGTCGAGATCGTATCTTATATCTTATCTTTTCTTTAAAGAAGTAATAAACAAGAAATATTCATAAGTCGTGAAATGAGCTATAAATGAAAATCGCCTAAGTTGGTTCTTCCCAACTTAGTTTCTTAGAATCCTTAAAGTCGTTTTAAGACATCGACAACCTTCTCTACTGACCCGAGAGTCGAGTACGAGATCTTTCAAGTTCTAAACGAGATTGGTACGAGTCTCGTTTCCCGTAATGTAAAACGAATCTAGTAAGCGTGCAAATGCCAAAAGAATAAAATGACTAGAACTTTCTTCGATTCTCTTTCTTCGAGTATCTTTTACGAACCGTTTTTAAGTATATTTTATTTTACGATGAAGGAGGAAGCCAACTTTAGAGAAAGGACAGAAGATCTCAAGTTGGAAGCGTTTGTTTTAAGTTCTGTAAAATAAGGTGGGCTTTTATATACAAATAAAACGAGCAATGCTCGAAAAATCTTTCTTTATTGCTTTGATATCTGTGTTTTCAAAGTGATAATATGGCATGAACTGTTTTAAGTTTTTATGTGAGTTCTCTTGTACCTATCTGAGTTAACATTCGTGTTTTCCAGATTTCTGAGTTAACCTTCGGGTTTTCCAGACTTTTAGAGTTAGTCTATTCTTAGATTAACTAACGATCGGCTCTGAGTTAGCTGCTAAGTGCTTTCCAGAGTTAGTGCACTTTGTAACCTGTGGTGTATGTGATATCCTGTTGAGGGGTACCAGCCACGGTGAATTAGTAGTGGTCAAGATTGAACGTAACATTAGTCAGAAAATGCTCGCGCGAGCGATTTATGAGAAAAAGTCAGAAAATGTTTAGTAGACACGGATTCTTTCAATAAAACCCCGTGTGCTACACTTATGATATGCCATTTTATCAATATTTATAAGTATGTTTTCGGCATCGTGCCCACTAAGTACTTTTGTACTTAGCCCTGCATTGCTTTCTAAATGTGCAGGTTGAAGCGACGGTGAGCGGCGACGGTTGTTGTTGAGTTTAAGGATAAGATGCTAAGTAGAACTCTTCCGCTGTCAATCTCTGTATTTCTTTTGAGATGTATTTTGAACAACTTAGTAGTTTATGTCCGTACATTTGAACTAGGTTTCATCTTTTGTACTTATGTCGAGTAATCCTTAGGGATTAACTCTTTCTTTTCTATAATCAAGTCTTGTTCATAGTTTATCGATGTTTATCATGTATGTTTAGTCAGTTAGCCCCCTTCTTTCCCGCTTCTTTAATCCAACCCCAGTCGCACCCCGGCTTCTGCCGTCCCTCGGGATTTGGGGGCGTGACAGAGTGGTATCAGAGCAGTGTTCGTTTTCTGCTCTGCTTCTGAGTTATTCCTTCTAGTATAAGTTATTCTTTTAAGTGATACCACAGAGTGGTATCAGAGCAGTGTTCGTTTTCTGCTCTGCTTCTGAGTTATTCCTTCTAGTATAAGTTATTCTTTTAAGTGATACCACAGAGTGGTATCAGAGCAGTGTTCGTTTTCTGCTCTGTTTCTGAGTCATTCCTTCTAGTATAAGTTATTCTTTTAAGTGATACTACAGAGTGGTGTCAGAACGGGCTTCCTGCTCTAATTATGAGTCATTCCTTTTAGTATGAGTTAGTGTGAGTCATTCTTTCAAGTACGAGTCATTCTTTGAAGTAATATTATAAAGTGGTATTTGTATACAAGTCTTTCTTTGAGAAGTAATATAGAGTATTCGTTAGTACTCTATATCGAGTCTTCTTTCAAGTCATGAGACATGGTATTTGTATATACTCTGGATCAGAGTCGTCTTTCCAAGTATGAGATAAGAGTTAGACTATGATGTTAAGATTGAGAACGTAGAAGTCAACTCAACCGCCCGCTACGTCGACTCAACAAGAAAAAAATAAAAGAATTTTATAAGGAGATTTCTTTTAAATAAGAAAAGTTATGAGCAAGTATTCAGTGAAATTTGACAACGAGTGTGAGTTGTGTTTTAAAATGAGAATATTACAGAAGTATATTTTTATACTTACATGATTATGCGATAGTACAAGTACTATCTTATGTGAAAATATGTGCACAATGATTTTTCTTTTATGAAAAAGTATGCGGATACAAGAATATAGACGGATTTTAAGGGAACTTTCCCAGTTCAATGAGAACATAGACGTGAAACTTAAGAGCTTTCCGGTTCTTCGAGAACTTAGACGTTTTTAAGAAACGTTGTTCCGAAATGATTTCGAAAGGAGATCCCTAACGCGAGAAGGACTTCTTCGGATGAATGTCACGTGCGCTTAGTGACATGAATAAAGATTCGGCAAAGTCGAACTTGTCGTCTAAGAATTTCCTGCGAGGAAAAGAAATAAAATGAATAAAAATAATTCGATAGATCGTGTTAGTGAAAGAAGGGAGCGATTAAACGTTCGAGAAGCTGTCGGCTTCGAGTTAAGAAAGATATGAACGAGATGATAACTGGAACTTAGTTTTCCAGGAAGTTTTTCTTAAGTTATAATTCTTTTTCTTTTTATGGAATTAAATTCCATATCTCATCTTAAGCGACGACTACGATTAGTACGAATATCAAGATTCGTAAACGACAAATTTTTTTTGGGAACGGATGTTACTTTTGAATAGGTAACATGAACGAAGTAAAAATACTTTGTTTTAATAAGTGAAAACCGTTAAGAGTTAGTGAGTTAAGAAATAAGAGAAGTGGAAGAATTAAAAAGAATAATAATATGGTGAAACAAAAAGAATAAAAATAAAAATCTTTTGGGAATGTATAAATATATATATATATATATATATATATATATATATATGTTGTTGAGTGCAATTTCTTGAATTGCTAGAAGTCTTAATAAGTGGTTGGCTTAAGTGGTAATGTTACAATTGAATAAGGGTTATTCATTTGTAATTTATGTTTTCGTTAAGATAAGTTGTTTTTCCTACCTGTTACTGATCCGTCTTACCTTAAAACTTGTAGGATGACTTCCAGTAGTAGCACGGCTTCAGAGACCCAGTCCCCACCACAGCATACTTGTGCAGATCAGTTATTAGATAGGTATAGAGACTATGAGGCAAACCCGAGACATAACGTGGGACAGAGGATCAGTTACTTCTCGTCAGCTTATTATTCAGTCCGGCATACTATTCCAGCGAGTCAGGCTATACTTGACTTAGTTAGACACCTACCGGACGAGTGGCGCGGATGGGCGCACCGTGCAGCTTGGTACTACTTGGAGATTATCGGCAACGACACAGAGCCGACTGGCAACTATGCTGGATTTGCCTTGTGTGTGCACAGACGTTTCTTTGAGAGCAGGTATATGCTTTCCCTTCCTTTAGTACCACACATCCCCTACAGTCACTTTCCAGCCGGGACGGAGATTGAGGAGCTTGACGTAGACCCGGATATGTTAGAGTTGTTAGAGTTGCCACCTGACAATGTACTAGAGGAGCCTGAGGCTGAGTTAGAGCGTCCAGAGGAGGACGAGGAGACTGTTTCTGAGGCACCTACACCCACCGTGTTTACACTCGACGACGGTTCTACTTTGAGAGTGGAACAGCCACTCGAACTGGTTTATGGTTCGGAGATCGAGGAGGAGGATCCGGAAGAGGATCCGGAAGAGGATCCGGAGAAGGATCCGGAGGAGGACCCAGAGGAGGGTTGTTAGGATTTTGCAGACCTTGAAGTAGTTTTGGTTTCTTCTGCAGTTTAGTTAGGTAGTGTTTCATAGACATGGGCAAATATCAGTAGTAGTGATAGCTTTTGTCCTGTATAGAGTCGGATCAGTAACTAGTTAGTTTTGAAGTACTCTAACGGATACGAAATTTTTTATGAATCGTTTCCGTACTCTAGTAGATGCGGAGTGCAGTTTGTTAGTGCACCCAGTAAATAGTAGGCAGTCAACCTAGTTTAGACTAACAGTAGTCTAACCTTTTTGTATAAGTCCTCGTTAGAGGCAAAAGTAATATTCTTTTTGGATGTATATATTATATATATGACCTGTAAAGAGGGTTCTTAATCAAGTAAAAATTTCTTATGAATCGAGTAATAAAAAGATTAGAATGTTAAAATGAACTAGTGTAACGAAGAAATGAGCTTAACCCGAGGGTTAAAAGATTAATAAAATGATATCAAGCTAAGTCCGATATGTTGTCTCATAAATTTAACTAAGTCAAGAACGGGCTAGTAAGTGCTAAGCGTGATCAACAAAAGGAAACTAATGAGAGTTTTCAATTCTCCTTTAGACTAAAGAAAATGCCGCCAAGAAATATAAACAATAGGAGAGGTCGAAGACCTGGAAGGCCAAGAGGACGTAGTGGACGTCAGCCAGAAAATGACCAAGGACAGGAACATGAACAGAATACCACTCCATCCCCATCTCCACCCCCGTCACCATCACCACCACCTCCACCACAACCCCGTAGAAATATTGAGGATCTTTTCCTCAAAAGGAACCCTCCAATGTTTAATGGAACTGGAAGCCCTAGCGATGCTGAGCTATGGGTGAGGTCGACTGAGAAAATTTTTAAACTCCTCAAATGTACTGATGAGGAAAGAATGTTGTGTGTCGCTTTCCAAATAATGGGATCGGCAGATTATTGGTGGGAAGCAAGACATAAAGTGATATCTGCTGAACATCTGGCTCATTTTTCGTGGGAAGAATTTAAGGAAATTTTCTTTGATAAGTACGTCCCCAAGACGTATAGGGCACAGAAAGAGGCCGAATTTTATAATTTGAAGTAAGGAAAACTAACTGTGACGGAATATGACGTCAAGTTCTGCGAGTTGATGAGGTATGCGCCAACATTGGTCGACACTGAGGAGAAGTTATCAAAGAAATTTCAGGGAGGTTTACGTCATGAGTTGGGAATCGCTTTGGCTAGTCATGGAGGACTAGGTTATTCGGACATATTGGGAAGAGCACTGGAAATGGAGGCTGTCGTGCCTGAAGAGAAGAAGACTGTATCAACTGCGACAGCACCAGCGCAGAGTCAGAATCGAGATTACTACAACAACAACAACAGCAACTATCTGGGGAAGAGAAAATGGAATGGAGGAAGTAGCGGAGGCTACAGTCAGGGTTATAACAATCAAGGAGGGCAGAGAAGAGGTTATCAGCAACCTGCCAACAACAACAATAGTGGCAAAAGGCCGTGGCAGGGAAACAACCAATCAGGGTTGTCCATTCAAGGGAACAGGCAGAACTTGCCATGGAAGGGCAATAATCAGCTGAACCAGCCTCGAGGGCAACAAAAGAATTTTAACCAGGGAGCAAATAACCTAGGAAGGGTTACCATCCCTGTCTGCCCGAAATGCAACCGAGCCCATCCTGGAGTCTGCCAAATGGGTACCCCTAACTGTTTCAACTGTGGACAGAAGGGACATATGAAAAGGGACTGCCCTAAACTGCTTCAAGCAGTACCTCTCCGAGCAATCCAAGCACAACCGCAGCAGCCGCCTATGAACCAGCAGCAATTTCAACAGCATGCACAGCAGCAACAAAATGCGAGGGCATGCGCTATCAAACAAAGCGGTCAGCGCAAAGGAAAAGGCAATCTAGCAGGTATGGGAAAACTCCACAACATCCCTATTAAGATATTGTTTGATACTGGCGCATCGCATTCTTTCATTGCTGGCTCATGTGCCGATAACTTAGACATTAGACCTGTAAGAGCTGCACAATCTATGAGAGTAGCCACACCTTCAGGAGAGATCACTACTTCCATACATGTTTGCTCTAACTTAGAACTAGAAATTGGAACTCATAAAATTATAGCGAACAATCTAAATGTTATGATAATGTGGGACGTAGATATAATCCTAGGTATGGATTGGTTATCAGAAAATTACGCTACGATTCTCTGCAACGAGAGAAAAATTTCTTTTCAACCGCCGGGTAAAGAACCGACCGAATTCCACAGAATTTCAATGGGTAGAGGCGTACCAATTATAATAGCCCTTCAAGCCACGAAACTTATGAAGAAGAAAGGTACCACAGCATATCTTGTATATCTAGTCGGAGAACCAGGAGCCGAGAAGACCATTCAGGACGTAAAAGTCGTGAACGAATACGAAGATGTTTTTCCAGAAGTGCTACCAGGATTGCCACCTGATCGTCTTGTGGACTTCACGATCGATTTAGAACCAGGAGCAGCTCCTAAGTCTAAAGCCCCTTACAGAATGGCACCGAAGGAACTGGAAGAGCTCAAAATCCAGTTGCAGGAATTATTAGACCTTGGTTTTATCAGACCAAGTGTTTCACCTTGGGGAGCACGCGTGCTGTTTGTTAGAAAAAAGGACGGATCGATGAGAATGTGCATCGATTACCGAGAACTGAACAAGATCACTCTCAAGAACAAATATCCTTTGCCAAGGATCGAGGATCTGTTCGATCAACTTAAGGGTGCAGGAGTCTTTTCCAAGATAGATTTGAGATCAGGGTATCATCAGCTTAAGATTAAACCTGAAGATGTACCTAAGACCGCTTTTAGAACTCGATATGGCCATTACGAATTTTTAGTGATGCCATTTGGTTTGACCAACGCTCCAGCCGTATTCATGGACCTCATGAACAGAGTCTTCCACCCCTATTTGGACAAATTTGTTCTAGTATTCATTGACGACATCCTTATTTACTCTAAAAATGAAACGGAGCATGAGAAACATCTACGGATAGTGTTAGAAACACTAAGAGCTGAAAAACTCTATGCCAAATTCAGTAAATGCGAATTTTGGTTAAAAGAAGTGATGTTCCTTGGACACATAGTATCGACAGAAGGAATTAAGGTGGATCCAGCCAAAGTAGAAACAGTGCAAAACTGGAAAGCACCAACAAATCAGAATGAGATCAGAAGTTTCTTGGGATTAGCTAGTTATTACAGAAGGTTTATCGAGGGATTTTCTACAATCGCTCGCCCGATGACGCAGCTACTCAGGAAAGATACCAAGTTTAAGTGGACGGATGAGTGCGAGAAAAGTTTCCAAACTCTTAAGGAGAAGCTAACTACAGCGCCAGTGCTAGCACTTCCAGACGCAAATAAAGAATATGTAGTTTACACCGACGCATCGAAAAATGGATTAGGTTGTGTCTTGATGCAAGACGGACGAGTGATAGCTTATGCTTCACGACAACTTCGACCCCACGAAGTTGAGTACCCAACCCACGATTTAGAACTTGCAGCAGTAGTACATGCGTTAAAAATTTGGAGACACCATCTCTATGGTGTAAGAGTGGAGATATTCACCGATCACAAAAGCCTAAAGTACTTCTTCGAGCAAAAAGAACTGAACATGAGACAAAGACGATGGCTCGAATTAGTCAAGAATTATGACTGTAGAATTAACTATCATCCAGGAAAGGCTAATGTGGTAGCAGACGCATTGAGTCGCAAAGCCCCAACGAAGTTAGGATGTCTTTTCGTAGAAGAGGAAACTTTAGTACGAGAATTCGAGAAGATGGATATCTGAGTGCTTGACACGCCAGCAACGATAACAAGTCAAATAGCAGCACTTGAAGCTACACCAGATTTGAGAGAAAGAATCATTAGTGCTCAGAGAAAAGATGAGTCAATGGAAAAGTTAAGAGTAAGGATAAGGACAGATAAGCCAGAAGAATATTCGGAAGCTCCAGACAATGCAATACTTTACAAAAGCAGAATTTGTATTCCCGACAACAACAGCGAGTTGAAGAACGAAATCTTGAGTGAGGCTCACGACACACCTTACACAGCACATCCAGGAAGTACAAAAATGTACCAAGATTTGAGGAAAAACTTTTGGTGGAACGGAATGAAACGAGACGTTGCCTCGTTTATAGAAAGATGCCTAGCATGTCAACAAGTTAAGGCTTTACACCGACGACCGTATGGATTGCTACAACCGTTGGATGTCCCAGATTGGAAATGGGAAGGCATAGCTATGGACTTTGTCACAGGCTTGCCTAAGTCGAAAAAGGGAAACACAGCAATTTGGGTGATAATTGATAGACTTACGAAATCAGCTCACTTCTTGCCGATTAAGACTACATATGGATCAGAGAGACTAGCTCAGTTGTATGTAAAAGAGATTGTACGTCTGCATGGAATACCGAAGGTCATAATATCAGACAGAGATGCTAAGTTTACCTCGAGATTTTGGATTACAATGCAGAAAGAGCTGGGAACAGAGCTAAATTTTAGTACAGCCTTTCACCCACAGACAGATGGACAGTCAGAGAGAACGATTCAGATTTTGGTCGATATGTTAAGAACAGTAGTTTTGGACCGAGGCACAAATTGGGAAGAAATTCTACACTTAATTGAGTTTGCCTACAACAACAGCTATCAGGCCACAATAGGAATGGCACCGTTTGAGGCTTTGTATGGGAGAAAATGTAGATCACCGCTTTATTGGGACGAAGTAGGTGAGAGAAAGAACCTAGGTCCAGATGCGATTAACGAGATGATTGAGATAGTTCGACAGATTCGAGATAGAATGAAAGAGGCCCAGAGCCGACAGAAATCGTATGCAGACGACCGTCGAACCAACCTTAAGTTTGAAATAGGAGATAAAGTCTTTCTTAAGATATCCCCGACCAAAGGAATCCTTAGGTTCGGAGTTAAGGGTACATTAAGACCCAGATTTATAGGACCATATGAAATCCTCGAGAGAATAGGATCAGTCGCGTATAGATTGGCCTTACCGCCAAGTCTAGGAAGCGTTCATAACGTTTTTCACGTTTCTCAGTTGAGAAAATATGTTTACGATCCTAAACACGTTATTAATCAGCAAGACGTAACTCTTGAATCTGACCTAAGCTATGAAGAAAAGCCGATATCGATCTTAGATAGAAAAAATTCAAGAATTAAGAACCAAATCGATACCAATAGTTAAAGTGTTATGGAACTATCACGGGCAAGAAGAAGCCACGTGGGAACTCGAGGAGAAGATGAAGGAACGATATTCTCATCTTTTTGCAGAAGGTAAGCAAATTTCGGGACGAAATTTTTCATAAGGGGGGTGGGATGTAATGCCCCGTAAAAATCCTTACGTTCTAAGAAGTTTTAAGTTAATTAATTAGTGGCTTTGCACGCCTAAGTTGGAATTTTTTTTAATTCTAAAAGCTAACGGTCGAATCCGTTACTAAAAATAATTTACAGAAGTCGGCTAGACGACTACCGTATTAAGGGTTAGCGCGTGCGAAAAGTTTTTAGCTCGTAAGCTTAGAACGAGAAACCGTTTAATTTTACGTTTTCAAATCGCGAATACGAACACGCCGAAAAAGTTTGTTTTTACGTTTTTCCGGACTAAACTTGGGCTTGTCGTTCCGAGTTTTTGTCAAAATAAATTTTAGAAATTTATTTTCTAATTAAGTTCATACGTTAGAATTTGTAAGTCAAATCGAATCACGACAATTTTTGTATCGAACAACGTCTTCGTCGTTCGTTTTTCCGTAACGTCGGATCGCGCCGGAAAAACCCGTAAAACCTCAGAAAAATCTGCATGGCAGCCGCCACCTCACCATGTTTAGGTGTTAACATGCATGTTAATACTCCCTAAGCTAATGACACCTAATTTACCTTTATGCATGTTCAAATCCTTCATCATTTCACACTTAGACAAAACAATTCTTTCTCTCTCTCTCCACTCTCTCTCTCTCGGCCACTCTCTCCATCTCTCCCTCAACTTCATCTTTTTCATCTCTTCAATCCTCCATTGAAGACTTCACCAAGAACTTGAAGAACTCACACAAACCATCCATCCATCCATTCAATTCCATAACTTCCTTCATTAAATCTTAAGGTATTTTCATCCTCTACAACCCTATCCATTTAGATTTTCTTTTCTTCTCCTTTCCCTCATGTTCGAATTATTAAGGTATTGGAATGGAAGAAATGATCTTAGAATAATGTAATTGGATATGCTAGATATGATATTTATGGATTAAAAATGATCAAAAATAAGAAACCTAACATCTAGGTTAATGCAGAATTTTTTTGGAAAATTGTAGGATTTTTGTTTTTCTTCTTTTGTTTGTAAATTCATGCTTAGTAGAGGTTTAATTAGTGTATGAGATGAAAAGGGATTGAAAGCCCTATGTTATTATGAAATTTAGTTAGGGTTTGAAGTATGAAATTAGGGGTTTTTGCATGTTAGTTGTTTTTGGAATTGCAAGTGAATAATTAGTGATATAAGAGCATGTTTAGTATATAAATGTTATTAATTTAAAAAGAAAATCATCCCATAAACATATGTTCAAAACCAGAAATTTTAAAGTAGTTAGGAGTTTTCCACATGATCATTTAAAGTGATGATTTGTTGGTTGATTATTGTTACAAATCATGTTAATTGATAATAGGAATTAATTGGAAAATTTCTAAAGATGTTTAATGGAATGTAAGAGACAAGGATCACTATATAATCTGAGTTATAAAGATGTTAAGACATGTTAGCATGCATGAAAACGATTCCTATTAGACGTAGATTAACGTCGTAAAATTTGAACGAAAACCGACGACTTTTAAAGATCGCGTAAGAGACGAATATCTAGTTGTAACTAATAATCGGGAAGTCGGATGAAAATTTTAACTTGATATTATTGATTATAATGAAATTTGGAACATCTTTCTAGTTGACATCGTAAGCATCCGAGTTCATATAATATGGGTTAAAGTGATAATCGAGAACTAGAAAACGTTTGGAATTTCTTTGTTGGTATAGTACTTGATAGTTGAAATCCGACCTTAGAACGTCGTGCCTTTGAGCAAGTGAGAAGGAGTTTGTCACGTACGGTGGTACGTGATAACTGCCTTGAGAGTTCAGTTTCTAAAAAAGTTGAGTACGAAGATTTAAAACGAACCTAAAACGTTATACGGCGAACTTATCAATAAGCTAGGGTTTCACGGCAGTTTTACGGCCCCTGCCGGAAACTGTAATAACTTCCGGCTCGTTTATCGGATTTGTGATCCGTAAATTGGAGCAGAAACTAGACTTCCTAAGCTTTCTATTGGTACAGGGCTCACTCCCTGTTTCCAAGTCCTCTGTTCTGGACAGCCTCCAGAGTTACTGGACTGTGCAGTAGAAATTTCAGTTTCTTGTTTTCTAAGTTGTTTAGTTCACAACTTAGTTTCTTTTGATCGTTTAAACCGTTTTATCTAACGGATACCTTCTATCTGACCCTAGAGTCAAGGATCAGACCTTTAATGATGAAAACCAGTCGAGATCGTATCTTATATCTTATCTTTTCTTTAAAGAAGTAATAAACAAGAAATATTCATAAGTCGTGAAATAAGCTATAAATGAAAATCGCCTAAGTTGGTTCTTCCCAACTTAGTTTCTTATAATCCTTAAAGTCGTTTTAAGACATCGACAACCTTCTCTACTGACCCGAGAGTCGAGTACGAGATCTTTCAAGTTCTAAATGAGATTGGTACGAGTCTCGTTTCCCGTTAAGTAAAACGAATCTAGTAAGCGTGCAAATCCCAAAAGAATAAAATGACTAGAACTTTCTTCGATTCTCTTTCTTCGAGTATCTTTTACGAACCGTTTTTAAGTATATTTTATTTTACGATGAAGGAGAAAGCCAACTGTAGAGAAAGGACAGAAGATCTCAAGTTGGAAGCGTTTGTTTTAAGTTCTGTAAAATAAGGTGGGCTTTTATATACAAATAAAACGAGCAATGCTCGAAAAATCTTTCTTTATTGCTTTGATATCTGTGTTTTCAAAGTGATAATATGGCATGAACTGTTTTAAGTTTTTATGTGAGTTCTCTTGTACCTATCTGAGTCAACATTCGTGTTTTCCAGATTTCTGAGTTAACCTTCGGGTTTTCCAGAATTTTAGAGTTAGTCTATTCTTAGATTAACTAACGATCGGCTCTGAGTTAGCTGCTAAGTACTTTCCAGAGTTAGTGCACTTTGTAACCTGTGGTGTATGTGATATCCTATTGAGGGGTACCAGCCACGGTGAATTAGTAGTGGTCAAGATTGAACGTAACATTAGTCAGAAAATGCTCGCGCGAGCGATTTATGAGAAAAAGTCAGAAAATGTTTAGTAGACACGGATTCTTTCAATAAAACCCCGTGTGCTACACTTATGATATGCCATTTTATCAATATTTATAAGTATGTTTTCGGCATCGTGCCCACTAAGTACTTTTGTACTTAGCCTTGCATTGCTTTCTAAATGTGCAGGTTGAAGCGACGGTGAGCGGCGACTGTTGTTGTTGAGTTTAAGGATAAGATGCTTAGTAGAACTCTTCCGCTGTCAATCTCTGTATTTCTTTTGAGATGTATTTTGAACAACTCAGTAGTTTATGTCCGTACATTTGAACTAGGTTTCATCTTTTGTACTTATGTCGAGTAATCCTTAGGGATTAACTCTTTCTTTTCTATAATCAAGTCTTGTTCATAGTTTATCGATGTTTATCATGTATGTTTAGTCAGTTAGCCCCCTTCTTTCCCGCTTCTTTAATCTAACCCCAGTCGCACCCCGGCTTCTGCCGTCCCTCGGGATTTGGGGGCGTGACAGATAACATGAGTGAACTATAAATCTATATGATTTCGTTCACTACTCTCATATTAAGCACATTTGATTTTAGACACTATTTTTCTAAGAGGTTCAGTCAAGAAGAATATTGTGTGTCTAAAGTATGTACTCACAAAGAACCAAATTGCTGACATCTTAAATTTTCTTGTTCTTATCTTGAAAGAATGAATGTTGAAATTTATGTTGGCTCCATGTGTCGGAACCTATGTTGGTTTCTTAACTTGTTGATGTTAGTCAATAACTCATTGTTGATGTTAGTTGTTTCAACACAACGATTCTTCATGATGAAGTGTTTGCAAGAGTGTTAGAAGTGATTGTTCTAACATGATAAGATGTTGGCTGATGTGTTTGAAACATTATTTGAAGAATTTTCTGAAATTCTCTAAGAAAATCTTTGGCGTGAATATCAATCATGAACAACAAAGAAAGTGAAGATTTTCAAGTCTTTAAAACTTCTTCAACAACTTTGATACTCCAGAGTTTATTCTAAAGTTTGCAACCAATCACATATTTCTTAAATGTTGAAATTCCTCAACATACGTGTCTACAAAACTCTTCAGAATCTGTTATGAGAAATGTTTCTAACATGTTGCATGTTTTCAAGTGTCATTTTCCACTTCGATAGACGATGTTACCCTTGCCAAGGTTTCTCTTGACCTAAGCTTTCTAAAAAAAAAAACTTAGATACGTTGGAAGCCAAACATATGAATGTTATTGTGCCATGAAGAAGGTTGTGAAAACCAAACAAGTTATTCTCAGATTAATGAAGGAATTGAAATTAGTTTATCTGGAATTAACAAGAATTTCTAGAATCTGCGAATGTTGCTGAGAAGAAGATGACTGATGTTGGTAACACCAGTCAAAAGTACAAACCTTGTTGGTGAGTCTATTGGCGAATCAGCTTAAAGTCGAAGACTTGATTCAATCTTTTCAAAGAACAATTGAAAAGATCATCAATGTTGAAGAACATGAAGACGTCTAGGGCTGCAAAGGAAAGAAAATGGAAAGGAAAGTTCTGTACTAACATCTGCTCTTTCACCAACACCTTCTCATTTTGACAAAAGCTCTGCTAACATATTTAACTCAAAATTACGAGTGCAATGAGTCTCATATTTTTACATGTTATTATGATGATTCGATATCTTTAAGAATATGTGTTTGAATGGAAGCTTTTATGGTTTGAGAGTATGATGATATCATAATTCTTGAATTTTATACCCATTAGATGAAAGATGTTGGGATGTCTTGTTAACGGAAGAATGTCAGAATATATGATTATTCTACGCATTAATTCTCATTTTTGATTGGATGATGTTAGTCCATATGTTGTGATTGTGTACAACGTTTACTCTTTTATGTTTGATACGCTGATGTTATCTAACATTACTCGTTCAGTTTTAAGGTGAAACCAATATGATTGCATATCCAAGTGTCTTCTCATTTCTGAAGAAACAAGAGCTAAAAAAGATATCCAATGCTGGGACGATTGAAGAACCTGGAGCATTTCATGTGTGCAATAATATTGCTAACACTTGAAAGAATCCAAAATATCTCCAAACAACTTGGACGAAAAGAGAAAGTCAAATCTGACTTTGGCGAAATAGATGCAGAAGAGAAGCCTCTCGATGTTCAACTTGGTTCAGAAGATGAGGATAAGAAGCTGAATGAAGAAGATGTGCTTAAATAATGGTGAAGTTGAGCATGTTTTTAACAATAGAACATGTTACCAACAGTCCGTGAAAGCTATGTGATTGACACGTGATTTTTGATATGCAATGATGTATATCTTATTAATTATGATGAAGTTGTGTGTGTGATTATCACATATTTGATTTTCTTCATTTTGTTAATGTTTGATGTATTTATGATTAATACATATGTGGATCATTTTTTGATTGTTGTGTTTTTCACATCATGTTTACCTCGTTATTGTGTTGGTTAAAGTTTGTCTGCCAACACTAGTTAACAGTTTGAGATTGATTGATTACAAACAACTAAAAGATCTTGACCTTTTAATGATCTTCAATATTTTTATAGAGTTTTCAATAATTTCTCTAAAATTTTATTCGAGTACAATGCTTTGATTTAGGGGGAGATTTTATATGTTTAGAACTTCTCTGTGTTTATGAGAAGAAGTGTTTCCAACAATTTCTTCTTAATTTTTTTTGTACAGTTTTGAATGAAAATTAATGTGTTGAACACATCTTTTTTTTTTATTCTTGTTGATCTATTTGTGTTGGACAAAGTTTTCTTATGAACTTTGAAATGTGTTTGTTCACATTTTAAATTTCTATGTTATATTACTTTTGGTATGTTATTTTTATCATACCTTGTCATTTTATCGATGATGTTTAGATGTTACTAACTCCAGTAAAAGTAATGGAAGAAGATGTGACATCATCCTCTAGTACTGTTTCACAACACGGAGAATGACATTCACAACCATCAGCTCGTGGTGTCCATCCCGTCATAGGACTTATAACAGTTGATCCAAAGGAAGTGCAATGAACCTAGCAGATTTTGTGGAGTAGCAGCACACCAAAACATTACCAAACGCTTGTACGCCGCTGAAGCTTAATTCTAGCAATTCATTCCTTTAACAAAAAGGGGGAGTAGTAGGTGTTTCGGTGATGTTAAGTTCAATGTTCTTGCTACTATGTTACTGTTACTTGTCATTGTTGTTACTGAATGTTATTATGTTATTTTCATGTTGATGTTACTAATGTTAGGTCGAAGGATTTATCATTTTAATTCATTTTAATTGCGTTCGACGCAGTTTGTTTTTGTTGAATGAATGATTTGAATATGGCTTGACATATTTTGGTTTCATTTTTTGGTGTGTATAATCACATCTTAGAGTTTCAACTTTTACGTTGATATAGTCTTTCTGCTACTGTTGTGAAGTAACATCAATCCTAACACTTCTACTTTGTCAATAAGGTAAGGGTTGTATTGGAGAGTCAACTGATGTTTGGGTTCGATGAAGCTACGAAGCAGTATGTTGCTGATATGAATGTCTGTAAGCACTATGTTGCTGATATGAATGTCTGTGACGTTCTTATCTTGTATTAGCATATTTTTGTTAACATTATTCTTATAAGTTTAAGGGGGAGTCGGTGTCTCTCAGTTTCTTTTGAGTTTGTGTTACTAACATCATATTTGTTTTAGGGGGAGTTATGCTACTTCTTCTTCTTATTCGTTTTTTTTAGAGTTGTCTACTCATGATCCTGTACATATGTGAATATGTTAATTTCGTGTATATATGTAATTATTTTGTAAATATGTATATATGTAAATATCTCATTTAGGGGGAGCTTTTTATTTCTCTCTAAATACATTCATTTATTCTTTATTCTTTATTCTTTATTTTGTAAATAGTTTTTTTGGGGGAGGGTTTCCGTTTGCCCTCCATAATTCTTTTATTCGTTATTCTTTCTTTGAAGAGTTTTCTTTTGCTCTTCAAAGTTTTATCATCCTTCAATAAATTGAAGAGTTTCCTTTCACTCTTCAATATCTTTAATTGCTTTCAATAAAAATGAAGAGTTTCCTTTTGCTCTTCATTGTCTTTTAATTGCTTTTAATTGTTTCAAATAATATGGTAGTTTCCTTTTGCTCTCACTTCAGTTTTTATGCATTTTGCTTTTTTTTTTTAATTTTATTTTAAAGGAAATATTTTAGTGCAAGAAAAGATACATACACAATTAAGGGGGAGTTTGTTAGGTTTAAGATGTCTCGTGTTACTTTGACTGTTAGTAACATTTTTTACTAACATGTCTGGAGTCAGATTAAACCTTATAATAATTAATTAATTGTATAATATATGCTTTTCTTGTTGTATTCTTTTGCACGTTTTTAAGTGCTGATTAATAGCAGTTGAAGACGGTTATCATATTTAAAGGAGTGGAACGTGTAAGTGAAGACCAAGAAAGTTATGGACCATGGCATGAGGAGTTATGAGAAATAACCAACTTGTAACCGCCATTGACCACTCCATCTTTAACCCACTGAAATTAGTGAACCGCGACAGTTGGAGAGAGGGTGTGGATTAAACTGCTCATCAGATGGGAGGATATAAATATCGCAAGAGGTTCATTTCACGAGTGCGGATTTTGATCGAGAGAAACTCTCTGCAAATTTCAGTGTTAGCTGCTTCGCCATTCTGCCTACTGAGTGTTAGTAACATCGCAACCAACATCTGACATACGACAGCAGATTATGAAATCTGTTAAGTGTGAAAGGTTTGGATTGTAATGGAGCAAATCACGAAAGTAGGTAGTCTTATTCAGATGTTCTTATTCTTAGGCAGATTATAGGCTGTAAAGATATGTTCATCTTACATAGTAGATTAGTCTAGGATAGATTTAATCTTCTAAGGCATTCAACTCTTAAGTAGATCTTGCTGCGAAAGATTGGATGTTATTTCATTTTCTGTATTGTAATCGTTGGTTTCAATATAGTTTTTTAGTCGTAAGGCACCGGCAGGTTTAATCACCTGCCAAAAAGTATTTCATTGTGTTCTTTACTTATTCTGCTGCATGTTAGATCGAAAGTTATTCACATACAATCTGATGTTACTCTTTTGTTAACACACTGTGATGTTTTGTAGTAATTGGGGCACCGAATTCTAACACAATAGGTTGTCATGTATGTATTCTTGTACGGAATAAGTTGTCGTGTATGTGCTCGTCTATGTGTTTCATTGTGTGTGTGTCTGTGTGTTGTGTGTGTCTGCTATGAGTGTGTGTGTGTATGTGTTTCTGTGTGTGTGCTGTGAGTGTGTGTGTTCTGTGTGTATGTGTTTGTGTGTGTGTGTATGTTGTGTGCGTGTTTTGAGAGAGATGATAAAAAAAAATTGATAATTAAATGATTCGTGTATGTGGTTATGTATATTCGTGTATAAGATGATAGAATAATGATAAATAAGAGTAAGAGAGTAATTTTTTAATAATTTTGGTTAGTATTTATTTTTTAAAGATTAATGGTTAGAATTTATCTTTGTTTTTTTTTTTTTGAAATAGTTATTTTAACTTTTCGCCCAAAAATATATATATATATATATACCAGTAAATGGTGCAGCTCACAATTTTTTGTATGACAAAATTTCTTATCTGGGATGAGATACAGGGTGGATTCACATATAAATAACTAAAGGATAATATAATATAATATAATATAATATAATATAATATAATATAATCTATATTAAGTATAAAAGCTGAGTTTTGACAATATTTACAAAATTGCCATATTCCCGCTCAAAATTTGCTAGGGTATAGTATTTACAAAATTGCCACTCAGATAATCTACTTCTGCAATGTGTGCAAGTACAAAGTCTACCAAAATAATAGCTAAACTTCCACCTACCACACACCAATTTCACAGCATTTACAGATTACAATTACAAATCCAATGTGTAGTCATATCAACACCATACTTTCAAGCCATTCATTCTTTCAAATGTTAAGAGGGTCATACCTTATAGACCCATATTTTTTAAGAACTTTATTTTACTTCCTATATACCAAGGCTAACTAATCTGCAGCAAGAAAAATACTATTGTGGGAAATATTACCTCAAAAACCTGATTTCAAAAAAAAAAGAGAAATAGTATCCCCAAAAAGTTCTATAAATACCACTCGCTATCAAATACAAACACATTCACTCACTTCTACAAATAGCAAACAATTGCAATGTAAATTTTCATATGTTTTCTGCATTTTCAGATTTTTGAAATTTTTAAGTTCTACTTTTAGTTTCAATGTTTTGATACCAGCACATTTTATTTTTATTACAGAAATACCAGTTTTCTATTTTAAATTATCCTATTCTATTACATATTTTTCTTTTTAAGAAATTTACATATTACAACACTGAGTAATTCTGAATTTCTTCTTACGCAACCTTCTTCAAGTTCCTGCAAAACACAATGCCTCCCTATGTTAGCATGATAGATGATCTCACTCAAAACAAATCGATTCTGTCATAAAAATGAGATGCATTCGTGCTTACAAAATGCCATTCAATGGAAACTTCAATGATGTCATGAGCTTCGAATGCATTCTACATGATTTAGTGGTAAAAAAAAATAATTATGTTATTTCAATACACTGTATTCTGTTATTGTACCCTCTAGTTTTGCTAAATTTTTCCTTCATGTAGGGTCGCAAAATTCACATGTCTATCCCCCGTAACCTTGTGAGAACTCTTGGCCTAAGATAAAGAAAGGTCGGGTCTACTTGATTCACAATTTTATAGTGAAGCTGAATTAAATGAGGTTCAAAACACCAGATCATCTTTTCAGAATTACTGCATACCTTAAAACAGTTATTTGTGAGGCAAGTGGAAATCAATTTCCATCTCATATGTTTAACTTCAAGCCATTTGAGGCAGTTGTAGCAATTGAAAATGTGAACCATGAACCACTATTTGCTAATAGATTTTTTTTTTTGGATACGAGATACGTTTCTGGTGAGCTACTCGACCAGCCTGTGTAGTAAACTCCACCTGATGAAAATCGTCTACCAAATAAGAGAATCTCTTTGGTTTTGACATCTTTTACCCTGCAACCCTGTGCATCAAACTTCACAGAAAAACAACCATTATCGTAGAGTTGGCCTATGGAGAGCTGGTTATGCTCAATCTATTGACCAAGGAAACATTTTTAATAGTCACTAGATCAGTTTCGAATGTACCCGATCCTTTGGCTTTACCCTGGGAGTCGTCACCAAATGTAACAATTCCTCCCTCTCAAACTTGATGTCGGTGAGAAGATTCCTCTGGTGAGTCATGTGTCTGGAGCATCCGCTGTCCAATACCCAGACTGACTTTGCAGCTCTTCTTTTCCTCAATTCATCATGGTCCTGCAAAACACAAGAAGAACTTTAGGTACCCACACTCAGTTGGGTCCTGAGAAGTTAGTAACTTGAGTTTCCTCGATGATTCGAACTGAGGGATCAGCTCGAATCACTCTTCCTTCTTTATCCACATAGACTGTTGACTGAATGGGTGTGATAGCATGTGCAGTCCAATTTCTTGATGGATGATCATGTCTTTGTGGAGCACAGTATCGACTCTGCTAAGACGACAAATTTATTCGTGGTGTGAACTGTCTGGGAGAGAACCCAAACTGTCTAGTTCCTTGAGCATACCCAAACTATGGATAACTAGGACCATTAAACTGATCGCCATAGTTTCCATGTCTTTCATATGCTTGCTGGTAGTGATGAGGCACTGGGAATATCTGATGGTAGAAGTGAGGATTATCCCAGTTCGGATGTCTTTCATGATGATACTGAGTTGAGTGGTTGGGCTTGCGCTAGACTGATTCTACCTTGGCTGCGAAGGTCTCTCGCTCTGCGACCTCAGGGTCTGGACTTTCTTAACGATCTCCCAACATCCTTTGATGTACCAGCTTCATGCTCCTTAGGTTCTTCAAACTGAACCGTCTGTCTTTTATCCTTAGCAGAAGTCTCGACCATCTGAGGAATGACTGGAGTCTCTTGAACTGTGACTTTGATTGAGTTCAGTTGAACTTGAGGTGCCTCGGTCGGTGATTGACTTACCATGACGAACTGAGCTGACAGAGCTTCAGTGTCTGTCGCTGGGTTGTATCCAAGACCTTCAATGCATTTGGGAGGTCGTTGTGGCTTAACATGCTCTCTAGAGCTATGCTCGAGGCATGAAAGGATACTATCTTTTCTTGTGCAAACTTCAGCTCCATTTGCAACTGAGAGATGTATTCCGCCTAAGTCTGGTCATGTTGATCAAGTTGATGACCTGACTGTTGGTTGACTGAGCAACTTCTTCATTTAGTCTTTAGTTTTCCTCCACGAGCTTCTCTATATCTTGATCCTTCATGATTAGAGTTGTCAAATGGTGCGGGCTGACCCGGACCGACACGGCCCAAGCCCGTTTTGGGCCGGCCCAGGACCAGCCCGCTTGAGCAAATGGGTTGGTTGGGCTGGGCCTACACATTGAGGCGGGCTCCATCTGGGCTTATTTTCAAACCCAAGCCCGGACCAGGCCCAAGAACACTTCAAGCCCAAGACCAGGCCCAGACCAGGCCCACATAAAGCCCATTTCAATATTGTATTTTTTAAAATTAATAAATCATAATCCAGAGATTTTATTAAATAAAAAAGATACGAATCCAAAGAAAGAGTTTAATGAATCCATTTATATTATATTTTATAATAAAAAAATGATGAGGTAGAATCTAAAATCATGGGCGGCACACTTGTTGTAAACTTGTAATACCAATTAACAATGAAAAAAATCTGAACAATCCTATATAATCATCACCACCTTGAACATAGAGATTCTATTTCTTCAATTTGGTGGACAAGAAACCAGTACGAGTTATTTAATTCAAAGATAATCCACATCCTCAAACTACTCACCTATTTTTTAGGGAGTGACTCCGACTTAGCCAATGAAGGGAGGAAGCGACAACACTATGAGGGATGGTGGACTCTAATTAGATATAATAGGAATTGGTGTGGACAAGAGAAGGAAAAGAAAGTGGAAAACAAAATGAGAAATACAGTACATTGCAGAAGTAAGAAGAGGCGCTAATATGTATGTTTGGGACTGAATAGGGTTTACATCATTTATATTAAGCCCACCTCAAGCCCAGGCCCGCTCAAGCCCAGGCCCATTACTGAAATGTTCATGGGCCGTGCCGGGCTTCAATAATGTGAATAAGCCCAGCACAGGACCGGCCCACTTCAATTGTGGTCTTGGGCCAAGCTGGGCTTATACTCTGGTGGGTCAATGTGGGCCTGGTCCGGGCCGGGCCCGGTCGACCCAGTTGACAACTCTATTCATGATCAGCTCGTTGCTAATATAGTCAAACTCGACTTGAAGTTTTTTATACTGTGCAACTTGAGCAGTGCACAATCTACTCAGATGTTCGACCTCATCCCAAGACAGTTGGATATCTTCGTCTAATTCTCATGCACATTGGTTAACAGAAGAAATAATATGAGAGGGATGGAAAGAAGAGTTTACCTCGTCAGTTGACTCTTCCGAACCATGAAGTATTGGTCTTTTCTTGCTGAGCTTGATGGCGAGTCAGTTTTCTCTCCTTCTGACTCTGTGAATACGTCGGTATCATCGGCGTCATCCTCAACGATCATGGCCTTTGTTTTTGTAATGCCCCGTAAATTCCTTACGTTCTAAAAACTTTAAAGTTAATTAAATAAATGGCTTTGCACGCCTAAGTTTATAATTTTTAATTCTAAGGCTAAGAAAAAGTTTTAGTTCGTAAGCTTAGAACGAAAAACCGTTTAATTTTACGTTTACAAAATCGCAAATACGAACACGCCGGGAAAGTTTGTTTTTATGTTTTTCCGGACGAAACTCGGACTTGTCGTCCCGAGTTTTTGTCAAAATAAATTTTATAAATTTATTTTCTAATTGAGTTCATACGTTAGAATTTAAGGTCAAATCGAATCACGACGATGTTTTGTACCGAACAACGTTTTTCGTCGTTCGTTTTTCCGTAACGTCGGATCGCGCCGGAAAAACCCGTAACCCTCTTATTTTTTCTGCATGGCAGCCGACTTTTATTCTTTTTTTTATTTTTTTTTAGTTGGTTTGGTGGAGACATGCATGTATACATTAGCTAAGTAAATGACACCTAAACTACACTTTACACAATTTCAAACCTATCATCATTTCATCAACTTAGACAAAACAATTCTTTTCTCTCTCTCCCTATCTCTCTCTACCTCTCGGCTGCTCTCTCTCTAAATCTTCATCTTCTTCACCTTCATTTCCTTCATCCACCATTGAAGAACACCTCCAAGAACAAGAAGAGTTCTTACAAGTCATAATTCATCCATCAAACACCATACTTCTTTCTTTATTTTTCAAGGTATGATGATGATCTTTAATCCTATCCAATTCTTTTTCTTTTTCCCTTCTTTCCTTCATGTTCGAATTCTTTAAGGTTTGGGATGGATGTTTTGATCTTGAAATAGTGTAATTAGATATGCTAGATATGATAATTATGGATTAAAAATGAAGAAAAACAAGAACCTTATCTTTTGTGTCAATGCAGAAATTTTTGGGAAAATGATAGAATTTCTAATTTTCTTCTTTTGATCATGGATTCATGTTTAGTAGATGCTTAATTAGTGTTTGGAATGAAAAGGGATTGAAAGCCCTATGTTATTATGAAATTCAATTAAGGTTTGAATTATAAATTAGGGGGTTTTTGCATGTTAGTTGTTTTTGGAATTGCAAGTGATTAATAGTTGTGATAATAGTTTGATTAGTGAATAAATGATGTTAATTAGAGAAGAAAATCATCCCCTTAATATATGTTTAAAACCAGAAAATTATAAAGTAAATAAGGGTTTATACATATTTGATATTAAGTGATGATTTGTTAGTTGATTGTGTTGCAAATCATATTAGTTGATGATAGAAGTTAATTGGAAAATTTTCTAAAAATGTTTAATGGAATGTAAGAGACTAAAATCACCATATAAACTGAGTTATAATGATGATAAGATACGTTAGCATGCATGAAAATGGTTTATATTAGACGTAGATTAACGTCGTAAAATTTGAACGAAAACCGACGACTTTTAATAATCGCGTAAGAGACGAATATTTAGTTGTAACTAATAATCGGGAAGTCGGATGAAATTTCTAACTTGATATTATTATTTATAATGAAATTTAGAACATCTTTCCAGCTGACATCATAAGCATCCGAGTCGATATAATATGGGTTATAGTGATAATCGGGAACTAGAAAACGTTTGGAATTTCTTTGTTGGTATAGTACTTGATAGTCGAAATCCGACGTTAGAACGTCGTGCCTTTGAGCAAGTTGAGAAGGAGTTTGTCACGTACGGAGGTACGTGATGACTACTTTAAGAGTCCAGTTTCTAAAAAAGTTGAATACGAGAATTTAAAACGAACCTAAGACGTTATACGTCGAATTATTAATCAATTAGGGTTTTCCACGGCAGTTTTGCGACCCTCGCCGGAAACTGTTATAACTTCCAGCTCGTTTATCGGATTTGTGATCCGTAAATTGGAGCACGAACTAGACTTCCTAAGCTTTCTATTGGTACAGAGCTCACCCCCTGTTTCCAAATCCTTTGTTCTGGACAGCCTCCAGAGTTACTGGACTGTATAGTGATTTTTCAGTTTCTTGTTTTCTAAGTTGTTTAGTTCACAACTTAGCTTCTTTCAATCGTTTAAGCCATTTTTATCTATCGAACATCTACCTACTGACCCTAAAGTCAAGTACAAGACCTCTAGTGATGGAGACCAGTCGAGACCTTATATCTTATCTTTTCTTTAAAGAAGTAATAAACGAGAACTTTCATAAGTCGTGAAATGAGCTATAAAGTAAATCGCCTAAGTTGATCCTTTCCAACTTAGTTTCTTTTAATCTTTAAAGTCGTATTAGGATATCGACTACCATCTCTACTGACCCGAGAGTCGAGTGTGAGATCTTCCAAGTTCTAACGAGATTGATACGAGTCTCGTTTCCCGTTTAAGTAAAACGAATTAATTAAGCGTGCAAATGCCTAAAGAATGAAACAACTTAAACCTTCTTCGATTCTTTTTAATCGATTATCGTTACGACCCGTTCTTAAGTATATTTATTTTACGATGAAGGAGGAAGCCAACTGTAAAGAAAGGACTAAAGATCCGAAGTTGGAAGCGTTTGCTTTAAGTTCTGTATTTATAAGGTGGGCTTTTATCTATATCAAATAAAATGTGGGTTTTTCCACAACTCGAAAGTATTATTTATCGCTTTGATAATTGTGTTTTCAAAGTGATAATCTTGGCATAAACTGTTTCAACTGCTTTATGTGAGTTCTCTTGTACCTATCTGAGTTAACATTCGTGTTTTCTAGATTTCTGAGTTAACCTTCGGGTTTTCCAGACTTTTAGAGTTAGTCTACTTTAGATTAACTAACGATCGGCTCTGAGTTAGCTGCTAAGTGCTTTCCAGAGTTAGTGCACTTTGTAACCTGTGGTGTATGTGGTATCCTGTTAAGGGGTAACCAGCCACGGTGAATTAGTAGAGATCAAGATTGAACATAGCATACCTGAAAATACTCGGCCGAGTGATTTATGAGAAAAAGTCAGAAAATGTTTAGTAGGCACGGGCCTTTTCAACAAAACCCCGATGCGCTACGGTTATAATATGCCATTTTATCAATATTTATAAGTATGTTTTCGGCATCGTGCCCACTAAGTACGTTTGTACTTAGCCCTGCATTGCTTTCTAAATGTGCAGGTTGAAGCGACGGTGAGCGGCGACGGTTGATGTTGAGTTGAAAGATAGGTTGCTTTAGTTAGAACTCTTCCGCTGCAGAACTCTAAACCTTTTGGGATGTACACTTTGAACAATTCTCAGTAGTCTAAGTCTGTAATTATGAACTTAGCTTCTTTTGTACTTTTGTCGAGTAATCCTTAGGGATTAACTCTTTCTTAACTATATTAAAGTCTTGTTCATGGTTTAATGATGTCTTTTCATGTATGTTTAGTCAGTTAGCCCCCTTCTTCCCCGCTTCTTTAATCCAACCCCAGTCGCACCCCGGCTTCTGCCGTCCCTCGGGATTTGGGGCTGTGACAGAGTGGTATCAGAGCAGTGTTCGTTTTCTGCTCTGCTTCTGAGTCAATCTTCTAGTATGAGTTAGTGTGAGTCATTCTTTCTTAGTATGAGTCATTCCTTCTAGTAATATCACAAGAGTGATATATATATATATATACAAGTCTTCCTTCGAGTAATAATATAGAGTATTCATTTATACTCTATATTGAGTCTTCTTTCAAGTCGTAAGACACGGTATTTGTGTATACTCTGGATTAGAGTCATCTTTCAAGTATAAGATAAGAGTTAAATTATAAAGCTAAGATTGAGAACATAGAAGTCAACTCAAACCGCCCGCTACGTCGACTCAACAAGGAAAAGGAAAGAATTTTAATAATATGATTTCTTTTAACAAGAAATTCTATGAACAAGTATGCAAATGAGATTAAGAATGAGAATGAGTTGTGTTCCGAAATTAAGAATTTTATGGAAGTAAAATTTTTATACTTTATGAGATTGAGTGATAGTACAAGTACTATCCTATGTGATTATGTGATAGCACTAGTGCTATGTTATGTGAAATTATTTGTGAAATAATTTCTTTTGTTTGAAAATATTTTTGATGCACAAGAATTTAGAAGGATTTTAAGGAATTTTCCCGGTTCAATGAGAACGTAGACTTGAAACCTAAGAACTTTCCGGTTCTTCGAAAACTTAGACGTTTTTAAGAAACGTTATTTCAAATGATTTCGAAAGGAGATCCCTAACGCGAGAAGGACTTCCTCTGATGAATGTCACGTGCGCTTAGTGACATGAATAAAGACTCGGCAAAGTCGATCTTTATTTTACAACCCGATAAGAATTTCCTTCGAGGGAAATGAAATAAATAATGTTAAAATAAAGTAAATATGTACGAAAGGAACGAAAGAAACATATAGACGTGTGAGAAAAACGTGACTTCAAATTATTCGAGAAAAGGTTGAAACAAGAAGGATAAATTGAAATAAACGGAAGAGCCGAATGTTACCTTAGTTGTAAGGGCATGAACAAAGTCCCTTGGAGATGGCTTTGTTTTACTTATTAGGAGCCGTCCAAGTATTCGAATAGCTTAAAATGGTATTTTCCTCTAGAAGATTAAGTATTCCGAGCTAAATTGGAGAATTTCCAAAGATTTCTTTTAAAAAGTAGTTGTGTGTGCAATTCGAGAAATTGCTGCTCGATTTAGAAAAGTAAAATCTGTATGAAGTAATCAATAGAGCGAGACAGAAGTTCCATGTGATTGAGGGACTGTTATGTGGACCTGATCAACCCACATAATAAGAAACTCAGTAATATGGGTCTTATGCCCTGCTAGTAAAACCTTTTTAGTATGATATAAGTGGTTTAAAGAAACGAATATTACTTACGTATAAGTATCTTATAACGACGTCGTTCCTTTTCTTTTCGTTTCTTTTTATAGTGCTCGCCTCGTTCGAACCTTGCGAAGAGAATTGTTTTACTATTAGGAGTCAAGCACGACGCTTGATTAAATTTTCCAACGACCGCTCGTTTTTAGCATTGACAAATAGAACTTGTTCTAAATAGTTATTCTCAGGATATATTCCTTTTCTCCATTGGAATTTATATATATATATACTTCGTCCTTGAACAAAGAATACGACATGTATGAGTATTATGATTAGTAAACGACAAAGTCTTTTGTAAATGAATGTTGCTTTCGCATAAGTAACATGAACAAAGTATACGTGCTTTGTTTTAAAGAATCGATAAGAATTTTTTTTTTCTTGAGAAAGAGATAAAGGATTAATGAAAGAAAGTAAGGAATTAAAGTAAGAAATTAAAAGAATGAGATAAGAAATGAGAATAAAACCTTGAAATTTTGTTTCTATATATTGTGAGTACGAGAGCAATTTTCTGTAAAATTGCTAAATGTCTAAAGATAAGTTGTCAGATTAAGTGTGGCAATATTACAATTGAATAAGGAGTATTCATTTTGTAATTTAAGATTTTCCGTAAGATAAGGTACCATCTTACCGTTACTGATCCGTGTTTCTTAAAACACTTTGTAGGATGACTTCCAGTAGTGACACGACTTCAGAGAATCAATCCCCGCCATAGCGTACTTGGGCAGATCAGTTATTAGATAGGTATAGAGATTATGACGACGTAGGACAAAGGATTAGTTACTTCTCGTCAGTTTATTATCCAGTCCGGCATACTATTCCAGAGAGTCAGGCTATACTTGACTTGGTTAGTCGTCTACCAGAGGAATGGCATGGTTGGGCACACGACACGGCATGGTACTACCTTGGGATGTTTGACAACGATATAGAGCCAACAGGTAATTACAATGGATTCGCTTTAGAGGTGCACAGGCGTTTCTTCGAGAGCAGACATATAGCATCATACCCAGTTCAGGCGCATCCTCCCTATACTCATTTTCCGGCAGATTCAGAGTCAGAGCACGATGAGATAGGTCCAGAGATGATTGCACAGTTGGAGATCCCTTCAGTGATGGTACCCAATGAGGGCATAAGGGAATTGGCTACAGAGACAGCGGATGGCCTAGGGTTACCCGCTCCTTTTCAGCATGAGCCTTCTATGAGAGTGCAAGGACCATTTCAGTCAGGACCAGAGTATTTAGACACGGCCGCCCTATTACAGTTTCCATTATCTTACAGATCCCTTGATGAGATTTGTGCGGAGTTGGCCAGGGTTCGGGCTGAGTTTGAGGCAGGACCGTCCAGGGTCCATTCCAGAGAGGAGTACGAGTCCGGTTTACTTCCCGACCACTTGCTGCCTCTGAAGAAGCGGGCATTAGTGACCTGCTGGGACTACCCGGTTTCAGATTCAGAGATGACAGTTTCAGATGTGCCCGCACCACCATCACTTACACTTGCGGATGGCACTACTTTGAGAGTTGACGAGGCACTTAAATTTGCTTTCGGTTCACAGTCAGACGATGAGGACCCGGATGAGGATCCGGAAGAGGACACTGATGAGGATTCGGATGAGAATCCGGATAAGAACCCCGAGGAGGGTTAAGCCATGGTGGGCATTAGTGACTCGACCGTAGTTTGTTAAGCTAGGCGTCAGAGACGCATAGTAGCATAGTAGCCTTTAGTTGTACATAGTCGAATCAGTAACTAGATAGTTTTGTAGTACTCCAACGGATATAAATATTTTATGAATCGTTCCCGTTCTAGTACTTTCAGTAGTACGGTAATGCAATATGTTAGTGCATTCTGTACACATAGGCAGTTAGTCTAATTTAGACTCGTTTCCTTGTTAAAAGGCACAACTAACATAATCTTTTGATGTATATATATAATATACATGACCCATTAGAGGGTTTTAGTCACAAGAAGTTTCATATGAATCGTATAACTAAACCAGAATATTAAACAAAACTCGTGTAACGGGAGTTTAATTTAACCTTGAGGTTAAAAGTTGAGAGAAATAGAGTCAAAGTTATTTTTGTTATTCTTGTTTATGTGAAAGTATTAAGTGGGGAAAGAAAAGGGTTAGTGAGAAAATGAAGGCTTAGAAACAAGTGCTAATAAGAAAAAAAAAAAAAAAAATTCTTACAATCTTAAAAATGTCGCAGAGAGGTGTTAACGATCGAAGAGGACCTGATAGTCCTAGAGAGTCTGATAAAGGTCAAGAACAACGTATAAGAGAGGAAAGAAAAAAACACCCAAAAACCTTTTCACTTCCCCTATCTCCTCAACGTCATAGCATTGAGGATTTATTCTTCGGAAGCAAACCACCATATTTCGATGGATCTAGTAATCCGAGTGAGGCCAAGCAATGGATACATACTATAGAGAGAATTTTTGAACCAATTAGACTTAGTGATGAAGAGCGCCTAGCATGCGCTGGGTATCAGCTAACCGGACCAGCATAATATTGGTGGAAAACTAGACAGAGACTTATGCCTGTAGAACAAGCGGCTCTAACCACCTGGAATGATTTTAAGAAGGCACATTATGAAAAGTATGTAACCGACCAAGTCGAGACTGAGGAGGAAATAGCAAGAAAGCTTCAGGGAGAACTTAAATATGATCTGGGAATAGCAGTAGCTAGACAGGGAGGATTGAGTTATGCTGAACTACTAGAACGAGTCCGAGAAATAGAGGCAGTAGTGCCTAGTAAGGAAAAGATAGTATTGCCCACATCGGCACCAAACCAGACCTCAACCTAAAATTTTCCCAACAAGAAGGTTAACCATAAGGGAAAAAGGAAATGGGAAGGAAGTAGTAGTAATTGTTACCAATGCCACAACAGTCAAGGGAAACAGAATAGCGCTCGGCAGGGTTTCCACCAACCAGGAAAAGGAAGTAACTATGGAAAGAAAGTAAGACAAAAGAATAATCCACAGAGTAATGAACAATCCGGTCAAGGCAAGAGAAACCATCTACTAGGACAACTGCAAGGGCAGCCAAGGAACGATTAACCAAGGAAAAATCACTACTCCCGATTATCCTAAGTGTAATAAGGAATACCCTGGTGTTTGTTTAGCAAAAACTAGTGTTTGCTTCAACTGTGGACGTAAGGGGCATGTTAAGAGGGATTGTCCTGAGCCGTGGCAAGCAGTAGAACATAAACGAGAATTTTCTACTTGTTCTAGATGTGGTAAGAAGCATGAGGGTGCGTGTTTGGCAAACACGGATAAATGTTTTAATTGTGGGCAGACGGGGCATATAAGGAAGAGTTGTCCGACGCTGCTCCGGACGGCAAAACCAAATCAGTACGGCCAGTTTCAACCATCAAATACCATTCAAGTCCAGTCACAACCACAAATGATGCAATCACAACAGAATGTGAACGCATACAAGATTAGGCAGGAGAGACTTAATGAAGGAAAGGGAAATCTGGCGGATATTGGACGAACCTTATAAATTACCCTGCCATAAATTTTTGCTTCGTTTTAGAACCTTACATTCGGGTATAATTAGTACCTAATAACCTTTAGGAGTAGAACTAGGACGCTCTAATTGTGAAATTGGAACAATTACGCTTTAGGAAGTATTGATGACCTCAGAGAGTTAACCCCTTAATTTCATTAAACAATCGATTGGGAAGTAATAAAATGCACTATATATATAAATGTAGGAAAAGACTAGTTGTTTGAGAATTACCATGATTCTCAACAACGAGAGAAAAATCTCTTTTAAAAAAAAAAATATCCCAAATAGAGAATCTACAGAATTATATGAAATATTATCTGATTTATCACTAGAATGACGCGTAGGTTTCACGATCGACTTAGAACTACAAGTAGCTCCCAAATTAAAGGTTTTATGTAGAATGGTATCAAAGGAGTTAGAGGAGCTTAAGATCCAACTGCAAGAGTTGTTAGATGACGATTTCTTTAGACAAACGTTTTCACCATGGAAAATATTTTAGATGTTCATCATCAAAGAAAGATGATTCTGCAAGAAGGTATATAGGCTGTCAAAAGTTAAATAGAGATAACCCTTAAGAGTAAGTATCCTTTAACGAGAATAGAAGACCCCTGATACACTTAAAAAGGGAACAAGTACAATTGTGAGGATAGACTTAAGGTCTAAGCATTTTTTTTTTGTTAAATGATAAACTGGTGATATGCCCAAAAATTTTCTTTCAAACCAGATAAAACTACTACAAATACTTAGTTATGCCGTTAGTTGGCTAGTGCTCCGTAGTATTCATGAACCACATGAATAGAATTTTTCCACCTAAACTTAGAAAAGAATTCATTTTAGTATTTATCAACGACAATTTCAGTTACCCTAAGAGTGAGGATGAACACAAAGAACACATACGAATAATACTAGAAATACTTAGAGTCGAGAAACTAGATGCCAAGTTCAGAAGAGCAAGTTCAAGTGAAGAAGAAATAATTCTTGGACATATAGTGTCGACAAAAGATGTTAAGACAGATTCATGCCAAGGTAGAGGCAGTACTCAAATGATAAATCGCCTACCAGTCTGAATGAAATAAGAAGTTTCCCAAGTTGGACAGTTATAATAGAAGTTTCCATTAAATTTTTTTTTTTTTAATTACTAAGACTTACGACACAACTACATAGAAGAAAAGAATAAATGTACAGACAATTGTGAAATAGGAATGCAAACGTTCTAGGAAAAGTTGATCATTACCCCAGATCTAGCCCTCCCAAAAACGATAAGGAATACGAGATAGATGTTAACGCTACTAAGAATGAGATAGTATGATATAGATGCAAAATGAGAAAGTGATAGCTTACGCTCCACGACACATTAATCCCAGGAAATTGAATATCCAACCTACGACTTAGAACTTGCAGCCGTAAAGCTTGCATTGAAAATTTGAACACACCATCTATATGGTTCAAGGAATGAGATCTTCACAGATCATAAGAATTCGGAGTGTGTATTCAAGCAAAGGAATTAACATAAGACAAAGGAGATAGCTCGAACTAGTAAAATATTACGTTTGTGAAAATAATTACTATCTAGGTAAAGTTAAGAGTAAGAATAGACACGCTGAGTCGTGAGACTCCAACAAAGTTAAGTATCTCAACGTTGGAGAAGAAACGCTTATACGAGAAAGATTATAAGTATCAAGAGAGAGGACGAGCCAATGGATAAGCCTCGACTAAGGATAAGAATAGATAAACCAGACAGCAACTCTGAAGCAGTGAGTTCGTGATAGAAATTTAAGAGTGGACTTAGTAATTCCGATAACGATGAGATGGTTGTAGGTTACAAGGCAGAAAAGTCAGATAGCGAACCTAACTTTAGTACCGCTTTTCACCGCCAGTTGAATGAATAGTCCGAGAAATGATTCAAATACTCGTTGATATGCTAAGAACGATAATATTAGCCGAAGAGTGAATTGAAGAACACATAGCCAACAACCGAATTGTTAAAACAATAACTATTAAGCTACGATAGGTATTACGACTTACGAGACCTTGTAGAAGGAAAAGATTTACATAGCTGCCTTATTGCTATAAGGTAGGTGAAAGTAAAAAAAAAAAAAATTTTAGGACCAAATGCAGTCAATGAAATGACCGAGATCATTCGATAGATTCGAGTCAGAAGAAAACAAGTTTTAAAGAAAACAAAAGTCCTAAGTATATACAATAATTCGAACTTAATAAACGAGAAGGAAAATAAAAGCTCCTTAAGTTTTCTCCGTTAATGAGAAACGTTAGTTTCGTGTCAAGTTCAGACTTTGACGAAGATCTATATAATTAGTAAGTAACTTGGGAAAGATAGTTCCAATACGAATAGTTATGGCTTTATCGCCAAGTTTATGAAATACTCATTTTAAGTATATCTCATTTCGAGAAAGTAACATAGATTCGTTTTTATACACGAAATTCTATCAGCAAGACGTCGTTCTTGAAATCGACTAAATTTATTAGGAAAGATCGAAAGCGAGCTTAGATCGAAAAGAGCAAAAGTTAAAAAGCAAGTCGGGACGAAGAGTAATAGCATTATAAGATCATCACAGGCAAGAGAAAGTCATGTCAAGTAAGAAGTACTTCAAGCAGTTATAGAGGATAAGCAAATTTCGGGACGAAATTTTTCGTAAGGGGGGTAGGATGTAATGCCCCGTAAATTCCTTACGTTCTAAAAACTTTAAAGTTAATTAAACAAATGGCTTTGCACGCCTAAGTTTATAATTTTTAATTCTAAGGCTAAGAAAAAGTTTTAGTTCGTAAGCTTAGAACGAAAAACCGTTTAATTTTACGTTTACAAAATCGCAAATACGAACACGCCGGGAAAGTTTGTTTTTATGTTTTTCCGGACGAAACTCGGACTTGTCGTCCCGAGTTTTTGTCAAAATAAATTTTATAAATTTATTTTCTAATTGAGTTCATACGTTAGAATTTAAGGTCAAATCGAATCACGACGATGTTTTGTACCGAACAACGTTTTTCGTCGTTCGTTTTTCCGTAACGTCGGATCGCGCCGGAAAAACCCGTAACCCTCTTATTTTTTCTGCATGGCAGCCGACTTTTATTCTTTTTTTTATTTTTTTTTAGTTGGTTTGGTGGAGACATGCATGTATACATTAGCTAAGTAAATGACACCTAAACTACACTTTACACAATTTCAAACCTATCATCATTTCATCAACTTAGACAAAACAATTCTTTTCTCTCTCTCCCTATCTCTCTCTACCTCTCGGCTGCTCTCTCTCTAAATCTTCATCTTCTTCACCTTCATTTCCTTCATCCACCATTGAAGAACACCTCCAAGAACAAGAAGAGTTCTTACAAGTCATAATTCATCCATCAAACACCATACTTCTTTCTTTATTTTTCAAGGTATGATGATGATCTTTAATCCTATCCAATTCTTTTTCTTTTTCCCTTCTTTCCTTCATGTTCGAATTCTTTAAGGTTTGGGATGGATGTTTTGATCTTGAAATAGTGTAATTAGATATGCTAGATATGATAATTATGGATTAAAAATGAAGAAAAACAAGAACCTTATCTTTTGTGTCAATGCAGAAATTTTTGGGAAAATGATAGAATTTCTAATTTTCTTCTTTTGATCATGGATTCATGTTTAGTAGATGCTTAATTAGTGTTTGGAATGAAAAGGGATTGAAAGCCCTATGTTATTATGAAATTCAATTAAGGTTTGAATTATAAATTAGGGGGTTTTTGCATGTTAGTTGTTTTTGGAATTGCAAGTGATTAATAGTTGTGATAATAGTTTGATTAGTGAATAAATGATGTTAATTAGAGAAGAAAATCATCCCCTTAATATATGTTTAAAACCAGAAAATTATAAAGTAAATAAGGGTTTATACATATTTGATATTAAGTGATGATTTGTTAGTTGATTGTGTTGCAAATCATATTAGTTGATGATAGAAGTTAATTGGAAAATTTTCTAAAAATGTTTAATGGAATGTAAGAGACTAAAATCACCATATAAACTGAGTTATAATGATGATAAGATACGTTAGCATGCATGAAAATGGTTTATATTAGACGTAGATTAACGTCGTAAAATTTGAACGAAAACCGACGACTTTTAATAATCGCGTAAGAGACGAATATTTAGTTGTAACTAATAATCGGGAAGTCGGATGAAATTTCTAACTTGATATTATTATTTATAATGAAATTTAGAACATCTTTCCAGCTGACATCATAAGCATCCGAGTCGATATAATATGGGTTATAGTGATAATCGGGAACTAGAAAACGTTTGGAATTTCTTTGTTGGTATAGTACTTGATAGTCGAAATCCGACGTTAGAACGTCGTGCCTTTGAGCAAGTTGAGAAGGAGTTTGTCACGTACGGAGGTACGTGATGACTACTTTAAGAGTCCAGTTTCTAAAAAAGTTGAATACGAGAATTTAAAACGAACCTAAGACGTTATACGTCGAATTATTAATCAATTAGGGTTTTCCACGGCAGTTTTGCGACCCTCGCCGGAAACTGTTATAACTTCCAGCTCGTTTATCGGATTTGTGATCCGTAAATTGGAGCACGAACTAGACTTCCTAAGCTTTCTATTGGTACAGGGCTCACCCCCTGTTTCCAAATCCTTTGTTCTGGACAGCCTCCAGAGTTACTGGACTGTATAGTGATTTTTCAGTTTCTTGTTTTCTAAGTTGTTTAGTTCACAACTTAGCTTCTTTCAATCGTTTAAGCCATTTTTATCTATCGAACATCTACCTACTGACCCTAAAGTCAAGTACAAGACCTCTAGTGATGGAGACCAGTCGAGACCTTATATCTTATCTTTTCTTTAAAGAAGTAATAAACGAGAACTTTCATAAGTCGTGAAATGAGCTATAAAGTAAATCGCCTAAGTTGATCCTTTCCAACTTAGTTTCTTTTAATCTTTAAAGTCGTATTAGGATATCGACTACCATCTCTACTGACCCGAGAGTCGAGTGTGAGATCTTCCAAGTTCTAACGAGATTGATACGAGTCTCGTTTCCCGTTTAAGTAAAACGAATTAATTAAGCGTGCAAATGCCTAAAGAATGAAACAACTTAAACCTTCTTCGATTCTTTTTAATCGATTATCGTTACGACCCGTTCTTAAGTATATTTATTTTACGATGAAGGAGGAAGCCAACTGTAAAGAAAGGACTAAAGATCCGAAGTTGGAAGCGTTTGCTTTAAGTTCTGTATTTATAAGGTGGGCTTTTATCTATATCAAATAAAATGTGGGTTTTTCCACAACTCGAAAGTATTATTTATCGCTTTGATAATTGTGTTTTCAAAGTGATAATCTTGGCATAAACTGTTTCAACTGCTTTATGTGAGTTCTCTTGTACCTATCTGAGTTAACATTCGTGTTTTCTAGATTTCTGAGTTAACCTTCGGGTTTTCCAGACTTTTAGAGTTAGTCTACTTTAGATTAACTAACGATCGGCTCTGAGTTAGCTGCTAAGTGCTTTCCAGAGTTAGTGCACTTTGTAACCTGTGGTGTATGTGGTATCCTGTTAAGGGGTAACCAGCCACGGTGAATTAGTAGAGATCAAGATTGAACATAGCATACCTGAAAATACTCGGCCGAGTGATTTATGAGAAAAAGTCAGAAAATGTTTAGTAGGCACGGGCCTTTTCAACAAAACCCCGATGCGCTACGGTTATAATATGCCATTTTATCAATATTTATAAGTATGTTTTCGGCATCGTGCCCACTAAGTACGTTTGTACTTAGCCCTGCATTGCTTTCTAAATGTGCAGGTTGAAGCGACGGTGAGCGGCGACGGTTGATGTTGAGTTGAAAGATAGGTTGCTTTAGTTAGAACTCTTCCGCTGCAGAACTCTAAACCTTTTGGGATGTACACTTTGAACAATTCTCAGTAGTCTAAGTCTGTAATTATGAACTTAGCTTCTTTTGTACTTTTGTCGAGTAATCCTTAGGGATTAACTCTTTCTTAACTATATTAAAGTCTTGTTCATGGTTTAATGATGTCTTTTCATGTATGTTTAGTCAGTTAGCCCCCTTCTTCCCCGCTTCTTTAATCCAACCCCAGTCGCACCCCGGCTTCTGCTGTCCCTCGGGATTTGGGGCTGTGACAGTTTTCTCCTTGGTCTTTTCTCGGAGGGCATCTTTCTTCTTTTTAGAGAGGTCATTACAGTCGGCTTTGAAGTATCCTGGCTTTCCGCATTCAAATCATCCTTCGCTTTGATTCCTTGAGAAAGGTTCAGTTGAGCTCCGCCTGCTTCTGTTGATCCTCCTGTACTTCTCGATCTTGGAGTTCATCTCCTCGAGTTGTTTGGTCATTTTGTCGACCTTTTTCTTAAGTTCGGGCTTGCTTGATCGATTCCTAGCTGAGGATTCAGCGGACCGTGAGGGTCTAGCGAACTTGGATCCGCCTGAGTCAGCTCGAAATGCGACTGGCTTGACAGCTGAGTTGTGATCGGTCTGTTCTGGTTTCTGAAGCTTGATGTGCTTTAGTCGGAGGATGTCATACTCATTTGCCTTGAGCACGGAGAACAGTTTCTCAGTTTTCATCGAACTGAGGTCACTTCTATTTTGATGGACGAATCTTTAAACCGCCCAGTCTTCGTCTAGTGCAGAGAGAACTTTCAAGTTCATCTCACAGTGAGAGTATTTGCCCTTTCTAATACTCTCAATGTCCATGAGGACCTCTGTGAATCTCAGCTCCATCTTGTCAATGGACTCCCTGGTGAGCTGAGAGAAGTTTTCATAGTTCTGACAAGCCAATGTGAATTTATTCTCCTTTATCTCGTCAGAGCATTCATAGAGTGCAACTAAGGCTTCCCACATATCTTTTGTTGTGGAGCAATTGATAATCTTTGGCAGGTAGGCTTTGCCGACGGTGGAAGAGATGACACTTTTTGCTATGTCATCAAGTTGTGCGATGTCTCTTTCTTTATTGGTGTATGCCTCAGATCCTTTTGGTTCTTCCTTCATGACCATTTCTCCTTCTCCATGAGTACTGGAAGGGACCAATACTGACTGACTCACACGGATGGGACCATTTTCAATAGTCTCCCACATCCGGTGATGTCTGGCAGTCAGTGCCATCTTCAAACGAAACTTTCACGTGTCATCCATGGAGAACTCCAGTCTTCCAAGAAATGTCGGGTTCATGTTTCTAGCACACCAACAGAGACAAACAAGAAAATATGCAACAAAATGCACTAAAGGTTTTTAGAAAAGATCTGTTCACTTGACTACTAAAAAATCTACCCACCTCACACCTTGTGAACCAGAGTCAGCAGTCTTTTGAACCACTACTATGATACCACTTGATGGTGCAGGTAATGACTATCTGGTGTATTGGAGGGGGGGGGAGGGAGTGGGGGATACACCAGTAGTGATTTTTGCTTAAAAAAACTTTTCACTGAGTTAACTCCTCATGTCAGTTCGCTCAACAACTGAGAAGTCAGTTGGAGATGATCACACAGTTGGGTGCACAACTGACTTCTTGGACTAATGGTCAGCTATGTATTCCAACTGAGGTTTCAAAAAGTTAAGCTATGCGGAAGTTGGTGGAAATTAAAGCTCGTTACTTAAACTGAAACTTTTATGAAAATAGGGGAAGGTCAAGTTCCCAAAACTTAGTGCAGTTTGTAAATGTGCAGTTTGTATGCAGTGAGTTGGTTAGGTAACTAAAAATAAAATATTGAATGTAAATACAGAATGTAAAGGACACAATATTTTAACGTGGTTCAGAGATTGACCTCCTACATCCAGGACTTCCTTTTCGGGGAAGTAATATACTAGATAAACTTAGGCGTGCTTATCAAAGGTTCCATTTGGTTTGCGGGTATCAAGCAACCTAACCAATTCGATGACGGGTTTGAACAAAATCTTACAACACTTTTACGGGCAAGTGTACAGCCTGGGGCTTAGAATACGGGTTCTAAGGGGACATAGTCTTAGATTACGGGTTCTAAGGGACCTAGTCTTTTATTGCGGGTTCAAAGGGAGCTAGTCTTTGATTGCGGGTTCAAAGGGACCTAGTGACTTTGATTGCGGATTCAAAGTTAGACATGAGGTTTGGGGGTTGTGGATTTTTCCAACTATGAAACCTTCTACACAGAGAGAAGTGGAGGCTTCGTCCTAAGGCTTAGAGACTCAATCTTTTGGGAGAGAGTCTGCTCAGAAACAAAATAAGCAAGAACTTATATTCTAGACACGATCAAAGAAGGGAATTTTTAAGAGGCTAGATGAAAGAACATGAGGAGGTGTAGACACTCGACTTCTACTGGTCTTCAACTGAGGTGTTCTTTTTGGAGAGAGTGGTGGTCTGCTGCTTCTTCGGTGCTCTTGTTTTTCTCTCTTTCATCTCTCTGCGCTCGCCCAAAATTCTCCCATGAGCTTTGATGTGGAGACCTCTATTTATAGAGAGAGATCTAATTAGCCGTTGGAAAGAGCCGTTTGATCTCTGCCAAAAAGCATGGCACTCCACCTGCTTTACTGGAAACTTTCCTAAAATAGCAACTGTGACCTTCGTTTTTTGCACGTCTCTGTTGTTGGTCCATTTATAGTAAGTTCTCCAGCTGAATTGTGCTTCCAAGTAGATTTAAATTTGGACTTCAACTCTTCTGCCTTCAACGTCTTCAAAGTCTTCTCTTCTCAGTTTTGTGACGTCTGACTTCGACACAACTTCTCTTCACGCTTGAGCTGTAGGGGTCAGTTGAGGAGTCAACTGAGTCTCCGTCCAACTGAGTGGGTAATCCAGCTGAGCTTGTGGTTCAGCTGAGTTCTTCACGAACTGCCTTCTTCAGTCCGGTTGTCCTGTAAAAATAAAATTTCTACGCTCAAACAATGAGCTCTAACTAAGTTCAGATTGATGACTTTCATTTATTCGGTTGAGGTCAGTTGAATTTTGGGATAAATCAAAACTTTTACTATTTTTTTCAACATTTCCTTCTTTTCTTTTCTTATCTTTTAGGATGATGAGTGTTACATGTATGTTGCGCGTATTCTATGCGTACTGCATAAAAATTCCGATCACATCACAGGCAACAAGTCTGCAGCTAGACGATTTAGATAAATTTTTAGATGTCTATGTGAGTTGGCCCAACTTGCTAAGACCAATTCACCAAAAAAGTTGAATGTGATAATTTCTACTTTCTAGGCCCATCTTTTAGCGAGCTTGAAATAGTTAATCCATTTAGGCGGGCGGTGTTGGATCGTAGGTCCGCTGTAGGCTACTTATTTGAATTTGATTTTTATTGTTTTATTGAAATTTACAAATTGTTGATTTATGTTCTATAAATCTATACTTATTAGATATTTTAGTATGTTGTCATATTTGTTTTCAATTGAGGGCCGGACTTGGGTAAAGGCATAACAAGCTTGTGCCTTGGCATCAAGTCTTTAGGGTTCCATTTTAATTAAGTATAAAATAAAATGACACAAATTAAATAATTTTTACAATAACACACAAACATCATACGCTCATAGGTTTAAAGACGAAAGAAAAATGTAAAGGGAGCATAACGTAAGTTGTGCTGCAAAGAGGAAAATGGGAGCTAAAGAAGAGCAAAGAGGAGAGACTATTTTGTGTCGTCGATAACTTAATACATTATTGTGTCGTCAGTATATTAAAAAAAAATCACAAGTGCCAATTTTTAATTTTCTCTTAAAGCCCTATGAGACACATGATTGATCCTATTTTCAACCACTCTATTATTTGAATATAAAACTAAAATGATGGAAGAATCACAACATGTTTCATGAAAATATGTTAAATTAATTATGTTATGGTTGCTACTTCAAAAGATAACATGGAGTTGAGCGGTCTAATTGAAAGTTATAAGTTACTTGTCAATGATAGAAATCAGTTTGTAGTTAAGTGGGTGAGACGAAAGCTTATATGATAGCTCACGTTTCCGCTAGGATGTCGATAGATTTTCCTTACATGCATGGCTGCATGTTTGGGATGAACCTCCAAATAGTGTGGAGGGTCTTCTCCATTTACCATGCATGTATTTCCTCTTAATAAAGTTTTACATGTTCCCTCAAAAAAACAAAGCACATGTTCATTACACTAATGTGCGAAATTAAATAGAGAATATCCCAATAATAGTACTAAACACATTGCAAAGTTAAAAAATAGCCCCTCATATAGTTTTTTAAAAATCTAGCACATTTTGACTTATTTGCCCCTCCTCTCACTTTTCATTAAATTTTCATCTCTCTTCCCTCTTTTCTCACCTTATTGTTCTATCACATTTTACTTTTGTTACTGAACGAAAAAAAAAAAACGTTTCACCACCACTTTTCCGCCGTCGCCGCCGCCGGCGGTCACAAAATTTTTTTTGTGACTGAACGAAAAAAAAAACGTTTCACCACTTTTCCGTCGTCGCCGCCGCCGTGCCACCACCGCCGGCGGTCACAAAAAAAATTTCTAACTGAACAAAAAAAAAGTTCCACCACCACTTTTCCACCGTTGTCGCCGCTACCTTCGTCGGCGGTCACAAAAAAAAATTTGTGACTGAACAAAAAAAAAAGTTCCACCACCATTTTTCCGCCGTCGTCGTCGCCGCCGCCGCCACTGTTGCTAGCGGTCACAAAAAAATTTGTGCCTAAACCAAAACAAATTCCACCACCACTTTTTCATCGAGCCACCAATTTTTTGTTCAGTCACGAATTTTATTTTGTGACTGCCGGCGACGGCAGAAAAATGGTGGTGAAACTTTTTTTTTTGTTCAGTCACAAAATTTTTTTTGTGACCGCCGGTGACAGTGGCTGCGGCACGACGGCGGCGGCGGCGGAAAAGTGGTGGTGAAACCATTTTTTTTTTGTTCAGTCACAGAATTTTTTTTGTGACCGCCGGCGACAATGGCGGCGGCACGACGGCGGCGGCAACAGCGGAAAAATGGTGGTGAAACTTTTTTTTTTGTTCAGTCACAGAAATTTTTTTGTGACTGCTGGTGACAGTTGCGGCGTCATGGCAGCGGCGGCGGAAAAGTGGTGGTGAAACTTTTTTTTTGTTTAGTCACAATATGTAATTCTTATTTTTTACACCACTATTCACAACAAAATATGTGTTACTAGTCTTACATGAAATTTTGTTAAAGAATCAAGGGTATATAAGTTAAAAGGTGCTAGATTTTTAAAGAATTATATTGAGTGCTATTTTTTATCTTTACAATGTGATAAGTGTTATTTTCACTATCCGCTCAATAAAATATGTAATTATATATTATTATATTAATTTCATTCTTTGTGTAAAATTGTTTTTAAACATTTCATTTATTAAAGACCATCCTTTATCACATATAAATGTAGTAATATAAAAAAATTAAACATTTTGAGTGCAAAACAGTTAAAATTAACAAAAATGAAAAACAATAAAATAGAAAGAGAAAAGAGAAAAGGAATAGAGCAATCAACACTGTGGCGGCACTGTGGCGCTAGATTGCCGCAAGGTTGCAGATTTCACAAAAATTGCCGAAATAAGTATTATCTCCGATTTATTTCAATAATTTCAGTTTTTTTATTTGAACCATTCATTTTATTAAGCCTATTTTTAAAAATGGAGACTGTAACATATATAAAGTTATAAACATCTCACTATAATTCATAATTATCATATATGCACAATAACTCTCTTATTTTTCCTACTTGATTTTACCCCTAAAAAGTAACTTTAACTTTCCAACTTTATCATAAACAACTTATTAATGATGTTGGTTGTTTTTTTTCTTTTTCTTTTTTTTTTTGGGCAATTGGGGAGCAGTAGTTGTAGAGCTTGAACCGAAACCTCTATGTTCATAGACTAAATTTATTACCACTTGAATGTCCCGAAGGAACTTCTTATTTTTGTTGTTGATGTTATTATTATTATTATTATTATTATTATTATTATTATTGATAATTTTATCATTATTTTATTATTAATAATAAATAGTATTTTGAAGGGTACAATAAATATTTAAAAAAGAAAAAAACATATTCAGTTACATTTCGGTCATCGTGTACACCTTTCCCAAGAATATAATCAAAGAAGGAACGATCATTTTGTACCTCACGTATGCCAGTGATGATATGAATATCATTCTTCAATAAATTTATCTTTTATATTTAGTTCATTACAAGGTTAATTCATATCCCACTCAATTTTATTCAATGATGGAATGTTCATTTTATACCACACTTACGTCAGTTAGATGAATATCATTCTTTAATAAATATTTTTTTTTTTATATTTAATTCATTACAATTAGATTAATTCATATCCACTAAATTTTATTCCTGGCTAGGTAGCCATCCCAAACAATTTAGAGACCCAAAACTTGCAGTTACCGTATTAATTGAATACAAATAATTTCTTAAAAGAGTCAAGTTCTGTTAGGCGGTTTTGGGACGTTAAACTTGCTATATAATATAGGTAGGGAGAATGAATGGAATAGTCAAAATAAAGTTTCTCAATTGGAAATAATTAAACTTTACATATTTTATTTGCCCATAATTAAAACAATGACTACAATACTTAAGAGTAACTTTATTTTTGTTTCCAGAAAACAGAAAAAGGTATAAGTAATTTAAAATGTGACCAAATCTATATCGAAAATGTTTCGATTGAGACCCCGAGTGCGACGGCGCTACATATGTTCGAAAATCCATTTATTGCGATGCGACTATACGAGTGAAATTGTCCTTGTTAAACACGTTAGTTGAGCGCTGAATTATTTAGGGATTACATTATTAGGTCAAAAAGAATGTTGATAGATTTTAAGGGACTAGACAAATAGCGTAGCTCGGTGTGCATAGATCCATGTTAGAAGATGCATGTAAACTAGCTATTTAAACCTCATTTTGCCATAGCAAATATCCATCACAAATTTCCAAATTATATACTATGTCGACTTCTATTACAGAATACACAATAATCCTTGCTATCCTATCCGTTGTTGTGAGTCCCCAAATTTTAATCAACGGCCAACAACAAGTTCCTTGCTTCTTCTCTTTTGGGGATTCTCTATCTGACGATGGCAACAATAAAAATTTATTAACACAAGCCAAAGCTAATATCCCTTATGGAATCGATTTTGACTATGGGACAACCGGCAGATTCACAAATGGATTTAATATTCCCGATTTTCTGAGTATGTATCATTTCATATTCTGTTAATTAACTAATGTATCTTTGTATGTTGTTTAAGCTGAATAGTTATCTCTGGAAATATAATTAACGTAACTAGGTTTATTTAATTTAAAATAATTAAGTTGTGATGATTGGTGCAGCTCTAAGAGTAGGGTTTCCAAATAGAGTCCCCGCAAACGCAAATATCGCCACAGGCTCCAAAACAATTCTTCGGGGTGTAAATTATGCGTCTGGTTTGTCTGGGATCCTCGACGAGACGTCATTGCAAGTGGTAATCATATATATATGTTCAACTATATTATATACCACAATAACTTGTATGCGACCTGTCGTATGCTATGCGGCGGGCGCATGGCGCGTGTAATACACGTGCCAGCCGCCCACGCGCGTCGCGTGTATTACACGCGCCTATTTATTTTTTTATTTCGAAATTTTTTTTCCCTGTTTCTGCCTTTACCCTTTTCCTGTTTTTTTAATTAAATTTTCAGCTTTTATTTTTATTTTTATTTTTTTAAATTTACTTTTTTTTCCACTTCTTTTTCCACCTTTTTTTTTTGTTTGCCGCTTCGTTTTTTTGTTTGCCGCTTCGTTTTTTTGTTTGCCGCTTCTTCTTTGGTCAAGATTCGAGCGAGGGGAGACGAAGGCCGCAGAGCGAGCTGAAAAAGTCCATAATGTTGCCCGCCGATTATCCTTATATTTGTAATTGGAGCGAAGGCGGAGCCGAAGGCGAAGCCAAAAAAAAGAAAAACTGGAAAAAAAAACTGAAATTTTGAAAAAAAAAATTGATCGGGTCGACCCGACCCGACCCGGTCGCATGTGAAATGCAACCTGCTGCATGGGAGACTACCTCATTATATACTATATACTTTGATGTGAATTTTTATCTATAACTAATTAAAAGTCATGATTATATACTATAATTTAATTAAGATTCTTTTCTTTGTAATTATCTGGTTAGTAGGGTCAGCGGATTACCTTGAACCAACAGCTAAGGAATCATCAAGGAAGAGTTAGTCAAATCGACACCATACTCGGAAATCAAACGGCAGCCAGCAATCTTCTCAGCAAGTGTTTGTACACTATTACCACGGGCAATAGCGATTACCTCAACAACTATTATTATCTGCCATTAAGCTTGACTAGAATCTTAATCACCCCACAGAATTTTGCGGATAAGTTGATACAACAATTTTCTCAACAACTCACGGTCAGTCCCTAATTCCCTTTCTATATACTACTGTATTACTTAATTAAAGAGCCACTCGCTACTGCATGCGGCCGCTCCATTTTTAACTACTTCGTTTTTATTCTTTTAGTAATTAATATAAACCCTAGCTATATAATTGATGATTAATAAATCTTTATTAAAAATTAATAAATCTAAATTGAGTGTGCTGGTCGCCAAAGAGTTTATTTTTTTACTTTACAATAATGTTGTGAGTTTAAATTTGTTGATGATGAATTGTCATGTGAATCATGATAATAATATTTTGATTATTCTTAAATATCACTAGATCTCAATATGTAATTATAATATTTGCAGACTGTGTACAATCTTGGAGCCAGAAAAGTTGCGGTGTTCTCGATTATGCCAATAGGTTGCACACCGCAAGCGTTGTCTCTTTATCCTACTACCAAAGGATCTGCATGCGTTGAATTCATCAATTATGCTGTACAGTTATTCAATTCCCAACTTATTTTACTCATCAACAACTTGAATACCAATCTACCTGCCGCCAACTTTACCTACATAAATCAATACAACTTTTTATCAGCAAACCTTACAAACACCCTCGGTAAGAATATATATATATATATACCTGATTTGGGAAACTGAGTTATATATATATACACTAAATTCTTCGTGTTGATTCTTTTAGGTATTAAAGTTCCAAATGCGCCTTGTTGTCAAATCAATAACTTATTAGGACTATGTGTTCCCAACGGAGATGTGTGCAGCAACAGAGACGAGTATACGTATTTCGACAACTTTAATCCAACACAGATTGTGGCTAATTATACGGCTTCTAGAGCATATATCGCTCAATCACCATCTGATGCCATTCCAACTGATATTCGAACTATAGTTCAGCAGTAAATGTTTCTATACAATTGCAATTAACTAAGCATAACTAGATCTCTAGCTATGTGAATCAATAAATTAATGAATATATCTCATGATCATGCATGTGTAGTGAAATAAGATGCGAATTCTACGTACGAGTCTTGTAGTTCAGTACTAGTAGTAATAATAATAATTCCTGATTTGCCTATCGAATTAGGGTTCTGCGTCTATAATCACTTACTATTTTGCTTCATGCTCGACGAGAGTCTCTATTAATTTCACAATCTTGGTGTCTGTCTTGAATTTAATATTTTAATACTAGTGATTAAAATAAATTATAAATCTTAACTATGAAATAAAAAAAGACCCTTATAATAACTAAAAGTTGAAATTGAAAACTAAACAATTAAGGATTTTATATACCTTAATAATAATGGTGAAAATTAATAAACTAATTCACATGAAGGCATAAGCTACTTTTTTTTTTAATAAAATTTCAATTCTATCATTTTGTTGAAAAAATTTACCCAATTGTTGAATCTATATCTATATATCTATACTAAATATAAAAGTTAAGTTTTGGCAATATTTACAAAGATGCCATATTCCCTCTCAAAATTTTCCAGGGTACAATATTTATAGAATTGTCACTCAGAATATCTACTTCTGCAACGTGTGCAAGTACAAAGTCTACCAAAATAATAGCTAAACTTCCACCTAACACACACCAACTCCACAATATTTATAGATTACAATCACAAATCCAATGTGTAGTCATATCAACACCATACTTTCAAGCCATTCATTCTTAGAAATGTTAAGAGGGTCATACCTTTTAGACCCATGTTTTTTAAGAACTTTATAGTACTTCCTATATACCAGGGCCAACTAATCTACAACAAGAAAAATACTTTTGTGGAAAATATTACCTCCAAAACCTGATTTCAAAAAAAAAAAAAAGAAATAGTATCCCTAAAAAGTTCTATAAATACCACTCATGATCAAATTTAAACACATTCACTCACTTCTACAAACATCAAACAATTGCAATGCAATTTTTCATGTGTATCTGCATTTTCGGATTTTTGAAATTTTTAAGTTCTACTTTTAGTTTCAATGATTTTATATCAGCACATTTTATTTTTATCTCAGAAGTACTAGTTTTGTATTTTAAATTATCCTATTCTATTACATATTTTTCTTTTTCGGAAGTTTACATATTACAATAGTGATGAATTTCTTCTTACGCAGCCTTCTTCAAGTTCCTGCAAAACACAATGCCTCCCTATGTTAGCATGATAGATGATTTCACTCAAAATAAAATCGTTTCAGTCATAAAAGTGAGATGCATTCGTGCTTACAAAGTGCCATTTAATGGAAACTACAATGATGTCATGAGCTTCGAATGCATTCTACATGATTTAGTGGTAAAAAAAATAATTATGTTATTTCAAAACATTGTATTCTGTTATTGTTCCCTCTAATTTTGCTAAATTTTTCATTCATGTAGGGTAGCAAAATTCACATGTCTATCCCCAGTAACCTTGTGAGAACCCTTGGCCTAAGATAAAGAAAGGTCGGGTCTACTTGATTCGCAATTTATAGTGAAGCTGAATCAAATAAGGTTCAAAATACCAGATCATCTTTTCATAATTACTGCATACCCTAAAACAGTTATTTGTGAGGCAAGTGGAAATCAATTTCCATCCCATATGTTTAACTTCATGCCATTTGAGGCAGTGGCAGCAATTGAAGATGTGAACCCTGAATCACTATTTGGTAATAGATTTTTTTTTTTTTATCTTTCAGATTTTCCTTCTTATTTAATTTACTAATGATATATGCTAATGTGTTCGAGTCTATATATTTTCAGACCTCATTGGTGTAATTAAAGATGCTGGAAATGTTGTTATTCAGCCTAACTGCAAGTTCATTGTCATTATTCAGTTTTGCAGGCCTAATTTGTACAAGAGTTGGGTGATTTCATATTAATTTAATTAGTTTTTATTATTTCATTTGTAATGTATATTTTGTTTGTATAGGAGATGTGCACACTTGCACTACCTACAACAGCTCAAGGATTTACTTCAATGAAGATATGCAAGAAATAAATGACTTGAGGCAGAGGTAAATCAGCCCATTTTATAGGTTTGCATTCGTAATTTTTCTCTTTTTATAAAAAGAAGAGCTTTAACTCTTATGGAGATTGTTAAGAGATTCTTGGTAAGTCCTTTTTTTATTTTCTCACATATATTGTTGTTCTTTATGTTTTAACATTATTAATGTATATTTTTTATGCCAAAAGGTTTTAGACAAAGAGACTGGGGAATAACATTGCAAGTCATTCAGAAAAATCAAAAATTGCCAAGATACTGTTTTGAGTTTTTGTTTTATAAAGTTCATTGTTCATAAGGAACTTATTTTATGTACAACTCATTCTTCCAAGAAGCAAAAAATTACTAAGTCTTCTAAATGGCAAAGCAAGCGGGCAGACATTCATTTACCAGGTTTGATATTTTTTCTAAAGAAAATAGAATGTAGACTTATTTATAGTTTTTTGCGTCCTTTCGATTTACTCTCATGAAAAACTTCTGCAAAATGGAAAGACATTCTTCATCACCTGCTTCGTGTAAAAGTAAAATAGATTAGTAAATTATTTACTGAAAAAAAAACTATAAAAATCTATTACAGATTATATAATATTAGTTGTTAAATAATCGAAATCCATAAAAAATGAACTTATCTTTTTCCAATTCAGTTTCTCTGGAATTGAATTACAAGCTTCCATAGTCATATATATCATAGGAATTTGTATTTGCGGTTTTAATCACCACTGCAAAACAAACTTTGTTAATTAGCACAACTATTATTTAAAAATAAACATAAAAACGAGGATTTCAGAAAGAATGCTTACTTACTTCATATTAATTTCAAAACATGTTTGATCTACCATACTATATGTAGATATGTCTCTTTTCACGGCTTTATGCGTGCTTTAATGAAATTTTTCTTTAGCTTTTGAACCTACAATAACAAATATAATCATAATACTAAAATGGTAGAAGATTAGGTTCATAAAAGATAAAAATCAATGTTAGTTCTTTCATGTTTCTTAAAAATAGAGAAAATTGGTTTATTAAGAAAAAATAAAATGAGAAAGCCATGCAATTAGACCAAGGTAAGAAAAAATATGTTGCTTATCTGGGATGAAAAAGCTTTCAATTGTTGTTCTTTTTATATAATATCGGCTAATCTTTTAATAACTGCATAGGTCTATAATTTATATAATATTTTTCTTGAATCTGCATGTTTAAACATCTGAAAAGTACATATTCAAAAAAAAAAAAAACTTGGGGAGTGATAGAACGATAAAAGTGCGAAAGATCTAAACTAATTTTCTCAAAATTTATTTGATACAAAGATCTTTCATAAAATACAAGAAATTTGTAATTAAAACTCACAACATGTATATGTTAAAAAAAAACTCACAACATATATTAAAATTCTAGAAACATAACTTCTGCATAATTGAAGTACCCCTAGATTCCTTGCATATCTCAGTAGGGAAAGAAAATATTGGTTTTCGAACGGAGAGATGAGAAACTTATGTTAGAGAGAAGAAGTTGGATCGGTAAAGATGTATTTGATCGAAAGTGGTGGTGGTGATATTGACGGAGTTTCATCGGAAATTTAGATGGGAAAAATGTTATGGAAGTTTCGAGTCGTTTCAGAAAGGAGTATTGCTGTAATAACCCGATTTTTCCTAAGCATAATTAATCGTCTTAAACGTGATTATGTGTGCTTAAGTGCTTCTTAAATGTTATTATATGTGATTATGTGCGATTCTGTGTGATAAAAATTTCTGAGAATAAATTTTCTTGCAAAATGACCAAAATATCCCTGGAGGGTAAAGTCATACATTTTATCGTTCAACAACTCGAAATGAAGATGTGATGAGTTATATGAGTTCAAGAATGTGATTGAGTATGAGTTTGAACTTCGGAATTTTCCGAGACAGATGACTTTTACGATGAATAGTAAGTTTGACCAAAAAGTCGATCTCGGTCAACGAGCTCCGAATTTAGTTTAATCGGTATCATCACTCTAAAATTTATTTTAAGATCAATGAAGCAAGTTGGAGAATTTTCCGAGATCATTTGAGTCGAGTTTTACTTGAAAGTATGCTTAAGTGAATTGTAACTTTTTACGGCATTCTTCGTTATTCGGAATCCAATATATAAAAGTAGGGTTCTTTTGAATCTAGAAATTATTTTATGACTAATGGTGAAGATTAGAGTGAAATCCGAAGTCTACAATATAAGTTATAAGCCTTATAAGTTGAGTCGACGAATATGAATAGTGAATTTTCCCGTTTTCTTCGTTTCTTGGAATTTTGATTCGAAATTTAGGTTTTCCGAATCTATAAATTAATTTGTGAATATTTATGTGAAGTAGAGTGAATTTGGATAACGGGAAAGTGCCGAAGTTGAATGTTTTAAATCGAGAGAGTTAGATATTTTCTAGACGGATATTTTATACCGTAAAATATTTTCTTCCGAGAATTTTTACCCGATAAAATCTACCTAAATAAATCTAGAACTCTCTCTCATCTCTCACATACACCATGTCGGCCCTCACAACCTTATTTACACATGTTTAATTCATTTTATTTTCTTTTCCTACTCTCATTTTCATACTCTCACTTCTACTCTCCCTCATTTCCCTACTCTCACTCCATGTAGTGAGCAACACTCTCTCTTATCCTCTATTAGCCTTGAATCACACGGCTCTCTCCTCTCCCTCATCATATATCTCCCACAAGTTCCCCCCACTCTCAATTTTCTACTCTCACTATCTACTCACCAAGCTATAATACTCTCAAGGTGGAAGGTGAAAATCACTCTCCCTTATCCTCTAAACCATACGGCTCTCTCTCTTTAAATTGGGGGGATGTATTGATCAATCCCACTCTCACTTTTCACTCTCACCTCTCACACAACACACACAATTTCATTCTATCTTTTCTTCTCTCTCTCTCCATCGGCAAACACCCTCTTTTCTTTCCAAAAATCTCCAGAAATTTGCAGCAGCCCCATAGCTTCATTTTCTCTTCATTCCAAGCTTAAGGAAGGAGCTAGAGTTGCGTGGAATAGAGTCTAGTATGATCGAGCAAGAAAGGAGCAAGGTTTTTCATCCCTACCCTTCGATTTTCATGTCTTTTTACACCTTAAGAGCTTCGAAATTTTCTGCTCTATATGCATGGTGTTCTACGCTTAGATTTTCAAGTTTTAAATCTATGATCTTGTATGCTATATATGTGTTAAGAAAGAATGAAAGAAATTCAAGTTATGCATGCATGTATGTTAGAATCATATGCTAGGGTTGTAGAATAATTTCATGTTTTAAACTATGATCTTGATAATATGAGTATTTGCATGTAATGAAGATGATAGCGTGATGAGATGATGAAGAAGAAATCCATGATAAGAAACTTTAAGTGAAAACCGAAATGCATGAGAGAATTAGGGTTTTGCATGCGTTTATTACTTTAATGATCTAGTTGATATAGATGATGATATCTAAGCATGATTTGATGATTTAATGGAAGAAATATGCATGTCTATGAAAAAGATCACTTGAGGAAGATGATGAATAGCAAAATTTAAAAATTGATATATGATTTGTATGATTAATTTGAGGTTGGAAATCTATGAATGAAGCATGCTAGAGTATAAATATATGAATAAATTGTATGAGAAAAACTTGTTAATACCGAAATTAAGGTTCAAAAATATAAGTTATAGTTCTTGACATAATTGTTATGATTGATGAATTAAAAATAAAGATAAGAGTATGTTATAGAATTGCTATTAAGAAATAAATTCATAAGTTGGTGAAGTATAGAAATTTAAGAAGCATGAAGAAATAAGTTAGGAATTTAATTCCAATAGATATATGATTTAATAAAAGTATTAAAAGAGAGATTATAAGTAAAATAAGATCAAGTTATGAGAAAATAGAAGAAATAATCTTCTTAGCATAAAAAGATAAAAAAATCGAACTATACTAAGGCATAAGGAATTGTGCTCTTAAATCCCTTAAGTTTAAATGGAAGAGTTAAGTCAAGAAAAATGAAATTAAAAACGAAATTGAAAAATAAAGAGAATAAAATCAAGAATTGATTAGTAAGGAGAAAAATACTAAGTATTTGAATCTTATGAGCATAAGAGAATAAGATTTCAATTTTTCAATAAGGAGAAATAAAATAATGAGATTAGGATTTATTGGAGTAAAAATAAATACAAATAAAAATCTATTAAGAAAAACCCTAGATAATCAAGCTAATTGGGAAATAAAACTAAATGATAAAATCTATGAAGGAAACGTACAAATAGAGTTGTTATAAGTAAAATAAGACTTTGAATTAATAAAATTAAGTGGGAGTTATTAATTTATAATAAAATCTGAAAATTTCAAATAAATATTAGGAACTTATGTTTTTAAGAGGAATTGGATAAATTGATGTTATAAGAGTTCGATTGGAGTAATTTTAAGTATATTAGCAATTGAAATTATTGAAAATACTAAGAATAAAGAGTGTGACTTAGGTCAGAAAAATAAAATGGGAAATTGATTAATTTCAGCTAAGTAAAAGATGCAAATGTTGTCATTAATGTAAAGATGAGATAAAAACAAGTACGATAGCCACTTGAATCACTTAATTCAGAATTTGTACGACTAAGTTATGAAAAAGTCAACAAAACATAATAAAAGTTGACTAACGAGAAATTAGGTTAAAATTAAATACTCCCTCCGACCCCAATATTTATGCATAGTTTTGGTGGGCACAGATTTTAATAAAATCCCGAAAAGTGAAATGTAAGTAAAGAAAAAGTGGATGTAAGTGGTTGGGGTCCCACATTATGTGGAAAAGTTATTTCCTAAAATGGACTATGCATAATTTTGGGAAACAGACGAAAAAGGAAAACTATGCATAATGTTAGAGGTCGGAGGGAGTAAGCTAAAGAACTAAAAGAGTTTAGATAATTAATTAAAGTATGTTAGAAGTTGAATCGAGAAAGTTTGTTTTTACGTTTTTCCGGACGAAACTCGGACTTGTCGTCCCGAATTTTTGTCAAAATAAATTTTATAAATTTATTTTCCAATTAAGTTCATTCGTTAGAATTTTTAAGTCAAATTGAATCGCGACGATTTTGTACCGAGCAACGTTTTTCGTCGTTCGTTTTTCCGTAACGTCGGATCATGCCGGAAAAACCTGTAACCCTCTAAAATCTTCTCCATGCAGCCGACACCTCATCTTCTTAGGTGGAAACATGCATGTAGATGTTATCTAGCTAAGTGACACCTTAACCTATACTTTACACACTTCAACTTTTTCATCATGCATTCAACAAACAAAACAACCATTTTTTCTCCCATCTCTCTCTACCTCTCGGCTGCTCTCTCTCTAAATCTTCATCTTCTTCACCTTCATCTCCTTCATCCACCATTGAAGAACACCTCGAAGAACAAGAAGAGTTCATACAAGTCACAATTCATCCAACAAAACTCTACACATCCTTTGTTAATTCTCTAGGTATTTCCATCCTCCACAATCCTATCCATTTAGTTTTCTTTTCTTCTCTTTTTCATCTTGATCGATTTTTTTAAGGTTATGGGATAGATGATTTGAGCTTAGAATAATGTAATTGGATGTGTTAGATATGATAATTGGAGATTAAAATGGAACAAAAACAAGAACCTTATCTTTTGTGTGAATGCAGAATTTTTTTGGGAAATTGTAGGATTTTTGTTTTTCTTCTTTTGATCATGGATTCATGCTTAGTAGAGGTTTAATTAGTGTTTGGAATGAAAAGGGATTGAAAGCCCTATGTTGTTATGAAATTCAATTAGGGTTTTGAAGTATGAAATTAGGAATTTTTGCATGTTAGTTGTTTTTGGAATTGCAAGTGATTAATAGTTGTTATAATAGTTTGATTAGTGAATAAATGATGTTAATTAGAGAAGAAAATGAACCCCTTAACATCTATATAAAACCAGAAATTTATAGAATAAATAGGAGTTTATACATGTTTGATATTAAGTGGTGATTTGTTAGTTGATTATGTTGCAAATCATATTAGTTGATAATAGAAGTTAATTGGAATTTTTCTAAAAATGTTTAATGGAATGTAAGAGACTAAAATCACTTTATAAACTGATTTATAATGATTATAAGATATGTTAGCATGCATGAAAATGAGTCATATTGGACGTAGATTAACGTCGTAAAATTTGAACAAAAACCGACAACTTTTAAAAATCGCGTAAGAGACGAATATCTAGTGGTAACTAATAGTCGAGAAGTCGGATGGGAATTATAAGTTGATATTATTGTTTATAATGAAATTTAGAACATCTTTCTAGTTGGCATCATAAGCATCTGAGTTGATATAATATGAGTTATAGTGATAAACGAGAACTAGAAGACGTTTGGAATTTCTTTGTTGGTTTAGTACTTGTTAGTTGAAATCCGACATTAGAAAGTCGTGCTTTTGAGCAAGTTGAAAAGGAGTTTGTCACGTACGGAGGTACGTGATGACTGTCTTATAGTCCAGTTTCAAAAAAAAAAAAAGTTGAATACGAGAATTTAAAACGAACCTAAGACGTTATACGTCGAACCTACCAAGCAACTAGGGTTTCACGGCAGTTTTGCGACCCTTGCCGGAAACTGTAATAACTTCCAGCTCGTTTATCGGATTTGTGATCCGTAAATTGGAGCAGAAACTAGACTTCCTAAACTTTCTAGTGGTATGGGGCTCACCCCCTGTTTCCAAGTCCTCTGTTCTGGACAGCCTCCAGAGTTACTGGACTGTGCAGTGAAATTTCAGTTTCGTGTTTCTAAGTTGTTTAGTTCACAACTTAACTTCTTTCAATCGTTTAAGCCGTTTTTATCTAACGAATACCTACGTACTGACCCTAGAGTCAAGGACAAGACCTTTAATGATGAAAACCAGTCGAGATCGTATCTTTTATCCTTTTATTAAAGAAGTAATAAACGAGGAATTTTTATAAGTCGTGAAATGAACTAAAACGTAAATCGCCTAAGTTGATTCTTTTCAACTTAGTTTCTTTTAATCTTTAAATACATATTAAGACATCGACAACCTTCTCTACTGACCCGAGAGTCGAGTATGAAATCTTCCGAATTCTAAACGAGATTGGTACGAGTCTCGTTTCCCGTTTAAGTAAAACGAATCTAATAAGCGTGCAAATGCCCAAAAGAATAAAATAACTAAAACTTCTTCGATTCTCTTTAATCGATTTTTCTTTTACGACCCGCTTTTAAGTATGTTTATTTTACGATGAAGGAAGAAGCCAACTGTAGAGAAAGAACGAAGATCCAAACTTGGAAGCTTTTGCTTATAAGTTCTGTATTTACAAGGTGGGCTTTTATATATAAAATAAAACGAGCAATGCTCAAAAAATCTTTCTTTATCGCTTTGATATCTGTGTTTTCCAAGTGATAATATGGCATGAACTGTTTTATGTTTTTATGTGAGTTCTCTTGTACCTATCTGAGTCAACATACGTGTTTTCCAGATTTAGAGTTAGTCTATTTTAGATTAACTAACGATCGGCTCTGAGTTAGCTGCTAAGTGCTTTCCAGAGTTAGTGCACTTTGTAACCTGTGGTGTATGTGATATCCTGTTGAGGGGTACCAGCCACGGTGAATTAGAATTGGTCAAGATTGAACGTAGCATTAGTCAGAAAATGCTCGCGCGAGCGATTTATGAGAAAAAGTCAGAAAATGTTTAGTAGACACGGATTCTTTCAATAAAACTCCGTGTGCTACGTTTATGAAATGCCATTTTATCTATTTTTTTATAAGTATATTTTCGGCATCGTGCCCACTAAGTACCTTTGTACTTAGCCCTGCATTGCTTTCTAAATGTGCAGGTTGAAGCGACGGTGAGCGGCGACGGTTAATGTTGACTTTAAGGATAAGATGCTTAGTAGAACCCTTCCGCTGTCAAGCTCTGTATTTCTTTTGAGATGTATTTTGAAATAATTTCTCAGTAGCCTAAGTCTGTATTTTGAACTTAGTTTTCATCTTGTGTACTCTTGTCGAGTAATCCTTAGGGATTAACTCTTTCTTATTAATATCCAAGTCTTATTTATGTTTAATGATGTCTTATTCATATATGTTTAGTCAGTTAGCCCCCTTCTTCCCCGCTTCTTTAATCCAACCCCAGTCGCACCCCGGCTTCTGCCGTCCCTCGGGATTTGGGGCTGTGACAAAAATGACTAAGGAAAAACGAGAACTTGATTACGTTTACTAAATAGTGAAATGTCGATTTCCAATAAGTCTTGGAAATTAGATTCTAGTTTTTAGCTTAAGAAATCTGAGAGTATTTACGTTCGATTAGACTATCAAATAGAAATAGAAATCGAGCGATTAATTAGAATAATCAAGAGTTTTGAGCCCGAGTCATGTAGAAGTCCGAATAAACGGGACAAGTATTCATTGTTTCCGAATAAGTTCTTATTTAAAAATTATTTTGAAGCAACGAGTAGAAACGAGAAGTAGTTGTCAAGAGAAAGAAAGTAATCGAAGGAGTGTCGCCAGCCAGATGGGCTTTCTGAACTAAAACTAAATGATGAATGCGTTTACTAATTATGTATTACGTGCGCTTTTCAAATTGATTGACTTGCCTAAATATTTTAAATGTTTTGGTATGTAATCATCTACGTGTTGAAGTGATTATAAGTCCTGTGGACGCACGAGATAAAAGTCTTGTAAAATGCGGGACGATGCATGCATTAAGGTGACTGTGAGCCTTGCTTCGGTTGGGCCGGTCACAGTATTCGAGGAGGAGGCCTACTTCTCGACACGAGGATGAGCCGTAGAGTGATTCATACTTAATATATAAACTTAGTCTGCGCAGACGATTTACAAAATAAAAATATTTTTATGGCAGTCACAAGTAGTAAACTCTTTTAAAACAAATATATATATATATATATATATATATATATATATATATATGTAACCCTTGTGGTGCAGCAAAAGAGGCAAGTTTCAATTATATAGCTCTAAGAGCAAGCTTTTAAAACGTTTTGGCATGTGTCTACTTAGTACGTTGTACTCACGCCCTGCATGTTATTTCTAAAACGTGCAGGTTAGTTCGGATGAGGAGGTTGCGGCGTGCTTGGGTGGCTCGTTGTTAAATTAAATCCATTTTAGAAGTTTAGCTTGAGGTTATGTGTCTTCATACATATAGCCTTGGGATTTGAAGTCGTTTGTTTAAATTCTGCTGCAACATTGTTATTCTGATATGTTTGTTTACATGCTCGAATTCTTGACAAAGAGCCCGTGTGCTCAAACAAACCTTAAATCCTTTATGAATTCCATTTTCAAACTTTGATTAAATCTTCTAACGATTCCTCGAATTTCCTTAATCACCACTTGATTATTGAAACTAAAATATGGCCCACTTCTAAATGCAAAACTTGCTAATCACCAAACCTAATTCCTTTGCTGGATTCGATATTTAACTTTGTTGAGTATTCATATGAGAATAATTAATTAAAACTCCACCTTATTGCTATCATGAATCCATTGTTGAATTTAAATCCTATTCATCGAGCATGTTCATTGATTAAAGTTTAGTTGTTCCATCTCACTGCCCCTAGCATTCTAGACGTTTCAATACCCTAGAAGTCGGGCTGTGATAATTGCGCCGCTTAGGGCTAAGGTTTCTATAGAATGTGTGTTGTTTTTCTATTTATATGTGGTGTAATTTGCAATAAATGTAAGTTGTTGGGCTTGTTATTTTAAGGGGGTGTATTCAATCCTGACTTTCATTGGACTTTATAAGTCATTGGAGTTGGGAAGTCTATGGATTTCCATGGGAGTTTCGTATGATGTCACGGATTTATGTTGGAGTTTGCATTGACTTATGTTGGAGTTTGCATTGACTTATGTTGGAGTTCAGATTGACTTATGTTGGAGTTCAGAAGTCCATCAACCCAGCGCTCGCTGGTATCCAGCACGCGCTCGAAGTTCCTAGTGCCCACTGGAATCCAGTGATCACTCGAAAACGTACTGTATATAATATAAATGCAGACCAATATGCAGTTGAATCCCATTCATAACACAATTCTCTCCAAATTAAATTCACAAACATAACCTGTTGGCAAATTTATTAAAGTTTTGATTGATTCCAAAACCAACTGACCCCAACCGAGTAGATGTTGCCAGATCCTAATGTTAGTAGTTAAGCTCGCTGTTTGAGCAATGTTGAGATTTTATCTTTACAGGTCTCCAGCTGAAGAGGGCAATAAGGCATCACTCGGAGAGAACATCAGATGTAATTAAAGACAACTGAGTGTTTAAAAAGGGGGAAGTTACGTTCACAAGATAGAACATCAGTTGAGCAATTCAAAGGGGAAGATGAAAGACAACTGAGCGTTTAAGAGATAGAACTTTAGTTGTAAGGAAAACAACTAAGAGTTCGAAGCCAACTGATCAAAGTCAGATACAAGAAGGACAACTGAGCGTTCAAGATGGAACATCAGTTGTAGGACTCAATCAGTTAGATCAACAGCTTGAAGTTCAAAGTCAGCTGAGAGTTCACATGTTCCTACTCAGATAGAACATCAGCTGAAGACCAATCAGATGAAGATCAAACGACTCAACCGACTATCAAATGTTGGAGGTCAAAGGTTAAGATTTGAATTTCAAATAAGGAAGTCACGTGAAGGTTTGACTCTCTGTCATTACCTCATTTGGCCCAACACAAGGCTGTCTCAGATGGAAAGCAGAAGGACGTAGTTGCCAAATCCGGAAAGTCTGCAGAGATGAGAGACAAGCCATCGCTTTCAAAGAACAGAGATCAACAACTCCTCCAACGGCTAGTTGATTCTCTCCGCCTATAAATAGAGGCCTTCATTCATTCATCAAGATGAATGAGACAGACAAGTGCAAGAAGAGATATACAAGCGAGAGAACAACTTCATTCTGCATTCAAGCAAAACAGCTTTTATCCTCTAAGAACATCATTAGTTGAGAGTTATAGAGTGTTAGATTCTGTCTTTGTAGTTTTCGATCCAACCTTGAGAACATCACTTATTGAGAGTTCGTAGAGTGTTAGATCATAGCTCACTTCTTGTTCGAGCTATTAGTTGGAACCCCACCCTTTCTTACATCCTCTCAAAAGGATTGTTAGGACCCTACTCTTCCCGGAATTGAGTAGATAGGTTGATTAGTACCCGTAAACTAATCTGTAAGGTTGATAAGTACCCGTAAACTTATCTCAACGGTTGCAAAGCCCGCGTAAGCTTTGTGGTTTGTCCAGAAGAACTTGGACTGAGTTGTGTGGACTCACAACTCCCCGTGGACGTAGGAGTTATCTCCGAACCACGTAAATTCTTGTGTGTTGTGTTTATTTTTTAGTTATTTATTAACTGACTAACTAACCTGCATACAAACTGCATTATTCCACATCAACTGTCTTGGTTATTGACCAACCTTGCACTTAAGCGTGAGTTGATTTTATACGAGTTAATTTCCACCACATTCCGCACAACACTTCACTTCCAGCTGAGTGTTCCTTACTCGGTTGTGATTCCAACTGAGTTGCATTACTCGGTTGTGTTATTTTTAGGGGGTTGTTTTTAAAAGTTTTATCTGGTGTATTCCCCCCCCCCCCCATACACCAGAACTCGTATCGGGACCATCATAACCAATATCCATTAGTTCAAACAAAGTACCAAACAATATCAAACAAGTTCAATTAATTCCTAAAGATGCACTACTCGGAATTGTCATCTTCATTTTCATCACCGTTATGTGGCAGCCTATTCTCCTACATAGCATTAGCAATGTTCATTCTCCATGCATTAACCTCCGTTCTTTGTTGTAGTTGGCTTTGAGAAAGCCACTCAAAGTTTTCATCTTCCATGTCGTCATGATGTTCTGCTCCATTTTCTTCATTCTCGACTGGAAATTCATCAGAACGACACTCTTTCCAAAGAAAGTATGTAATCCAGCACAAGCCAATACTAATTCTGCTTGTGTTTTCAAAGTGAAGCCTATTAAACTACGGCCGACGTTTCACCTTCACCGCAACCAAGCGATCGGTGACTCCCAGCACCGGCTGGGAGCCTCGAGCGACCGCTCGTCCTCACCCAACTCTGGGGATGCATTAAATTTCAATTCTCATCGATATCGATCGGATTTCATCGTGCCTATTTTCTTCATCAAACTCCAACCAAACTCCAACCAAACCCCATAAGTAAAAAGTCAATGGAAAGTTAAATACACAAAGAATTCAAAAATCCAACAGAAATCGTAATTGAATACACTTGGATTTTAGAAGTCCAACAGAAGTCTGAATTGAATACACCCAGATTTCAGAAATCCAACAGAAGTCTGGATTGAATACACCAAGACTTCTGAAATCTTTAAAATCCAATGAAAGTCTGGATTAAATACAACCCCCTTAGTCCAGATTATTTGATAGAAAATTTTGCCTCTTCTAAAGAAAAAGAAAAAAAAAACAATTTCCCAGAATATTTATTTGTTCAACATCAATAAATGTATGTTTGCGTTTTTTGGTTTATCATTGCAACCCTGAATTTGAGAACTGAGAGGTGGGCCCACATGGAGTTTTTTTAATTCATTTATTTAACTAATGAGTATATTCTTGATCTTACTTTAATAAAAGTAACGAGGAAAATCTCGAGGTGGAGTAAATTTAACTTCTTGGCCCAAAATTGAAAGATCTACTTTGTTTACATATGAATTATTTTTTGGTTAGTTCACTTAGGCTAAAAGAATTACTTAAATTGTATTTTCACGAAATTAATGGTAGCAGTTTAAATTTTTATAAATAAAATTAACAATAAGCTATATTTTAATTAGTAATTACATTTTCAAGAAATATTGTTTTGATACCTCGATTGTCGTTATCTTCATCACATATTCGATTGTCATTCAAGTTTCAACGACGACAATTCCCACTGATAGTATCTTATGTAGTGAGTATCAACAAGAGTCAAGACCAATTTCTTTCACAAGTTGGATTGTTTCTAAAAAATCCAGTTTTTAGTCATGGTCAATTTAAATTCTTCCAATATTTCTAACATGCAGGAAACACTGGATGAAAAGTTGGAACCCTCCTGGAGTGACTTTCAAGAACTCAGTGAGGAATTACATCAGCAATCGGTTGAGTTTAAGAGTCTTCAAGAACTGTTCACCAAACTTGAAGAATCCTTAACCGAAAAGGATGATCTAATTAAGAGCCAAACTGAAGAGATTGATAATCTCAAAAATCAACTGAATACGGCCAACCGAACTAATGCTCCAACCGATGAGGAGTTCAAGAAGCAAATCCAGGAGCAGCATGAGCGGTTGAAAAAGCAAGAAGATCAGATCGAGCAGCTGATAAAGAAGTCAGACGGACAGACCGAGCATATAGCTGTTCTCCTCAAGGAGTTGCAAACTGAGAAGGACAATTTAATAAAGCTATATCAGTCATCCAAGATCATCGAAAATCTCATCAGTTACAGCCGACAGATGGATGACGTGTCAGGACTCGGTTATGACGTGATCAAGAATACTGGAATTCCTCCAGCAACCTTCATCAAAGCAGTAGAGGTCAAGGTTGTCGAACCTAACACAAATGAGTCTGAATCTCCCCAAAGTAACCCAACCTCCATTTCTCAGCAAGCTCAACCGACTAAGGAAAATTCAACTGAGAAAGGAAAAGGAGCAGTGGATGGAGAACAGAACATTCCATCGGTTGGGACATCAACCGAGGGGGAATGTTCCAAGAGTCAGAAGAGGAACCAAAGGCGTCGGAGATACAATCGAAACCGAACTCAGAACCGATTTTGAATTTAAAGTTAATAATAAAAATGGCCTTGCACGCCTAAGTTTACGATTTTGAATTCTAAAACTAACGGTGAAATCCGTTACCGAAAATAAATTACAGAAGTCAGTTAGATGACTATTGTATTTAGGGTTATCGCGTACGAAAACTTTTTAGTTCTAGAACTCAGAACGGAAAACCGTCTGATTTTTACATTCACGAAATCGCGATACGAACTCGCCCGAGAAAGTTCGTTCTTATGATTTTCCGGACGAAACTCGGACTGTGATGTCCCGAGTTTTTGTCGGAATTAAGTTTTTAAATATTACTTTCCGATTAAGTTAAATATATCGGAATTTATGGTAGAATCGGAATTTGACGATTTTGTGCCGAGATACGTTTTTCGTCTTTTGATTTCCGTAACGTCGTATCGCGCCGGAAAAATGCGTATTTTCCCCTTTTTCTCCCCCTCTTAGCCGACTTCATCTCCCTCACAACCAAGATATTTCATTACTTTATAGTATTTAACATTATGACTCACCATTAGATCTTTAATTAACTTTACACCTAATGTAGTAAGTTAATATATATCATACAATTAAGTAGTCATCTTCCTCTCTCTCTCTCTCTCTCTCTCTCTCTATATATATATATATATATATATATATATATATATATATATATATATATTTCGAAATACACACACACATACTCTCTCTTCCATTTTTCTTTTCACCATTGATGAACTTGAAGCTTGGAGCAAGAAATCTTCATAAGTTCATCATCCAACCATCAAATCTTATAACTTCCTTCACTAAAGTTCAAGGTATTCATCTCCTCTACATTTCTCTATCCAAATGGATTTCATTTCTTTTAATTTTCTCATGTTGATCGATTTTGATGATGATGTAGATTAGATGATTGGAGTTTAATTCATGCAAATTAGATGTATTAGAATCGATTCTATGGATGAATTGAAGAAAGAAATTAAGAACCCTAAAACCTAACTAGGACCGAAAATTAGGGGTTCTATGTAGGATGATTGGATTCTTCAATTGGTTGGATAATCATGCTTAGGAGATGTTCAATTGATGATTAAAACAAAAAGAAATCAAAACCCCTATGAACTAGAAGAGGACCGAGTTTTAGGCTTAGGGTTTGAGTTGGGGGTTTTCAAATTAATGATGTAATAAGACTTGTAATTGATTAATTGATGTTATAGTAGGTTGATAAATGAATTAATGGAGTTATTGATGAAGAAAATCACCCCTTAAATTATTATGTTATTACCGATTTTATGAGGAAATTGGGGGTTTTCATACAGCTTGATTTAGTTGATAATATAATGATGGATTAATGGTTCTAATGATAATAGTTGATGATAGAAATTAATTGAATTTATTTTAAAATTTTTATAGAAATCTTAAGAGACTAAGAACTCGAATTAAGTTCAGTTTAAGTAATGATATGAGGTGATGATGTATATAATAATGAATCTCGTTAGATGATGATTAATGTCGTAGAAAATGAACGAATTCAGATAACTTTTGAAATCTTGTAAGAGACGAACAAGTGGACGTAAATAATAATCGAGGAGTCGAGTAAGAATTTTAACTAGATAATAATGATTATAATGGATTAAGGCACCACTTTGTAGTTGACGACATGAGCATTCGGATTATTGTATGATGAGTTGTAGTTACAATCGAGAACTAGAAACGAGAATTGTTAACTTGATTTTGGTATAGTACTTGTTAGTTTGAAAGCCGATGTTTAGAACGTCGTGCTAATAGACGAACAGCGGAAAGGAGTCCTTCACGTACGGGAGTACGTGTTGACTGCCTTGATGTGTTAAAATCGTGTGAATGTAGATTCGATAACATAGAACGAGCCTAGAAAGTCATACGTCGAATTCTATCGAGCAACTAGGGTTAGCCGCGGCAGTTTTGCGACCCTTCCCGGAAACTGTAATATCTTTTAGCTCGTTTATCGGATTTGAGATCCGTAAATTGGAGCGTAAACTAGACTTTCCAGGCTTTCTAATGGTACAGGGCTCGTCTCCTGTTTCCAATTCCTCTGTTCTGGGCAGTCCACAGAACTACTGCATTGCGCAGTGAATTTTTCAGAACTTGAATTCCTAAGTTGTTTCTTCGCAACTTAGTTTCTTTCGATCGTTTAAGCCGTAATAAGTTAACGACTATCTTCTTTACTGACCTAAGAGTCGAGTATGAAACCTTTTAAGTTCTAAACGAGATTTGTTCAAGTCTCGTTCCCGTTTAACTAAAAAGAAACTAGTAGCATGCAAATGCCTAAAGAATCAAAACGACTAAAACCTAATTCGAATTTCCATATTCGATTATCTTTTACGACCGAATTTAAAGTGTAATTATTTTACGATGAAGGAGGAAGCCAGCACTAAGGAAAGGACGTAAGAATAGAAGAACGGAAAATCTGTTTAGTAGTTCTGTATCATCGAGGTGGGCTTTTATATATAAAACAAAACGAGCAATGCTCGAAAACCTTTCTCTATCGCTTTGATATCTGTGTTTACAAAGTGATAATTATGGCATGAACTGTTTTATGTTTTATGTGAGTTCTCTTGTACCTATCTGAGTTAACATTCGTGTTTTCCAGAATTTATGAGTTAACCGCTAGGATTGTTAACTAACGATCGGCTCTGAGTTAGCTATTAAGTGCTTTCCAGAGTTAGTGCACTTTGTAGCCTGTGGTGTATGTGGTATCCTGTTGAGAGGTAACCAGCCACGGTGAATGAGAATTAGTCAAGATTTGAACGTAACATACCAGAAAATGCTCGGCCGAGTAAATTATGAAAATAAATCACAAAATATTTAGTAAACACGGGCTAATTTTAAATAAAACCCCGATGTGCTACAAATTATGAAATGCCAGATTATTTATACTTATGCTTATGTTTTCGGCAACGTGCCCACTAAGTACTTTTGTACTTAGCCCTGCATATGTTTTCTAAATGTGCAGGTTGAAGCGACGAGAGCGGCGGTGGTTGAAGTTGAGTTGAGTTATGAAGTTAGGAATGCTTTAGCTTATGACCTACTTTCCGCTGCCAAACTCTAGACCTTTTGACGTTATGTACATTTGGTGAATCACTGTAGTTTAAGTATGTAATCTTTAACTTAGATGCTTTCGAGTACTTTCTGTCGAGTAATCCTTCGTGATTAACTCTTTCTTTTTAATAGTAACGTCTTGTTCTTTGAATGTATGATGTCTTTTATGTATGTTTAATTAGTCAGCCCCCTTCTTCCCCGCTTCTTTAATCCAATCCCAGTCACACCCCGTCTTCTGCCGTCCCTTGGAATTTGGGGCTGTGATAGAGTGGTATCAGAGTAGAGGTTCGTTTTCTGCTCTGGTTATGAGTCATTCTTTTCTAGTATGAGTCATTCCTTCTAGTAATGCCACAGAGTAGTATTTCTATACAAGTATTCCTTCGAGTAATTATATAGAGTATTCGTTCGTACTCTATATCGAGTCTTCTTTCGAGTCATAGGATAGAGTATTTGTATATACTCTAGATCAGAGTCTTCCTTCAAGTAAAAGATAAGAGTTAGGCTATGACACTAAGATTGAGAATGTAGATGTCAACTCAACCTCCCGCTACGTCGACTCAACGAGGAAAAGGAAAGAATTTTAATGATGTGATTTCTTTTAAATAAGAAATTTATGAACAAGTATTCAATGAAATTGAGAATGAGAATGAGTTGTGTGCCAAAGATAAGAATTTTATGGAAGTATAATTTTTATACTTTGTATACTTTATGTGATTATGTGATAGTACAAGTACTATCTTATGTGAAATTATTTGCGCGATAATTTCTTTCTTATGAAAAATCTTTGGACACAAGAATATAGTCGGATTTTAGGGTTTTTTCCCGGTTCAATGAGAACGTAGACTCGAAACCTAAGATCTTTCCGGTTCTTCGAGAACTTAGACGTTTTAAGAAACGCTATTTTTTGAAATGATTTCGAAAGGAGATCCCCAACACGAGAAGGACTTCTACTGATGAATGTCACGTGCGTAAGGTGACATGAATAAAGATTCGACAAAGTCGAACTTTGTTTTAAAAATCCAAACAAGAATTTCCTGCGAGGAAAATGAAATAAAAATGGTACGGTAAGTCGTGTTAGTAAACGGAGGAAACGATTACACGTTTGAGAGGCTTCGGCTTCAAGTTAAGAAAGATTTGAACGAGACGACGAAGATAGAATAAAGGGAATCAAAGCCAAATGAAATAAGTGAACGTTTCTTACGTGTAAGTAACTTAAATGACGTCATTCATGTCACGTCATTCCGTTTCTTTTTCGTATCGTGTTTCAGTAGGGTTCGCCTTGATCGAACTCTACGAAGAAAATCGTATAGATTATTGGAAGTCGAGCACGAAGCTTGATTAATTTTTCCATCGATCGCCCGATTCTAGCGACGACAACTGTAACGTAGTTTCCAGAAAGTTATTCTTTAAGTTATATTCCATTTCTTTTGGAATTTATTCCATATTTCGTCTTTGAACGAAGACTACGACTAGTACGAGTATCAAGAGTCGTAAACGACAAAATTCTTTCGTAAATGGATGTTACTTTTGAATAAGTAACATGAACAAAGTAAACGTACATTGTTTTAATAAGTAAGAATCGTTAAGAAATGTTGTTGAGAAAGTAATAAAGAATTAAAGTAATTAAGAATGTAGTAAGATAAGGAATGGAAATAAAATCTTGAAATTTTAATTTTATATATATATATATATATATATATATATATATATATATATATTGTTTGAGTGCAATTTCTTGAATTGCTAGAAGTCGTGATAAGTGGTTGTTTTAAGTGGTGATATTACAATTTAATAAGGAATGTTCATTTTGTAATTTAAGTATTTCGTTGAGATAAGTTATTTTCTTACCTGTTACTGATCCGTGTTTCCTTAAAACTTTTGTAGGATGGCTAGGACTCGCGTTACTGCTCGGAAGAGCCAGCCCTTGGCCGCGTGCGAGCGTACCGTAATAGATATGATACAAGACGAGTATTATGATTTCGAGGCAGATTACGGTGAGGAGGATGTGGGGCAGATAGTGAGCAACTTCTCGTCAGTTTATTTTGCAGTACGGCACTTGATTCCGGAGAGTCAGGCAATATTAGACCGGATTGTGCACTTACCGGACGAGTGGCGCGGTTGGGCGCACCACGTGGCATGGTACTTTCTTGGGATTTTCAGCGACGACACAGAGCTGACCGGCAACTACACAGGATTCGCCCTGTATGTACACAGGCGATTCTTTGACAGCAGATTCATGCTTCCAGTTCCTTTTGAGCCGCATCTCCCCTACAGTCACTTTCCAGCAGAGACCGAGTTAGAGCACCTAGACTTAGACCCAGAGTTTTCCGCCTTGTTGGAGATACCACCAGACTTTGTACCGAGTGAGGAGTCTGACGCAGAGTCAAAGCAGTTAGAGGAGGACGCGGAGCCCGCTGTTACACCAGAGTTACCGCCAGTTAGTACACAGATCGAGGAGTTGATCCCAGGACCGGGATTCGTAGAGATCGACGCCGAGACAACCGCGTTGTTAGGATTATCTTCACCGTTCTTACCTGACGTTTGTGTTAGAGTCAGAGGACCTTTAGAGACAGGACTGTTTCGGGTAGAGTCAGAGCACCGAGGGATCGACGCGGAGCTTGCTGCCATGTTAGAGCTACCATCTCCACTGACACCGCTTGAGGAGATCTGTGCGAAGTGGGGCGTAGTCAGAGGTCAGTTAGAGGCGGGACCATCCAGAGTCCGTTCTAGGGAGGAGTTCGAGTCGGGTTCAGGTCCCGGTTCCGTTCCAGAGCACCTTCTTCCCCTGAAGAAGCGTGCAGTAGAGATCAGTGAGGACTACCTTGTTTCAGACCTGGAGGAGACAGTTTCAGAGGAACCGTCACCACCTCTGCTTACACTTTCTGATGGCTCTACTCTGAGGGAGGACGAGGCACTCCAACTCGTCTTTGGTTCAGAGTCTGAGGAGGAGGACCCGGACGAGGATCCTGAGGAGGACCCGGACGAGGATCCGAAGGAGGACCCAGAGGAGGACTCTTAGGGTTTTTAGGCCGTAGAGGGCAGTTCCGACTCGACTATAGTCTGTTGAGTAGAGCGTCGTAGACGTATGTTAGTAGTAGTAGTTCTTTTATCCTGTATATAGTCGGATCAGTAACTAGTTTTTGTAGTACTCTAACGGATACGAAATTTTATGAATCGTTTCCGTTCTAGTACTTTTAGTAGGTACGGAGATGCAGCTTGTTAGCGCACCCGGTAAATAGTAGGCAGTCAGCCTAGTTTAAACTAGTAGTAGTCTAACTTTTTGTATAAGTCCTCGTTGGAGGCAGAATTAATATTCTTTTTGATGTATATATATATACATGACCCATGAGAGGGTTTTTAATCACAAGAAAAATTTCCTATGAATCGTGAAATTAAAGCAGGATGTCAAGAAATTCGTGTGACGAGAAATTTAGGTCTAACTTGAAAGTTAAAAGATTTCGAGGTAATATCGAAACTATGTTCGGTATGTCGTTCCGTGAACTTGATTAAGTTGAGAATGAGCTAGTAAGTACTAAGAGTGATTAACAGAAAGAAATAACGAGAATTTCTATTTCCGTAGATCAAAGAAAATGCCGCCAAGAAACGTTAACAATAGGAGAGGTCGAGGACCTGGTAGGCCTCGAGGACGTGGGAGATGTCAACCAGAGAACGACAGAGAACAAGAGCACGAACCGAATGATACCCCATCACCATCCCCATCACCACCCCCATCACCACCACCTCCACCAACACCCCGTAGGGATATTGAGGATTTATTCCTCAAACGAAACCCCCCGATGTTTAATGAAACGGGCAGCCCTAGCGATGCTGAGCTATGGGTGAGATCTACAGAGAAGATATTCAAACTCCTCAGATGTACTGATGAGGAGAGAATGCTATGTGTCGCGTTCCAACTAACTGGATTGGCAGATTATTGGTGGGAAGCAAGGCAGAAGGTGATACCCGCAGAGCAGCTGGCTCGTTTCACGTGGGAAGAATTCAAGGAAATACTATTTGATAAGTACGTACCCAAGACGTATAGAGCTCAGAAGGAAGCTGAGTTCTATGGTTTGAAGCAAGGAAAGCTGACCGTAACTGAGTATGACACCAAGTTTTGCGAGCTGTCTAGGTATGCACCGGCTCAGGTTGATACCGAGGAGAAATTATCAAAGAAATTCCAAGGAGGACTACGACATGAACTGGGAATTGCATTAGCTAGTCATGGGGGACTAAGCTACACTGACATTTTGGGAAGAGCATTGGAAATGGAGGCCGTCGTGCATGACGAGAAGAAAGTTATACCAACTGCACCAGCTCCAGCACAGAACCAGAACCGAGGCTATTACAACAACAATAATAGCAACTATCAGGGAAAGAGGAAGTGGAATGGAGGAGGTAGCGGAGGCTACAATCAGAGTTATAACAACCAGGGTAATCAGAAAAGGGGCATTCAGCAGGGCTATCAGCAGCCTGGCCAGAACAATAACCACAACAACAACAGCAACAAAAGACCGTGGCAGGGAAACAACCAGTCGGGGTTGTTTATTCAGGGAAATAAGCAGAACGCACTATGGAAGGGCAACGGTCAACAGAACCAGCTGCAAGGGCAGCAACGAAACTTCAACCAGGGAGGAACTAACCCAGGGAGGGTTACCATTCCTGTCTGCCCTAAGTGCAACAGAGCCCATCTCGGAGTTTGTCAGATAGGCACCCCCAACTGTTTCAATTGTGGATAGAAGGGGCATATGAAGAAAGATTGCCCGAAACCGCTGCAAGCCATACCTCTCAGAGCCATACAAGCACTGCTGCAGCAGCAAATGAACCAACAGTAGTTCCAGCAGCATGCACAGCAGCAACAGAATGCGAGGGCATGCGCTATCAAACAGGGTGGCCAGCACAAGGGAAAAGGCAACCTAGCAGGTATGGGAAAACTACACAACATCCCTATTAAGATACTGTTTGATACTGGCGCATCGCATTCTTTCATTGCTGGCTCGTGTGCCGATAACTTAGACATCAGACCTGTAAGAGCTGCACATTCTATGAGAGTAGCTACACCTTCAGGAGAGATCACTACTTCCACACATGTTTGCTCTAACCTAGAACTAGAAATCGGAACTCTTAAGGTTAAAGCAAACAACTTAAACGTTATGATAATGTGGGACGTAGATATAACCCTAGGAATGGATTGGTTGTCAGAGAATTATGCCACGATTCTCTACAATGAGAGAAAATCTCTTTTCAACCCCCGGGTAAAGAACCAACAGAATTCCACGGAATCTCAATGGGTAGAGGCGTACTAATTATATCAGCCCTTCAAGCCATGAAACTCATGAAGAAGAAAGGTACCACAGCTTATCTCGTGTACCTAGTCGGGGAGCCAGGAGCCGAGAAGACCATCCAAGACATAAAAGTTGTGAATGAATACGAAGACGTCTTTCCAGAAGTGTTACTAGGATTGCCACCAGATCGTCATGTGGACTTCACGATCGACTTATAACCAGGAGCAGCTCCTAAGTCTAAAGCCCCATATAGGATGGCACCTAAAGAACTAGAAGAGCTCAAAATCCAGTTACAAGAATTGCTAGACATTGGTTTCATCAGGTCAAGCGTCCACCTTGGGGAGCATCAGTGCTATTTGTTAGGAAAAAGGACGGATCAATGAGAATGTGTATAGATTATCGAGAACTGAACAAGATCACACTCAAGAACAAATATCCTTTGCCAAGGATCGAGGATCTGTTCAATCAGCTCAAGGGTGCAGGAGTCTTCTCCAAAATAGATTTAAGGTCAGGGTACCATCAGCTGAAGATCAAACCTGAAGACGTACCGAAGACCGCCTTTAGAACCCGATATGGCCATTACGAATTCCTAGTAATGCCATTTGGTTTAACCAACGCTCCAGCTGTATTCATGGATCTTATGAATAGAGTTTTCCACCCTTACTTGGACAAATTTGTTTTAGTATTCATCGACGATATCCTCATTTTCTCTAAGAACGAAAAGGAGCACGAGGAACATCTACGGATAGTGTTGGAAACACTAAGAACCGAGAAACTCTATGCCAAATTTAGTAAATGCAAATTTTGGCTAAAGGAAGTAATGTTCCTTGGACACATAGTATCGGCGAAAGGAATCAAAGTGGATCCAGCCAAGGTAGAGGCAGTGCACGACTGGAAGTCACCCACGATTCCGAATGAGATCAGAAGTTTCTTAGGTTTGGCAGGCTACTACAGAAGATTCATCGAAGGATTCTCCACGATTGCTAGGCCAATGACACAGCTACTCAGGAAGGAAACCAAATTTAAATCGACGGATGAGTGCGAGAAGAGTTTCCAAACGCTTAAGGAAAAGCTAACCACAGCGCCAGTATTAGCTCTTCCAGACGTAAACAAGGAATATGTGGTTTACACCGACGCCTTAAAAAATGGATTAGGTTGTGTCTTAATGCAAGATGGACGAGTGATAGCTTATGCTTCACGACAACTTCGACCTCACGAAGTTGAGTACCCAACCCACAACTTAGAACTCGCAGCCGTGGTGTATGCGTTAAAAATTTGGAGACACCATCTCTATGGTGTAAGGGTCGAGATATTCACTGATCATAAGAGTCTGAAGTACTTTTTCGAGCAGAAGGAACTGAATATGAGACAAAGGAGATGGCTCGAACTAGTCAAGGATTACGACTGTGGAATTAACTATCATCCAGAAAAGGCTAATGTGGTAGCAGACGCATTGAGTCACAAGGCTCCAACGAAGTTAGGATGCCTTTTTGTAGAGGAAGAAACTTTAGTACGAGAATTCGAGAAGATGGATATCAAAGTGCTCGACACGCCATCTACGATAACAAGTCAGATAGCAGCATTAGAAGCTACACCAGATTTGAGAGAAAGAATCATCACTGCTCAGAAGAAGGACGAGTCAATGGAAAAGTTGCGATTAAGAATAAGAACAGATAAACCAGATGGATATTCCGAAGCACCAGACAATGCAATCCTTTATGAAGGCAGAATTTGTATCCCTGACGACGATAACGAACTGAAAAATGACATTATGAGTGAGGCTCACGATACGCCGTACACAACACACCCAGAAAGTACGAAAATGTATCAAGATTTGAGAAGGAACTTCTGGTGGAATGGAATGAAACGAGACGTTGCCTCGTTTGTAGAAAGATGTTTGGCATGCCAGCAAGTTAAGGCTTTACACAGACGACCGTATGGATTGCTGCAACCATTGGATGTCCCAGAATGGAAATGGGAAGGCATAGCTATGGACTTCGTCACAGGCTTGCCTAAGTCAAGAAGAGGAAACACAGCTATTTGGGTAATTATCGATAGACTTACGAAGTCAGCACATTTCTTGCCGATTAAGACTACCTACGGATCAGAGAAACTAGCTCAGTTGTACGTCAGAGAGATTGTACGTCTGCATGGAGTACCGAAGGTCATAATATCAGATAGAGACGCCAAATTTACCTCGAGATTTTGGATTACGATGCAGAAAGAATTGGGAACATAGCTTAATTTCAGTACAATGTTTCACCCACAGACAGATGGACAGTCAGAGAGGACGATTCAGATTTTAGTCGATATGTTAAGGACAGTGATATTGGACCGAGGCGCGAATTGGGAAGAAATCCTACACTTAGTCGAATTCGCTTACAACAACAGCTATCAGGCCACGATAGGAATGGCACCGTATGAGGCTTTGTATGGAAGGAAATGTAGATCACCACTTTATTGGGACGAAGTAGGTGAGAGAAAGAACCTAAGCCCAGATGCAGTAAATGAGATGATTGAGATAGTTCGGCAGATACGTGAGAGAATGAAAGAAGCCCAGAGCCGACAGAAGTCTTATGCCGATGATCGTCGAACCAATCTTGAGTTTGAAATAGGAGATAAAGTTTTCCTTAAGATATCACCGACCAGAGGAATCCTTAGATTCAGAGTTAAGGGTAAACTAAGACCCAGGTTCATAGGACCTTATGAAATCCTCGAGAAAATAGGACCCGTCGCTTATAGATTGGCCTTACCGCCAAGTCTAGGATGTGTCCACAACGTATTTCACGTTTCTCAATTGAAAAAATACATCTATGATCCTAAGCACGTCATTAATCAGCAAGACGTAGTTCTTGAATCTGACCTAAGCTACGAAGAGAAGCCGATATTGATTTTGGATAGAAAAGTCCAAGAATTAAGAACCAAATCGATACCAATCGTTAAAGTGCTATGGAACCACCACGGGCAAGAAGAAGCCACGTGGGAGCTCGAGGAGAAGATGAAGGAGAGATATCCTCATCTTTTTGCAGATGGTATGCAAATTTCGGGACGAAATTTTTCGCAAGGGGGGTAGGATGTAAAACCCCAGAAATTCCGTATAGTCTTAAAAATTTAAAGTTAATAATAAAAATGACTTTGCACGCCTAAGTTTACGATTTTGAATTCTAAAACTAACGGTGAAATCCGTTACCGAAAATAAATTACGGAAGTCAGTTAGATGACTACTGTATTTAGGGTTATCGCGTACGAAAACTTTTTAGTTCTAGAACTCAGAACGGAAAACCGTCTGATTTTTACATTCACGAAATCGCGATACGAACTCGCCCGAGAAAGTTCGTTTTTATGATTTTCCGGACGAAACTCGGACTGTGATGTCCCGAGTTTTTGTCGGAATTAAGTTTTTAAATATTACTTTCCGATTAAGTTAAATATATCAGAATTTATGGTAGAATCGGAATTTGACAATTTTGTGCCGAGATACGTTTTTCGTCTTTTGATTTCCGTAACGTCGTATCGCGCCGGAAAAACACGTATTTTCCCCTTTTTCTCCCCCTCTTAGCCGACTTCATCTCCCTCACAACCAAGATATTTCATTACTTTATAGTATTTAACATTATGACTCACCATTAGATCTTTAATTAACTTTACACCTATTGTAGTAAGTTAATATATATCATACAATTAAGTAGTCATCTTCCTCTCTCTCTCTCTCTCTCTCTCTCTCTCTCTCTCTCTATTTCGAAACACACACACACATACTCTCTCTTCCATTTTTCTTTTCACCATTGATGAACTTGAAGCTTGGAGCAAGAAATCTTCATAAGTTCATCATCTAACCATCAAATCTTATAACTTCCTTCACTAAAGTTCAAGGTATTCATCTCCTCTACATTTCTATCCAAATGGATTTCAATTCTTTTAATTTTCTCATGTTGATCAATTTTTATGATGATGTAGATTAGATGATTGGAGTTTAATTCATGCAAATTAGATGTATTAGAATCGATTCTATGGATGAATTGAAGAAAGAAATCAAGAACCCTAAAACCTAACTAGGACCGAAAATTAGGGGTTCTATGTAGGATGATTGGATTCTTCAATTGGTTGGATAATCGTGCTTATGAGATGTTCAATTGATGATTAAAACAAAAAGAAATCAAAACCCCTATGAACTAGAAGAGGACCGAGTTTTAGGCTTAGGGTTTGAGTTGGGGGTTTTCAAATTAATGATGTAATAAGACTTGTAATGGATTAATTGATGTTATAGTAGGTTGATAAATGAATTAATGGAGTTATTTCATGAAGAAAATCACCCCTTAAATTATTATGTTATTACCGATTTTATGAGGAAATTGGGGGTTTTCATATAGCTTGATTTAGTTGATAATATAATGATGGATTAATGGTTCTAATGATAATAGTTGATGATAGAAATTAATTGGATTTATTCTAAAATTTTTATAGAAATCCTAAGAGACTAAGAACTCGAATTAAGTTGAGTTTAAGTAATGATATGAGGTGATGATGTATATAATAATGAATCTCGTTAGATGATGATTAATGTCGTAGAAATGAACGAATTCCGATAACTTTTGAAATCTTGTAAGAGACGAACAAGTGGACGTAAATAATAATCGAGAAGTCGAGTAAGGATTTTAACTAGATAATAATGATTATAATGGATTAAGGCACGACTTTGTAGTTGACGACATGAGCATTCGGATTATTATATGATGAGTTGTAGTTACAATCGAGAACTAGAAACGAGAATTGTTAACTTGATTTTGGTATAGTACTTGTTAGTTTGAAAGCCGATGTTTAGAACGTCGTGCTAATAGACGAACGGCGGAAAGGAGTTCTTCATGTACGGGAGTACGTGTTGACTGCCTTGATGTGTTAAAATCGTGTGAATGTAGATTCGATAACATAGAACGAGCCTAGAAAGTCATACGTCGAATTCTATCGAGCAACTAGGGTTAGCCGCGGCAGTTTTGCGACCCTTCCCGGAAACTGTAATATCTTTTAGCTCGTTTATCGGATTTGAGATCCGTAAATTGGAGCGTAAACTATACTTTCCAAGCATTCTAACGGTACTGGGCTCGTTTCCTGTTTCCAATTCCTCTGTTCTGGGTAGTCCCCAGAACTACTGCATTGCGCAGTGAATTTTTCAGAACTTGGATTCCTAAGTTGTTTCTACGCAACTTAGTTTCTTTCGATCGTTTAAGCCGTAATAAGTTAACGACTATCTTCTTTACTGACCTAAGAGTCGAGTATGAAACCTTTCAAGTTCTAAACGAGATTTGTTCAAGTCTCGTTCCCGTTTAACTAAAAAGAAACTAGTAGCGTGCAAATGCCTAAAGAATCAAAACGACTAAAACCTAATTCGAATTTCCATATTCGATTATCTTTTACGACCGAATTTAAAGTGTAATTATTTTACAATGAAGGAGGAAGCCAGCACTAAGGAAAGGACGGAAGAACAGAAGAACGGAAAACCTGTTTAGTAGTTCTGTATCATCGAGGTGGGCTTTTATATATAAAACAAAACGAGCAATGCTCGAAAACCTTTCTCTATCGCTTTGATATCTGTGTTTTCAAAGTGATAATTATGGCATGAACTGTTTTATGTTTTATGTGAGTTCTCTTGTACCTATCTGAGTTAACATTCGTTTTTTCCAGAATTTATGAGTTAACCGCTAGGATTGTTAACTAACGATCGGCTCTGAGTTAGCTATTAAGTGCTTTCCAGAGTTAGTGCACTTTGTAGCCTGTGGTGTATGTGGTATCCTGTTGAGGGGTAACCAGCCACGGTGAATGAGAATTAGTCAAGATTTGAACGTAACATACCAGAAAATGCTCGGCCGAGTAAATTGTGAAAATAAATCAGAAAATGTTTAGTAGACACGGGCTAATTTTAAATAAAACCCCGATGTGCTACAAATTATGAAATGCCAGATTATCTATACTTATGCTTATGTTTTCGGCAACGTGCCCACTAAGTACTTTTGTACTTAGCCCTGCATATGTTTTCTAAATGTGCAGGTTGAAGCGACGAGAGCGGCGGTGGTTGAAGTTGAGTTGAGTTAAGAAGTTAGGAATGCTTTAGCTTATGACCTACTTTCCGCTGCAAAACTCTAGACCTTTTGACGCTATGTACATTTGATGAATCACTGTAGTTTAAGTCTGTAATCTTTAACTTAGATGCTTTCGAGTACTTTCTGTCGAGTAATCCTTCGTGATTAACTCTTCCTTTTTAATAGTAACGTCTTGTTCATTGAATGTATGATGTCTTTTATGTATGTTTAATTAGTCAGCCCCCTTCTTCCCCGCTTCTTTAATCCAATCCCAGTCACACCTCGGCTTCTGCCGTCCCTCGGGATTTGGGGCTGTGACACTCCAGGACCCAACTAAAATTGGGGACCTAAGTGAGTTTTTCTGTGCAGGAACAAGAGAAACAACTGAGGAAGAATAAAGCTTCACGAACCATGTGGGTGATGGATAGTGGATGTTCGAAACACATGACAAATCTGAAGGATTTGCTTGGGAGTTTCGTGGAGAAAGAAAGACCATCAGTTACCTTTGGTGACAACTCAAAAGGTCACACCAGAGGTTACGGTACCCTTGAAACCAATCACGTGTCAATTTCTAATGTTTCTTATGTTGATAGATTGAAGCGTAACTTGCTCTCCATCAGCCAATTCTGTGATAATGGTTTCTCTGTCAAGTTTGATGCACATGGTTGCAGGGTTAAAAATGTCGGAACAAAGCAGGTCATATTGTTGGGAAATCGTTCGCCAACCGGGAATGTGTATTATGCTGACTGGAACAGTAGTCCTCCTGACACCTGCCTGTTATCAAAGAGCAGTTCAGATGTGAGCTGGCTGTGGCACAAAAGGCTCAACCATCTGAACTTCAAGACTATGAATTGACTTGCCAGACAAGAACATGCAAAAGGCATACCAAACGAGTGTTTTCAACAACACATATCTGCAGTGCATGCCAGTTGGGAAAGCTCGTTAGATCCTCCTTCCAGTTGAAATCAACTCCCTCAACCGACAGAGTATTACAGCTGATCCATATGGATCTCTTCGGGCCAGTTACACCAAAAAGCATGAATGGTAACGAGTATGCACTTGTTGTAACTGATGATTATTCTAGATACACGTTGTTATGACATAATATCTACCAGGTCTCATGGAGACCTGGATCTTACACCTGAACTTAATGGTACTCAATAAAAAACATTCTGGGTACCTCCCCGTCTGACCTAAGGGAGATCTCAGAATAGGTACATGTATCAGATACCTGATCAGGTATCTGACTAGCGTCCCAGGACCTGCAAAAGAGAGCTGGGGTAGGTCTCGCAATCTTTAATAAGTCTGACATCTGTAGAACGCTTTATCCAGTCGAACTGGGGGTTGTCGGACAGTACAAGCACTCAATGACGAATGATACGAGAACACGTGTAAAGGTAATATCGGCAAAGAATCAAGAATACACAACTTCATTTCCAAGTAATCCAAGGAGTATATATACTGATGGGTATCCATTTCACAGTCAGGTTCACCATTTTGTTTCTACCCACTATTACATTCATTTCTCTCTCTTCACCACCGAAACCCAGAAAACTAACTTGACCGTCGGAGGTGGTTCGCCGGAGAACACTCCCGGCCCTCCTTTTTCCCTTGCAGGAATCCGGTAGCGGGTGGTCTGATTTGAGAGAATATCTCCTGCGCGAAGAAGGAGAGTGGTGTTTAGATAGATATTGAGCTTGTCCATTTTTATCATTCTCGTTTATTATGATGTATATTTTCTGGTTACATTATCTAGCGCCGTCTGTGGGAACGAAATTTTGTTTAGGAATTTCGTTCTAAAACCATTTTGGCGTATCTTATTTGTGGTGAGGTCGAGTTCTGGCTTAAACTCGGCAAAGAGAAAAGTCAAGAAGCTGGGTTTGAATGTTTTAATAAATACGTGCTCCTTCTGTCAAAAACTTTTGCTGTTTTTAAGGGAGAGATCCGAATGATTTTAGTGTTTTTTATGATTTCAACTGCTTGAACTAGTATATCCTCTGTTTTTGTAAAGCGCCTAGTGGCGCAATGTAGTGAAATAAGTGAAACTTTCTGATACTTGGCGAGACAAATCGAGTTCATGTTGTTCCGAAGAATAGATTTCGGAAATCCTCAGGATGAGGAAGGATAAAGTTGATAAAAACATGAGAACCTCAGAGCAGGTCTAGCGTAATCCCAACAGAGTTTGGGGGCGAATGTATGGGAAGAGGAATATGGTGTATCATATCTCTTAAATTCCTTAAAATATCCCGCGAGACCTGATAATAATCATGGGAAGAGGGTAGTGTGAAGCACTTGTTACACCCTTAATGACATTCCGTGACTAGTTATTGATAGTCGAAATCTTTGAAATGCAGATCTGGCCATGGAACACGTGCCAGCTCAAGATCGAGAGCCCACACCCGAGGGAGTGGTGCGAGATGACAGCTCATCAGAAGAGCATGTCGAACAAGACAATCGGAATATCCCGAAAGTGGCCCCTCCGAAAGTGATTACATCTCAAAAGGAAGGGGCTTCTAAGTCAACTAGTCCCCAGAAAGAGGGAGGTCGCAAAGGTTCAGAAGTTACAAGGGAAGAACCTCAATTGCCAGTGCAGCAAAGCGTTACCTATGCGGTGTCCATGGATCAGCTCAATGCCATGGTGAAGCAGGTCGTATCCAGAGCTCTGGCTCCGTTGGAAGGTCAAAACAAGAAGGCTAGTAGCACAGCCAAAGGGAAGTCTAAGAAGGTATGAACAGGTTTGGTAGAACCCTGTTCGCCATGAGGCATTAATGGGGTGGTTTAAGCCCCGTTAGTATAAGAATGAATGTTCATGAACTGAACGATGTTGTTTTCCTGACAGGGAGAGCTGGCGGAGGAAGCCCAGTATGATAGTGATGGGTATGAGAGCCCTCAAACTGAATCGGAAAATGGTCAGTAAACGAATGCATAGAATAGATGCTAGTAATGTTTTTAAATAGCTTGCTTGCTAATAGAATTATGGTTGCCCATTTTTGAAATCTGCAGAAGATGAGGCACGAACTGTAAGACCTCAGGACGAGGGAGCTGCGGCTGAAATTGCAGCTCTCAAACAGCAACTAAAAGACTTGCAGCGGAAGGCCTCTTCCCCTAAGAAATCTCCCAAGAAGCTTATGAAAGCTAGTAATAGTCAATCTCCGTTCTCAAGGGACATTCGAGAGGATCGGCTACCCTCAAACTTCAAAACATTGGCGCTGGAATATGACGGTTTGACAGACCCGCATGAGCATATAATGAGATTTAAGAATGGGGCGATGCTGCATCAGTACACAGAAGGTGTGAAGTGCAGAGTCTTTCTCATGACTTTGTCAAAGATAGCTCAGCAGTGGTTTTCTCAGCTACCTCCCAACAGCATAAACTCGTTCAGTGAGTTCAAATCCATGTTCTTACATAAGTTTGCTAGTGCGAGAAGACATATCAAAACGTCTTCCTCACTCATGGCTTTGAGACAGCAGCCCTTAGAAAGTTTGCGCCAATATGTTGGACGTTTCAATGCTGAAGCATTACAAGTGCCTCTGGCTTTCGATGATGTGAAGGTGCAGGCGCTGATACAGGGATTAGCTCCAGGGCTATTCTTCGATTCGCTAAATAAGAGACCTCCATTATATTTTGAGGAACTGTTACAGAGAGCTGATAAGTACGTTAACCTGGAGGAAGCTCATGAGGCAAGGAGAGCCAAAGAAGAGTCCCTTAAGCCCAAGAAGGAGACCTCAGAGAGGAGGTCATCCTCAGCAACGAGAGCTGAGAAAGATAAAGGGGGACAGAAACCCAAAAGAGCTCCCAAGAGGTTCGAATAGTACACGCCTCTCAACGCGCCTCTAGGGGAGGTCATGGAGGCAGCTTCCAGGTCTCCGCATTTCAAGTATCCTAGCACATACAAGGAAGCTCCGCGCAACCCGCGATCTGAGCTATATTGTAAATACCATAACGACTATGGACATGATACAAACACTTGTAGGCACCTGAAGGATGCTATCGAACGACTGCTGAAAAAGGATGACACCTTACTCCAATTTGTCAAAAAAGAAAGAGAGAAAGGTTATAAAAGAAAGGAGCCAGAACATAGGAAACCTGACCAAAGGGAAAGAACTCCCCCGAGGCGGGAAGATCCTCCTCCAAAAAGAGGAAACATCAGCATGATTATGGGAGGAAATGTCAATGGAGATTCAGGCCGAGCTCGCAAAGCACACGTGAGGGCTGCGAAGGCTCAGGTGAACAAGGAGGTTCAAGAGTTAGCAGGGACAATGGGTATGGAGATCGATGTGGTAGATTCATTCCCAGGAGAGGAAGCAAACCCAAGAGTGTGCATGAGTTTTGGTCCCACAGACCTTGTGAGTGCGATACCTCACAATGATGCGCTAGTAATCAGCGCTGAAGTAGCTAACTAGGCGAGTAGCTCGGATTTTCATAGACACTGAAAGTGCAGTGAATGTACTCTTTTGGGATTATTTCCAGAAGATGAAAATCAATGCTGATATAGTGCCGATGAATACGGACGTTATATGGTTTTGCGGGAGGTGAGATACAGCCTAAAGGGGAGGTGTCCCTTCAAGTAACACTGGGAAGTGGCGAAGCCTCGAATACTCGAATGGTGAAGTTTCTGGTTGTAGACACACCCTCAGCCTACAACATAATATTGGGAAGGCCCACTTTAAATGATTTCCAAGTGGTGGTCTCCACCTACCACATGAAAATGAAGTTCCCAGCTCTCAGAGAAGGTCTGGTGGGGGAGGTCTCAGGTGACCAGGAAGTATCGAAAGAATCCTATGTAAAGTCCATAAAACATGCCAAGCAAAAGGTGAAATGGGGCCTCAGCAGTAGAACGCCCCCCTCAAGATGAAAGTGCAAAGATGAAAGATATAGATGAGGATCTAGAGCCAAGAATGCAGCCAGTGGAGGAAGACTTAATGATGGTAGAACTGTTTCCAGGAAAAACAGGCTTCACCACGAAAATGAGAAAGCAAATGACGGAAGAGCAGAGAGAGGCGATAATCCGATGCTTGTGGAAGAATGCTGACTTATTTGCATTTAACCCAGAAGATATGAAAGGGGTAGACCCATCCAGTAGCTCTACATCATTTGAATGTAGATCCCAAAGCGAAGCCGGTTAGGCAGAAGAAGAGGTCCTTTGGACCAGAAAAGGAAAAGGTGATTAGAGAGGAGATTCGACGGCTGTTGGACACTGGCCACATTGTTAGAATCCAGTACTCCGAGTGGTTATCGAATGCCGTTATGGTAGCCAAGAGTAATGGTAGTTGGAGGATATGTATAGACTTCAGAGACCTGAATAAAGCATGTCCGAAAGACCATTATCCATTACCCTGTATTGATCAGCTGGTGGATTCAACTTCGGGATGTGAGTTATTATCCATGCTTGACGCTTACCAGGGGTATCATCAGATACAGATGGCCCCTGAGGACGTGGTGAAGACAGCTTTTGTAACCATATGTGGTACGTTTGCTTACGTAAGAATGCCTTTTGGCCTGAAAAATGCCTGAGCTACCTATCAGAGAATGATGGACGCGATATTTGAAGGACCAGATAGGGAGAATCCTGGAAGTATATGTAGACGATATACTCGTGAAGAGTTTGAGAGCAGAACACCATGCCAGAGACCTGGAGGAGGTCCTGGGAGTGGTAAGAAAGTATGATTTGCGATTGAACCCAGCAAAATGCACATTCGGGGTTAGGTCAGGGAAATTCTTGGGATACATGGTGACCCCAAGAGGAATTGAAGTAAACCAGGAGAAAGTTCCGAGCAGTTCTAGAGATGGCAGCTCCTACCACTATACGGGAGGTGCAGCGATTAAATGGAAGAGTTACCGCACTTAGTCGGTTTATATCTTCCTTAGCAAATAGGAGTTTACCATTTTTCAAAGTCCTGAAGAGGGCTAGTAAGTTCGAATGGGATGAGAGCTGTCAGAAAGCATTCGAGGAACCTGAAGTCTCACCTGGCAAGTTTGCCAGTGCTGACCAAGCCTAACCACATGAGAAACCTGTATTTATACATATCTGTGGGAGATCATTCTTTGGGAGCAGTGCTTATAAAAGAAGAGGGTTCTGTGCAGAAGCCCATTTATTATGTTAGCAAAGCCCTACAGGGAGCTGAATGTAGGTACTCGGAAGTAGAGAGAGCTACTCTGGCTGTGATGATAGCAGCAAGAAGGCTGAGATTGTACTTCTTGGCTCACAAGGTGGTAGTGAGAACTAATTTTCCCTTTAAGCAAGTACTGAGTAGACCTAGACCTCTCAGGAAGAATGGTGAAATGGAGCGTAGGAGTTAGGGGAATTCGACGTGGAGTTCGAGCCCTCGCACAGCTATCAAGGCGCAAGCTCTAGCAGATTTCATTAAGGAAACTATCCAGCCTGTACAATGGCCTGAATGGAAAGTCTTTGTAGATAGGATCGGTAACCATAGAAGGGTGCGGAGTTGGAATTGTTATAATAACTCCGGATCAGAATGAGCTCAAGTTTGCAGTTGAAACTCGAGTTCAGAGTATCTAATAATGAAGCTGAATACTGAAGCACTCATCAGAGGGCTGGAAATGGTAGCTGAGCTGGGAGCTCAGAAGGTAATCATTTACTCCGACTCCCAGCTGGTAGTCCAGCAGGTCTCAGGAAATTACGAGATCAAAGAAGAACGAATGGTCAGGTATACGGAGCGAATTAGAGACCTGAGCAAGAATTTTCAGCATCGGGAGGTAGAACAGATACCCAGAGACCTCAATGCTCAAGTAGATCGCCTCACGAAGCTGGCTAGCTCAGTAAACGGGATGATACCCGAGAAGGTGACATTGCCAAGAACGACAAGCAGTCGAATAGAGAGAAACATCAGTGAGATAGAGGAAAGCGATGATTGGAGAGCACCTATCATACATTTCTTAAAAATAGGAGACTTACCAGAAGGGGAAAGAGGTGGGAAAAAGAAAATCTACGTTAAGTATTGTTTGATTGGAGGATACCTATTCAAGAGAGCTTATTCGCAGCAGTTATTGAGGTGTGTAACGGAGATGGAAGGCTTACGGATAATCAAGGAAGCACATCAGGGAATAGCAGGGTGTCATACGGGATTCAGGGACTTAATCCGTCGAGTTCTGAGAGCTAGTTACTACTGGCCTTCTTTGAAGAAAGATGCTGGAATGTTTGTAAAAAGATGTCCTAGTTGCCAAAAGCATGGGCCTTTGATCCACAGGCCTGCTGAGAAGCTTGGAACACAGTATTCAGAATGTCCATTCGATAAGTGGGGCATAGACCTGGTTGGCAAGCTCCCCATGGCGGTGGGGAGAAAGTGCTATATTATAGTGGCAGTGGATTATTTCAGCAAATGGGTAGAAGCGGAACCCTTGTCTTCAATAACAGAAGAAAGCATTATAAAATTCTTGTGGAAGAATATCTGCTGTAGGTATGGCCTGCCCAGGGTCCTGATATCTGACAATGGAACGCAATTCTTTGGGAAGAGAACGCAAGCCTGGTGTAAGTCTAGAGGCATAGAGCAGAGGTTTGTTGCTGTGGCTCACCCAGAAACTTGTGGCCAAGTGGAGGTCACTAATCGGACCATAGTAAACGGCATCAAGGCCAGGCTGGAGAGAGAGAGGTCTCAGTGGGTTGAGGAGCTGGACTCAGTGCTGTGGGCATATAGAACTGGATGGAGAACAGCAACGGGGCAGTCCCCGTTCTGTTTGGTATATGGTACTGATGCTGTTATGCCAATGGAGGTAAAAATCCCGACACACAGAGTTTTGACCTATGATGAAAACCTGAACGGAGAGCTGAGAGCTGAAAGCCTAGACCTGATTGATGAGGTGAGGGATGAGGCATATCATCGAGCCCTGACCTACAAAGCTCGCATTAAAGCAGCTTATGATGCAAAAGTGAAAATCAGAAAATTTCAAGAGGGAGACCTGGTGCTCAAGAGAGCTGACGCCATGCACCCAATGAAGAAGTTTGAACCAAATTGGGATGGACCATTTGTGGTAACTAAAGTGCTCCCTGGCGGAGCATATGAGCTCACGAGCCACGAGGGGTATGCGGAGCCAAGACCATGGAGCATAAGTAACCTGAAGAAGTACTATGCGTAGAAGCATTTCTTAGGAGAAGTTTTGTTTTAGTGAGCTGAGGTCTACGTGCCAGGTCTCATGCTCACCTCTTTTTGTAGAATACTTGTTCAGCTAGGCAAGTATTCTTGTAATGGCACGAAGAGAGCTTGCTGTGAATGAATAAAGGCTGGAGAGTTCTTTACGTATTTTTGTGTTTGTTAACGTTTGACGTATGTTAATGAACAATGGTGGTGAAACAAAATACCCGGTGAAGTAAATTAAGGTATTTACTCTAAATGGTTTAACAGCAGGATAAAACCATCTAGAGTAGGGAGAGTAGGGGTGTACCTTACACCCCTAAGGGGGTGTCACAATTCCTCATGAAAATGCAAAAAACAAAGCAAAAAATAAATGAAATGCACGGATTGATGAAAACATGGCAACAAAATAGACATGAAAAGTTAAGCTGCTAATGCAGCATTACCAAAAGTACAGTAACAAAGCAGCCACGGTCTGATTGGTGAAGAAGGCAGAGCCTTAACAAAGTGAACGGAAAGATAAAAGTTGTTCAAACACCAAGTTACATAGAAATCGTTCAACAAAAGATAGAAGCAAAAGCTAGACTAAGGGTGAGCAGCATCCTCATTCTCGACTGACTCAGGAGGGTTGGCAGGATCATCTTCAAGCGCATCCTCTGATCCCCTTTGCTCAATAGCAGTAGCGTGAGAGGCTTCCCTACCTAAAGGTAAATATAGTGGGGGAAATGAAAGAATGTTAGAAAATCATAACAGCAGCAAAATATGGATGCTAATGATAAGATACCTTGGGATTTGGCAACACGAAGGAAGTCCTCAGGAAAGAAGTCATAAATAGGTGGAGAGGGGTCAGAGAAAACAGCCTCCAGATCACAAGGGGCAGTGAGAGCCTCGAAAGCCTGCTGTATTATGGGGAGCCATCATGCTTGCCCAGGAATGGATGAGACATCACCCTTGAATGAGGGAGGTGGTGGCAAACGCCTCACTATAGTATCCACATCCACGTTTTCTTTAAAACCCAGCGCCTGAACCTTTGCTAGCACAGTCATAGCACATCTCTTAGCCAGGAAAGCGATGTCGCCCTTGATGGTCATCAGGTACTCAGGAGAAGACTTGTAAGCCTCTAAGAGACCCTCGTGGAGGATCTGCAATGCTCTCTGACCCAGTGTGGTCCGTAGAAGGAATCTGCGACACCAATGAACTCCCTCTGTGTAGCCTGACTGGTAAGAGAGGTTGGCAGCTTGGAGGAGATTCTTGGTGTGCTCAAGCTCTCGGCTGACTTGGGTGAGATGCTGGCTTAAGTCTGTATTGATTGAACTAAGAGAGGCATTCTCTTTAGACAGTGAAGACAGTTTCTCCTGAGAACCCAAAAGCTCTTGATTCCTCCTTTTCAATTCATCATTAGCCAAAGAAAGTTGGCTACTGGCATCAAGAATGTCTTGATTCTGATGTTGCAAATCCTCATGCGCCTTAGTCAACTCTTGCAGCTGTACTTGGCAAGCCACAAGTGCATCCCTCAACCTCCCTACCTCCTCCTCATGGGAATCATCTTGAAATTGCAGCAATTGCCCATGCGCGCTCATCAACTATGAGAATGATGAAGTGAAAAGAGTGGAGTTACATGAAAATAAAAGAGCATAGCTATTAGGCAGACAGATAAAATGCCGTGAGAATTCGAAGAAAGGTACCTGTATCAAACAATGAGCGCTTCTCTCTTGGAGTTGCCTCCGAGAAGGAGGACCAGCTCTTGTCTCCTCTTCAGAAAGAGGGAGAGCTTGCAGAAGGGAAAGGCATTCTGAAGGAGGTAGTTGACCGAGAGGGCTAGAGGTCTGACCCCTGAAAACATATCCTGATGAATCAACACCACGAGGAGGTGAACTTCCCATGAAAGGGGTATGCTTAGTTTTCTTAGCAGCCCCCGAAGAAATATGTGAGAGAGGGGGCCTCTTGGTGTGAACAGGGGCGTCCACTCTAGTTTTCTCCTGAGGAGGTGGAGGAGGCAGAGCATCCAAGGTTGTTTTCCCTCTGCTGGAAGTCTTGGTGGGAGCACCATAGTTCCGAGATTTGGTGGCAGTAGGCTTGATAATAGCACTCGCTGAAGAAGGGGCAGTGATTGGCAGTGGTCGTGAAGGCAATGAAGCCGCAGAAGGAGCAGGATTGAGAGGGTGTGGGGAGTCAACACCTTCAGCATCTTGACGGGCTTGCTCTTCCAGCAGAACAGCAAAATCAAACTCATTATCATCAAGCAATTTCACATCCTGAACCCAACTCATTTCTGCAAAAGAAAGAGTAAAGAAAAAGGATTAGATTAACTCAAAGGGTAAAGTTGAGTAGTAAACACAAAGAGGGGAAGAAACCCACCCTTAGGGGAAAAGGAATGATCTCCGCGAGGGGCCAGTCCGAAAAAGGAAAGCACGCAAGGGTTGGACAAGAGGGAACTAAGCGGAAAAGCTTCAGTTTGAGCTTTGGCCGTCAGCATGGACAGCACCTTGAGATTAATGGGGGCGATGGTAAAGAGAGTTGGGCGAGGTTGCCTTAGTAAAAGCTTTTGCCAAGGACGGCTGTCGAAAGGCCAACTGCCTTGCTTTCGGAGTGACTACGAAGTATCTCTCCCGCCATTCCTTACCCAAAGTACGAGAGGGGCACAAATTTTGGGCAGGACCCTTCGGCCGGGCGCTAGCATAGTAGAAAGCACCCATGGGTTTCACATCATAAACAGTTTGAAATAAGGAGGGAGAAGGGAAACCCCCATTGCCACGGAGCAAGATAAAGAAAGTGAGAATGGTTTTGATGGTGGAGGGGTGGAACTGGTTAGGCCATGAAGTTGTAAAGGTCACACACTTTCACCACAAAATCAGGAAGCGGAAATCGTAAACCTAATTCTATCTGATTGAACCAGAAAGCTATTGAAGGGTAAGTTAGGAGATGAGGGCGCTCATAAGCATAAGGTAGCCGAAAATCGAAAAGATTATCACAGCTTTAACCACGACTTTACTATTTCTAATTCTCGGAAGGGTTAGAGTGGATTCACCTGCTATAGCATCAGGGGAAAAGACGCGGACAGAAGAGTCCGGAACGATGAGAAGAGACTCGAGCCAGAATGAGTGGGGGAGTCAGTCTCCATCGCATCCTGGCCGGAAAGAGAAGATCCGTCCGCTAGATTTATCACCTCCTTAGGATTAGCAGAAGTGGCTGACCCCGAAGGAGCCTTGACGGATAGGCGACGGGAACGCCGAGTAGAAAGTTTTTTCCCTTTCTTGGGAGCGCGGGAAGAAGTTTCTGACTGGGAATCTCCGTGAAGAGGAGAAGGAGGATTCGCATCGGAAACTTGAAGATGATGGTTGTCGGAAAAGGTATCTTCCTCTGAATGGGAAGTAGAACGAGCCATGAGAAAATATGAAAATGATTAGCAGCAGTGAAAAGATGGGAAGAGTGAAATGAAGAAGGGAAAAATGATGCAATCCCTAATATGCCGAAGGAAGGATAACGGTTGGGAAAAAAGTAGGGGAGTTGCAGAGTCCCCTTCCCATTTCCCCATAAAGTGGCTTATTTTAAAAATTCAAATAAGTCAGGTCTCTTTCTGAGAACTCAGATGGAGGTCCAGTTCAACGGAGCGAGAGAAGGAAAGCACTACTCTATATTTGCTGAAAGTAATGCTGCAAATTTAGAGTAGGGGGAGTAGATGTTATGACATAATATCTACCAGGTCTCCATGAGACCTGGATCTTACACCTGAACTTAATGGTACTCAATAAAAAGCATTCTGTGTACCTCCTCGTCTGACCTAAGGGAGATCTCAGAATAGGTACATGTATCAGATACCTGATCAGGTATCTGACTAGCGTCTCAAGCCAGGACCTGCAAAAGAGAGCTGAGGTAGGTCTCGCAATCTTTAATAAGTCTGACATCTGCAGAACGCTTTATCCAGTCGAACTGGGGGTTGTCGGAACAGTACAAGCACTCAATGACGAATGATACGAGAACATGTGTAAAGGTAATATCGGCAAAGAATCAAGAATATAAAACTTCATTTCCAAGTAATCCAAGGAGTATATATACTGATGGGTATCCATTTCACAGTCAGGTTCACCATTTTGTTTCTACCCACTATTACATTCATTTCTCTCTCTTCACCACCGAAACCCAGAAAACTAACTTGACCGTAGGAGGTGGTTCGCCGGAGAACACTCCCGGCCCTCCTTTTTCCCTTGCAGGAATCTGGTAGCGGGTGGTCTGATTTGAGAGAATATCTCCTGCGCGAAGAAGGAGAGTGGTGTTTAGGTAGATATTGAGCCTGTCCATTTTTATCATTCTCGTTTATTATGATGTATATTTTCTGGTTACATTACACGTGGACCATTTTCATGCGTCATAAGAGTGAAACCCGAGATGAGCTACCCAAGTTGATGGATCGGATATCAAACCAACAAGAGATGAAAATCATCTCTATCCGATCAGATCGTGGAACCGAGTTTTTAAATGAAACCATCATCGAGTACTGCGAGAAGCATGGAATTACTCATCAAACATCAGCTGCGCGTACTCCGCAACAGAATGGAGTAGCCGAGCGAAGGAACCGAACGCTGAAAGATGCAGCTACATCCATGTTGACAAGCTCAGCTCTGCCAAAGAGATTTTGGGCTGAGGCAATCAACACAGCCTGCTACACCTAGAACCGGTCTCTTCTGACCAAGCGGTTGGGAAAGACACCATACGAGCTATGAAGACGCAGGAAGCCAGATATTTCATATTTTCGCGTTTTTGGTTCTAAGTGTTATATTCACAATAATGGAACATCAGTTGTAGGACTCAATCAGTTAGATCAACAGCTTGAAGTTCAAAGTCAGCTGAGAGTTCACATGTTCCTACTCAGATAGAACATCAGCTGAAGACCAATCAGATGAAGATCAAACGACTCAACCGACTATCAAATGTTGGAGGTCAAAGGTTAAGATTTGAATTTCAAATAAGGAAGTCACGTGAAGATTTGACTCTCTGTCATTACCTCATTTGGCCCAACACAAGGCTGTCTCAGATGGAAAGCAGAAGCACGCAGTTGCCAAATCCGGAAAGTCTGCAGAGATGAGAGACAAGCCATCGCTTTCAAATAACAGAGATCAACAGCTCCTCCAACGGCTAGTTGATTCTCTCCGCCTATAAATAGAGGCCTTCATTCATTCATCAAGATGAACGAGACAGAAAAGTGCAAGAAGAGATATACAAGCGAGAGAACAACTTCATTCTGCATTCAAGCAAAACTGCTTTTATCCTCTAAGAACATCATTAGTTGAGAGTTCTAGAGTGTTAGATTCTGTCTTTGTAGTTTTCGATCCAACCTTGAGAACATCACTTGTTGAGAGTTCGTAGAGTGTTAGATCATAGCTCACTTCTTGTTCGAGCTATTAGTTGGAACTCCACCCTTTCTTACATCCTCTCAAAAGGATTGTTAGGACCTTACTCTTCCCGGAATTGAGTAGATAGGTTGATTAGTACCCGTAAACTAATCTGTAAGGTTGATAAGTACCCGTAAACTTATCTCAACGGTTGCAAAGCCCGCGTAAGCTTTGTGGTTTGTCCAGAAGAACTTGGACTGAGTTGTGTGGACTCACAACTCCCCGTGGACGTAAGAGTTATCTCCGAACCACGTAAGTTCTTGTGTGTTGTGTTTATTTTTCAGTTATTTATTGCATATTCAACTGACTAACTAACCTGCATACAAACTGCATTTTTCCACATCAACTGTCTTGGTTATTGACCAACCTTGCACTTAAGCGTGAGTTGATTTTATACGAGTTAATTTCCACCACATTCCGCACAGCACTTCACTTCCAACTCAGTGTTCCTTACTCGGTTGTGATTCCAACTGAGTTGCATTACTCGGTTGTGTTATTTTTAGGGGGTTGTTTTTAAAAGTTTTATCTGGTGTATCCCCCTCCCCCCCCCATACACCAGAACTCGTATCGGGACCATCATAACCAATATCCATTAGTTCAAACAAAGTACCAAACAATATCAAACAAGTTCAATTAATTCCTAAAGATGCACTACTCGGAATTGTCATCTTCATTTTCATCACCGTTATGTGGCAGCCTATTCTCCTACATAGCATTAGCAATGTTCATTCTCCATGCATTAGCCTCCGTTCTTTGTTGTAGTTGGCTTTGAGAAAGCCACTCAAAGTTTTCATCTTCCATGTCGTCATGATGTTCTGCTCCATCTTCTTCATTCTCGACTAGAAATTCATCAGAACGACACTCTTTCCAAAGAAAGTATGTAATCCAGCACAAGCCAATACTAATTCTGCTTGTGTTTTCAAAGTGAAGCCTATTAAACTATGGCCGACGTTTCACCTTCACCGCAACCAAGCGATCGGTGACTCCCAGCGCCGGCTGGGAGCCTCGAGCGATCGCTCGTCCTCACCCGACTCTGGGGATGCATTGAATTTCAATTCTCATCGATATCGATCGGATTTCATCGTGCCTATTTTCTTCATCAAACTCCAACCAAACTCCAACCAAACCCCATAAGTAAAAAGTCAATGGAAAGTTAAATACACAAAGAATTCAAAAATCCAACAGAAATCGTAATTGAATACACCTGGATTTTAGAAGTCCAACAGAAGTCTGGATTGAATACACCCAGATTTCAGAAATCCAACAGAAGTCTGGATTGAATACACCAAGACTTCTGAAATCTTTAAAATCCAATGAAAGTCTGGATTAAATACAACCCCCTTAGTCCAGATTATTTGATAGAAAAATTTGTCTCTTCTAAAGAAAAAGAAAAAAAAAACAATTTCCCAGAATATTTATTTGTTCAACATCAATAAATGTATGTTTGCGTTTTTTGGTTTATCATTGCAACCCTGAATTTGAGAACTGAGAGGTGGGCCCACATGGAGTTTTTTTAATTCATTTATTTAACTAATGAGTATATTCTTGATCTTACTTTAATAAAAGTAACGAGGAAAATCTCGAGGCGGAGTAAATTTAACTTCTTGGCCCAAAATTGAAAGATCTACTTTGTTTACATATGAATTATTTTTTGGTTAGTTCACTTAGGCTCAAAGAATTACTTAAATTGTATTTTCACGAAATTAATGGTAGCAATTTAAATTTTTATAAATAAAATTAACAATAAGCTATATTTTAATTAGTAATTACATTTTCAAGAAATATTGTTTTGATACTTCGATTGTCGTTATCTTCATCACATATTCGATTGTCATTCAAGTTTCAATGACGACAATTCCCATTGATAGTATCTTATGTAGTGAGTATCAACAAGAGTCAAGACCAATTTCTTTCACAAGTTGGATTGTTTCTAAAAAATCCAGTTTTTAGTCATGGTCAATTTTATGTTGCGATTTCAAGAGTTACAAGTCGAAAAGGTCAGAAGATCTTAGTATGTTTGTATGTTAATGATCATTCTACAATTACTGAAAATGTTGTATTTAAGGAAGTTTTTCGAAATGTTTAATATGTAACCTTAACTTTCTTGCTTATGATTTATTTTGTTCTCTATAGTTTATTTTGCCGAAAATCTTCTAATATAAATACATTCTGTGCAACGCATGCACGAGTGCTAAACTAGTATAATATAATAATGAAGATTATGTTCGCACCATGTGGCACACCCAAAATTCTCTATTCTTATTTATATTTATTCTTGTATTTTCGACATTTTAATTCATAAAAATACTCCGTATGTGACCTTCTTTCTTTTCGGCCGTCCACAATAAATGTAACCTTTCCATAAATGAAAATACGCCACTTAATATATTATTTTTTATCTTCCCCGCTCTCACCCATTCTCCTTTATTCTTCTCCACTCTCACTCATTCTTTTTTAATTCTTAAAACATGTGTCACTCCCTTCGGGTCACACTTATCGTCGAGGGAGGGAGTATATATTTTCTAATTCTATTCATATAATAAGAGGTATCAAAATTTTAATCTGTTATGTTATTTCTTACAGAGATATATTACCACACAATTTAATTACATAATAATAAAAACATCACATTTATCTATCTAATTATATAGTAATATATATTAAACTCATAATCAAGTCTCACGACTCGTACATATGAATAGAATCTAGAAAAAAAAAATTATACTATCTATATACATATATATATATCAAACTCATTATATATATATATATATATATATATATATATATATATATATATATATATATTTTATACTATAAATTAATATGTATGAAATTCGTAATCTCAATTATATATTGGGTTAATTTCATGAAAATACGTAAACTTTAGATCAACTTTCATTTTTCCCATGAACTTTCAATTTTTTGTGACAATACACGAACTTTAAGTTAACGTTCAATTTCCCCACGAACTTTCAACTTTTTGTGACAATACACGAACTTTGAGTCAACTTTCATTATTCTCATGAACTTAAACTTTGGTCCAATTTTGATTTTCCTTACGATCATTTATTCGCCAAAATTGTGGCGATCGAGAGTATGTCTTTTCGTCAGTCAGCTAAATTAAACTACTACCATATTTTTAAATTTTCAAACCCGATTGTTTAATCCTAAAATTAACAAACCTATTTTATTTTCTTGCTAGAGTTTAGGGTGCTATATATTGGGATGAAAATTTCTCCATATTTGTCCTATAAAGACAAGAGTGTCATTTTCTTCAAAATTTTTCCATATTTCTTCTTAATTGTTTAATTTGCCATTAATCTTTTTGCCAAAATAAAATTCATACGCTAATGTCTTTTTCTTCCCAAATAGCTTGATTGAATAAATAGGAGAAATTATATCACCAAAAATCCTAGCAAGACAATTAAATAGGTAAGGTAATTAGAAATTAAATGACAGCGTATGCGATTAAAAGAAGAGACCGTTTAATTTAGTCGCCGGACAAAAAGACTGCACACTCTCGATTGCCACATAACCTCACTCAAAGTTGGACCAAAGTTGAAGTTTGTGGGAATAATGAAAGTTGACACAAAGTTCCTGTATTATCACAAAAAGTTAAAAGTTCGTGGGGAAATTGAAAGTTGACTCATAATTCGTGTATTGTCATAAAAAATTGAAAGTTCGTGGGAAAAATGAAAATTAGCTCAAAGTTCGTGTATTTTTAAGATATTAACCCTTATATATTTTCTACAACATAGAATCCCACATAGAATTTTTAGTGGTATTCACCGTCTGAAAAATCTATACAAAATGATTAACTTTGAAGTCTGTTTTTTTTCAACCAAGATGATTTCTTATTTAAATTGGCCAAATAAATAGTTTAATATTTAATAAGTTTACTTAATTTGACCAAATAATAGTTTGTTTTGGTCAAATAAATAGTTTACTTTTAGTGTTAGTATTTGTAGATTCAACATAATTTTTCCTAACTTTTATTGTAGATTCAACTTTGTAGCTCTAATAATTATAACATGAGCTAGAGGCTTTTTAAGAACTGTAATTTTGGAGTATTCGACGATTAAGGACATTTTTTTGCGGGCCTACTGTTTGAGGACATATGTTAAGCAAATTAAGTATCCGTATGACAATTTCTGGTCCGATTGGGCTCAATTGCACGTGATCAAATTTTTTAGCCCGAACGCCTATGTGGCATGCCAAATCATTTCCACGTCGGCACCGCCTAAAAATATATTAAAAAATTTTTTTAACACATATACCACGCTAAAAAAAAAATTAACAGCAACCCCTCTCTCTCCCTCTCTCTTAACCCCTCCCTCCTTCTCTTCTCCATCCCCATCGTCATCGACCGCCTCTGCTCGCGGAACACCCCGGTCTGGACCGGCTGCCTCTGCTCCAACGGTTCGTTCGTCGGGTTGAGGCTCGAAGGCATGGGCCTCGCCGGCAGGATCGACGTCGAATCGCTCGCCGATCTGCCGATTTTCAGCTTCAGCGTCAAGCGCAACAATTTTCTTCGGTCCGATTCCGGATATGAGGAAGCTTCCTATTCTGCAGAAAATCGACATTCAGAAACTTAGGGATTTCGTCCAGTCTAAGAAACCAAATATAAATTAGTTATCCTCCTTCACGATCGCGAGCGCCTACGTTTGGACTTGTTTGGTCAGATCCGCAGCGGAATCCGACGAGGAAGTCGACGGCGACGAACCGGAGTACTTCGGCGTTGCCATAGCAGAATCGATGCACGCGGAGCTGAAAGGAGGCGACGGCTTCCTAACCGCCGTCGAGTTGATCGGGGATGTGATCGGTAATAAAGTGAATAAGAAGGAAGAATTCCTCAGAGATGTCGACGAGTGGCTGGCGCTGCGTGCCCAGCTGAGAGGAAAACGAGTCTTCGCGGTGGCGAGATCGTCGAAATTCGATCTGTACGACGCCGATTTCGGGTGGGGGAAGCCGGAAGCAGTATCCATAGACGGCGATATGTGATGCTCGTTTTTTTTTTTTTATGATTTATAGGTGGGCCGACGTGGAAATGATTTGGGCTGCCACCTAGGCAGTCGGGCTCAGAAATTCGCTCACGTGCGATTGAGCTCGATCGGTCTAGAAATTGTCCTACAGAGTATTAATTTCCTTAACATATGTCCTCAAATAGTAGGCCCGCAAAAAAATGTCCTTAATCGTCGAATACTCCAAAGTTATAATCCTTAAAAAGTCTCTGGCTCTTATAACACAGTAGAGACGACACAAAGTGTCTAACTACATGCTATTTAACCGAATGAATACTGAAAAAATATCGATATGCATAAATAATAAATGATACTAGTATATATTAATTATTAGAATAATTCTCAGTTAAGTGAATTTTTGGAAAAGCTAAATCATAAATTGAGATATTTAAAGAAAACTTGAAGAGAACTACCTTGAATTTGCATTTAAGAAACTAACAATAAAAGTAAATTTTGGTAAAAAAAATAATAATAATTATACTACCTTGAATCTGCATTTAAAAAAATTGTGGCGGTTTGTAGATGGTGAACATTGGTGTAATGGGGGTGTGCCATGAAAATTGGATGAATCGATTAGTAGGTAATGAGGGGTGTGGCATGAAAATTGGATAATGCAAACCTATTTTAATAATTTTATTAATTAATTAATTAAAAGGTTAGTGGACTGTTTAATATTTTCATCACAAAAATCGGACGATGCAATGGTCAAAATTAATTGGAATTGGTCAAAATTAATCAAATATAGATGCCTTTTTCTTACTTTCTTTCTTTGTTTGTTTCCTTTTGTACCTTTTGCATATTTATTTTCGGATTCTTAGACAAGGAAATAGTTATTTATGAGGAGAGTAGTTATTTATGAGGAGAGTAGTTATCAGATGGTAATAATCCTTATATAGGGAAATAGTTATTTATTTTCTTCATGCTCACCGACTATTTATAGAGGCAGCCATTTATAATTTATAGGAGTACTAAATAGTTAATAGTTCTAACATTATCTTTTCACAATTGTTTTAATGCACCTATTCACGCACCCGGATTTACTGATCACCACACGCGCGGTATTATTCATGGTTACTGTTTATTCTTTTTTTTTAGTTTCCAGTTTTTTTAGTTTTTTTTAATTTCTATATTTCTTTTTCTTTTTTTCTTTTTTATTTATTTTCCTTTTTCCCCCTTTTTTTAAATTTTCCAGATTTTGTTTCTTTTTTTTTTTATTTTCCAGATTTTATTTTCTTCTTTTCTTTTGTTATTTCCACATTTTTTTGTCATCTTCGTTATTTTCAACATTATCGTGAAGAAATCTAATGATTTTGAAACTTTACATTTCTTAGTGATAAAATTTACTTTTTCCAACGATAATAATTATTTTAACGTTCGACTAAAAGTAGAACGTGTCGACTTAAAAAGTAGACATTGTTATAACGAAATGTAATGATTGTGAAACTTTACGTTTCTTAGTGAAAAAGTTTACTTTTTCCAATAAAAACAATTACTTTAACGTTCGACTAAAAGTAGAACTTGTCGTATTAAAAAGTAGATATTGTCTAGACGAAATATATGATTGTGAAACATTACATTTGTTAGTGAAAAATTTACTTTTTTCAACGACAATAATTACTTTAACGTTCGACTAAAAGTAGAACTTGTCGTATTAAAAAGTAGATATTGTCGTGACAAAATGTAATGATTGTGAAACTTTACTTTTCGTAATGACAATGTTTACTAAAAGACTTGGAACTAAAAAAATTTGCGAAAAAAAACTGAAAAATATAAAAACAAAAAAACTGAAAAATATTAAAAAAAAAACTGAAAAAGAAAATATGTAAAAAGAAAACTGCTAAAATAGTAACCTAGAAAGAAAGGAAAAAAAAAAAAGGAATAGTGAACAGTAACCGGAAATTAAAAAAAAAAAAAGGAACAATGAACATTAATGAACAGAGCCGCGTGAATAGTATAGGTTGAAAAGTCAAACATGGTGTGCTATAATAGGACAAAAAATGGGTATATACTATACAACCGACTCACCAAAACACATCCCTTATCTTTTTTGTCACCATAGCTCTTCCCCGATAGTTAATTTAATGGTAAATTGCCCATAAGTTTACGAACTTTATTCGGTTTTAGTTTTGCACCAAAATTATGAATTTAACTTATAGATTTTTTTATTTTTCTTTTAATTTCACTTGGATTAACTTCCTGACCAAATTTCGAACAACTCCGCTATTACAGCTATTAGCAAACCCACTTCGAGCAAGACATCTCGTATTCGAACCTTCTTAGATTGGCATGAAAATTGATCCTGGGTGCATTTCAAAATACTCCCTCCTATTCAAAATGTAAGTCTTTTTAGATTTTTATAACTTTTGTAAACTATAAGTCATTCTAGCATTTTTTACCTTCTAAATCCATATTTACCCTTAATTAACTCACCTCAAAATTAACATTTTCACTATTCACTAATTTCAATTCATAATTAATTAAGGGTAAATTTGATAAAAATAAATTTTCTTAATTTGTGTGCACAACTCTAAAAAGACTTATATTTTGAATAGGAGGGAGTATAAATAAAAGATAACATTTTTTAGATCAAATTGTTAGTTACGGTGCAAAATTAAAAATTAAAATTCGAATAAAGTTTGTAATTTGTAGATATAATATAATGAGCAGCACTTGCATGCAGCAGGTCGCATGGGTCATGTGATCGGGTCGGATTGACCTAGTCAACTCGGGTTTGACCTGTTGACCTGGTCAATTTTTTTTCGAATTTTTTTTCCGTTTTTTTTTTCCGGCTCCACCTTCACTCCAATTACTAATATAAGGATAATCGTCGGACAACAATTTAGACTTTTTCGGCTAGCTCCGAGGTCTTCGGCTCCCCTCGTTCGAATTTTAACCAAAGAAGAAGTAACAAACAAAAAAAACGAAGAGGAAAAAAAAAGAGGAACAAAAAATCTGGAAATTAAAAAAAAAACTGAAAAAATAATTAAAAAATAATTAGATATTGTGACACAAACAAAAATGCTAAAAAGCACTTATTAGGACACTTACACTTCAGAAAAGGGTCCTAATAAGTATATATATAAAAAAAAAAAAAAAAAAAAAAAAAAAAAAAAAAAAAAACAGGCGCGTGGGTGAGGCGCGTGTACCCCACGCGCCCCACGCGCGGTCGCATGGGGTGCGACCTGCCGCATATGAGTATTTGCGTAATATAATAGTAATACTCATTCTTGAAACTCATCTCCTACTTCCAAGAAATGGATCTTAATTTTCAAGATTTACTACTTATTCTACTTCTAAGAAATGGATCCTTTTGAAATTGCCATACTTTCATCTCTTTATATTTTCAATCTCCACCAACGCATAATTCTTACCACTTTATCCATAGCTATATTTTATTAATATTCGAGCTTCAACCAATCCCTCCTTTTCTTTATTCTTGAAAATAAAATAAGTTTCATGCCATTTATTGAAGCCGGAGAATTTACATAGTCAGTCGGTTCAGGCCGACAATGAGATGATGTCAAGTGGATTTATGAGAGGTAAGGATAGAAATAGCGGTCTTCTATTCTAAGCCATACGAGATAGTATTTTGTATTCATAATTCATCGTTTTCTGGAAAATACTTTAGTCTGACGGGCTTACCCAACACCCGATCGGGTCAACCTGATTAATCTTGCAAATCAAACGGGTCACTTTGAATAGCCTGATTACTTATTCATGTTGCAAAATTCAACCCTAACTATGTATTTTTCGATTATACGAGTTGTCCCATTGGTTTCAAGTTGTATCGACATCTCTTTGTAAATATATGAAAATTGTTATTTGAGGCGTGTACAAGTACGAATTTGATGATATTAGATTTCAAATAACGGTACAATTACTCGAGTAACGTATCTATTCTTAATTAATTGATATAGTCGTGTAACATTTTTTCAATGAACTATGTTGCAATACTATCATTTCGATACAAAATATGAAATCAATTTTATAATTTAAACTTATAAATTACAGTATAATTTAGTTCCCTGTCGCTACACACTAATAGTATATATGTATGCATGTGAAACGTATTATGTGTATGAATGATACACCGTGTTTTCCTCATGAATAAGAAGAATCCATATCAAACTTCAGAAACTTAATTAATTTAAAATAGAAGAATGAAAACTACCGGAATCACAATCTCCTAAAATAAATATGTAATATATACTAAGCAAAATAGTAAAATAAGCAAACTCTGATAATTAATCTCTACTAACAACTGCGGCTAGAATCTCCACCGGAAAATCCTCTCTGCTCCTCCTCGGAAATCTTGCTGTCCTCCGCTGCCGCTGCAATCTTCTTCTCACGCGCCCCCAATCTACGCTTAATGTTCTCTACTGCCGCAAAGAGTTTGTCAAGCTCCTGCATCCCCAGCCCCCGCACTGCGTTTTCCCACCGCCCGGTCTCCACCGCCTCAGCTATCCTCTTCTCCACCTCCGTCAGCGGCGGTTGCGCATCCGCCTCCTCCTCCTTGTCACCGCCATGCACACGTTCCACGGCGCTGGTGCTCCCCGGTTCCGCCGCCAAAGCAGAAGAGGACTGGGCCTCGTATCGGTCCAAGACGGGGAGGACCTCGGGATGGCCGAGGGCGTAGCAGTTTCCGGCGTTGGAGAAGGTGATCACCGCCGCCGTGGACGCGGTCTTCTTGGCGAGGTCCTCGGTTTTCTTCTCGAGACCCTTCCGCCGTTTCGTAAAAGTCGTGTGTCGTTTTGACTTATCGTCGATCAGCTTGATATCGATCTTTCTCCTCACCATGATTAGGGCTTCTTTTTCCGATTCGGAAGTTCTTGCTGTAGGGGTCTCTCTCTTCTCTCTCTCTCTCTATAATTTGCCGGGGTACAAAACATTGGGTCCAATATATATAGGCGACGAAATAACCAATAGTATTATCCCCTAATATATATCCCTCTATTTAATATATATCCATAATATATATCCCTCTAAATCTCTATTATATACTACGCTCTTCATTCTGTCGTCCTATATGTACAATTAATTAGATCTTATAGATAATTATTGATAACCACATTTCAACTAAACTTTAATTAATTGTTCGTGAATTATAAACAAGACTTATATTGATTACAAAACTTATACAATGGGAAAATAAAGACCAACTTATATTTTTGTAAGAATTTATCAATCCACAAGGCGATATATTGAGGAAAATTTTCCCTTTCCTTATTCCACATATATACATATATATATGTATTATTGTAATAAGATTATAAGTTGGATATAATATATAGAGAAAAAAATTGGAGCAAAAAAGTATTCCTCATGTTACTGTTGGACACGAAAATTAAGAATAAGGGTCACAACTTAAGTTATAAGATAATAGTTCTAATATTATTTATTTATTTATTTTGTTTTTGCATCAAAACTATCGATACAATTTGACTTATGAAATTCTAAATTTTTGTTTATAGGAATTGCACTCCAGTTAACAATTTGGGTTATGAGTTTCTATTTTTTTTTTTTTTTTGAAATTCCTCGAGTTAACTTTCCGATTAAATTTTGTAAGAGATACTCCCCCATGCGACCTGCCACAAGTTGTACGATCGCGCGTGACGCGTAAACTGTACCCGCGCGCTTACCACGCGCCACTACAAAAAAATGTTGGATTATCGACGGAAAATTCCGTTGGTAAACACATGATTTACGTCGGGAGTTAGAGGCTTTTTGAGGACAGTAACTTATGGGGTGGTGGGAATTCAGGACACCAAATTGCGGGCCTTCTATTTGAGGACACTTTGTGAATTAGTACATGCTAAGTAGGACTTTTTTTTGTCCCGATCGGGCTGAAACTCACGTGCCTCGCACGTGATCGAGCATCTCTGTGAAGCATTTCGTCGAACAGATAAAGTGCAACAGAGTATTATTTTATCTTGACCACAACACTCAATAATTCCGTGAAATCAATAACAGAAGTAAGTGGCTGCATTTTTACCATTTTGTAAAATAGATCGACGCGTTGTCGGGCTTCCGCATACTTCTGAAATCGAATATGGGATTAGCGGAGAAGCATCTAATACGGTGGTTGAAGTTTTCGGAATATCGTCAAATTGGACCGCCACTACTATTTCATCTCTGGTGGGCAATCCGACGCCTCTCCCTCTCAGGTGGTTCCACCCCCAATCCAGCGGCGCATAATTAATGGAGACAGTGATGAAGATCGACAACGGTTAGTTCCGATAGAGGAATGGGAGCGGTGTTGCAGGTGGTGGAGTTGCGCGGCAGAAGTAGACTGGAGTTCTTGTACAGAAAGAAGCTGGAGAAATCCGATGTGAGCAAGGATCAACATAGGCTGCTTCTGAGTGGAGAAGAGGGAGTGATTACGAAATAATTGAGTGTTGTGGAGGAGATGAAACAATACTTTGTTGCATTTCATGTGTTCGACGAAATGCTTCACAGAGATCGGGCTGAGATAGTCGATCGCGTGTGAGGCACGTGAGTTTTAGCCCGATCGGGCCAAAAAAAGTCCTACAGAGCATGTAGTAATTCACAAAGTATCCTTAAATGTAAGACCCGCAATTTGGTGTCCTGAATCCTCACTACCCCATAAATTACTGTCCTAAAAAACACATATAGTTCCTTCCGTCGGTATTCAGATTACCGACGGAATTACTGTCGGCAAAATCGTCGCCGGTGAAACAATTACCGACAGAAATTCTGTCCGTAGGGAGTTACCGACGGAAATCCGTCAGTAAATTCTGCCGTTCAATTTCGCCAGGTGAGAACAACATCGTCCAATTAGTATATATATATATATATATATATATATATATATATATATATATATATTAATTTCCAAAAAATTTTTTTCCGTCTCCGGTAAGCTCTGATTTCAATCTAAAGATAATCTTAGTGGCAACAATTTGATTCTTCGGCTCACTCCGATGCCTTTGATTCCCCTCACTCGACTCTCGACAAAAGAAAAAGAGGCAAACAAATTAAAGGAGTGGCAAACACAAAAAGGCAAAAAAAAAAAAAAGAAATTTACAAAAAAAATAAAATAAAAATTACCTGCGCGTGATCGCATGGGCTACTGCGGCTTGTCATTTTTTAACACATGACGTCAAAAAAGGCAGGCATAGCAGATTCACATTACATCTCTGTACTAAGACTGCAATTGAACAAACCCAACCCACTTCTAGACGAGCAAGACATCTCTCGTATTCGATGCCTCTTCGATAATGCGCGATCTCTAATATGAAATGCAGTCTTCAAATCCAAAGTTGAAGAATACTTGCCCTAGATTAATTAATTGAAACTTTATTCAATAGAATTAACAACGGAACGTCCTCTCACAAAACAACAAATGGAGCCTTTAATTATTTCTAAAAAATACTATTGTGTATTGAATACCGAAAATTATATCCATAATTCCACATCGACAAAGCTGTGATGTGACGCCTGACTTTCTCGACGCCAAGTGTGACAAAATTTTGAAATTCTAAAAATAAACAAATTTAATGAATGTCACTATGTCAGAGTTCAGAAACTCAAATTTAAAATCGAATGAAAACAACAATCAAGAATCATAATCTCCTAAAAAAGAAAAGAACTTAGTAATGATACGCAAATTAGGAAAGAGTTAAGCAAACTCCGATATTTTAATCTCTACTAACAACTGCGGCTAGAATCTCCACCGGAATATCCACTCTCTTCCTCCGCCAAAATCTTGCTGTCCTCCGCCGCCGCTGCATTCTTCTTCTCACGCGCCTCTAATCTACGCTTAATATTCTCTACTTCCGCAAAGAGTTCGTCAAGCTCCTGCACCCCCAGCCCCCGCACTGCGTTTTCCCACCGCCCGGTCTCTACCGCCTCAGCAATCCTCTTCTCCACCTCCGTCAGCGGCGGTTGCGCATCCTCCTCCGCCTCCTCACCACCGTGCACACGTTCCCCGGCGCTGGTTCTCCCCGGTTCCGCCGGAAAAGCGGAAGATGACTCGGCCTCGTAGCGGTCCAAGACGGGGCGGTAGTCGGGATGGCCGAGGACGTAGCAGTTTCCGGCGCCGGAGAAGGTGATGACCGCCGCCGTCGACGCGGTCTTATTGGCGAATTCCTCGGTTTTCTTCATGAGGCCCTTCCGCCGTTTAGTGAATGTCGTGTGTCGCTTTGACTTATCGTCGATCAGCTTGATTTCGATCTTTCTCCTCACCATGATTAGGGTTTCTTTTTCGAATTAGGAAGTTTTTGATGCAGGGCTACGTTTCTCTTTCTTTCTCTCTCTATACTTTGCTGGGTACGTCCAAATATATATAGGCGACGAAATAATTATCCCTCTAGTACGCTTCTTAAGTCCCGATTAGTTACGAATCTATAATTTCCATAATATCTCTCGTTATTTCTAAAAAGGAAAGTTTCCAATTAGAGTTTCGCATTGAATAGGGCAAAGTTGGCTGTAAAATTGTAGTAATTATTACTTATACTACAGTTTCAATTAGAGTTTCCAATTAGAGTTTCGCATTGAATAGAGTTTCGCATTGATGCTAAATTGATCAATTTGATTTGGATCAATAGCATTAATTAATACAAAAAAGACATCTCTAACCTTTATACATTTTTTAACTATTAGTTTAATATAATAAACAAATATGTATAGGAAATAAAAAATCATTAAGTCAGTCTCTGGTGCAATCAGTCTCACATTGTGAGACCCGCGCGTGGTGCGTGCACTGCACGCGCCCTATTTTTTTTTTTTTTTTTTACAATATGTCCATTTGCACACCACCATATATTCATATGTACACCACTTAATGTTCATATGCACACCAAAGAGTATCCATATGCACCAACTTTTTCTAGTTGTTTTCTTTGCAATATATCAATATGCACACCACCATATATTCATATGCACACTACTTAATGTTCATATGCACACCGAAGAGTATCCATATGCACCAACTTTTTCTAGTTTTTTTTTTTTTACAGTTTTTTTTTATTCCGATGGAGCCTTCGGCTCTGATTTTACGGCTCCGCCTTCGGCTTCGATTTTACGACTCCGCCTTCGCTCCGATTACAAATATAAGGATAATCGTCGGGCAACAATTTGGACTTTTACGGCTCGCTCCGAGGCCTTCGACTCCCCTCTCTCGAATCTTGACCAAAGAAGAAGCGGCAAACAAAACAACGAAGAGGCAAACAAAAAAAAAGGAGTGCAAAATAAATTTGAAATTTTAAAAAACAAAAATCGAATATTGGTTGTGCATATGAAAATACAACATTGTGCATATGAACATAAAGTGTAGTGCATATGAATATATGGTGATGTGCATATGGACTTATTGGCAGAAAAAAAAAATTAAAAAGTCAACCAGGATCCAGACTGGGTCAACCCGGTTTCACAATGTGAGACGGGTTGCATACAAGAATTTGCCAAAATCATTAAATATTTGTATTTTCAAAAAGAATTTGACCGGTTTCCAGTATGTTGTAGTAAGAATTTGACTCGTTACGAATGACAAAATATAAAATCATGAAGCTCGGTATCTAATTGAAATTTAATTTTTCTTCTTAAAAAAATATTGGGAATGAGAAAATATAAAGTCACGAATCAATGTATAAAAATAGAGAAAATTATTATGCATACCCACTATTGGAATAACATGTACTCTATATACCCACTGACACATTTAGTTCACTTTTCGGTCATTTTCATGTTTAATTTTAATTGAGAAAATTTGTCAATTCAGCCAAGTACATTCAACAATAAATAAAGAGTAATTGAATTACTTTTTGAATAAAGCCAAATTGGTCTAAGGCTGACAGATTTCTTCACGTGAAAGGCTACTAAATTTGCATGCATGCAGCAAAATTATACAATTTTTAATAGTGATATTGCATGCGGGTAGATGCATTATTGGATGCGAATTCTATAGCCTATATATGAATCACACTTTCAATAATAGATGCATGCAAACATAAGAGAAAAAATAGAGAAAAAAGAAAGAGTGAATATTTGAGGGAAGCAACTACGCTCACTAGATCGAGAGTATACAGATCGAGTATTCCATACAGGTGAGCAGCATACAATATCATAATTTTTTTTTTAAAAAGTATACAGATCAAGTATAATGTATACAGATCGAAGATAATTATACCCGATCTGTATATTTATTTTGGAATAAAAAAATGTATGCACTTTGACAATCTTAACTAGTATTATTGTTATAACATTATTGTTTGTATTTTACAGAAAATATAATTGGACATTTATCAAAATGGCTGAATCCAGGCTAGAAGATTATTTCAATTATTTTTGCAATTCCAATTTCAAAAGGTAAGTCTTAACACATTACAATAATTTTAAAAAAAACAATACATATCGTTAATTTAGTGTACAGGTCGAGAAAGATACTAATCCGACCTGTACATTATTTATGCGATCTGTATATTTTTTTTATTTATGTAAAATAGTTTTGATTTTTATAAAATTATTACATGTATTTATTTCAGAAAATTAAATTCGCAATCTTATACATAGGCTTTTTTTCAAATGGTGATAAATCCAGATAAAATTTGTATTTTCATTTTCAATTTACAAATGTGAGCCCTAAAAACATTATTTAAAGTTCTAAAAAATTGAAAACTATACAGATCGAAGTAAATCTGTACAGGTCTTAGTATGTTTTAAATCGACCTGTACAGTATATTTAAGATTTGTACAAAATTTTATTTTGTAATAAATTAATTTAATTTTATTTACGTATAGTTATATATTATTAATTGTTTTTAATTATTTTAGATGGAATGCAAGATGTTCCGTGTTAAATTCAACGGCGTTTGGGACGATTATGTTTATAATGGCGGAGAAGAGCGCACATTCTATCTTCCATTGGATATGATAAGTTTTTCCAACATTAAGGAACAAATAAATTTCATAATGATGTCTAGATCGATAACTGGTAGTTTTGAAATATTCTATTTTTCAACGTCTCAGTTTGGCGTCGAAAAATATAAATTGAGTAATGATGATCAACTTCGTCGATTGTGTCCTACTGAGTCTGAGCCTACGCTGTATATCGGGCACAATGATTCTATGTATAGACCTAGCTTTGATTTGAATGCTTCTTCGCAATTTGTCTATGATGATGTGTATCCGTCTCAATACTCGCAGTACAACGATTCCCTCGCACGTATGGCTTCATGCAATTGGTTTGGTGAGACGCAAATGGGTTCTCAAAGTGGAGCGATTGTTATTGCTCAGGGGCAATCACAAGCACCAGAGCCAGAGCCAGAGCCACAGCCTGTGCAGTCCTATGCCACTGTCGTAGAGGATGATGATGATGAAGAATATTCTGCCGAATCTGAGTCTGACGACACTGATGACGAAGAGGAACAGACCGCCACTCTGAAAATTGGAACTCTGGCTGAATTTGTTAACTGGGTGCATACTCAAGGCAGCGTGAACAAGCTCCTGGTTATGATGATGCAGAAAAGTCGTACACCCGTTGTTGATGAGAAGACGGAGCTCGCCACTGAAGCGGCGGACCTACAAAATTGGTTAGTTCCCATGATTCCATTAGAACCTGCTGCTTCGCTTGTTGAAACTGTTCTAGATAACATGCCTGACGGCCCTTTGAGTATGAGCTCCCTATTTAAAGACAAAGAGCAGTTGAGGCTTGCAATTGGGTTGTGGCACTTGGAACAACGAGCTGAGTTTCGTACAGATCGATCAGATTCAGGGCGTGTTACTTACAAATGCAAGTTTGGAGATGTGTGTCCTTTCGAATTGCGCGGTAGAAGATAGGACAACTATTGATATATTCACCTATTCAACCCGACGCATACTTGTACAACCAATATGAACCATCCTCTAATGGAAAGGAAGGTCGAATCTAGTGTGATTGCAGCTCATTTTGCGAAAGGAAAGAAATCATCACACCGAAGATGATTATGGCAAGTCTTATGCGAGAATATGGCGTGGCTGCAAATTACAATGTGTGTCTACGAGCACGGAACAAGGCCTTGGAGATGCTGTATGGTGGATATGTCAATTTGTTTAAGATGGTTCCTCAGTATCTCTACATGCTCCAGAAAGAGAATTCAGGTTCGATTGTTGACTACAGTTTTAGCCCTGATGATTTCCGATTCGAACATTGTTTTGTGGCGTTGTCAGCTTATATCGTTACATTCCAGTACTGTCTTAGGCCGGTGATTATATTGGATGCAACGCACTTAAAGGGAAAGAATAAGTGAATTATGTTCGTTGCGATGGGAAAGGACGGGAACGAGCAACTTATACCGCTGGCATGGAGGGTCGGTCCAATTGAGAATGACATCTCGTGGACATGGTTTGTAAGTCGTTTGAAGCTGGAATATCCTCCTCGCCCTGATTTGGTGTTCATCTCAGACGCCCACCTTAGTATTGGGAATGCAATTCGGGACATCTATCCTGGCATATTCCACGGCCTGTGCTACTTTCACATACTGAAAAGCATGGTGACTTATGGAAAGTCTATCACCAAGTTGTATCATAAAGCAGCATTTGCGTACCGGAGAGCGGCCTACGAGAAAGCGATGAACAATATAATATCGGCAAAACCCGAAGCGCATGCCAAGCTGATGTCCATTGGTCCGGAGAAGTGGGCTCGATCTATGTGTCCGGGCCGACGATATAGTAACCTGACATCGAATGCCGCAAAGCAATTCAATAAAGTTTTGAAGTTTGCTAGATGTATATCAATTTGTTCGTGTTTGGAGACCCTTAGAATGACCGTCGAGAGGTGGTTTGATGAAAAACGACAATTATACGCATCGAGTACTGCGTTTGTCACGAGCATGACAGATGCAAAACTTGCAACTGAAGTTGAACTATCAAGAACGTACACTGCCATTCCCTTTAGAGATGGTGTATTCAAAGTCCACGACGGAAATCAGACTCTCAATGTCGATCTCAAAGCGAGGAGCTGTCCATGTCGAGTGTGGGATTTGGACTTGATACCGTGTTCTCACGCCTAGGAGTGAGCAAAATTCGGTTAAAACCGAAAAACCGAGCCGAACCTAACCGAAATACTAATTCGGTTTGGTTAATTTGGTTTTCGGTTTGGTTTTAGTTTCGAATTTTGAACTTTTCGGTTTTTCGGTTTGGATATGGTTTCTGAAAAAAAATATTTGGTTAACCGAAAACCGAACCGAATTAATAATTAATTTAATAATTTATTAATTTTTATATATATTTAAAAATTAAAATGATTATTATTAATTATTATATGTATGTTTTGGAATTTTGGTTATGTTTTGCTTAAGATGTTTGAAATTTTGGACCCGTAACATCAACAAACATCACTGATTTATTTATGTTTGGTTAAAGATGTTTTAGAATTTGGATTATTACTTTTTGCGGATTTGGAATCTTGAATATTGAATGTTAATTACTTATTTAAAATGTAGAAAATATATTGTGTTGGGAAATTTAAGTAAAAGTTTTGATTGATTCCAAAACCAACTGACCCCAACCGAGTAGATGTTGCCATAACCTAATGATTAGTAGTTAGGCTCGCTGTTTGAGCAATGTTGAGATTTTATCTTTACAGGTCTCCAGCTGAAGACGGCAACAAAGCTTCACTCGGATAGAACATCAGGTGTACGAAAAACACCTGAGCGTTCAAGATTCAGAATAACAGTTGAGCATTCAAGGGGGAAGATGCAAAAGTCAACTAAAGTATTCAAAGGGGGAAGATGCAAGAGAACATCAGTTGGAAGAAAGACAACTGAGCGTTCAAGAGATAGAACATCAGTTGTAAGGAAGACAACTGAGCGTTCATCAGATGAGAATTAAAAAGAAGGAAGTTGTAAGAGAACATAAGTTGTAAGAAAGACAACTGAGCGTTCGGAGCCAACTGATCAGATTCACAACATCAAGAAATACAACTGAGCATTCAAGATGGAACATCAGTTGTAGGACTCGAACCAAGAAGATCAACAACTTGAAGTTCAAGTCAGCCGAGGGTTCATCTGTTCCTATTCAGACAGAACATCAGCTGAAGACAAATCAGATGAAGATCAAACATCTCAACCGACCATCCAATGTTGAAAGACTAATGTTGAGATTTGAAATTCAAATAAGGAAGTCACGTGAAGGTTTGACTCTCTGTCATTACCTCATTTGGCCCAAAACAAGGCTGTCTCAGATGGAAAGCAGAAGCACTCAGTTGTCAAATCCGGAAAGTCTGCAGAGATGAGAGACAAGCCATCGCTTTCAAAAAACAGAGATCAACGGTTCATCCAACGGCTAGTTGATTCTCTCCGCCTATAAATAGAGGCCTTCATTCATTCACCAAGACTATGACATGAGATAGAAGACAGACAAGTGCGAGAAGAGACCAAAGAGCGAAAGAAAGAACGAAATACTTCACACGAGCTGAACTGCATTCAAACTCTAAGAACATCACTTGTTGAGAGTTCATAGAGTACTAGATTCTGTCTTAGTGTTTTTGATCCAACCTTGAGAACATCACTAGTTGAGAGTTCGTAGAGTGTTAGATCCTAGCTCACATTCTTGTTCGAGCTAGTAGTTGGAAAAACCCACCCTTCACACACACCCTTAAAAAGGTTGTTAGGACCCTACTCTTCCCGGAATTGAGTAGATAGGTTGATAAGTACCCGTAAACTTATCTGTAAGGTTGATAAGTACCCGTAAACTTATCTCAACGGTTGCAAAGCCCGCGTAAGCTTTGTGGTTTGTCCAGAAGAACTTGGACTGAGTTGTGTGTACTCATAACTCCCCATGGACGTAGGAGTTATCTCTGAACCACGTAAATCCTTGTGTGTTTGTGTTTTTCAGTTCAGTTATTTATTGCAGATTCAACTGACCAACTAACCAGCATACAAACTGCATCTTCGCATATCAACTGTCTTAGTTTTTGACCGACCTTGCATGAAAGCGTGAGTTATTTTACGAGTTAAGTTTTCACCACATTCCGCACAGCACCACTCTTCCAACTGAGTACTCTTACTCAGTTGTGAATCCAGCTGAGTCCCAGTTTACTCGGTTGTGATAGTTTTTCAAGAGTTGTTTTTAAAAGTTTTATCTGGTGTATTCCCCCTCCCCATACACCAGAACTCGTATCGGGACCATCAAGTGGTATCAGAGCAGTGGTTCAAAAGACTGCTGACTCTGTTTCACGAGGTGTGAATTCGAGGTGTTTTCTTTAGTGGTCAACTGAACAGATCTTTTTCACGCTAGTGCATATCTACTTGCATTCGTTATCTGTTGTTTGTGTGTGCAGATGGATGTTAAAGACAAGATCGTGGTCATGTTCTCGGTTGTGAACTATACATCCTGGAGAACTCGGATGAAGAAGATTCTATTGTCAAAGCATCATAGAATGCAACAAGTACTTACATCTGGACCGATCATCATCAGAGAGAAAGTCACCCGCACTCCTACAAATCCCAATGATGGGGATACAACTGAGGAGTTAGTCGAGAAGAAGCCAGAAGACTTCACTCCAGAGGAAGCTAAAGTGAGCCAGCTGGATATCTAGGCTCAAAGCACTATCATATCCACAGTTGGACAAGACTATCTGCCTTGGATAGAAGAGTGCAACACCACTAAGGAGATGTGGGATATCTTGGCATCTCTGAGTGAAGGAAGCGATGAAACAAAGAAGAACAAGTTCTCACATGCATGTCAAGACTTCGACAACTTCTGTCTACGAGCTGACGAAACCATTAATCAGCTGGAACTAAGGTTCATGGATATCATCAGAAGGATCTAGTCCATCCGAAGAGGAAAATATACTTTGAGAGAAATCAACCTCAAAGTATTACAAGCTCTATCAGCCGAGTGGGATACCTTCACCAACATCCACGAGAGCCGAGCTGATCTTGGTGAGATGGGAACTGAAAGATTGTTCCCAATTTTGAAGGAAAATGAGTACAAGGTGAACCGACGAAGATCTCAGTCCTTGGTTCAGACGAGTCGACATGAGGATGTTGGTTCAGCCACAAAGTCAGTAGCACTCCGAGCTGACTATTCAAAGCCGCGAACATCAAGACCAATACGATCTGCGGACACAGCTACGAAGGAGCCAAGCAGAGAGGAGCTGCAACAGAGCATTGCCGCCATGTCAAAGAAGCTAGCTGACATGGATGCTCGGTTCGAAAAATACAAGAGATTCTACAAATCCAACCGAACTCGAGATAATTCAAAGCCTGTGAACAATGGTTGCTTTGAATGCGGCAAGGAGGGACATTTCAAAGCAGATTGTCCAGATCTCTCGAAGAAAGAGAGAGAAGCGTTGAGGGCCAAACAAACTGGAAAGAACAAGGCCATGGTTGCAGAAGAAGCAGCTCACGACATGGACATCTTCACCGACACTGAAGATGAGGACGAGCTGACTTCCACCAACAACACTATCGGTTAGGATCAATGTCTCATGGCATTTGGAACCGACCAAGATGATATTGAGGTACAATCTAGTCCTGCTAATTTAAATTCTTCCAATATTTCTAACATGCAGGAAACTCTGGATGAAGAGTTGGAACTCTTATGGGATGACTTCCTAGCACTAAATGAGGAAGTACAACAACAATCGGTTGAGTTTAAGAGTCTTCAAGAACAGTTCGCCAAACTTGAAGAATCCTTAACCGAAAAGGACGATATGATTAAGAGTCAAACCGAAGAGATTGAGAATCTCAGGAGTCAACTGAATGAGGCTAAGGCTCCAACTGATGAGGAGTTGAAGGAACGGATCAAGGAGTAGCAAGATCAGTTGAGCAAGCAAGAGGCGCAGGTCGACAAGCTGATGAAGAAGTCAAACGCCCAAACCGAGCATATAGCTGTACTTCTCGAGGAACTTCAAACTGAGAAGGACAACCTGATCAAGCTGTATCAGTCATCCAAGATCATCGAGAATCTCATCAGTTACAGAAGACAGATGGATGACGTGTCAGGACTCGGTTACGACGTGGTCAAAGATACTGGAATTCCACCAGCAACCTTCATCAAGGCAGTGGATGTCACGGTTGCCAAACCTGACACAGTTGAGTCTGAAACTTCCAAAATTAATCCAACCTCCACTTCTCAGCAAGCTCAACCAACTAAGGAAACTTCAACTGAGAAAGGAAAAGGAGCAGTGGATGGAGAACTGAATATTCCATCGGTTGGGACATCAACCGAGGGGGAATGTTCCAAGAGTCAGAAGAGGAATCAGAGGCGTCGGAGATACAACCAGAACCGAACTCAAAACCAACCTCCGAACCGACCTCAGAGCCAACATCAGAAAGAATGGAACCGACCGCAGAACCGACAAGGATCCAACCATCTGAATCAACAGCGGTTCCATCATCAGTTCAACCAGAGGTTCCAACCAAGTCAACCGATAGAAACAGTTCGAACAGCTACGATTATTCATGCCACAACTTGAACAGCTGTCGTCAACAGTCAGGGAAGTCAGGAAAATGGAATCATAATCAGCCACAGAGATTCTAACATGGCGTCCGACCTCAACGACAAATCCAACAGCATAAAAACCGCCATCAAAACAGGGGGAAAACCTCTCTTCCTAAAGCTCACAATGGGAGAAATCCATCTCCTCCTAAGAAACAGAACATCACTACTAACAACAAGCCTAAGGATAACCGAGGTGTTGTTATAGTTGATGGAGAAGGAAAAGTGATCTGGAATGATAAATCTATCCGAGTATACAGGAAAAAGCGTCTCACAGTTCAAGGAGGAACTGGTTCCAACCCTCCAGGACCCAACTAAAATTGGGGACCTAAGCGTGTTTCTCTGTGCAGGAACAGGAGAAACAGCTGAGGAAGAATAAAGCATCGCAAATCATGTGGGTGATGGATAGTGGATGCTTGAAACACATGACAAATCTGAAGGATTTTCTTGGGAGTTTCGTGGAAAAAGAAGGACCATCAGTTACCTTTGGTGACAATTCAAAAGGTCACACCAGAGGTTACGGTACCCTTGAAACCAATCACGTATCTATTTCAACCCTTGAAACCAATCACGTATCTATTTCAAATGTTTCATATGTTGATGGATTGAAGCATAATTTGCTCTCTATTAGCCAATTCTGTGATAATAGTTTCTCTGTTAAGTTTGATGCACAAGGCTGCAGGGTTAAAAATGTCAGAACGAAGCAGGTCATATTGTTGGGAAATCGATCCCCAACCGGGAATGTTTACTATACTGACTGGAATAGTAGTCCTCCTGACACCTGCCTGTTATCAAAGAGCAGTTCAGATGTGAGCTGGTTGTAGCACAAAAGGCTCAACCATCTGAACTTCAAGACTATGAACCGACTTGCCAGACAAGAACATGTAAAAGGCATTCCGAACCGAGTATTTTCAACAACATATATCTGCAGTGCATGTCAGTTGGGAAAGCTCGCTAGATCCTCCTTCCGGTTGAAAACAACTCCCTCAACCGACCGAGTGTTACAACTGATCCATATGGATCTCTTCAGGTCAGTTACACCAAAGAGCATGAATGGTAACGAGTACACACTTGTTGTCACTGATGATTTCTCCAGATACACGTGGACCATTTTCATGCGACACAAGAGTGAAACCCGAGATGAGCTACCCAAGCTAATGGATCGGATAGCGAACCAACAAGAGATGAAAATCATTTCTATCTGATCAGATCACGGAACCGAGTTTCTGAATGAAACCATCATCGAGTACTGCGAGAAGAATGGACTAACTCATCAGACATCAGCTGCACGTACTCCACAACAGAATGGAGTAGCCGAGCGAAGGAAGCCTGATATCTCATACTTTCGTGTTTTTGGTTCTAAGTGTTATATTCACAACAATGGGAAGACTCAGTTGAAAACTTTTGATGCCAAGGCTTCGAAGCGCATATTTCTCGGATATGTCGCTCAGATCAAGGCTTATAGAGTTTTCAACAATAGCTCTCGTGTTGTGGAGATAACACCTCATGTTAGTTTTGATGAATCTACTTTTGAGTGCAGGGAACAGGCTAAAGGACATCAAGCTGATCCACATGTTCCACCAGCTCTCACAAGATCTCAGATTCTAAGGCAAAAGAATCTAGCTAAACCATTGGTATGGGCAAGTGAGGATGATGATCCATATTCCTCTGAAGATGAATGTGAAGACCCTAGCTCATCTCAAGGGGGAACTTCAGCTGATGTCACTCCAACTGCATCAGCATCTGAAGCCCAACCGAGCGCGGTTCAAAATATTGTCCATGTTGAGGATCCAGACTCCACAACTGATAAATCACCAGTTCTGAAGATCCCAGCATCTCCCACAGCTCAGGAAATCCCATCAGTTGAAATCTCGGAACAGCCAATGTTGGAAGAAGAAGGAAGACGCAACAGGAGATGGTATGAAGATCATTCCACTGACAACATAATCAGGGATCCAGCCGAAGGTGTGCGTACAAGGAGCAGAGTTGCAAATCCAGATTCAACCGAGGAAGATTCCAACACTTATGCCCAATACGCTGAGGAGTTGACAGTTTTTGAGGAGTTCGAGCAAGCTGGAGATGTTGCCATGATTTCTTGCTTCGTAGCTGATGTGCCAGAACCAAAGAATGTTGTAGAAGCTCTCAACTGTGTTCACTGGACAACAGCCATGCAAGAAGAGCTGAATGAATTTCTACGCAACTGTGTATGGGAGTTGGTAGAAAGACCAAATGGTGTCAAAGTTATTGGATTGAAGTGGATTTTCAAGAACAAGAGAGACACCATTGGATTCATCGTGAGGAATAAGGCAAGGTTGGTAGCTCAAGGATATTGCCAACAAGAAGGAATCGAATTCGAGGACTCCTTCGCGCCAGTTGCAAGGCTGGAAGCCATCCGAATTTTTCTAGCCTATGCCGCATTTCACAAGTTCAAGGTCTATCAGATGGATGTGAAGTGTGCATTCCTCAACGGAGATATCAAGGAAGATGTATATGTTGAACAGCCTCCCGGTTTTGAGACTGGAGATGGAAGAGTGTATAAGTTGAAGAAAGCTATCTATGGCTTGAAGCAAGCACCCAGGGCTTGGTATGACACTCTATGTGGTTTTTTTCTGAACTCGGGGTTCAAACGAGGGTCAGTTGACAAAACGCTGTTCACCATCAAAGTTGGAGAAGACATACTTGTCGTGCAAATCTATGTTGATGACATCATATTCGGTTCCAAGTCGGAGGAGCTGTGCGAAAAATTCTCAACTCTTATGAAGGAGAAATTCGAGATGTCAATGATGGGCGAGATGAACTATTTTCTTGGGCTACAGGTGAAGCAGTCATCAAAAGGAATCTTCATTAATTAGTCCAAATATACAAAGGAGCTCATCACAAAGTTCGGATTGCAGTCAAGTAAAACTACAAGGATCCCGATGAATACTAACTGGAAGATTGAACCTGGAACTGAGGGAAAGCTCGTGGATGCCAGTAAGTACAGAGGGATTATTGGTTCTTTGCTATATCTAACTGCCAGTCGGCCAGACATATCTTATGCGGTTGGAGTGTGTGCTCGGTTCCAAGTTCAACCGAGAGAAGCACACATGTTGGCAGCAAAGAACATCATCAAGTATCTGAAGGGCACAGTTAATGTTGGGTTGTGGTATCCAACCGACGACAATATCCAACTGATCGGATACTCAGATGCAGATCTAGCCGGAGATCGGTTGGACAGGAAGTCCACATCTGGACGCTGTCAGTTCATGGGAAGCAAGCTGGTTTCATGGTTTTCCAAGAAACAAGCATGTATTGCCACTTCTACAACCGAGATTATGAAGTCGCAACTGGACAGGTTCATATTCATTGTGATAGCTCAAGTGCCATTGCTATCTTTTTGAATCCTGTTCACCATTCTCGGACGAAGCACATTGATATCCTACATCATTTATTCGAGATCATATTGAGAAGAAGGACGTATCTATGGAGAAGATTCCAATTGAGATTCAGAGAGCTGATATCTTCACCAAACCTCTAGCCGAAGCGCGGTTCAAAATGTTATGTGATCTACTTGGATTGTTGGATCCATCAGATAAGGAACCAGCTGAGGTGAAGAGATAGATATCCATCTGAGGGGAAAGCTCAGATGAAGGGGGAATCTCAGATGCAGGTCACCAACCGAAGACATCAGATGTGGATTGCTAACCGACGACATCAGACATCAGCTGAATAGACGAACTCGAGTCAGCTGATGGTATGCCGCAACATTGGATCAGACATCAGCTGAACAGACAAACTCGAGTCAGCTGATGGTATGCCGCAACATTGGAACACAGCTGATTCCAACATTAGCTGACAGGTGAACACAGCTGATTCCGACATCAGCTGGCAGGTATCATTTATGGCTGAAGGTGTTATGATCTTAAATGAGAATGTTTGAAATAAATTCCAACATTCCTGAAGCATGTCAGTTAGACTAAAATAGCCATCATAGCGCACTTAATGTAAAGTACGACTGAACATCAATAGCCTACTTTATAGTGCGACTGGGCTGACATGAAAAACAACTCACCTTCTCACGCGCTGGTTGGAACTCGAAATGCGACTACAGTCAAAGCTAGTCAACAGTCGCAAGATCTCAGCCGCTGATGGATTCACGCCATTCAACCCTAGCCGTCGATTTCAACCAAGCCAAAAGGCGGAAAATCAGGAAGTGATCTCTTACCTTCTATATTCGTGTTTATCTGCAATAACTGTTCATCTTCGTCTTCGTTTTTGTCTCACCATTTTTTACAAGTTTCTCTCTATATATATAATCTTCACAGAATCACTAAATGGCACCTAAAGGAAAGAAGATGGCGTCCTCCGGACCTTCCCTCGTCCCCACGTCATACGATGAATCCTTTGATCTGCTTGTCTCCAAGATACACTTCGAGCAGATTCTTTCAGAGGATGATCTGGAGTCGCCGGTTCTGTCTCCCCTCGCCAATACTCTCAGGGAGAACGGCATACTGCACTGGGCGACGCTCTTTCCGTCCCACCTTCTCAGGCGTCAAGTCGGAGAGTTTTATCGGAACTTGCAACTGCCCATCGACAGCCGAGACAAGCTCGTTACAGAAGTTTCTTGCCGAGAACGGGATGTTCCTGCCAGAACCATCCGCAGGGTCTGCGTCCCCATTCAAGTTTCTGATATTCTTCGCCAAATCATTCCTCCAAATCATTCCGCCACGGACACCGTCGACAACATCTCCGATGCGGAAGCCGATGAATTTTTGGAAAGTGCTCTGATCACCCCAGAAAAGTTGAAGAGTAATATGCAGAGAACCAAGTTGAAGCCCGAACATCGACTTCGATTTGATGTCGTATCCAAGGTCGTGTTTGGTTACAGCGGCGCTTTCGGAGACATCAGCCGACCGAAGCTCAAGCAACTGATTGCTTTGGAGTACAAACACAAGCATGACGTCAACTGGTTCAGCTATTTTGAACACCAGTTGTCACTGGAAAGGCAGAAGATTTCTGAGACCACAACCGAATCAGGGGTGAGATTGTTGAGTGTCAAGGGGACCCTCAACTTCGGTTGCAAAATCTCTGCTCTGATCCTGCTCGCAACCAAGGGTCAGAACATGGTCTGGGATGACTGCGAGGAGACCCCGGTGAAGAAGCTGATGTTGTTCCCAACAGCAAAGAAAGCTCTGGCTGTGGTTAGGAGTGTTTATACTCCTAAGGAGAAGAAAGATGCTGGGAAGACAGCTGAAGCAAAGGATACAGCTGAGGAGGTACTAGCTGTCAGCCGCCCCTCAAAATCGAAAGCTGCTCGCCGACAAGGAGCTGAGTCGGAGAAGGAGAAAGCTGAAGAGCCAGCCAAGAAGAAGCTGAGGGTGAGGATCAAGAAGACTGTTGCGAAACCAGCTGAGGAAGTTCCAGCTGAGAAGCCAGCTGCAGATGTGACAGCTGAGGATGTGCCAGCTGAGGATATGCCAGCTGAGGAGGAAGTACCAACTGTGGAGGCACCAGCTGAGACGGCACCAGCTAAGGAGCCATCCGAGTCGAGCCACTCAGCTGAGGCAGCTGCCTTCGAGATCGTTCCTCGCGCTGCTGGAACTGATGAGGCTGAAGTGATGGAAACGGATCTGACCTCAGATGCGTCTTCTTCTTCCTCTAAGGAAACTGAAGACATTCCAACCTCTCCCACGGCAGGAGCTAATGTCGTACTGCACAAAGAACCTCTCGCTCTCACAACCGATCAACAGCCAGAGATTCCGAGCTCATCGCTCGATGCCAACATTGAGACCATTTCTTCGGCCAATGTTGATGAACCTGTTGATACCCCCATCCCCACAGAATCTGAAATTCCGAGCTCCCAGCTCGATGCCAACGTTGAGACCGCCTCTTTGGCCAACGTTGATGAAACTTTTGAACCGATTCCATACGAAAATCTATCTCCCTCCCCAATCGATGACGAAGCTGATCGTCAGGCCGCCGCGTTGGAGCATGAAGGCAAGGTGGCCTACTGCTTCCAAAAGCTGCTCGGGATGTTCCCTGAAGCGCGCGACATGCCGATTTTTGCTACGCTTGGGACCGAGCTGCTGTACCAGTTCAACCTCATCTTCAGTCACTGGTATGTGAAGGAAGATACTATAAGGGTACACAACTGGAACCAGCTGAAGGCAGACGAGTCTCGCATCAGAGACTACTTCAACTACACCAATCTGGAGGTCGCCTACAACAATAAGGTTGCGCTGCTGACGCGTCGTCTGGACCTCAGCAAGACGGAAGGCACAGACACGAGGGAAAAGGCTGAACAAGATTGCATCAATTTCCTGGACAACATGCTTACAAAATCTGCTGATTTTATTGTTGATCTTGATGCAGCCGCCGCAGCCGCCAAGAAGGAAGAAGAAGAGCTTCAACTGTACCTGGCCAACCGTCAAGCCGTGGTTATAGTTGACCAGCCAGCCAGCCAACACCAAGCTCCAGCTGATCAGCCAGCTGCCTCAACCGAAGAAATATGTGAGCTGATAACTGAGAGGGTCAACCAGCTAAGGATGGAGATGCTTGCCAACTTCCAGCACAACAAAGAAGATCAGTTGAGGATGTTGGAAGCACAGGAGGAGAAGAACAAGAAGCTGGATGAGGAGAATGTTTCACTGAGGATAAAGCTGGATGAATTCTCAACATCCACCAGCCAAGACTTCAACGCTCCGAAGACAACTGTCCATGGAATCTGCTCCGATCTAAATGTCTTGATGGTCCCGATACGAGTTCTGGTGTATAGGGAGGGGGGAAATACACCAGATAAAACTTTTTAAAACAATCCCCTAAAAATTAACACAACCGAGTAATGCAACTCAGTTGGAATCACAACCGAGCAAGAAACACTCAGTTGGAAGTGAAGTGTTGTGCAGAATGTGGTGGAAATTAACTCGTATAAAATCAACTCACGCTTAAGTGCAGGGTTGGTCAATAACCAAGACAGTTGATATGGAAGAATGCAATTTGTATGCAGGTTATTTAGTCAGTTGAATATGCAATAAGTAACTGAAAAATAAACACAACACACAAGAATTTATGTGGTTCGGAGATAACTTTTACGTCCACGGGGAGTTGTGAGTCCACACAACTCAGTCCAAGTTCTTCTGGACAAACCACAAAGCTTACGCGGGCTTTGCAACCGTTTAGATAAGTTTACGGGTACTTATCAACCTTACAGATTAGTTTACGGGTACTAATCAACCTATATACTCAGTTACGGGAAGAGTAGGGTCCTAAAAATCTTTTCAGGTGAAAGAAAGGGTGGGGTTCCAACTAAATAGCTCGAACAAGAAGTGAGCTATGATCGAACACTCTACGAACTCTCAACAAGTGATGTTCTCAAGGTTGGATCAAAAACTACAAAGACAGAATCTAACTCTCTAGAACTCTCAACTAATGATGTTCTTAGAGGTTTTGCATGAGTGTAGAATGAAGTTGTTCTTTCGCTTGAATATCTCTTCTCACTTATCTGTCTCGTATTTTCCATGGTCTATGTGAATGAATGAAGGCCTCTATTTATAGCCGGAGAGAATCAACTAGCCGTTGGAAGAGCTGTTGATCTCTGTTCTTTGAAAGCGATGGCTTGTCTCTCATCTCTACAGACTTTCCGGATTTGGCAACTGCATGCTTCTGCTTTCCATATGAGACAGCCTTGTGTTGGGCCAAATAAGGTAATGACAGAGAGTCAAACCTTCACGTGACTTCCTTGTTTGAAATTCAAATCTCAACATCATACTTTCAACAAGGTGTGGTTGGTTGAGATTTTCGATCTTCATCTGACTTGTTCTTTAGCTGATGTTCTTCTTGGTTCAAGTCCTACAACTGATGTTCTGAATCTGAACGCTCAGTTGTCTTTGTTGTATCTGAACAGTTGGGTTCGAACGCTCAGATGACTTTCTTCCATCTGATGTTCTCTTACAACTTCTTCCTTTGAATACTTAGTCAACTTTTGCATCTTCCCCCTTGAATGCTTATCTGATGAACGCTTAGTTGTCTTCCTCACAATTGATGTTCTATCCGAGTGAAGCCTTGTTGCCGTCTTCAGCTGGAGTCCTGTAAAGATAAAATCTTAACAATGCTCAAATAGCGAGCCTAACTACTAACATTAAGATCTAGCAACATCTACTCGGTTGGGGTCAGTTGGTTTTGGAATCAATCAAAACTTTAATAAATTTTCCAACAATTTCCCCTTTTTTGATGATGCCAAAACCCTTAAAAAAAATCTTACAACGCAAACTGATCTAAATCCTACTGACCTATCCAAAATCTCAGCTAAAATTCTAGACAGTCTATAAGATTAAAACATCAAAGGGTTAGCACAGTTATAACATGATATTGAAATGACTTTGCGATTCAGAGCTTGGACAATGAGAAATTGTACGTCAAGTTGAATCGTATAACTGAATAGTTTTTATTACAACTGATGATTACAGAGATAATCACAGAAAGGCAAAAGATACATCAGTTGCTCAAAAACTAACTGAGCTAATACTTGAGCCCATATTTACTGAACATTCTAACAAAATTCTCTCTCTTTTCAGCTGACTCCTTCGAAATGTCAACCCCATGCTCTTTGCAGACTTGCCTTGCCTCAGCTGCAATCTTTGTTCTGTTGGGGGTGCGAGAGTCTGGGAGGAAAGGAGGCTTATATGTAATCTTATGAGGGATGGGGACAGTGTTCAAATCCAGTTTTGCTTCTATCATCGCACGCCTAAACTGGCTGAACATCCCCAGGTCCCCAGTGTGCAGCTCAGTTAGCGCCTCCTTGAAAGCTCTCCTCGGATCGTCGGTTGAGAAGACTTTTCTGTAGTAGAAGTCGTTCACAAACTCCTGCTTGAACGACTCCCAGTCCTCGTTCTACTTGGCTGGCATCCATTTATCTACATGCCTGAACCGACTTTGGACCTTCACCTTCCCTGGCAACCTCTGCTGTCTCAGCCGAGCTTCAGCCTTAACCTGATGTTTGTCAATGCGGCGACGGCTGCGGGAGGCAATGTTCCGGTCCAAGTTCTTTGTTATCTTGTTCAGCTCATCTTCAAATTGGTTTACTCTTCTGGCCTGGCTAGCAACGAACTTCTTGATCCAGCTCGGATTCATATAATCCTTCTCAGCAACATCCATAGCCTTGGCAGCTGCAACACACTCTTCGGTTGTGATACCGTCGAATTCCGAATCAATCTCGGCTGCGATCTCGGCTATGGAGTTGTAAGAAACTCCAAACTGCTCCGCCTACTCCAAGTCTTTTTCCATTTCAGCTCCACCAACTTCGGTTGACTTGGGAGTGGACTTCTTCTTTTGTGCAGTCTTCCTCCTCAGCTAGGATTTTGCAGCAGCTGGCATCTCTTCCTCATCCTTGATCTCTTCTTCCTCCTGCATCTCAACATCCGCCTCTTTATCTTCCCCCTTTTTGGCATCAGTAACAAGGCTTGCTACTGAACCATCCAGAGAGGTGAGCTGTTGTTCGGCTTGTTGAATGCGGTTGAAGAGTTCATCGACCGCGCACTCGATTCCCACCTTCTTCGCCAGTTCGGAGACATGGCGCTCTTATTCGGCTTTCCTCATTCCAGCAAAAGTTTCAGTTACCTCAGTCTGGAAAGCGACGAACTCAGCCCATCTTGACTCGAACCTGGACTCCCATTCTTCATCCTGAGTCTGTTAGGATTTCGCGAGGTTGGAGTCAGACAAGGATTGGAAGACGTTCAGCTCAGACTTAATTCCCAGAATAGTGGACTTCAGGTCAGACAGGTCTTGGCTGGTGAAGGAGGAGAATTCATCCAGCTTTATCTTCAGTGAAGCATTCTCCTCCACCAGCTGCTTGTTCTTCTCTTCTTGTGCTTCCAACATCCTCAGCTGATCGTCTTTGTGTTGCTGGAAGTTGGCAAACAATTCTGTCCTCAGCTGGTTCACCCTCTCAGCGATCAGCTCACAGATTTCTTCAGATGAGGGAGCTGGCTGATCAGCTGGAGGGGCTTGTTCAATCAGAGCTGGCTGTTCAACTGTAACTATGGCTTGACGGTTGGCCAGGTACAGTTGCAGCTCCTTTTCTTCATGCTTTGCTGCGGCGGCGGCTGCGTCCAGATCGTTAAGGAAGTCAGCTGACTTAACGAGCATGTTGTCGAGGAAATTAATGCAGTCCTGTCCAGCTTTTTCCCTTGTATCTGTGCCTTCTGCCTTGCTGAGGTCCAGACGACGCGTCAGCAGGGCCACCTTGTTGTTGTAGGCCATTTCCAGGTTGGTATAGTTGAAGTAGTCTCGGATGCGAGACTCGTCCGCCTTCAGCCTGTCCCAGCTGTGTACCCTGATTGTATCTTCCTTCACGTACCAGTGACTGAAGATCAGGTTGAACTGGTACAACAGCTCGGTTCCAAGAGTTGCGAAGATTGGCATGTCACGAGCTTCTGGGAACATCCCGATCAGCTTTTGGAAGCAGTAGGCCACCTTGCCTTTGTGCTCCAATGCAACTGCCTGAAGGTCAGCTTCATCATCTATTGAGGAGAGGGATAAAGCCTCATATGGCAACGGTTCAAATGTTTCATCAATATTGGCCAAAGAGTCGGTCACAACATTGGCATCGAGCTAGGAGCTCGGAATATCAGATTTTGTGGGGAGGGGGTTTTCAATCGGTTCCTCAACATTGGCCGAAGGAACGGTCACAATGTTGGCATCGAGCAATGAGCTCGGAATAATTGGCTGTGATTCGGTTGAAAGAGCAAGAGGCTCTGGGGGCGGTACGACATCAACTCCTGCCGTGGGAGAGGTTGGAACGTCTTCAATTCCCTCTGAGGAGGAAGAAGCATCCGATGTCACGTCCGTCTCCATCCCTTCTGCCTCATCAGTTCCAGTAACGTGAGGGACGATCTTGAAGGCAGCTGCCTCAGCTGAGTAGCTCGACTCGGATAGCTCCTCAGCTGGTGCCGTCTCAACTGGTGCCTCATCCTCAGTTGGTGCATCAACAGCTGGCTCCTCGGCATGCTCCTCAGCCGGCATGTCCTCAGCTGGCTCTACAACCGTCTTCTTGAACCTCACCCTCAGCTTCTTCTGGGCAGGTTCCTCTGCCTTCTCTTTCTCCGACTCAGCCCTGCATCGGTGTGCAGCTTTGGATTTCGTGGGGCGACTGACAGCTGGTACCTCCTCAGCTGTGTCCTTGGGTTCAGCGGTCTTCCCAGCATCTTTCTTCTCCTTAGGAGTATATACACTCCTAATCACCTCCTGCGCCTTCTTTGCTGTTGGGAACAGCATCAACCTCTTCACTGGGGTCTCCTCGCAGTCCTCCCAGACCATGTTCCGACCCTCGGTTGCGAGCAGGATCAGAGCTGAAATCTTGCAACCGAAGTTGAGCGTCCCCTTGACACTCAACAGTCTCTCCCCTGAGTCGGTTATGGTCTCGGAGATTTTTTGCTTCTCCAGGATCAGCTGGTTCAGAAAATATTGGAACCAGTTGATCTCGTGCTTGTGCTCCAACGCCAACAACTGCTTAAGCTTCGGTCGGCTGATGTCTCCGAACGCTCCGCTGTAGCCGAACACGACCTTGGAGACAACATCGAACAGGAGGCGATGTTCTGGCTTCAATTTTGTTCTCTGCATATTGCTCTTCAACCTCTCCGGCGTGATCAGAGCATTCTCCAGAAACTCATCGGCTTGCTCATCAATTATATTTTCAATGAAGTCTGTGGCGGTGTGGTTTACTGGAATGATGTGGCGAAGGACGTCGGAAACTGCGATGGGGAAAGAAACACGGCGAATGGTTCTAGCCGGAACGTCGCGTTGCCGACAGGAAACTTCTGTAGTCACTCCTTCTCTGCTGTCGATGGAAGTTTGCAGATTAACGTAGAATTCGCCGACCTGGCGCCTGAGCAGGTGGGTGGGGTAGAGCTTCGCCCATTCCAGGAGGCCGTTCTCCCTGAGTGTATTCGCATGGGGAGCCAACACCGGCTACTCAAATTCATCATCGGAAAGAATCTGCTCGAAGTGAATTTTCGAAACCAGCAGGTCAAAAGATTCTTCATATGAAGTGGGGACTAGAGAGGGTCCGAAAGAAGCCATTTTCTTTCCTTTGGGAGCCATTTAAAATCACTGAGAAGATATATATAAGAAGGAATGAAAATCTTGCAGAAAACGGTTAGACAAAATCTGAGAAGATGATGAATAGTAACTGCAGATAAACACGAATGAGGAAGGTAAGAGATCACTTCCTGATTTTCCGCCTTTTATAGGTTTTTGACTCGGTTGAAATCGACGGCTAGGGTTGAATGGCGCGAATCCATCAACGACTGAGATCACGCGACTGTTGACTATCTTTGACTTGACGTCATGAACCGAGTTCCAACCAGCGCGTGAGAAGGTGTACAGTTTTTCATGTCAGCCCAGTCGCACTATAAAGTAGGCTATTGATGTTCAGCCGTACTTTACATTAAATGCGACATGATGGCTATTTTAGTGTAACTGACATGCTCAGGAATGTTTGAATTTATTTCAAACATTCTCATTTAAGATCATAACACCTTCAGCCATAAATGTTACCTGCCAGCTGATGTCGGAATCAGCTGTGTTCACCTGTCAGCTGATGTTGGAATCAGCTGTGTTCCAATGTTGTTGCATACCATCAGCTGACTCGAGTTCGTCTGTTCAGCTGACGTCTGAAGTCTTCGGTTGGCAATCCGCATCTGAGATTCCCCCTGTATCTGAGCTTCTCCCTCAGATGGATATCTATCTCTTCACCTCAGCTGGTTCCTCATCTAATGGATCCAACAATCCAAGTAAATCACATAACATCTTGAACCGTGCTTCGGCTAGAGGTTTGGTGAAGATATCAGCTATCTGAATCTCAGTCGGAATCTTTTCCATGGATACGTCCTTCTTCTCAATATGATCTCAGATGAAATGATGTCGGATGTCAATGTGCTTTGTCCGAGAGTGGTGAACAGGATTCAAAGAGATAGCAATAGCACTTGAACTATCACAATGAATAGGAACTTGTCCAGTAGTGACTTCGTAATCTCTTAGCTGTTGTTTGAGCCACAACACTTGCATGCAGCAGCTACCGGCAGCCATATATTCTGACTCAGTTGTAGAAGTGGCAACACATGCTTGTTTCTTCGAGAACCACAAAACTAGCTTGCTTTCCATGAACTGACAGTGTCCAGATGTGGACTTCCTGTCCAACCGATCTCCGGCTAGATCTGCATCTGAGTATCCAGTCAGTTGGATGTTGTCGTCGGTTGGATACCACAACCCAACATTTACAGTTCCCTTCATATACTTGATGATGTTCTTTGCTGCCAACATGTGAGCTTCTCTCGGTTGAACTTGAAACCGAGCACACACTCCAACCGCGTAAGATATGTCTGGTCGACTGGCGGTTAGATATAGCAAAGAACCGATGATCCCTCTATACTTACTGGCATCCACGAGCTTTCCCTCAGTTCCAGGTTCAATCTTCCAGTTAGTATTCATCGGGATCCTTGTGGTCTTACTTGTCTGCAATCTGAACTTGGTGATGAGCTCCTTTGTATACTTGGACTGATTGATGAAAATCCTTTCTGGTGACTGCTTCACTTGTAGTCCAAGAAAATAATTCATCTCGCCCATCATTGACATTTCGAACTTCTCCTTCATGAGATTTGAAAATTTTTCACACAGTTCTTCCGACTTAGAGTCGAATATGATGTCGTCGACGTAGATCTGCACAACAAGTATATCTTCTCCAACTTTGATGGTGAACAGAGTTTTGTCAACTGACCCTCGTTTGAACCCCGAGTTCAGAAAAAAACTACAAAGAGTGTCGTACCAAGCCCTGGGTGCTTGCTTTAATCCATAGATTGCTTTCTTCAGCTTGTACACTCTTCCATCTCCAGTCTCAAAATCGGGAGGCTGTTCAACATATACATCTTCCTTAATATCTCCGTTGAGGAATGCACACTTCACATCCATCTGATAGACCTTAAACTTCTGAAATGCGGCATAGGCTAGAAAGATTCGGATGGCTTCCAGCCTTGCAACCGGCGCGAAGGAGTCCTCGAAATCGATTCCTTCTTGCTGGCAATATCCCTGAGCTACCAACCTTACTTTATTCCTCACGATGAATCCAATGGCGTCTCTCTTGTTCTTGAAAATCCATTTTAGTCCAATGACTTTGACACCATTTGGTCTTTCAACCAACTCCCATACACAATTACGTAGAAATTCGTTCAGTTCTTCTTGCATGGCTGTTGTCCAGCGAACACAGTTTAGAGCTTCCACAACATTCTTTGGTTCTGGCACATCAGCTACGAAGCAAGAAATCATGGCAACATCTCCAGCTTGCTCGAACTCCTCAAGAACTGCCAACTCCTCAGCATATTGGACATAAATGTTGGAATCTTCCTCGGTTGAATCTGGAATTGCAACTCTGCTCCTTCTACGTACACCTTTGGTTGGATCTCCGATGATGTTGTCAGAGGAATGATCTTCATACCATCTTCTGTTGCGTCTTCCTTCTTCTTCCAACTGTGGCTGTTCCGTGATCTGAGCTGTGGGAGATGCTGGACTCTTCTGAGCTGGTGATTTATCAGTTGTTGAGTCTGGATTCTCAACATTGATAACATTTTGAACCGGGCTTGGTTGGGCTTCGAATGCTGATGCAGTTGGAGGGGTATCAGCTGGAGTTCCCCCTTGAGATGAGCTGGGGTCTTCACATTCATCTTCAGAGGAATATGGATCATCATCCTCAGTTGCCCATACCAATGGTTCAGCTAGATTCTTTTCCCTTAGTGCTTACGATCTGGTGAGAACAGGTGGATCCTGTAGATCAGCTTGTCGTTCTTTAACCTGTTCCCTGCACTCAAAAGTAGATTCATCAAAACTAACATGAGGTATTATCTCCACAACACGAGAGCTGTTGTTGAAAACTCTATAAGCCTTGATCCGAGCAACATATCCAAGAAATATGCCTTTCGAAGCCTTGGCATCAAAAGTTTTCAACTGAGTCTTCCCATTGTTGTGAATATAACACTTAGAACAAAAAATGCAAAAATATGAAATATCTAGCTTCCTGCGTCTCCATAGCTCGTATGGTGTCTTTCCCAACCGCTTGGTTAGAAGAGACCGGTTCTGGGTGTAGCATGCTATGTTGATGGCCTCAGCCCAAAATCTCTTTGCAGAGCTGAGCTTGTCAACATGGATGTAGCTGCATCTTTCAGTGTTCGGTTTCTTCGCTCAGCTACTCCATTTTGTTGCGGAGTACGCGCAGCTGATGTTTGATGAGTAATTCCATGCTTCTCGCAGTACTCGATGATGGTTTCATTTAGAAACTCGGTTCCACGATCCGATCGGATGGAAATGATTTTCATCTCTTGTTGGTTCGATATCCGATCCATCAGCTTGGGTAGCTCATCTCGGGTTTCACTTTTGTGACGTATGAAAATGGTCCACGTGTATCTGGAAAAATCATCAGTTACAACTAGGGTATACTCGTTGCCATTCATGCTCTTTGGTGTAACTGGCCCGAAGAGATCCATGTGGATCAGCTGTAACACTCGGTCGGTTGATGGAGTTGACTTCAACCGGAAGGAGGATCTAACGAGCTTTCCCAACTGGCATGCACTGCAGATATGTGTTGTTGAAAACACTCGGTTTGGTATGCCTTTTGCATGTTCTTGTCTGGCAAGTCGGTTCATAGTCTTGAAGTTCAGATGGTTGAGCCTTTTGTGCCACAGCCAGCTCACATCTGAACTGCTCTTTGATAACAAGCAGGTGTCAGGAGGACTACTGTTCCAGTCAGCATAGTAGACATTCCCGGTTGGCGATCGATTTCCCAACAATATGACCTGCTTTGTTCCGACATTTTTAACCTTGCAACCCTGTTCATCAAACTTGACAGAGAAACCATTATCACAGAATTGGCTGATGGAGAGCAAGTTATGCTTCAATCCATCAACATATGAAACATTAGAAATTGACACGTGATAGGTTTCAAGGGTACCGTAACCTCTGGTGTGACCTTTTGAGTTGTCACCAAAGGTAACTGAGGGTCCTTCTTTCTCCACGAAACTTCCAAGCAAATCCTTCAGATTTGTCATGTGTTTCGAGCATCCACTATCCATCACCCACATGGTTCGTGAAGCTTTATTCTTCCTCAGTTGTTTCTCCTGTTCCTGCACAGAGAAACTCGCTTAGGTCCCCAATTTCAGTTGGGTCCTAGAGGGTTAGAACCAGTTCCCCCTTGAACTGTGGGTCGTTTTTCCCTGTATACTCGGATAGATTTATCATTCCAGATCACTTTTCCTTCATCATCAACTATAACAACGCCTCGGTTATCTTTAAGCTTGTTGTTAGCAGTGATGTTCTGTTTCTTGGGAGGAGATGGATTTCTCCCATGTTGAGCTTTCGGAGAATAGGCGTTCCCCCTGTTTTGATGGCGGTTTTTATCCTGTTGGATTTGTTGTTGAGGTCGGACGCTATGTTGGAATCTTTATGGCTTATTCGGATTCCAACTCCCTGAATGTTGTCTATAGTTGTTCATGCCCTGTTGGTGATTCATGTTGTGGCATGAATATCTCCAGCTGTTCGACCTATTCCTTATCGGTTGACTCGGTTGGAACCTCTGGTTGAACTGATGATGGAACCGTTGTTGATTCAGATTGTTGGATCCTTGTCGGTTCTGCGGTTGGTTCCATTCTTTCTGATGTTGACTCTGAGGTTGATTCAGAGGTCGGTTCTGAGTTCGGTTTCGATTGTGTCTCCGACGTCTCTGATTCCTCTTCTGACTCTTGGAACATTCCCCCTCGGTTGATGTCCCAACCGATGGAACGTTCTGTCCTCCATCTACTACTCCATTTCCCTTCTCAGTTGTGGTTCCCTTGGTCGGTTGAGCTTGCTAAGAGGTGGAGGTTGGATTACTTTGGGGAGATTCAGGTTCAACTGTGTTAGGTTCGACAACCTTGACTTCTATAGCTTTGATAAAGGTCGCTGGAGGGATTCCAGTATCCTTGATCACATCATAACCGAGTCCTGACACATCATCTATCTGTCGGCTGTAACTGATGAGATTCTCGATGATCTTTGATGACTGATATAGCTTTATTAAGTTTTCCTTCTCAGTTTGCAACTCCTTGAGGAGGACAGCTATATGCTCGGTTTGTCCGTCTGACTTCTTTATCAGCTGGTCGATCTGAGCTTCTTGCTTTTTCAACTGATCTTGCTGCTCCTTGATCTGCTTCGTCAACTCCTCATCGATTGGAGCATTAGTTCGGTTGACTGCATTCAGTTGACTTTTGAGATTATCTATCTCTTCAGTTTGACTTTTGATCAGATCGTCTTTTTCGGTTAAGGATTCTTCAAGTTTGGAGAACTGTTCTTGAAGACTCTTAAACTCAACTGATTGCTGATGCAGTTCCTCACTGAATTCTTGAAAGTCACTCCAGGAAGGTTCCAACTCTTCATCTAGTGTTTCCTGCATGTTAGAAATATTGGAAGAATTTAAATTAGCAGGACTAGAGTGTACCTCAGTATCATCCTGGTCGGTTCCAAGTGCCATGAGGCATTGATCCTGACCGATAGCGTTGTTGGTGGAAGTCAGCTCATCCTCATCTTCAGTGTCAGTGAAGATGTCCATGTCATCAGCTGCTTCTTCTGCAACCATGGCCTTGTTCTTTCCAGCTTGCTTGGCCCTCAACGCTTCTCTCTCTTTCTTCGAGAGGTCTGGACAATCTGCTTTGAAATGTCCTTCCTTGCCGCATTCAAAGCAACCGTTGGTCACAGGCTTTGAGTTATCTCGAGTTCAGTTAGATTTGTAGAACCTCTTGTATTTTCCGAACCGAGTGTCCATGTCAGCTAGCTTCTTTGACAAGGCGGCTATGTTCTGTTGCAGCTCTTCTCTGCTTGGCTCCTTCGTAGCTGTGTCCGCTGATCTTGTTGGCCTTGATGTTTGTGGCTTTGAATAGTCAGCTCGGAGTGCTACTGACTTGGTGGCTGAACCAACATCCTCATGTCGACTCGTCTGAACCGAGGACTGAGTTGACCTTCGTCGGTTCACCTTGAACTCATTTCCCTTCAGAATTGAGAACAATCTTTCAGTTCCCATCTCACCAAGGTCAGCTCGGCTCTCATGGATGTGGTGAAGGTATCCCACTCAGCTGGAAGAGCTTGTAATACTTTGAGATTGATTTCTCTCAAAGTATATTTTCCTCTTCGGATGGACTGGATCCTTCTGATGATGTCCATGAACCGGAGCTCTAACTGATCAATGGTTTCATCAGTTCTCAGGCAGAAGTTGTCGAAATCTTGGCAGGCATGTGAGAACTTGTTCTCCTTTGTCTCGTCGCTTCCTTCACTCAGCGATGCCAAGATATCCCACATTTCCTTAGCGGTTTCACACTCCTCTATCCAAGGCAGATAATCTTGTCCAACTGTGGACATGATTGTGCTCTGAGCCCAGATGTCCAACTGGCTCACTTTGGCTTCTTCTGGAGTGAAGTCTTCTGGCTTCTTCTCCACTAACTCCATAGTTGCATCCGATGATCGGTCCGGATGTGAGTACTTGTTGCATCCGATGATGCTTTGACAGTAAGATCTTCTTCATCCGAGTTTTCCAGGATGTATAGTTCATAACCGAGAACATGACCACGATCTTGTCCTTGACATCCATCTGCACACAACAACAGAAGAAATATGCAAGCAAATATGCACTAGCGTGATAAAAAGATCTGTTCAGTTGACCACTGAAGAAAACACCTCGAATTCACACCTTGTGAAACAGAGTCAGCAGTCTTTTGAACCACTGCTCTGATACCACTTGATGGTCCCGATACGAGTTCTGGTGTATGGGGGGAGGGGAATACACCAGATAAAACTTTTTAAAACAACCCCCTAAAAATTAACACAACCGAGTAATGCAACTCAGTTGGAATCACAACCGAGTAAGAAACACTCAGTTGGAAGTGAAGTGCGGTGCGGAATATGGTGGAAATTAACTCGTATAAAATCAACTCACGCTTAAGTGCAGGGTTGGTCAATAACCAAGACAGTTGATATGGAAGAATGCAGTTTGTATGCAGGTTAGTTAATCAGTTGAATATGCAATAAGTAACTAAAAAATAAACACAACACACAAGATTTAACGTGGTTCGGAGAGAACTTCTACGTCCACGGGGAGTTGCGAGTCCACACAACTCAGTTCAAGTTCTTCTGGACAAACCACAAAGCTTACGCGGGCTTTGCAACCGTTTAGATAAGTTTACGGGTACTTATCAACCTTACAGATTAGTTTACGGGTACTAATCAACTTATCTACTCAGTTACGGGTACAAATTCACGTGAAGGTTTGACTCTCTGTCATTACCTCATTTGGCCCAACACAAGGCTGTCTCAGATGGAAAGCAGAAGCACTCAGTTGCCAAATCCGGAAAGTCTGCAGAGATGAGAGACAAGCCATCGCTTTCAAAGAACAGAGATCAACGGTTCATCCAACGGCTAGTTGATTCTCTCCGCCTATAAATAGAGGCCTTCATTCATTCACCAAGACTATGACATGAGATAGAAGACAGACAAGTGCGAGAAGAGACCAAAGAGCGAAAGAAATAATGAAATACTTCACACGAGCTGAACTGCATTCAAACTCTAAGAACATCACTTGTTGAGAGTTCATAGAGTACTAGATTCTGTCTTAGTGTTTTTGATCCAACTTTGAGAACATCACTAGTTGAGAGTTCGTAGAGTGTTAGATCCTAGCTCACATTCTTGTTCGAGCTAGTAGTTGGAAAAACCCACCCTTCACACACACCCTTAAAAAGGTTGTTAGGACCCTACTCTTCCCGGAATTGAGTAGATAGATTGATAAGTACCCGTAAACTTATCTGTAAGGTTGATAAGTACCCGTAAACTTATCTCAACGGTTGCAAAGCCCGCGTAAGCTTTGTGATTTGTCCAGAAGAACTTGGACTTAGTTGTGTGGACTCACAACTCCCCGTGGACGTAGGAGTTATCTCCGAACCACGTAAATCTTTGTGTGTTTGTGTTTTTCAGTTCAGTTATTTATTGCACATTCAACTGACCAACTAACCAGCATACAAACTGCATCTTCGCATATCAACTGTCTTGGTTTTTGACCGACCTTGCATGAAAGCGTGAGTTATTTTACGAGTTAAGTTTCCACCACATTCCGCACAGCACCACTCTTCCAACTGAGTACTCTTACTCAGTTGAGAATCCAGTTGAGTCCCAGTTTACTCGGTTGTGATAGTTTTTCAAGAGTTGTTTTTAAAAGTTTTATCTGGTGTATTCTCCCCCCCCATACACCAGAACTCGTATCGGGACCATCATATTGTGTATTTATTTCAGTTTATTTGGTTTTAACCGAAACCGAACCGAAATATTTCGGTTCGGTTTTGTTCGGTTTTAGCTATGTTCGGTTCGGATTCGGTTATTTATTATATAATTCGGTTTTAATTTGATTTTTGCAATTCGGTTCGGTTCGGTGACCGAATAGCCGAATGCTCAGCCCTGCTCACGCCGTTGTAGCAATTCAGTAAGGATAATTAGAGTTTTGTTTTCTTATTTGTACATTTTTGTATAACTTATTCTGCGTATTAACTGTTTCATGATTTGCAGGCGAAATGGCCAACACCCATACAACTATGTGGCAGATTACTATACGAGAAATACCCAACTGCAGATTTACTCACTAGAGGTAATTCCTATCCCTCCCAAAGATGAGTGGTTTATTCCGCCCCAAGTTGCTGTTGTGGAAATATTGCCTATGCTTCCGGTTAAGCAAGCGGGTCGCCCAAGCAAGACTCGTCGACGATTGTTTCTGGATAACTTGACTGCAAGAAGACGTCAGCCCACCGACGATGGTGCCTCAAGCAGTAAAAAACGAGTACCTAAAAAATGCTCTACATGTCACGAGAGTGGTCACTCGAAAAATAAATGTCCATACAAATGAGGGTTTTTTTTTAAAAAAATTGCTAGATATGTATTATTAATATTATTTGCTAGATGTGTATTATTAATATTATTTGCTAGATGTCCATACAAATAAGGGTTTTAGTAATAGAGAATAATACTTATAAATAAAAAAAAAAAATAATAATAGGGAATCATAATAATAATAAACTAATAAGTATATTAATTATTCGATCACATTATAATTGAACTACCTAATTTTCACAAATCATCTTAATAATTGTATGGAGATTAATTCAACAATTATAAAAAAAAGCATACAAGTCCATAATAAATTATGTAGGTCGTATGAAACATTTAACGCCCTGTACAGATTTCGCACGATCTGTATAATTTTTTGAAAATGGGGATTTATCTAATTCGAAATATAATACTATTAAACATTATAATTATATTAAATGAAACGTAATATATGAATTATTGATTAATATATCATTTTTATTATTGTTATTATTATTATTATTATTATTATTATTATTATTATTATTAGTACTACTATTATTGTTATTATAATTAGTAGTAGTAGTGGTAGTAGAGAATAATAATAATAATAATAATAATAATAATAATAATAATAATAATAATAATGGAGAATAAAAATAATAATGGAGAATAAAAATAATAATACTACCAATAATATTCAATATACATGAACTACTCATTTAACATTTAAATAATAAAATGCCCAATTAAAAGTCACGAGCAAAACGTACAATAAAACATAGAATAATACTACAGAGAAATCTGGCCAGCACCGCACAGAATGTCATGAGCAATTTTTCTTCTATAAACGGCGACATTCTCAGGTCGGCTACCCCATGCGATATTCGGGCATCTGCTGATCATTCTTTCGATGGCCATGAGCGCAATTGGACCGCAACTGTAATTGTCATCTTGTCTAAATTGTCTGACAGGGTCTTAATCATTAGGCTTATTCAGAACAACTATAGCCAGTCTATCACTCCGGTTCATTACCTTCGGTTTTCTGGTGGTCAACCAATAGCCTCCTTGGTTCAGGATTGTCCAGAACTTCACCGCAAACGGTTTGAGTGAGTTTACTCGATGTTTCCGAGCATCCTCTAAGTGAGACTTTGAGTCCCACACCTCCATCACCCACTGAACCATGTTGATGCGGAGAACAAAAAAATGCTCACCGAGGATGACTGGAATTATTATCTGTAAGAAATAATCAGAATTTTAGAAAGAATTTAAATGATAACTTCAATTAGTATGCAGTGTCATTTTACCGTCTCAGTTTGCCGCCAATTTTTGACATTAACACCTACATCAATGTCCATTGTGATGCTCGAACTCAAGCTCGTCGATATCTACATTTGGTTAAATTTGTGCATGAATGTCGTCTGCACACGAAAAATATTAGTACATATAAAGAATTGCAAACAATAATAAAAAATCTACTCATTGAAAGAATATTTTATGTGATTATTCTCATTCATCAAACAATTATATACAAATTACAAGAGCCTAATTAGGCTATGATTAGGGAAGCTAAATATACACCTAACATATATAAAATATACTAAATAATGATGAATATATTTTCATATATTCTAACACACCCCCGCAGTCGAAGCCGGAGGTTTACAGATGCTAAGACTGTCCCGAAAGTCTTCAAAAAGAACAAGCGGTAGACCCTTAGTGAATATATCTGCAATCTGATAACGAGATGGCATATGAAAGACACGCACGTGTCCTCGCGCAACCTTTTTTCGAACAAAGTGAATGTCTAGTTCAATGTGTTTGGTGCGCTGGTGCTGTATGGGGTTTCCCAAAAAATATACCGCGCTTACATTGTCGCAATAGACCAAAGTAGCTTTACTAACCGGACAATGTAGTTCCAAAAGAAGGTTTCGTATCCAGCACGACTCGGAGACAACATTAGCTACCCCTCTGTACTCAGCCTCATCACTTGACCCAGATAGGGTAGGTTGTCGCTTTGACGACCAAGATATCAGGTTATCCCCCCAAAAAAACACAATAGCCAGACGTCGAACGTCTAGTGTCGGGACACCCACCCCAATCAACATCAGTGTAGGAAACAAGATTGGTGACTAAAGATGAGTAGAGATACAAGCCAAGATCAAGCGTACCTTGAATATATCGTACAATTTGCTTAAGTGCATGCATATGCCCATCTCTTGGGTCATGCATATGTAAGCAAATCTTCTGTACGGCATAAGATATATCTTGTCTTGTGAAGGTAAGATATTGTAGAGCACCTGCAAGACTACGATAATGTGTGGGATTCTCATAAAAGTTACCTGATTTAGCACTGACCTTCGGTTTTGTGTCAACTGGAGTAGAAGTAGGCTTGCATGTGGTCATGCCGGCAAGATTAATAATTTCCTCAGCATATTTTCTTTGTGAAAGAAACAAGCCATTCTTATGACGAGTGACAACAATGCCAAGAAAATAATTCGAATGACCCAAGTCCTTCATGGCAAATTCGGAGCTGAGCTTAGCCATGATAGAGCAACGAAGGGCATCAGATGAAGCAGTTATTATAATATCATCAACATAGAGCAAAATGTAAGCCATTTCAGATCCCTTACGATATATGAATAATGAGTTATCAAATTTGTTGTGTGAGAAGCCAATCGAAGAGACAAAATCAACAAACCTCGTGTACCAAGCACGTGAGGATTGCTTAAGACCATACAACGATTTCTTCAATAAACAGACATAATCTGGATGAATGGGATCTTTGAAACCCATAGGTTGATGCATATATATTGTTTCCTTGAGCTCACCATGTAAGAAAGCATTTTTGACATCTAATTGATGAATAGGCCAGTTCTTCGACAAAGAGAGACTAAGAACCGTCCGAATAGTTGCTGGTTTCACCACGGAACTTAAAGTTTCACCACAATCAATGCCAACCTGTTGTGTTTTACCATCAACAACAAGACGGGCTTTATGCCGCTCAAAAGAACCATCAAAATTTTCTTTATGAGAAAAAATCCACATAGACCGAATAATATTAACACCAGGGGGACGAGGTACCGAAATCCATGTCCTATTTTTAATTTGAGCATTATGTTCTTCAGTCATAACCATTTTCCAATTCGGGACAGGGAGGGCAGCGAAAGAATTACGGGGTGAAGGAGATTTTGTAATCATGGTATTAAGATTATACTTAGGATTGGGTTTAAAAATACCAGTTTGGCTGCGTGTGACCATGCGCGAGTTTGGATATGGAGCGGGCTGATGAGGAATAGGAGCAGACGACTAGTGAGGAATAGGAGTGGGCTGATGAGGAATATGAGTCGGAGAGGGCATGTCGCCGCCTCTTTGCACATGTTCAGCACTTGAGCTCGGAGCTAGTGGGGAATTATGTGGTGACGAGCTTGGTGGAGGTGAGGTTGGAAGTGTATATGGTTCGGCCAATGGCTGGGGTACCACGACGTGAGTGGGTTGTGGGGCCTGATTAGGCAATGGGAGAGGAGATGGATTTTGAAGATGATGGATGAAATGAGGATGCAATCCATCTTCCAAAAAATCGTAAGTGTTGGGCATGGGTGAATGTTGCTTAGAAAAAGGGAAAACACCCTCATCAAAAACGACATGTCTACAAATAATGATTTTATTGTTAGTTAAATCATAACACTTGTAGCCTCTATGATTTGGTGGATAACCCAAAAATACACAAGGAGTAGAACGAGCTTGCAATTTATTAATTGTAGTAGACAGATAAAGAGGATAACAAAAGCATCCGAACACTCTAATGTGAGAATAAGAGGGGTCCTTTTGGTAGAGGATTTTGAGAGGGGATTGATGATCTAATAACTTACTCGGAAGGATGTTGAGAAGATAAGTCGCCATTTGCAAAGCATGATGCCAAAAAGATGATGGTAAAGAGGCATGAGCAAGGAGAGTCCGAATGATATTATTAATGGACCGAATTTTTCTTTCGGCTTTACCATTTTGTGAAGAGGTATGTGGACATGAAAGACGGAAGGACATGCCGTTGGTTTCACAAAATTTCTGAAAAAGACCATTATCATATTCCCTACCATTATCACATTGGACATTCTTAATTTCTCGTTCAAATTGAGTACAAATATGAGCTCTAGAGGATAGAAAAACATCATATACTTGGGACTTCTTAGCCAAAGGAAAAGTCCACAAATAATTTGAATAATCATCCAATAAAAACATATAATAACGGTGACCCGAAGAATTTAAAATTGGAGAAGTCTAAAGATCAGTATGAATTATATCAAAAGGCATGGAAGTATGAGAAGTAGATGGAGCAAAGGCAACTTAATATGTTTTCCGAGCACACAAGAACGACAAATATTAGAACTACGAGTTCTATTACAGTTTATGTCTTTATTTAACCGAAGAGTATTTAAAATAGCATTTCCCGGGTGACCCAAACAACCATGCCAAAGAGTGGAAGCTAAAGCAGTAAAGGCTGATGAAGGAGTGGCTTGGTTGGTGATGAAGTTGGTGATAGGATAAGGATCGCCCCTGCTCTCACATCTCATTAGACGCATTCCCGTCTGAAAATCCTTCACAGAAAACCCAAAAGGATCAAACTCAATGGACACAAAATTGTCGGTAGTGAATTTTCTTACTGACACCAAGTTTTTAATTAATTCTGGCGCATGGAGAACATTTTTTAAAGACAAAGGTGGGTTCGGGGGAGGCAAAAAAGTATGACCAGAACCATGAATTGGAATAGAATGGCCATTACCAACAGTAATACCTCGATTTTTGCTCAAATTAGAATAGGACGAGAGATTACCCTGTGTTGACATCATATGAGAGGTGGCACCCGTGTCCATGTACCAATTTGCATCGGGCTGGTTAAGGGTTATGGTGTGCATTACCCCTTCGATGTTTGTTGGAGTATAGGATGGCACGTTGGCTGCATAGGCCTATTGTGGACGAGGACTAAGAACTCCAGGTTGCCTCGTTTGGCCTGACGGACGAGCCCAAGAAGCTTGTTTTGGATATGGGCATGGGGGCATGGCCCATGGTGAAGGCATTCACCCCCACGCTGTGGCTGGGTACTGCCATCCATGAGGAGCCATCGACGGATGGTGTTGACTGCCACCACGTCCGCTGTCGCGGCCACTCTTTCCAGCACAGCGACCACCACCACCTGTGTTCTGATGTGGCTTTATTTTACCATGATTGTCAGGCAAATTTTCAAATTTTGACAAACCATCATCAGAGTTTGTGGTGGGGGCAGCCATCATGGCGGAGTTTGATCCGGTGGCAGCTTGCTTGGCCAAACCCGCCTCCTCCAGCGTGAGCATGGAACGGGCTTGGTAGAACTATGGAAGAGGGTTACTTTGACGAATCAGCGTCCCAACACCCTTGTACGCCTCTGTGAGGCCCGCAACCATCTGTAGAACGAGCAGGCTGGTCGTGACCGGGGCTCCAACGTTCTTGAGTTGATCATAAAGAACCTTGAGCTTTTGACAGTACGCTGAAACATTTGAAAAATCCTCCATTCTGGTATGAGAGAATTCTTGTTCTAGCGATACGGCACGGGAATTCTTATTATCTTGGAATATATCACGCAACCTATTCCAAGCCTCCATTGCCGTCGATTCTGGATCAAGAATTGTATGCAATAGATCGTGTGAAATCGTGGCATAAATCCATCCTAAGACCGTTGCATCGAGAGTGGACCAAAGCTCCTTCTCATCATCGGTTGCAGGCGTCTTTTTCTTGCCTGATTCCGGTGGAATAATATGGTCGATCACCCTGTGAGAACGGGCATGAATTTTGAAGAGTTCCGCCTACGATGCATATTGAATGTTTTCCATCTCAAGGGTGATTGAGATGTGGGTCTTGATATTGGAAACAGCAAGAGCCGGGTGAAAAGAAGTTTTTGAGTCAGACATGGTGGCTGACAGTTGAAAAAAAAATGAACAGAGATAAGCTAGAGCGCAGCGGAGAAGAAAGAGAGGATATTTTTTTGCCCTAGGACTTCTGATACCATGAAAGAATATCTTCCGTGATTATTCTCATTCATCAAACAATGTTATATACAAATTACAAGAGCCTAATTAGGCTATGATTAGGGAAGCTAAATATACACCTAACATATATAAAATATACTAAATAATGATGAATATATTTTCATATATTCTAACACTCATAAAGGGTTGCTCACGAAGAAGTCGACGTTCAAAATAATCGTGTTGGTGTCAGTAACTCTGTCCATGATGTGCACACGTTCCCTCAAACGTTGTTGCAACAATTGGACTGCAAAGACGAAAACCTGAGAAGAAACACAAAAAAATTATATTTATTAAAACAACTATAAACTAATGATAACAAGTTTAAAATTTAGAAACTTACTGGATGATCCATGTCTTGCATTGGGTCTTCAATTCAGCGAAAGTACTCAGCTGTGCAAGTTACTGCTCCCACATACACGCATGAGTCTTTGTTTTGCATAAACATTTCATATCTCCTCCATTTGGCGTTGTCGTCAAGATCGGCCGGAGGAATTTCCTCTCCTGGCTGAAGTAGACTCTTATCTCGGCGTTGACCTTTACCATCTCCTGACTCATTCGGTCGTGTCTGCGAGAGCGACTTCCTAGCAAAATCAGCATATGCAGCGGGATTGTACAACACATCCTGAGGGGTCCCATCAGGACCCCTAGCAGCTACGGGTTGAGCCTGAATAAGGGGATCATCTGGTTCATAAGCATACTCAATACCACCCTTTCTAAGCCATTCAGGCACTGTGCACGGCGACGCTAAATGACGGGCTGGTACAGAGGGTTGTTGGTGTCTTATTGGACTGCCATGGGCTGAGGCACTAGGGGGCGGTGAAGATTGCCTCGGGCTAGAACGTCGGCCACTCTTCTTAAACAAATCTGTGAAAAAAGACTTGATCTCCGAAAAAAAAAAACACTTTTCTCCACTGTGTAGCCAATTCAGTTCTCACCATGCCTCGCAATTCCTCCATAAACTTCTTTCTTCTCCCTTCTCTCCGACTGCTGGTGTCAATGCCGCTGCTCGATGATGACGACTGTACTACGCGAGCATGTTTTCCTTGACTTTTCTTAGATTTCGTCACAACTGTAGGTGGGGGCCTGTCTCTCAGATCATATACGCTAGGCTCTGACACCAGAGGGTCCCTAGAAGGCTGCTGAAATGGGGCACGACGTTCAGGTTGTTTTCCCTCGGAGAGCAAGTTTTTGGGCGGGACATAATGCACTACGAGCGGGTTTTCAGAATTTACGAATGACTACCAGCATAACGTCCCTTCTTCTTCTTCTTCAGGATCCACGGAATCTCTAAAATTCACCCCATCGAGAAAAGCCCGTTCTAATTTGCGCTGCAAAGCCTGATCCAGCCTCCATCTCAAACAACGAGAAAGGGTAGATTCAGATACTCTGTGGTCAGTCATCGTAGCCAAAGAAGGTATAGCTTCATTCATCCACATCTGCAGTGCCCAAACCGCCCCGAAAATGTTATACCTTAATCCCTTTCCCACATCCTTTTTTTTTTCTTCACTACCGCCCGGATATAGTTCCTCAAAACCTGGAAAGAATATCTGCCCCAAGGAAATATGTTCCATCGGTCGAGATCATCCACCAATACCCAAAGTCAGGAATTTATCTTGTTTCTCTGATCGCCACCTAAGTAGACTGCATAAGCGACGAGCACATTTGCTGCTTGAAGATACAACTGTGCATCTAGACCATTCACCGTCAAAAATTTAACCAACACATCCTTGGCTTCTAGCCGGTCCCCAACAAATGTGTAACAAACTGCCACATTATCCGTCGACAAATCTGGACTGTGTGGATCAAATGAAGACTATCCAAAAACAAGCCCCGAAACAAGAGTGTATTCACGAGGTGAAAATCTCAAATTTCTTTCACCAATACGAAACCACATATCCATCGGATGAGCACCGGCCACAATCACCTCTCTAGCGACGACCATTTGAAGCGCTTTCCCGCACGCTTTAGCATCATTTCATCTTAAAAAATGCCCTAAAGCACCAACAGAGAACCTTGTAACGAGCTCTACACCCCCAACTTCGAATAATCGTTTCTCTAACGGTCCCAACATGTTGAGCTTGTTGTACGTGTTCACCACGCAAGTCACATCTTGTAATGTTTTACGTACCCAGCACCAACCATGCTGAAAAAGAAATAAAATTAATTAAAAACAGAAATAAAAAACTGCACAGATCTAAAAAAACATACAGATCTTATATTGGAAATTTCACCTTGTATGGTTTTTTAGCCATCTGTATAATTTTTGTTAAGTAATAATCTATATAATTTCGATCTATAATACGATTAAGTACAATAATTTTATTAAATTAATAAATATATTAATTATTCGATCAAATTATAATTAAACTAACTAATTATAGAAGATATACCACGAATTAGCATAATATACAATCATAATTTTCACAAATCATCCTAATAACTGTATAGAGATTAATTAAACAAATATTAACGAAAAACAAAGAATATAGGTCGACAAAAAATTATACAGGGCGTGTGACAATTCATGCCCTGTACAGTTTCTACACGATTTATATAATTTTTTGTAACTGAGGATTTATCCAATTCGAACTATATTATGATTAAACATCATAAATATATTAGATTAATAACTATATTAATTATTCGATCACATTATAATTAAACTAACTAATTATAGAACATATACCACGAATTAGCATAATATCCAATCATAATTTTCACAAATCATCCTAATAATTTATAGAGATTAACTAAACAAATATTAAAGAAAAAAAAAACATACAGGTCGATAAAATAATATACAGGTCGTGTTCAAAAATTCACGCCCTGTACAGTTTATACACGACCTGTACAGTTTTGTATAACTGATTATTTATCTAGTTCGAACTATGTTATAATTAAACATAATAATTATATTAAATGAAACTTATTATATGAATTATTCGATTAATACATCATTAAACTAACTAAAAGCCTCCACATACCACGAATTAACATTATAAGGAATCATAAATTACGAAATCATCATCATAAGTTCTTAAACTAAATAAAATAATGTATATGAAAAAACAAAACATACAGATGGGTATAAAACTATACGGGGCTGATAATTATTAAAAAAAATTATGCACAAGCTGTATAATTTTTTTACGAGCTGTATAGAAACTGACCTCTTGTAGTTGTTTCTTCTGCTCTTCTGTTAGTTCTTCATTTTTTTTTCCGGTGGGATTTGATGATGATTCCATAATTTCTTGAAGGATTTGATGATGAATTTTTACTCTATTTTTAAACGGTAATATCGAACATGGGAGAGGAAAGTAGTGGCCCTTATGGATGTGTATGGGGAAGGGAATGAGGGTCTGTATGGATGTGTATGAAGGGAAGGAGGGTCTGTATGGATTTATAAGGGGACGGAGGTGTTTTTGTTTTTTACCGTTTCATCATTTAGTGGAGTATAAATTCTCTGTGAGGTAGTGGGTGGGATTTAAATCGTACTTGACTCATGCAGAAATTGAAATTGAAAGTGGGGGTTAGGGTTTAGAGTGTTGAATAAAAAACTGATACAAAGTGGGGGCCCAGATTTGAGAGAAAGTCGGTCAAAGGAAGAGAGAGATTCTCTTATATGTGAAAAAGGTAAAAGAAGTGGGTCAAGTAAGTATATAGTGTAGATAGTTATCTTAGTGGGTATATGAAATACATGTTATCCCCATAGTGGGTATTTCGAATTTTCACTCTTAAAAATATATACATTTCATGCACCTCAAATAATATGCGTAGAATAATAATTTATATCATTATATATATTTATAAACTGAATAACAATTCATCATTAAACTATGAATTCATTTTTTTTAAAATAAATAACTAAAGCCATCCGATTTATATTGAAAATTCAAATAGAAAAAAGTCAAAATATTATATTTAAATTCAAAAACCGAACGGAAGAATAGAAAAATCCGAAATAAATTTATTTTTAACTAGTACCTAAATAACTTCCATATATATATTTTTTTGAAATATGTTAAATTACTTAAGATAACACAATATCAAACCAATAACAGATCCGAAATTATAAAAAAAAATCCACAATTAATTAAATATTCAATTTGATTAGGTTCGAATATTTGATTTTTGATTATTTTGCTCACCCAAGTGTTGTTGATGCAATTGAAGTTCATTTGTTCATTAAGTCACCTCCAGTCCAATTGTTACAGTTGAAATGCAGTTTCATCTATCTATCTATATATTATTAATACTGATACGGATTCGAGGTCTCTCCTTAGATTTAGGTCCTATATGGCCCAATCAAAATTCGATATTCTTATTTATCTTACATCCTCATTTTTATACAATTTTTATTCATATTATTCCATTTTTTAATATGCATATTACCAAAACTACTATAATTAAATATCGAATGAGAATATTGTGATACCAAATTTGACAAACACCTAAAACTAAGATCGAACTGGCCAATTAATAATTAGTTGGTTGAATAAATCATTTTATATTTATTGAAATAATCAAAAAATTAATTGACTAATTACTAAATTGTCAAATATTCTTTTTTTTGTTCAATTTTATAACACGAGATATTATAAAATACATACGAATTTGTTAACTTTTAAAATATATACACATCTAAAATGTTTGATTTTTGTATTTGAAAATAAATTGTTTCATTTTTTATTACTAATCAATCATAATAAAGGTTTAATATACATCATCCTCATAGTCACCAATTATCAGTTCTCATATCATATTATCTATATTATTTAAATGAAAATGACTATACCTTGCAACTCTTCTATGTGGCGCCCCCTCATTCTTCCATTCCTATTTTTTTGAATTCTCCAATTTTTCACATTATTACTAATGAGGTTTTTACTTTCTACATATGGTTTTCACTTTCTACATAAATTTCTATAATTACCAAGCAAATTGAGTCTATTAATATTTCATCAATTTTCGACGGGTTGCACACTGGTTAATTACTGATATATATTAGTAATGACAATTAGTTAGACGTTACCTGCATATATTAAATTACTATATATATATATGTGTGTGTATTTTTACATATCGCCAAAGTAATATTATGATTTACCATTTGTGTAAACATTATTTGAATTATCTATCCCTTTTTTGATAAATTTAAGTATCTTTGAAAGATGATGACTTTCCGACTTTGAATAAGATAACTACAAATAAACAAGCATAATTTAAATCATGTACAGAGTAGCGGTTCGTTAACAATACATATACTGCAAAAAAAGAAAGAAAGAAAAAAATATACATGATCCGAATGTTCAACTTTAAAATTTGGAACGAAAATGTCATACAATTGAGTTGCGGTCATTAATTGTCAATACATACTATTTTTCAAAGGATGTACTATATTTTTATACAGTTAATATACATGATGTCTACTTTTAAACTATTTTTGGGCTTGTAAAATATTTATAACAGTTTTAAAAATATTCACAGATAAATTATAAATAAATATCATATAGAAATCGTAGATATGAGTAGGGATGGCAATGGGTCGGGTTTTTGCGGGTACCCGCACCTCCCAAACTCTGATGGGACAGATTTGGGAAATATTAAATGGTTTTGGGACGGGTTTGGGTAGAAATATGTAAACCCGCGATGGGTTTGGATCGGGTTTGGGCAACTACCTCCGGGTACCCGCTACCAAAATCCATATATATATATATATATATATATATATATAATTAAAAAAATAATATGTGTATAATTTATAGTAGAATTATAAATATTAATTTTCTAACAATTTATTCACACATTGTATGAGATGTTGACTATTTAATCATTTTTGTTATTTTAGGATCTCATTCAACTGGAAATTTTAGTACTTTACATAGGATGGATGAATATGTTGATTGATTTATCGTAGATTTTGTTACTAAGTACTCCCTCTGTCTACGAAATGGTTGTCACTTTGTGGACGATACGGGTTTTAAGAAAATGGTAGGTAGTAGTGGATAATAGTGAGTATATTTGTGAGTAGAGTAGCTAAAATGGCAACCATTTCATGGACAAAATTAAATAACAAAAGTGACAATTATTTCATGGACAGAAGGAGTAGTACTTTGTTTTGGTATTTATTTTAGAATTTTCTATTTATACTCATGTTTTAAATTTTGTTAGTACGTAGTACTTTGCTTAGAGATTAATTTTAGTGAAATTTTCTATTGATATTTATGTTTTCATCCTATTTATAATATTATGTGTATGATTTGATATTTACTTTTTAATATTCGAATTTTTAGTGGGTAATAAACGGATATTACCCAACGAGTTTGGATTGGGTACGGATTTTAAAATTATTTTTTAATCAAATTTGGAACGAATTTGGGTATAAAAAAAATTCACAGATTTCAGTTTGGGAAATATTTAATGGATGAGTACCCAACGCCATTGCTATCTCTAGATATGAGGTTCACTTAGAAATTAAATCGCACGCAAAAGATCTGATAGTTGTTACTTGAAAAATTAAAAGGAAAAAAGGTCTAATAATCTTTCTTACCTTTTTACCTCAAAATTAATAAATAATTAATCTTCAGGTTGCTTTGCTACAAACAAAAAGTCTCTAAAAAGACGACATAATATTAGAATATCATTCAAGTTGAAGTTTGAATGGCTTATTGAAAAACTACAATATACTTTTTTGAAAATTATAAAATTCATAAATTTTAATGAGGGTATTTTAGATAATGTATATTTTCATATTTAAAATTAGACATATTTAATGCTATTGATCCGAATCAAATTGATCCGAATGGATTTATCCTTAATTTAAATACAATCGGTATTGCTATTGCAAGAACTTTACTTGCAAAGTTGTAATTGGCCCTTTTAAAGGTGTCGGCCCGTGGAGAAGTATTTAATTTGGTAATATTGTGTTTGAATCTATAAATTAAACGTACTTAATTTGAGTTTAGAGGTTTATGCAGTACTGGTTATGAATACAACTTTTTTTCGATGAACGTATATAAATTTGTTTTGATTTGTATGCCTAGTTGTCACTTTATGAGGGCATCTCCTGTAGCCCATGCGACCGGATCCGAGTCGGGTTGACCCAATGACCCGGTCATTTTTTCTCTCTTTTTTTAATTTCAGTTTTTTTTTTCGGTTTCGCCTTCGCTCCAATTACTAATATAAAGATAATTGGCGGGCAACAATTTGGACTTTTTCGGCTCACTCCGAGGCCTTCGGCTCCCCTCGCTCGAATCTTGACCAAAGAAGAAGCGACAAACAAAAAAACGAAGAGGCAAAAAACAAAAAAGGTGGAAAAAAAGTAGAATTAAAAAAATGACATAAAAGCTGAAAAAAAAAATAGAAAAAAGATTAAGACTTAAAACAGGAAATTAAAAAAAATCGAAAATTGAAAAAAAAAATAATATGGCGCGTGCACCCCACGCGCGGTCGCATGGGGTGAAGCAGGTTGCATATAAGTTATTGTGTAAATTTATTTATTTATTTGAATAGATGGTTGTTGTCAGGCACGGAGCTATGCACCCCATTGCGGGGGCACATGCCCCCGTAACTTTTTAAAAAATTTTAATCTATTATATATATTTATATATTTTTACATTTATTTAATTAAATTATATAATAAAATAAATAAACTTTAAAGTGTAAATTTCATAGACATTATTCCACTCGACTCATACTTTTATATCTGAAATCCCAATATATGCACGTCTTAGATTAATTTATCATCAAGCTTCAACATGAAATTTTCATTCCCATTTTTAGGTTTGATTATATAGTTTATATTGCAATATCAATTAATTGGATTGCATTCTTTCAGAGTTTCTATTCACTCATAACTTCCAAGCAATTAAGCCAGTAGGGATTCTATTCGAGTTTATTGGATTGCATGATTTTGATTTTAGGAATAAGAGATTGAATTGTGTATATTAGGATTTTCGTGGCACGGAAAAGATATTATATGGCAAATATAATTTCTTGTTCCACAAAGCACATCTCCAAAGGAAGTTTCCTTGTATATGGAAACTAGGGTGAAGATGGTGAAGATAAAATTTAGGGTTCTCAAGACCTATATATATCTACACCTAGATAAAATCTAGGATTCTCAAGAAAACTCTATGTTCATTATTCATATTTTTATATTTTCGTGAGAGTGTGTTTATTTCTAATCTTGAGAGTATTTATTTTCATAAACAAACACTTTGAAAGAGGATTATGTGTCGAGTTGAGACTCGAACTTAGATTGTTGTATCTCGAGCAATTATTGATTCACGCTAGATCGGGAGGTGTGAGTGAAAGGGTCTCATAAGGTGGACTCTATGAGTAAGACAGCCTCTATAACTACAATTTTCGATAGTGGATTGGTTCTCTCTTGGGGCATGGATATATGACCCCTCGGACGTTGGTTGTTCAATCGAATTGGGTTATCATATCGTGTCTTATTACTTAGCTCGTTTGTTATATTCTGCGCTAATAGCTGTGTTAAGACTTGTGGTGACAAAAACAATTTATATGTATAAGTTGTCCATTTGGTAATTTCATAATTAAACTTAGTTTTTACAAAAATGCAAACATTCTAGAAAAAAAATACAAACATAATGTAATATATTTATCAAAGTACGCACCTTGGTCCGTTTCGGTGCCGAGACTCAGTTGACTTGTGCTTAGCATGCGTAGCGTATTCCACAAAAGTAAAAGAATTCATTGTTAAAAATAACACAACAAATACTCGAATTAATAATTTTCATACGATATTTTAAAAAAATACAATAATTTATTCAGATACATGTGGCCGGTCACAAGCCTAAAAAAAATGAAAGGTAATGGTAAAAATTGAAATAATCATATTCTTTAGGTTTTAGATTCTCCAATTATTATATAGTTCCTTTTTTGAAAATTAATATTACTTTTTTTAGCTAGTGTTGTTGGTCATATTGTGTGCGCGATCGTTTTAGTTTCGTGGTTACTACTATCTTCCTAAAAAATCTATGAAGGTTTTCTATGTGTACCATTAAAACTGACGTCACCTTTTGTCGACGAAACAACGTGGTTGAATTAATTGCTAAAATTTTAGGATGTTGTGTTAAAAGATTATTACAAAACATTGTGTTGTAGTTATAGGGTTGGAACATGTAAATATAATATATGATTCAATGTGCTTGTGGGATGAATCACCCTCAGATCATGTGGGGTGCCGTTTCGATTTAAACCAGTCAAATATTCCAACGAGGCAACGACGCTTGCTCACAAAGTGATTTTATTGCTAAAGTTTGGAGTCAAATGTTCCAACAAGGCAACGACGCCGTTTTTGCTCACAAAGTGATTTTTGCTAAAGTTTGGGGAGTTGGTAGATGCACACAAATTAAAAAGGGTTACTAACCATAAAATACATGGATTTTTATTTGTTTTTGTTATAAATTAGAGAGAAACGAGAGAATATAAAAGAGAATATGAATTGAGTGTATTAATATGAGGACCAAATACCTCTATTTATACAAGTACAGAGCTAGGGTTTTAGGGTAAATAACTTGGTGAACACTCATATAGTATATATCTATAAGATATTTACGACACTCCCCCTTGATGATCAATCCCTAAAACAAATGTTGCCTCATTAAAATCTTGCTCAAGAAAACCCAGACAAAACCTGATCGAAGGAAAAAGAGTACAATTGCTCCGCTTGAACTTGATCATTGCATATGTTGAATTAGCGCATGCCGATCTTGTGTACCAACTTTATAAATGTTAATGTCGGCAATATCTTCATGGATATATAAGTCCACCAAATTGACAATGAGACAAGTATAGCACTTTCCATTTGACATTATTGTTGTGATGTGCATGTCTCCTTAAAAAACTCCTCAAAAAAACCCTGTACGAAAAAAAAAACTTGATAGAGGAAAAAATAATATGATAAACATTACTCATGTGTTGCATCAAGTTGCCTCGTGAAAAACCTTAACTAAGTAAACTCATTGAGGTAAAAACTTAGTAAGGAGAAAAAGACGAGTACAAACCATTTGACCTTAGAGCATAATTTTTATATTTGCTCAAAAACCTTCATGACCAAATTTTCACAAATATGTTATAGTTTCTTACTCCCCCTGAAGATAATAATTTTCAAATAACATATTTCAATACTATAAACATATCTTTATAGATGGAAGGAGAATTTAGTGAATAAATCAACAAGTTTATCACTAAACTAATGAATTTTTGTGGTCATGGTTGTTAAAAAACTCATTTGTGCAACACAAGTTCTATAATTTTCATGAAAAATTGTGGGGGTACATTTCATATCATTACACCAATTTGAGATATTATATTATGAGGATGAGATAAATAATTAACATCCTAGTTGCCATCAATGTCAATCTCTATTTTATAAAATAGGCTAAGGTTGTCTTAACCTTTAAGATAACAAATGATATATTTAATATCATTTCAATGTCTCATTGTGAGAATATCATTCAATGTCTCTTTGTGAGAACATTAAACATTGCTAGCAAGTTAATTTTAAAAGTTATATCAGATATGATAGAGCAGTGCTTAGCACTTAAAGTAGGAAATTTCTAGTCCCATAATACAATCATTATCTTCTATATTCACTTCAATCAAGTGAAGAGACAATCATTGAGGTCTAATTAGATGTGAATTATAATAAAGATACATCTCTTTACAACCTTTCATATAGGTCGACTAGTGTAATAATAATATGCTCCTTTAGGGAGATGCTCGATCTTTATATCGAATCGATACTTAGATTTAACTAAGTCTCCATTCCAAACTCTATCTAAATAAGTTGACTTTTTCATTAATAGAAGTCATTTTAAGACATTTTGATAAGGAATTCACTTATTGTGAATTTAAATTTCTCTTTGTTTGAGATATTGAACCCATCGAGGATTTTCACGTATTATTAGATCTAAACGAATACTTTATTCATATAAAGTTATTATGTTACTGGAAAACTTAGCACAGTCAGTGTAACAGAAATAATAAACTGTGCTGAAATAAAAGACACACGATATGGTAACCCAGTTCGGTTTTGCAACCTATGTCTAGGGGGCCTTTGCCCAAGAGAGAACCAATCCACTATTAGAAGAAATGGCTACAGAGAATCTTACACATACAGGTCGACACCTTATGCTACCCTTTCGCTCACCCTCTTCCTAACTTCACGTGAATTCGTGATTGATCGATCTACAATCGCTCAAGCTAAGCTCGAACCTCCAGTCTGACCCTTAACTCTCTTACAAACTTAATTTATCAAAGATAAACTCTCAATAATTCGTGCACTCAATTACAATACTCTCTAGAAAGTATATGCACTCAAACAATAAAACAAAACGGCCAACCCTCACAATGTTGATGTCAAATATATATAGGTTTGAAACTTTAGATCTCTTCCCCATCATGTATATCTTCTTAGATCTTATTTCCTTGTGAGGATAAGGCTTGGGGAACACGTTTGATATCTGCTTGATAAGTATCTTGACTGCATATTTCACAATCATGAAAAAGATCCCACAAAATCTGCGCAGATAAGAAAAGTCTCTGCCAGACTGTTCCAGGTTCCCTTAGCACAGACTGAAGCACACATAACAGAGTTTGTTCTACGCAGCGGCTTCGACACTTCAGCTGTACTTTTGGCTAGATAAACTTTGCCAACATCTTTGAGCAGCAATGCCTCAAATCCAACAGTATTCACGTCCAATAACCCAACAAATATGTGGATATATGTTTTTTATTACTACCAGATATATTAAACAACGAAATATAATGCCATATATAGGAGAATAAATTTGATCAAAATCAATTTAGGATCTATGCCTAAATCAATAAGCTATTAACATCGCTTTATTCTCATCAATTTCTTTTCTTTTATACAAACATTCAGTTGTGTCCTAAGGAGACAGCATTTTTTAGAATTTGTATTATAGAGCAAAAGATTCTTTATTTATGTAGTGAGTTAAACTTTGCCTTAATATTGGTTCTTTCAAATTTACTGAGTGTTTGTGGCACTCTTGTACATTCTCTTTGATTCTAGATTAAAAGTATCATTTCAAAATGATATAAGCAATTTTGTCAAGACAGAAGTATTGTCGACAATAATGTTTTTTGTTCTTCAGAATTCATGGCAATTTCAACCAACCAGATTTTCATTATTTCTCAATGATATCTTCTTTCTGATTGTTCCGTAATCCCAGTACTTTGATATTTTGTGCACGTGCATATGCACTGGGATATTCGTCTTTAGGACAATCCTTTTTAGAAGGCTTATATATAGAGTGTTATAATTTCTCTATTTAATTTTGTATTCCACGGATATCTTTATTTTGCACTAATTGATCTCTCACGCTTACAGCGTTAAAGAGCATCATTTAATTTAGTTAGTTCACGAAGAACTTCTAAATGATGCATATACAATATGTATATGAGATTTCATCACTCATTTAGCAGTTTATAATTGAACTTTCAAGTTCATCGCGTGAATATTTTATTCAATGTATATCCCAACCTTTATTGGGGAAAAATGAGACTTGCACTATGCAACAATGTGATGAGAATCATCAAGTTCTCAACCAATAATAATTTGCATAGGCTGATGGCCTAATACGAACCGTTGTCACTTGTAATTATGCAAAGATATTCATTATTATCTTTTGTTATCGACTCAATGTGATATCAATTACATCGGATATTTTTCTTACTAGAGTATGTAACATACTCTGTAATTCTGTATCATAAATTGATACAAGCTCTTCTCGAGCTATTTATTATTTATCCAATTATGTACAAATTCGGGGATATACAATATCAATTGCTCATCAAGGCATGTAATATTCTTTAGGAATATTAATTGTGCTACTTCAATAGCATCAAATATAATCTTTCAAGATTATATGTAAATTCGTGTTTTTCGGAAACAATGATAATTATAACATAAGGATTATAGACATAACATATCACATGTATTTTGCAGAGACATATCTTAAAGATATAAACAATTAGTCTGGAAATCAAAGTGCAAATATAAGAAAAAGTTTGCACAGTTCCATAACAATTTGTTTTATATAATGAATGTTACTTTGGTTCCGTCTCCAAAACTAATTGATAAACATACAATAATTAATAATATTATATTAAACCAATGTATGCGACATAAGATATAAACATATGTCCGATTAATTTTCATGGAGCAATCGAGTAAAGGGAAGTCAATATCTAACGATCGAATCAATAAATTAGAGCGCAAAAAATTTGTACCTTGTTGAAAAGATATGATTCTCTTTTTAGGGCATACCTCCAATCTAATTTAACTGGTTAGAGATTTAGAGCTAGAAATTCGTGTTGATAACGTGTTATAAACTAGAGAGAAACAAGAGAATATGGAAGAGAATATGAATTGAATGTATTTAATATGAGGACCAAAAGCCTCTATTTATATAAGTACAGAGCTAGGATTTTAGGGTAGATAACTCGGTCAAAAGTCATATAGTATATATCTATACGATATTTACAACAGTTTTCTAATTTTTGAACATTTAATTTTTCCTTTATGTAACTACACAAAGTTGACAATTGTTAATTACAATTTTCTCATGATTGATAAATCAGGCTAGATCGAAGCTGTGGCAGTTTATTTTCCACATGGACAACACAGACGTTTGTTTTTATTTATATAGTGAATCTTCTTAATTACTCAAAACTTTGATCTTTACACTAAATTTTGCCCTCTAAAACATAAAATGGCAATTTTTTTTAGTCCCCTTAGGGATGGCCTAGTGATAGAGTCTGGGACTGAGAGGTCTCGGGTTCAATCCCTACTGACGCCTCTATAGGTCGAGCTTGTCACACCTGTACTTGGAAGGTGTGTATTGTAATATGAGAGTCTACAGTAATTACTGTGCATTCATGCACATCATGCATGGTTAAGCCTACGTGGCTTTCCTTGCTTAGGTGTCTAGTTTCTATTGGTTCTTTTGGAGTTTATCGTGTCATTCATAGTAGCTAGATAGTAGTATAAATTCTCCTTGTACGTGTATTTGTAGATCATGAACTATAATGGAACTATCTTCTTCCTTCCATTCTCTTAGCTCTGCTCTCTACTTGAATATGGTATCAGAGCTTTAATTAATTTCTTCTTCCGCTCCAATTTCTCGATCATTTTTCCATTTCAGTTTCTTGGCTCCAAATCGTCCCCAGCCTAATCAAATGATTCCTCAAAATGAGGATCAAACTAGTCCTTACTATCTCTCAAGCAGTGATAATCCTGGTATTCAGCTTGTTACACAGCAGTTGAATGGCTCAAACTACAATAATTGGCACCGTTTAATGTCTACTGCTTTAATGGCAAAGAACAAGCTCGCATTTGTTGACGGCACCATCACACGCCCGCCTCCTACTGATCTTCTTCATCTGCAGTGGCTTCGCTGCAATAGTATGGTTGTCTCTTGGCTGCGAAATTCGGTTATCTCTGAAATTAGCTCCAGCATCATGTATTTGGAGGATGCTTCTCAGATCTGGAGTGATCTACAGGATCGTTTTTCTCAAGGCGATTGAGCTTGCATTTGTTAATTGAAGCAGCAACGCTTCACATTGAGGCACGGTCCTGATTAGGGATGGCAATCGGGTACGGCGGGCACGGATAGTGGATATCCATACCCATACCCGCGAGCCAAATCCATACCCATACCCATACCCGCGATGGGTAATTTTCTCCACCCATACCCGCTACCCGCGGATACCCGCCTACCCGCCTACTCGCCACCCGTCGGGTACCCGCCTACCCGCCACCCGCAGGTATCCATCAACCCGTCACCTGCGGATATCCACTAACCCGCCACCCGCGAACCGGAATTTAATCAAATAAATTACAATTTAACACAAATAAAAGATTAACCACCAAAGTTCAAATCCATAAAACATAAAATTCAAATCTACAAAGTTCAAATCCATACCAATATCCAAATTTAAAATAAAAAGTTACATTATTCCAACTCAACGGTTGAAATAGAGCAATCTTCCTTCAACTCTTCTTCTTCGTCTTCAAGACATGTCCAAAAACTTTCATTCTTTCCTTGACCTACGAACAAACAATTATTTACATTAGAAATTGAATATTACAAAAAAATAAGATTAATAGTAATTATAAATTTACCGGGTAGTAGTCGGGTATAATCGGGTAGTAGTCGGGTATTTCGTGGATATTTCGCGAGGTATTTTTAGCGGATATTTTTAGCGGGTAAATGGGTATTGCGGGTACGGATAGTAACTATCCATACCCATACCCGCGAACTAAATGGATAGTATTTTTTAACCATGAAGCTGTCCATGGATATCAAATGCCTCTAAAACCGGCACCTATTAGGGTCGGGTACCCGCTGGTATCGGGTACCGCTGGTAAATTGTCATCCCTAGTCCTGATGATGTTGGTACTTACTACACCAAACTTCGCATATTATGGGATGAATATAGAGATTTTCAACCAACACGATGGTGTACCTGTAATACTTGCCAATGTCAAAGCTCTCACAAATGGAGTGGTTTCAAATGCAGGAATGCTCTATGCAATTCCTTATTGGTTTGAACTCTACTTTTGCTCAACTTCGTTCTCAAATCATCTCTTCCAGTCCTTTACCTTCATTGTCAAAGATATTTGCCTTAGTTCTACAGGAAGAGCGCCAACGCACTATTGATTTTGTTCCACCATCTTCTTCCTCTATTCTTCCATCTCCTAGTTCTATGATTAATGCCATAGGATTTGCTCGTGGATGAGGTGGTAGAGGAAAATTCCTTTGCAGTAAATGTGAAAAAACTAATCACAATGTTGATAAGTGTTTTGAGATTATTGGATATCCTCCTGGATATGGCAGGGGTTATGGTCGTGGTAGAACTAGCAATGGCAATTCACCTCCAACTGGTGGTAGATCTGACTCTTCTTCCAATCATAGTATTGGAAATCGATCTATCAATCAAATGAGTGCTGGAGATGTTTCCACACCACAACAACCACCTGGATTGACTACTGCAGATATGAATAAGATGCTTCTCTATTTGCAGACACAACTGCAGAATACTTCTACACATTCTGTTTCAGAAGCTCAAGGCACAAGCTCATCCTCTTCAACAGCTGCAACTCCTCCATTCAGTGGTATGACAGCTCTTGCTCCTCTTATTTGTTCAGTTATTAGCTCTTCATCTCTTTGGCTTATGGATACTGGTGCCACTCACCATGTATGCAGTAGTTTTTCTTTCTTTAATACATCTGTTACTACTAATTCTCATGTCAAGCTTCCAAATGGCAACAGTGTTGATGTCACAAGCATTGGCACCATTTCTCTCACTCCTACTCTTGACTTGACTTCTGTTTTGTGTGTGCCTAGCTTCTCTTATAACCTAATCTCAGTCAGCAGTCTTACTTCAGCTTCTCATTGCTTAGTTACTTTCACTCATAATGATTTTATCATTCAAGAAGCTTCTCTGGGGACTGTGATTGGGAAGGGTAGAAGAGTTGGAAATCTATATGCTCTAGAAGTCTCTCCAGCTGCAAACTTGCCTTCTTCTTCTACTCTTAGAGTTTCAAGCATTGTATCTGCTGATGTATGGCACCACAGATTAGGCCATTTATCTTTTTCTAAGCTTCAATCTATGTCTCAAACTTTGTCTCTTATACATTTAGATATCAACAATGCCTTTTTATATGGTGATCTTGAAGAGGATATATACATGGAACTTCCTCCTGGCTTACTTGATGGGGAGGGGGGGACCATATCCTCCTGGCTCAGTTTGTAAACTGAAGAAGTCATTGTATGGTCTCAAGAAAGCCTCAAGATAATGGTACTTGATATTTTCTGAGGTTTTGAATGCTTTTGGTCTTATTCAATCCGCATCTTATCACTCTTTCTTCTTCAAGAAAGAAGATGACAAGTATTTGGAATTAGTAGTATATGTTGATGATATTTTAATCACAAGCAATGATGATAATTTGGTGACTGCTTTTAAGAAGTTTCTGAGCAAATCCTTTAACTACAAGGATTTGGGAAAGCCTACTTATTTTCTTGGTCGTGAAGTTGCTAGAAATACAAAGGGAATTCATCTTTGCTAAATGAAATATGCTCTAGATCTAGTTACAGAGGCAGGCTTGATAAATTGCAGACCATCCTGTACTCCCATGGAATCTGGGAAACACTTATCTCTTGATGAAGGTCCTCAGCTTTCAGATTCTACTCCTTACAGAAGATTGATTGAAAGGTTACTTTATTTGTGTATCACACGACTGGATATCACATTTGAAGTTCATAACTTGAGTCAGTTTTTATCAAAGCCTTGTGAAGGTCATATGGCAACTAGAGAAAGAGTTTTGAAGTACTTAAAAGGCACTCTTGGACATGGTTTATTCTTTGCCAAAGCAGCAAGTGTACATTTATCTTCTTTCTCAGATGCAGATTGAGCTTCTTGTCCTATGACTCGAAGATCAGTAACTGGTTTTGCAGTTTTTCTTGGCACTTCATTGATATCTTGGCGATCTAAAAAGCAAGATACTATTTCCAGATCTTCTGCTGAAGCAGAATACCGAGCAATGGCTCAAGCTAGTTGTGAAGTCTCTTGGCTCCGAATTTTTACTTTCAGATTTCGGTGTGGAGCACAGGAATTTCCCTCCATTGGTTTGTGATAATCGTGCTGCAGTTTATATTTGCACCAATCAAGTATTTCATGAAAGAACTAAGCATATTGAGATAGATTGTCATACAATTCGTGACAAAAGGGATTATCAATCCAGTACATGTGAAGAACACTTTGTAGCTTGCAGACATAATTACCAAGCCTTTAACAACTCCAAGCATGAAGAATATTTTGCTCAAGATGAGCTTTGATAGTCCCTATCTTTCATCTTGGAGGGGGGGGGGTATTGTAATATGAGAGTCTACAGTAGTTACTGTGCATTCATGCACACATCATGCATGGTTAAGCCTACGTGGCTTTTCTTGCATAGGTGTCTAGTTTCTATTGGTTCTTTTGGAGTTTATCGTGTCATTCATAGTAGCTAGATAATAGTATAAATTCTCCTTGTACGTGTATTTGTAGATCATGAACTATAATAGAAATATCTTCTTCCTTTTATTCTCTTAGCTCTGCTTTCTACTTGAATAGTGTGGTTTACCTGCCTTGTGTGGTTTACAGGCTACTGCACAAAGACGGGGATTTACCCAGTGCGCCCCAGTGCGCACCAAAGGAAGCTGCTGCGGATTCCCACGAAATTAAAAAAAAAGGGGCAATTAATTCAAGTACAACGACATCAGATCATGATATGTCATCAATGAGGAAACTTTTACTACCATATCTGCTTTGATTTAAATAATTAAATATGTAAATCGTGGGACAATAATTATAATAATATAAAGATTGCATATGCTTAGCAAATAAAATTGAATATACATAAAACTTTGTGTCTTTAGTTTATAGTCCGTCGAGATTCGACGAGAAATAATTTTATATTTTTATCTATATGAATATACTTTTAAAAATAATTTTTTTGGTAACTAAGTATTTTAATTATTTCACTAAAATGAGCAATAGAAGATATACAAATATCTTGCAAACGATAAAACAATCAAACAACAAACCACACTATTATAACTTTGAAAAAAATTGTATTTCTCCCTCAACGCTCCCCCTCACTCTTTCTCTAGAATTTCTTTCCAAAGACTTACTTATATTTAATAATTGTTGTATCTTATTTAGAAGTTATTATGTTGTTTCCGTTATCTGTAAATTAAACTTAGTAAATTAATTATATTTTACGTATCTAAACGTATAATTGTGAATGACAATAATCCACATACTCATTTATTATGTACTTTTCAAATCTAAATTTGTTTAGAATTTTTATACATCTCGATTAAAATAGTGACTTTATTGTATATACTCGTCGCAGACCTGATGGGTAATAATATTCTATAAAAATCTGAGCAGTACAAAGGTAATATTAACTAAAATTAGTAAAAAATGTTCTTTTTATGTCTAGTCGAATCGTCTTGTTGGTTTTAATAATACACAACTTTAAAGAAGTGTGAAAAATAAAGATAAAGATAGTAATAATAGATATACATGTGAGGCATGAAAAATTATTTGAATATAATAAGTAATATATGTGTATTATTATGAATTAATAATACCAAAAATACCAGAATAAAGGAAAATAATCGTTAAGCCGAAATTATAAAAACAACGTTTTTACGATGTTGCGAAAAAATTAAACTCGTGTAACCCTTGTACTCCAAATCAAAATTTATCCAAAACAAAAGTATCATTGAATTAAAACTGAAAAATGACGAGAATAAGGGCCAAAATTTGCTCGTGGGATGAATTACCCTCAGAATTTTATGTGAGATGCATGTTTTAATTCCTGTCGATTTAATTTAACATGGGTAGTTTAAAATGTTGTAAATTCATTGCCGCTACTTTCGATGCACACTGAATAAACCGTCGTACTTGTGCAAAATAGCATTTATAACTTCTTCATGTTGATCATGGCCTCATGGGTGGATATTAATAAGTGCTCATGTATTTTCATTTATTATTCCTCAGAACTTCTTTTTTTATGAATAGAGGACAAGTATCCTTTTTTGTTTAGTTGGGATCGTTAAACGATAGTCAATATATGTATTTTGAGTACTTTCAAAGCAAAAAATTGACCTAAGTATATAATTAACTCAATAAAATAAACACTTAATTTCTATTTTTGATCGAGGTTGCGCTAGCTGGAATGAAGCTGTGAGGATCCATTTTTTTTATTACACCAATTTCTAAAAGAATACTTATAAACGATCTTAGTAATTAATAAGGTCGAAAGAATTATGAATTTTAAAACGACACTGAATTAAATTAATTTGGAGGATGTATTTGTCGTAACCTTGATTTAGTTTGTATTTCTAAACCCTTAATTTGGGAAATTTTAAGTGGAGACATAGATCAATTTTAAAGCAATATTTTCAGATTCATGGGGAACATGACATGATCATATATGGATGTATTAATTCGCTCTTCAGGTTGTCCATATGTACAATTAATAAGATCGGATAGATAATTGATAACAACATATCACCTACGATTTAATTAATTTTTCATGAATTATAAACAAGACTTACTTACAAAACTAGCTATGACAAAGAGATCAGTTATTAAATTCTTTATCATGATCTCCCTATTATTCTTCCTCTCATTCTTAACTGATCTGCTTTTTTTAATGCAGATCATTAGTGGCATTTTTGTGATTTTTAATAAAAGATAAATGTATTTTGCGCAATCTAATCTTACTCTATGATTTACACCTTTTACTTATTGAAAACTTTTAATTGTAATTTCTGAAAATTTGTGAACTTTTCATTATAGCAAGTATTTATTTTGGATGGACTAAAATTAAGTAACAAGGTTTTTTTTTTCCACCTGATATGGTGATGTAGTGGTCTCTCGTTTATGTGGTGCAGAGGTCCCACCTTGTGGTGGTGTTATTTTATATTAGTTTATACCTCGTTGTAATTCAAAAAATTAAGTAACAAGCTGTATATACTTAATTTTATTAGAATTTATTATCCACAAGTCGATACATATGTATTTATTGTCTTAAGATTGTAAGTTGGATAAAGAATATAGAGTATTGGAACAAAAAAGTACGAAGGATTAAACTTTTAAATTTAATTATGATTAATTAGTGCATGCTATTTTATCCAGATCGATCAGATTGATCTTTTTAGCATAAAATGAGAAATTCTATTTAAGTATATATACTCCAAATCGATATCCATTTTGAAATTTGAGAGAGAGAGAGAGACCAAACTATGGATTATCCAGTGATAGAACGCCTCAAGCTTGAAGGCCAAACTCAAAGTAATTATGAAAATCAAACAACTTTCTTAGAGTAATCAACAATAAATTAACATAGATTATTGATTGATTAACATACTGCATCGACTCAGAAATACAACAGTAGACCGTATTTATAACTTGTAAGTCTTAACTGTCCTAAAACATACTACCATTACCAAAAACAAAATACTTAATTAATTAGTCCCAAAACCTACGTACTATACAAAATATCCATGATTAACTAATTAGTTAGAACATCTTATCAAATTAATATCAAGCACAAGAAATACCAACCGCCGTCGCAGCACTAAATCTGTCCGACGCCGTTCTCCTCACCAACGACCTGATCTCCGGCGACACCCCGTCGAACTCCGGTGCTTCCGGGATCGTCGAAAGCGCCGCCGACTTATCATAAACAACAAAAAACCCTTCTCTCGAACCCGAGCTACTACTGCTGCTGCTCTTGTATCCGAACACCGACCGGATCAGCCTCTGCAGCGACCGCGATATCTTCGACGCCGGTTTCTTGCTCGTCGCCGGCGCCGGCGGCTGGTGGCGGCCGTCGGACAAGTGGGGCATGGACATGCTTCTTGATGAAGTGATCGCTGAGTCGAGTTGCCTCTCAAAAGCCTTCAACTCGAACGAGTCATAGAGCGAGCTGCCGCAGTCCCACACTGCATGCTTCGGATTTGTGATGGGGTTTTGCAAAATAGGTTTCTTTTTCTCCATGTTAATTTATATTATTATTTTATTTTATTTTGGGGGAAAAAGTAAGATTGATGTTTGCAGATGGGAAAGAAAAGGTTTTTGAGGAGATGTGTGTATGGTGGTTGAGATTTGAACGTGTTGGTGTTGGAGGAGAAGGGCCAATTTTCACGTTTTGTTAATGTAGACCACAAGGTGATGGTGGTGAGAGAGAGTTTTGGGAGAGATTTAATTTAATTTGGTAAACTTTGCATTAAATGAGAAGGCGATAGAAAATGGCTCATCTTCTTCATTGCATTGCTTCATGGTCTGTCTATTTAATATTCATACATCGCTGGCAAAATTCTATACGACTAGTCTAACTTTAATTTTATAGTTTTATGTCTATTTGTTATTCTGTCATTTGATTGATTACTTAATTAACACGTTATTATTGATGTGAATGGGCCGTGTTCAATGTTAATTAGTGTGTTCAGTCTCGTATGTAATTGATTAGTGCCGGCTTATTATTGTAGTATCATTTTTTACTTTGGGACAACATCTACAACATATATTTTAGAATGATGGGTCACAATTCTCCCCTAAACTCGTGCAGTTAATATTGCTTAAAACTCGTGCAGTTACTATATATATATTACCAACTAAGGAAAACTTGATCAAAATAGGAATCTTACAAACGAGTGAAAATGGGGCTGCGTCTGAATCAGCTGCTCATTTATTTTCTTCATGTTGTGAAGCTCTACTTGTCTAAACAGAGGTATGTGATTGGCTTGATCATCAATTAATTTATGAAACAGATTTCAAAGATCATTTTGAGGAATTTGTGAGTTGCTGCCTTGACAAATTGAAAAAGAAAGTTTTTTTGGTCTCATTTGGCAATGTATGTTGTGGAGTATTTGGAAGGCGAGAAACGAGAAGATTTTCAAAGAGATAGCACCGGATACCGATAAAATTTTGGAGAGCATAAAATTTTGCTCTTGGTAATGGTTGAAGTCTCATTTTCCTTCTTCCTTTTGTGTTTTTTCTTCACGATTGGAGTTCAAATCCTATTGTTTGTATTCCTGTGAATCTATATATAGTTGTTGTTTTCTTTTTCCTGTTCTCTAGCCGTACTTCTAGTCCACTCCTGTACATGGTTCGTTCCTGAGTACCTCTAGTACTCTTAATGAGAATTCCATTTTCACTAAAAAAAAAAATATACATATACTAATGCATAAATATACTCCCTCCCTCCACAAAACAACTCCCTATATACTTACCAATATTTTTTTATCCATGAAACAACTCTCTACTTACCTTTTTGTACAATTATATCCTCCTACTTTTTTTTTATTTACTATCCTTTGTAATTGATGGTTCCACCTCACAACAACTTTATTCCTATTTTTTGGTCAATACCACCATTTTTTGGTCAAAACCACTGTCTTTTTATCTTTATCCCACTATCCCTACATTCTTACTTTTACCCCAGTCAAAACAATTTTATCAACTTTCTTATTTACCATGCACGCCAAATGGAAAGATGTTTTGTGAACGGAAAGAGTATAAAATAATTTAATATTAATTCAAACTTTGATTTTATAGAACAATGAAACTGAAGAAAAAGAATATAATAGATGATGAAGAAAAAATTGTTCTTACAGTTGTGGTAACGTTTAGTTCTACAACGGTATATAAATGTATAAAGATTTTTAAAATTTTACTACTTTAAACATATGAGAAGTATTTGTTCAATCTATGACGATGTGTAACTACGATGTGTAAAATCAGAGTTCTTTTTATCTTTTTCGGGTGCACTTACGTTGGTAGAACAATTATATATATATGGCAATTAAATAAGTCCTAATCTTAGCCACACTAGGAAATATTTATGGACCAGATAGTACACAGCTCAAAAAACTATATATACCAAATTTTATTTCTGCAGGTGTGAATGTGTGGATATTTATGACGAATAATAATGGCTATGAGTATTTCTACATGAGCCATTAAGGTAACTTTTTGATTTCACTTTCTTGATTGCAAAACATATTTATCCCGGAAATATTTTCTTAATTCTTTCACTAACACAACCAGCCTGTCAGAAGTGTGAACTAACTACATATACTCATATCATCTCGAATTCTCGATTTGTTGTCGGGTGCATGCAGCAAACATTATTTTATTAATTTAGCGTTACCGACATAAAATTCGTAAGTCTGATCATATCGCCCCCAAGTCTCCACGAATGTTGATTATGAGGTAATCGTGCATTAAATAATATTAATGATGATGATACAAAATGTTACGTGGAAAATGGTAGTATTGATTAACTACAATTAATTATACTTTTAGGGAGTTAGAGTATCCACATATCATTTTGACTTAGCATTTTTTTTTTCCTACGGAAAATACACGGGATTGAAGTGTCCGCAATAAAGAGCTAGCTAGCGTCACATGCATGAAATTGTCAGTAAAAAAATATTAGATGATTTGATGTGAAAGAAATCAACTGTCCCAACTTCCCTGCTTTCAAGTTTTAATCCTAATCATCCCCAACAAATAAAAAATTAAAAAAAAAAAAAAAAATCAACCCTAATCTGGTCAAGGAAAATTGAAGGCTCATCGGTACAATTAATTTCCCTTAAAATAAAAAAATAAAACAAATTAACGAGCACCAGCGGCTTTCTGAATTTCCACGACGGTGTCAGCTGCTCATTAATTTGTTTTTTTAATTAATTTTTAAGATTTAAAATAATAAATCATATTTTATTCAATTTAAATAAAAATAAAGACATTACATTAGATGAAATTAAACAAAACTAAACTACGCACAACGGAGAATGAGATCGTCCTCTACATGTTGAGAATTGTGAACTGAACACCGGTCTGTTCGACGGTAGCGTTTGGATTTTGCTGGCAGCGTGCCGTGTGGAACTGGTCGAAAATAAGGAGTTACTCCTAGTCCGTTGTCAATTGTGGTGCAACTGATTAACGTTCCTCATCACGGTGCCTCGGGGCGAGTAGTGTTGTATCGGTTGGTGATCAGATCCCAAAATGCACCACCTCTACGTGGCGACCGGCTGATCTCGAGCCAAACAACGACAAAGTTTTCCGTCTAGGCATCAGAGTGTTGATAGTGAGGCATTGCTGAAGAAGAATAGAGTGGAGATTGAATGAAAAAGGGGTGAGAAATGATGTGAAAAAGAAGATGTATTTATAAGAGAGAAAATAAAAATAAATAAATTATTGACGTCATAAATAACCAACTACTAATCTATTAGCTACTAGAAAGCCGCCACAGCCGCTAGCGCACCAAAATGGTGGAAGTGCACCAATTCACTCCGCCCACCAACTGGCTGCAATATGAGCGCTAATGAAGATTCAAGCGCCTAGTGAGCGCCAATGGCTCGCTGGCACCGTTGTGGGTGCTCTTAAAACACTTTAATACAATTTATATTATTTATATCCAAACAATGTCTTAATAAAAATATGTCGGTATTATTTTATTAACAAAAGATAAATTAATTCTTTGAACCCGAATTCACAAAAATCGTCTAAACCTTGGAAATATGCACGCACGAAAAAATCTTGATCTTTCGGGGAGATGCAAATATGGTAACAAACTTTCCAAGCTCAAATATGTAATGTTCAAAAAATTTGAAAACTCACCGCATAGTCCACATTTCTGATAAAGAGTTACTATTATGAAAAGTACACGTGTATCAAAGTCATATTTTTTTATTAGAATATTTTTTTCTTGTGTTATATAAATTTGTAACTTTTCCAAGTAACGTACTTTTTTGCATATTTTAAAAGTCGGACTATTTTTTAAACTCAATCCAAAGATAAGACCATAAAATATAATTAACTCATTAACAAATTTATTAGAGACAAAGGGGTATATACTATATATGAAAGCCATGCACGTAAATTTTTCGAGCAACAAACATAGCCAAAAAATTATCTTAATTAGGAGACGAAAAGGAGTAAGATTTTTAAAATTTCAGAGTTTTCCTTTTCATTTTCATTGTTTAATATTTATGATATGCTGAGTACGAACAAAAGCCACTGATTTTCAACATGGTCCAATGTATAGTGTTAATTATTTTCATGTCAAGATAATTATAGGTGTACACACGATGTGTAGGGACGGGCACTTATATTAGAATATTCAAACTTGATTGAAAAAAGGATTATTTGTTTCCCCTTTGATTTCGTAGAACGTACTTGGAAAAATCAATATTGATGCCTTGAATTTATTACTAGGAATTGAAGCCTAAAATTTATTGTTAATCGGAGATTCGTATAAAGTATATACAAACAGCTGTTACAAATTATATTACACATCACTAGCCTCTCTTGACAGTCTAGCATGTAAGTAACAATTTTAGAGGTGGTGACAGTTTGGTTCCGATTCAGAATGGGAACTAGCGGTTCTTGGTTCCACTCCAAAGGAACTGGAACATAAAACCCGACCTCTTCGGTTTCGGTTCCAAATCAGAACCGTCGATTCCAATTATAGTTCCAATTATGTATTTTTTTTGTTTTCATTTTTTGCACTTTTTCTTCTTTAATTGTAATTTTATACATTAAATGTAATATTTAGGTGAAATGCGTAAAAACAAATAAACAAATAAACAAATAGGCGGGACCGGCGGTTCAGTTACGGAACCGAAACACCGTCGAGGTGGTTCTCGGTTCCGACGAAACCGCCGGTTTCAGTTCGGTTCTAGTTTGGTTCCGTCAGTTCTGGTTCTTTTGGGCACCTCTACATAACATGCCTGAAAATCAATAAAAATCAAAATGTTTGTACAATTGTTTTTTAGAAAACACGAAACAAGAAATAAGATGTTAAAAAATTTCGGGAGTTGACGCTCAGATCGAATAGAGAAATTTTTTAGCTGTTAAAAATCAATTAACAAAGACAATATTCTTGCAACATAATTACATTATATTGTAAAAGATGTCCAGAGAGGAGATCTTACTAAGCCAGAAGTTCAGTTGCATGTCTCATATATTTTCATTGAAACAAATATTCGTAATGTAGAAGGTATATGCTACTTACCTTTCGTGAGCACCCTTTCAAGAGCATTACTTACATTTTGTTCGCGTAAAAATTATATATCACAAAATCTCGTATGCGACCTGCCGCATCCCATGTGACTGTGCATGGGGCGCGTGGGGTGCACGAGCCAGCTTTATTTATTTATTTATTTATTTTTAATTTTCAGATTTTTCTTTTCCTTTTTTTTTTGTTTGCATCGTCTTTTTTTGTTTGTCTCTTCTTCTTTGGTTAAGAGATCGAGCGAGGGGAGCCGAATGCCGCGAAGCGAGCCGAACGATCCAAATTGTTGCCACTACGATTATATATAAATTAAAATAGCAGCAGAAGGTGAAGTCGTAAAATCGGAGCCGAAGGCAAAGTCAATTTTTTTTTTTGCAAATAATAAAAAACAATCTGAAAAAAAAAATATTGTGTTGACCGGATTGACCCGCTTTGACCGGGTTGACCCGAACTCGACCCGATCTCATGGGAAGAGACTGGTCGCATGCAAGTCCTTCATTATTTATTTATTTATTTATTTATATTGTTTTTTTGTTCTAATAGCTTAAAAGTTTGTTCTTGAGATTATTAAATTCACCTATTACATAAAAAAAATCAAAGATCGATTTATTTTATTTTATTTATTTCTGTGAAGTTAAAGGGAAAAAGAACAAAATATGCTTTGATTTTATATAAATTTTAAGTATAATGATCTCAATAATAATATCTAATGTGTGATAATAAAATATAAGAGCCAACTTATGAAATATCTATAATGGGGATTAAAATCTAATATATAGCCCACCTTTTTAAAATACACAAATTTTAGCTATTTTTTGAATTTGGGACAAAAATACCCTTAATGAAGGGCGCACGGGTCGGGTCGAATTTGGGTACAAGAAGTTGGATACTTTGACACTAATTAGTGCCAAAGTACCAAGGTATCAAATTACTTAGTTTCTTATTTTTTGTGCTTTCAGTTGGTACTTTGGCACTAAATATGGTCATTAGTGTCAAAATGTCAAAGTACCAAATTACTTAGTTTTTTTTGTGCTTTCTATTGGTACCTTTAGCACTAATATGGTCATTAATACCAAGTTACGTAGTTTTTTTTTTGTTCTTTCTGTTGGTACTTTTGGCACTAATATGGTCATTAGTGCCAAAGTACCAAGTTACGATTTTTTTTTTTTTTGTGCTTTCTGTTGGTACTTTTGGCACTAATACGATCATTAGTGCCAAGTACCAAATTTTCTCTATCATTACATTTCGTCACGACAATATCTATTTTTGAACATGACAAGTTATACTACTCTGATTTTGTGGCTCCGTCTTCGCACCGATTACTAATATAAAGATAATCGTCAGACCACAATTTGAAAATTAAAAAAATCCGGAAAATAAAAAAAAGAAAAAACTTCTGGAAAAATTAAAAAAAAAACAGAAAAAAGGAAAAGGAAAATTGAAAAAGATAAGAAATCTGGAAAATAAAAAAGAAAACAGAAAAAAAAGAAATTTAGAAAAAAATGAAAAAAAGAAAAATAACTGAAAAATAACAGAAAAAAAAGAAAAAAAGAAAAAAAAACTTGGAAATAAAAAAGAAAGAAGAAAAAAAGGTTAAGCAATGATGGATCCGAGTGGAAGAGAGTTAAGGGATAATTAGGTCACAAATTCAAAAGAATGGCTATAATTTGTATTTTTTAAAAAGGTGGACTATATATTGGGTTTGTTTGCTTGTGGGTAGGGATGGCAATCGGGTACGGCGGGTACGAATAGTGGATATCTATGCCTATACCCGCGAGCGCCACCCGTACCTGCCACCCGTGATGGATAACTTTCTCCACCCATACCCGCCACCCGTCGGGTAGCCGCCAACTCGCCACCCGCGGAGTCGTGCTCACCGCCATGACCTGAATTAGAAGAAGAGCAGCAACAACAATGAATCGAGGGAGAAATTAGGTATGTGGCAGCCCCTCTTTTGTGGTGGCAGCATTCTGAGGGAGTGGTGGTGGCGTGCGGCTTTTTTCTGAGGCAGTGGTGGCGGGCGGCGGCGAAATTGAACCTTGGGAGTGCTGGTGGTCGGCGACAGAGAAGAAAAGGAGGAAGAGGCAGTGTTGGTGTTGGGCGACGGAGAAAAGAAGGAGAAATAGAGGCGGAGTAGGAGTGGCGGCGGGGGGCGGCGATTTTCTGCCAGGGAGTGGTGGCCGGTGGCGGTCTAGGAGAAGCTGGGGAGAGAGGGTTAGAGAGGCGCAGAGAGGCGGATAGAGCGAGGAGAGAGAGAGGGAGGGAGAGGAATTGGGGATGAGAAATATTGAGAATGAGAGGGGGAGGAGGCGCAACGTTAGCAGACGTAGAGTTAGGTAGTGGGTTGGGCTTTTCAGTTATAATTTTTTAGGTGTATTGGGTTGGGTTTGGAAGTTGGGCCAAATATATATTACATTACATACACTAAATAATATTTGGGTTTAGAAAGAAAAATAAATAATAAGGGTAGTAGTCGGGTATTTCACGGATATTTTTCGGATATTTGTCGTTGGTATTTTTCGCGGATAAATGGATTTTGCGGGTACGGATAGTAATTATCCATACCCGTACATGCGAACTAAATGGATAGTGATTTCTAACCAAGAAGCTATCCATGGATATGAAATGCCTCTCAAACCCGCAGGTATCGGGTACCCACGGGTAAATTGTCATCCCTACTTATGGATATATGAATATATATTCTCAAAAGATAATATAAAAAAAATTAAATTGAATAATATTAATGTGGAAAAGACGAGAATGATGCTTACAATAGATGGATATTGCATATCACTTCTCTTGCGACATAAATACACTTTGTGTAATTCTTAAAAGAAAAATTCAAATGCAACTTACAATGGAGAAAACACACATACATGAAATACCAATAATATATAGAATGGATAAAATATGATATTTGCCGATTACCTTGTAAACTCGAAAAGCACTTGATGTAGTTGACACTTGGATTGCTGAAAACACCAATTCTTAGCAAAATGAGAAAATCAATTTTTACATGGTGAAGTTTCTTCTTTGACTACAAGCAAATGATCATCTGCAGCCTATAAACAAAAAAAACACATGCATGTTTCGTGTTCGTATTCGTGTCGTGTTGTTAGCATTGGACGGTATATGGCGATTCACTCAATCAACCACATCATCGCTGAAAATCTTGAACTCTTTAGCGTCAAGAACCAACTTCCGCACGGAAGAAAAGGCGCCAAGGAGCCCAGCAATCGTGAACACGACGATGATCAAGTTGTTGATCCAAAACGCCCAGGACGATTTCGTAGGCTTGTACGTCATGTTGTACATAAGCATCGGTAGCACAAAATCGAGGGGGATGAACCCAACGGCGCCCACGACCGCGCTAATGTCTCCAAAGAAAGGCAGCATAGCTGCAAAGAATCCGCAGAAAATCACGTACAAGGACCGCAGAATTATCCTGGGAATCAAGTTCCTCTTGGAGAAGATGCCCTGCCTCACGTCGGCCGATTTCTTCTCCATCATCTCGTACGCTACTTGAGAATACACCTAAATCGAGGCATTGCAGTTCAAAGATCAGACTGCAGATAGCAGCGAACCGGAGTAAACAAAAAAATCGAATGATGGGATCATCTTAATTACCAAGCCAATGGCGAAGAGCTGAAGCAGAACGAACACAATTGCAAGGCCTAAAACCCAAACAGGAGCCAACGCGGGTCCCTCGTCCGGCATCAAGCTTTTGAGAATGTTGGAGTTCGACTTGTTTCCAAACACCCAATATCCAGAAACAGCAGCAGAGTAGAAGGTCAGAAAAATCACAGTGTAACACATGATTAGGCCTTTCACCATCTTCCCAGTGGCAGGAGGAGCAAGCGTCGCCTACACCATATATCAACAAGAAATTGCATAAAATGACGTTTTTATATTATTTGAGCGCGTAGAAACAACAAAGATCTCTTAAGTTACCTGAATTTCGGGCAGTATGCCGTTCCCAAATATGGCAGCTATAATGGATATGGAAGTGAATGCGCTGAATACCTTTGACGATTCTGATGATTCTAAGGAATAGTCTCTTGGAGGTGCATTTTCTGAAGTACCTGCATTACATTAGAAGCAATGGATCATACCTTATTCATACACACAGCACTGATAATGAAGTGATTTGTCGAAGAAGTTATAATACCAGCATTTATGCAAGCGGCTACGACGAGGAAAGTGTAGCCGAAGCTCAAGACAAGGGAGCCAAGGTTAATATGCCTCAGAGAATGGAAGGATGGAAATTGAGAAAGAAGAATCATAACTACTGTCACCATTGCTATGAAATGATACAATTTCAGCGATCCATCCGGAACGAGCTCTCCGTACATTATCTATAACCCCAACACAAAAAACCTAGTTTAGAACAACGCCAACAAATTTGAGAATGTAATAAGCCAACATGTTTATAATACTAACATAAATCTATGAAAACTTTTCCATCCTTAGGGGTGAGAGCATAGCCCTTTATTGTTAATCGTTTTTGTAGTTATTCATTTCCATTAATATAATTCTCTACGAATATCCTGCCCTCTTTGTCTGCAATAAATGAGACCAGATTATTATTGTCGTCTTGCAAGCAACTAGATACCTACATTGGTGTACCTTGAGGCACTCCCCTGCAAGAAGAATAGCGCCTATGCTGATGCCCGTATTTATTGCTGTCTGAATCAAAATCACAAAATAGAACATCCATCCTGATCCTGTTTGAAGCAACGACACACGTTGAATATCAATAACCTATTGAATAAAACTTTATTGCCAACTAATCTCATCATGTAATGTAGCATAAGAAAAACTTGAACTATAATAAAGTATAGGCATGATGCAACTTTAACCTTAATTTAAGAAACTTCCATGATCCATCACACATACTAATTTTCTCAGCATAAACATGATTATAATAATGTAACTTACATTCCAACTTTCAAATAACAAATCAAGAGAACATTGGCTTTGATAAAGAAACTCGATTAAAAAATATATTTGTGGAGGGTGCAAAATTATGTGCTCTCTCCTTTCTAACTGGAAATGATGCTCTTCTTGAACATTATCAAAAGGTCCCATGTTAGGCAGCTTTTACATTACATTTTTTTAACGAGCTTTTACATTACTTTTACACAACGAAAATGTCAAAAATAATTTTCTTGGTATTTAGTAGTAGTAACTTCAACCCCAAAACACTGGAGTATAATTCTGCAGACTAAATTAATTTTCCATTTGTGACATTGTCCTACCCGACAAAGACATGCATTTAAAAATTCACCACTAATTTTATTCATCATAAATAATTTAGTACACACCTTGTTGATCGATAATCAACCAAATTATTGATCTTCCCAAGATCTCTCCTAGGTGCAAGTCGTGTTGCATCAAATCATGAATTATATAGATGCTACACCAAACATAACCTCAAACATGACCTCAAACAAATACTCTCTTGGCTAATACATAGTCAACCCCCTATACTCGAATCTCGACTCGATAAGATAAAAGCTCGATTAGTGAAGCTCATTAGCTAAACAAGCTAAACTTGAGCCTGGTGGTACTAATTAAGCTCATTATCAAGTCTAAGTAAATTAACTTAAAAATATATCCAACTTACATTCCTATAAAAAATTTTAAAATTGCATTAATTCTCTAACTAACTTTAATTTTTTTGAGTAATTTTTTTTTTTTTTTGTGAAGATACAATTTATATTTTATCTTAAATATTAATCTAAATCTAGCAATCTCGTGTAGACTTGATACTTGTTACAACTAAAGCTCGAGTTCGACTCTATAATAACGAACCAGCTCGAGCATGACGGTATTCGACTCAGATTCCATTAAAGCAATATAGTCAACATATCATTTAATACCGACCCAATATGAATGAAACTAGGTAAATGGCACAACATTCAACCACACGATGATCAAGGACTAGGAAAAAAGAAAACACCATTAATTGCAATGGTTGAGATTTCAACATTATCCACAACATAAAATTTGGAATATATATATAGATATATTAATAAAAATATAATTGTAGGTACCGAAAACATCGGCAGCGAGTTCCCGGAATCGGATGTGGCGGCGACCAGCCTTCTCACAGTGGTCCAGCACCAGCGACATTAGGTAATAAGAGTAGAAGGTGACCGCCCCCATCGCCGTCAGGCAGAAGAAACCCGCCGCCCACCCCAGCCCCCGGAAAGCGTACGGCAGCGTCAGTAATGTGGGCCCCACGATCGCCGTCGTCAGATGAAATCCGGCGTGCCACCACTTCCCTATTTCAGCATTAATTAGTTAATCTCCAAAACCAGAATTAGAATTTACTATCGATCGATGGATTCGAGGACTAGGAAGTTTAATCGATTAAATTAATACCTTTAGATTCTAAGACGAAGGATGCTCCGGCGTCCTCTTCCCGGTTGATTATTTCTTGGAACGGACCATAACTTTCTGCAGCTTCATCCATGGAGTCTGCTTTCTCTTTCTAGAAAATGACTGGAAGGAGGAAGCGCTGGAGAGAAACTGGACGGTGGCGGTGGCGGAGGGATTAAATTGAAAAAGTTGACATTCGATGTTTCAGAAGAACTTTCAACTCTTTTCTTTAATGAAAAAATATGATATGATATGATTGATGTATTATACTAATATTGATCGATAATATTAATATTAGTCATAAAGAATTTACACTGTCTCTAATTAAGTTTGGACTCTATGAAAATGTCGAAATTTGACCCCCTAAACCAGGCAATTGTTGTAATACACTATTTTTTTGTTGCGTTGATTTTGATTCTTAAATTTATCATTTGTAAATGAGAAAAAAGAAAACTCTCTCCTTTTAAATATCTTCTTTCTCTTTTACCGTAAAATTAGCTTCCCTTCTTCCTTCTTTTCATATTATGGAATGAAAAATTATATATGATATATTTGTATGATGACATTTTCTTTCATTGAGTGAAAAGAAGGATGAAGATGAATTCTTGTGTATGGAAAATCATAGAAAAGAAATGACAAATTTAAAGGATGGAAATTTTTCTTGCCTCATCTTCACATGATAAATTTGATAATTAAAGTAAGCGCAAAATCTTATGGAAAAATGTCAACACAAAATTTGTCATATTTAGATGATATAAGTTTTAATAATTTATTGATGATTATATTGTGAATAATATAAATATTTAACTTTTAACAATTAGTTGGAAACAGAAGGGAACCTCAATGCTAGGCCACACCCTCAAAAAGTCGAGACGGTAAATGAATGCCACGTGGATATGCACTTTTGAAATATCATAGTTCAATACCACTTGGGCTCTAATGATTTCCCCCTTTCACTAATTTTTCCATTTCTCTATTCTCTCCCTCATCCTTCTTCTTCTTCCCACCCCCTTCTCCGACAACCACTACCTCGACGACCATCACGAACAGATTTGCACTCATCTCACTTTGCCATCTCTCTCTCATCTCAATTCCATCGTCTTCGCGTCCCGAGAATGAGTAATTAATTTTCAAGATTTTCCATCTTCAACCCCCCAGCTTCATCACCGTGATGTGTGTTTTCTTGTGAGTAATGTGTGTTTTCTTGTGAGAGAAAAGCTTCTGAAGAAGACAAGGCTCAGTGATGTTGTTCGATTATGGATATGGGGTTTTATTGATTTTGTTATCAAGGAAGACAAAAGGCGATGAAGACAAAAATAAGGAGTTTCTTTCTTGGTTTACGGGAATAGTATGATAAAGGATAAAGTGATTTGTTTTGGTGGAAATAAATATATATAAAAATTTTCTACTTAAAAAAAATAAAAGAAAAGTGAAACCTTCCAATTTAAATTTTATTAAAAGGGGAATAAACAAAAATTACAAGAAAAGGAAAGGAAAGAAAAAATCTAGTCGTCCTTGATAACTATCTAAACAGTGGCCTAAAAAAGGAACTTTCAAGAACCGCCACTGTAAAAACCCAAAGAGGTACAATCCTCAATGAAAACGGTGACCACGAAATGTCTCCGTTGTAGAAAATACTTTACAACTAAGGAAATGTTGGGAAATTTAAGTAAAATTTTGATTGATTCCAAAACCAACTGACCCCAACCGAGTAGATGTTGCCAGATCTTAATGTTAGTATTTAGGCTCGCTGTTTGAGCAATGTTGAGATTTTATCTTTACAGGTCTCCAGCTGAAGACGGCAACAAGGCTTTACTCGGATAGAACATCAGATGTAATAAAGACAACTGAGCGTTCAAGGGGGAAGATGTAAGAGAATATCAGATGTAAGAAAGACAACTGAGCGTTCAAGTCAACTGATCAGATGTGGATCATCAGATGGAAGAAAGACAACTGAGCGTTCAAGCCAACTGTTCAGATGGAACATCAGTTGCAGAACTCAATCTAAGAAATTGACAACATGAAGTACAAGGCAGCTGAGGGTTCAACTGTTCCTATTCAGACAGAAGGTCAGATGATATCGATCAGATGGAACATCAGCTGAAGACCACTTGGATGAAGACCAAAACTTCTCAACCGACTAAACAAGGTTGAAAGACTAAGGTTGAAATTTGAAATTCAAATAGGAAGTCACGTGAAGGTTTGACGTTCTGTCATTTCCTCATTTGGCCCAACACAAGGTTGTCTCAGATGGAAAGCAGAAGTTCACAGTTGCCAAATCGGGAAAATCTGCAGAGATGAGAGACAAGCCATCGCTTTCACAGAACAGAGATCAACGGCTCATCCAACGGCTAGTTGATTCTCTCCACCTATAAATAAAGGCCTTCATTAATTCATCAAGAGATAAGACAAGTGCGAGAAGTGACTAAAGAGCAAAAGAAAGACAATATCCTGCACACAAGCAAAACTGCAAATAATCTCTAAGAACATCACTAGTTGAGACTTCATAGAGTGTTAGAATCTGTCTTGGTGTTTTCGATCTTTGTTTGAGTCTTCATTTGTTCAAGCTTAGATCCTAGCTCACTTCTTTAGAGCTAGTAGTTGGAAATCCCACCCTCATACACATCCCCTAAAAAGGTTGTTAGGATCCTACTCTTCCCGAAATTGAGTAGATAGGTTAATAAGTACCCGTAAACTTATCTGTATGGTTGATAAGTACCCGCAAACTTATCTTAACGGTTGCAAAGCCCGCGTAAGCTTTGTGGTTGCAGTCCTAAAGAATTTGGACTGAGTTGTGTGGACTCACAACTCCCCGTGGACGTAGGAGTTCTCTCCGAACCACGTAAATCCTTTGTGTGTTTGTGTTTTCTGTTCAGTTAATTTTTGTATATCCAACTGACCAACTAACCATCACTCAAAACTGCATCTTTACACTTCAACTGTTTTGGTTATTGACCGACCTTGCATCTGAGCGTGAGTTATTTTATACAAGTTATTTTTTCCACCACATTCCGCACAGCACCACTCTCCCAGCTGAGTTTTCCTACTCAGTTGTGATTCCAGCTGAGTCTTTTTACTCAGTTGTGGTTTTTATCAGGGGGTTGTTTTTAAAATTCTTAACTGGTGTATTCCCCCCCCCTCATACACCAGAACTCGTATCGGGACCATCATGGAATATGCTATCCATCGCTGCATCCATTGCCTTAAAAGCATCTGAAGCTGAAGCATCCACAATCTCAATGTTTGAAGAGACCCCAACCTTGCCTCTAGTATTATATGTCTTGGAGGGCACCGGAGGCTTTCTATTCTTTGTCTTCCTAGTATGTGCACCGGAGAGGCTTCCACATGATCAGACCCAACCAACTTTTCTCCTTGCCACTGCAACTCATCATTTGCAGTAGAAAAATCAGTAGAGACACTAATCTCCTCTGATATGTTGTCTAGTTGCTGATCCGCAACACTTTCCCTCATACAAACATCATCCAAAGCCTTGTCTACTCGAGCAGCAGCTGCCTCATCTTCCAGTCGCCGTTGTTGCTGTAAAAATTGACCAGGATCGACGGCATCTCGAGCAGCAGCTACCTTAGCTCTCCGATTTTGCGTTTTAGGTGATGGAGTGACATCGCCTTCCCCCTCCCCTTGTTGCTTCTGCCGCTCCGGAGGAGACTCCATTTGTATCTCCTCAGCCTCCTCACTATCACTGACAACAACATCTGATGCTGCCATCTCCTCAAGGAGTCGCGCTTCCTGGTCTAAAACTAAATTTCTTACTCCGTCAGAATAAACTAGCTGCCGTCCCCCTCCACTATCCTCCATCTCTGCATCATTAGCCAGTTATTCAAATCTGTTTGAAATTACCGGAGTTCCAGAACCATGGTTTCCTTGAAGGGAACCCTCAACCCATTGTTTTGTAGATTGATTTCCCTCCTCCTTCTGATCGTCCTCATTCCTTGTCTCCCTCTCTTCCTGCTGAATTCCGGGCTGCTCACTCATCTTGCCAACTTCTACCCACTTCTAATGCTTCCTTGGTGGTTCATCCACCACCTTCTTTTGAATCTGGCGACAGTTGGTAATTTTATGCCCAACCATCTGACAACGAGAACAAAAACCAGGTAGATTTTCATACTCAAATTCCACCGTAAATGACTTGGCCCCCCGATCAACCCACAATTCGTTTAGCTGATCCTTATTCATATCAATATCAACTAGCACACGTACATACATCCCAACATGGCCATTAACAGAACCACCATCCACCTCCAGAAGGTTACCCAATAGGCCTAATGATCAAAGCACTTATCTCAGGTTCCCATAAAATAATAAGGAAGCTTCTTTATGCGGACCTAAACCTGCGCACCATGCATCTTAACCATAGAAGGATCAAAGTTTGATGTCCACTAACAAACTGAAAAACTTTCGACATCTAACCCTTGAAAAATCAGAAAATCGAATCGTAAAATAACCCCTTCCCATTGCAACAAGTTTCCATGGTTGTTGTAGCTTCCAAATAGCCTACAACTCCCGTTGGATTTGAAGAGTAGGACGTGGTTGTTCTCCTTTACGGAGCAGAAGTCGACCATGCATCGCAGATGAAGAGAACATCTTCTCACATCTTTCAAAAACTTCTTCCGGCAACGAAAGAGACAAAAAATCTCCCTTCATCATCGTTGGATAGAAATTAGATATGTTATGCATGGGGAAATTTGCTGATTTAGTCGGAGCCAAGGCCCTAGCATACGAAGACCGCTGCTGTTTGGCCATATTTGCAGACAAAAACTGCTGCTGCATCAAGTTCGATCGCTACTGCATATCTTTTCCATTAGAAGACGACTCCTTCTCATTGTTGAAGAAGGATGTATTGTTCAAACCCTACTACTGCTGCTGCAAAGTCTGAATCTACTAGTTTGAAAGAGGAACAAGAGAAGTAATCTGCTGCTGCTGAGTTGTTGGAGAAACCTGTGTTGCCGGATTAGAAACAGACGGTGCCATAAAAGGCGAGAAAGACTCGACCAGATGGCGGACCTTACCTGTAGCCGGTGAGGGAAGCATCGGAAAATCAACCTCGGGAAGACCTAAAGGCAAGATACCGGAGTGGGACGCCGGAGGAGCAGCAGCAGCTACTGAGGAAGAAGCTTCAACAGCCGCCGTTGCATGAGGCGGCAAAGAGACCACCACCGGAGAAGGTGGGTTCGACGACGATGGCGCCTGTGATACCCCGAGTTTTTATATCTTTAGAGAGCGTATTAATTAACCGAGTAAGTTAAATGATGAGATTTGAGGAATAAATTTTTTTTCTTTTCTAATTAAATAGAAATGAGTAAAACGACTGGAATGTCTTATGTATTTTGTGTGAATTTATCTGTTCAATTTCTTGAAATGATAATGTGACGTATATGTTGAGTTTGTTTATATGAGAATGAGTACGAGTTTAATTTTTAGAAAAACCCTGAAGATTTTGTTTAATTGAAAAAGAATAGTGTTGATCGCCGAGAAAATTCTATGCGCCGAAGAATTTAGAATAGAGTAGAATTAAAATCTTGAAGCCTAAAATTTCTTCTAAGGTCATTGAGATAAGGTAAGAGCTTATCCGAGATAATTTGAGAAGAGTAATGAGGAATTAATCTTTAAAGGATTAATAACGGATTAATAAGCCGACTAGTTTCTTTTAAGATTTAAAAGACTAGATGGTTGGAATCGTTAATCTTTTGAATGAAATGTGAATTAGGTTTGAGATGTTTTAGTGTCGGAAATGAGACGAGGAGAGATTAGACTCGTTTATAGCATAAAAAAAAATTAATACGAATCATTTTATCCGGAAAACCTTTACGACCGGGTAATTAATACCCGTAACGACACGACGAAGACAAGTGTCGTCACCTCTCTCTCCCTCTCACGCCACCTCACTACCTCTCTCCCATCTCTCTCCAATTTCCTATGCAAATTTCATCATTATGTCTCACCACAATCTTAACAAAAAATTGCATGCAATAGCAATCACATCAACTCTTAATCAATACCAAGTTCCAATACTAATTGCAATGATGTTTATTCCCTTTGTTGGATACACATGCATGCATTCTATCTCTCTCTCTCTCCATATAAAAGGAAATTTCCTTCATTATCTCTCTCACATTCAAAATCTCTCAAGAAAACAAAAACAAAACTCTCCCTCTCTACTCTCTCCCTCTCTCACGGCAATCACACACACACCACACATACACTTGATTTTCTTCCATGAAAACCTTATATTCAAGCTCAACATCCATGGAAATGAAGTGAAGATCATCATCCTCCATCTATTTCATCTATACCTTCAAGAAAAAGGTAAAAATTCATCAAGTTCTTGAATTGAAATTCAATAATCATCTCCCATTTTCTTCATTTTTGGCTCTTAAGCCCTAAAGAGATGGATGATTAATTATTGTGTTATTCTTTTCTTTGAGGATTCAAGAAGAGTTCTTCCATAACATTCAAGCTCAAGTTGAAGCTCATTTTCCCCTTCAATTCGATCCCAAGAAGCCAAGAGAGGAGATCCGATTTTAATTTTCAAAGTATGATATTCCATTTGTTTAATTGTATATATGTATATTTCTAAGCCCTAAAAGAAAGAAAACATGCATGCATGGTATTTATTTATGTTTAGGCAAACTTAGGTTATCGATGTGAGAATTAAGTGAGAAGAAATCGTTAGGAGAATCGAACACTAGGATTTAATCGGTGAATTAAGAGAAGAAAAAGAAATTAAAAACCCTAAAATCTTGTTAATACCGAAAATAATAGAGGAAAAATAGGAAAATGTGAATTTCTTGAATTATTGTTATTTTGATGCTTGATTTATGATTTTATTCATGTTGTGAATGAATATATATGCATGAAAATTTGATAAATAAATTGCCCCAAAATATGCATAAATGCGTGTGTTTTGGAAGAAAAAGAAGTAATTATTTTGTTGATTTTGTTGATGATTTGAGTGATGTTTTGATCATGAAATTATTATGTGATATGTTGATGTAATCATATATGTTGTTAAGTATAGGAAAAACAAGTTGCATGTTAAGTTTTTGAAGAAAACAATTTGTGATAATATAGAAGATTTGATGTTTTAATGTTATAATGTGTGCTAAAGTATTAGTTGAAATCATAGATGAAAAGAGAAATTTTTGTAACAAAAAGAATGAAGTTTAAAAGCTTTTAAAATATTAAGAATTGAAAAATGCATAAAAAGATATATCTAAAAAGTGTTCTTGTAATAAAACTTAAAGATTTGAATTTTTAATAAACTAAATCAAAAAGAAATTTTGTAATTTAACTAATAAGATAAACAAGTTTTTATAAAAATGTTTATTGAAAAATAAAGGAAATTGTTAAGTAAGAAAGTGGTTTTAAGTTAAGAACAAAGAAGAAAGATTTATTAAATGAGTAAATAAGAATTGAGAAAATCGAGTTAAAAAGAATTAATTAATAAGAAGTAAAAAGAAGTTTTAATCGAATGGAGAAAAGATGCTAGACGAGTTAAGTTAAATACTCGTATAGTTAATCAAGAAAATAATAATGGAATAAGATGTCGAGTAATGGTTTTGAAAGAAATTAATTAAAGTTAATTAATCGAGTAAGTTGTTCTCAAACCGCGCGAATTAAAAATAAAACAAGAAGAATTGTCGAGTTAATAATTAGAAAAATAATAGTTGAGTTAAGAAATAAAAATCGAGTTAGAAATGGAAAGGAAATTCCAATTTCATAAGAGTTTATTAATAATTAAAGAGAATTTGTATTAATTGAGTAAAAGTTTATAAAATACTTCATAAGATAACGAATTTAGAACAAAGCGATGTCTATAAATTAAGAAAAGATAAAGTATGTTGTTTGAGTCTTTATGAAAAGAAATGCATAATCGAGTTAAGTTCTAATGTTTAAATTGAATAAATGTTAATGTGTCTTGAAATGTGTTTGAACTATTTGAATTTATTATGTGATTGAATAAGTATTTAAATACATGATATTAATTGTGATGTGAAGAATTACTAAATTATTTGTATGCAAAATGATTGAGCCATTGATTGTTAAAATCGAGAATTAATTTAGTTTTAAAAGAAAGCTCGAGTAATTCAATGTAGATAGACGACGTTTCATAATTAAAGCGAGAAGTGTTAAGACATCGGTTTGTAATATTAACCAATCATCGAGTAGAGTTAATGGTTTAAAGACGAGAGCGCGAGATCCTTTAGAAAAGTTAAAGCGAAGAGAGAAACGATTCAAGTAGAAGTCCTTCAGTTGAGTTCAACGCCTTTTTGTCCGTCTTTGCATATCTTATTTTCTTTATCGATGTCAAACTGTGAAGGATCGAGCCGGACGGATCATTAAGCAAGGACAAATAGCCCTTAAACCGCCTAGCTAGAATCTTCAGAAGTCAGGTGGGCTTTTCTGAACCAAAACTGCCGATGAATATATTTATGCTATTGAGTATTATTATGATTGATTTTAAATGCGATTGACTTGCCGTTTTTATTGAAGTTTGGTATGTGTTATCATCTGTTTAGTTAACATGTTATTATCCTGTGAAAGACAGGAAACCCACGTGTGGTATGTTGAATGATTGAGGTGACTGTGAGCCTTGCTTCGGTTAGGCCGGTCACAGTGTTCGAGAAGGAGGCCTACTTCTCGGCACAGTATGATTGTTTGTGACAGATGATGTATACTGTTATTATATGTTATGTTTGACTGCGCAGTTTGTTAAAAAGAAAATGTTTTTAACATGCACAAGTAAAACTGTTTTAAATTGTTTAAGTACTTGTGATGTTCGGCAAGACAAGTTCAATTGTTATAGCTTTTAAAAGCATCTTTATCCAAATGTTTTGGCTTGTGTTCACTGAGTACGAAGTACTCAGCCCTGCGTGTATTTCTAAACGTGCAGGTTGACTGGATGGCGATGGCATGGACGCTTGGTGGTGTGGTATTTCTTTTCGTTGAGTCGAGTCGAATGTCGGACTGGCATTTGTAAGTCTTCATACGTGTAAATGTTGGGCTTTGATGCAAGTTTCCGCTGCAATACTTTTGAACTGATGTATATTGATACACTTTGATACCTATTTTGCTTCCGAGCGTTGGGCTCGATGACTATAAATGGTTGCTGAATCTGGTTCTCGTTGACTTGATATATTTTTGTATTCTCGTACTTGTTGAAATCTTATCCCTGTCAGCATGAAATTCCTATCATATTCTTGATATATGTGATTTTTGAAATGCTCGGTTATTACTTCATTGTGTCATTGGAAGCCTTAATCGATTGCCTTGCTTTTCATTAACGTTTTCTCCGAGCATGTTCCCCTTATTTGAGTTGATTGTTAGTTGGTTAGATTGTGTTGTTGTTCGTAAGTCGCACCTCGAGAGTCGGGGTGTGACAGCGCCGCCATCAGAGGTCTGACTCTTGTAGAAAGGAGAAGCTAGTGGAAGAGATTCCAGCAAGAAAAGTCCCACCGAAATCGCGTAGGCGACCGGAATCGCGAAGGCAGTCGGAATCGCCAAGGTGGCACAAACCCTAGTTTTAGATGGATTGTAACTTTCGCAAATCTTAACAAAAATCGATGAATCAAAAGGCTAAATTGAACGAAATTTCACCAGAAAAGTGAAACCTTAATTACACTAAATATGATTAATTAATATGGCAATATTCTAATATCATCTAATTAATTTTTACGTTAGTAAATTTAGTTTGGCGACACAAATTTGTCGGAAAAAATACATTATTTGCCAATGGCGATATTTGAGTGGCAAAATCACTAGTTATTTTTGCACCTTTTGAGTGGATTACACGTGGCATCCATCCAATAGCTTGACCTTTAAGAGGTTGGCCTAGCATAGTATTTCTCAAAATAGAATGTTAGTAGTAAAATAAGTAAGTTGTGGAGGTTTATTAATATATATGGATGTGATAAGTGTTTTTTATTTTATTTTTTGGACGGACCCAAAGAAAGTTCAGGTAAATTTGTGGACCGAATAAATCTATACTTATTATAAAAAAACAAATTCTTACAAAATTTAATTTGCTTAATATATCCTTCTTATTATATTAAAGACAAAAATATAAATATATATTATTATTAATTGAAACATTATGAAGATATCCAAATAATAATTTGTGAAGCTTAAAAATTCTAATTATATTAGAAGTGTATAAGAAGATGAAAAGAAAAGGAGTAAGAAAACAAAGCAATTACATTATGTACAAAGAAAAAAAGGCATTATACGTCTTTATCAACTAAAATATAATATATGATCATATTAGAAATTCAAGTTTATCTTATTCCTCACCGTGTTAATTAATTATTATTTTTAGTCCTCAAGCCTCTTCCTAGAAAGAAGTGGCACGAGTATTAAGGAAAATATTGTTGAGTTAGTTGTGAGTAGAGAAAAAATGATTGAATTTATTGTAAGTGGATAAAGGATCCCACATTGAGGGCAGTGATATATTAATTAATTGAGATAGTGGTGGGCCATATGTGGTATTTTAGGTAAATAAGTTGATAAAGTAAGGGTAAGAGGTAATAATTTGGTGTGGGGTAGTGTCCAAAAGTGATAGTCCCGGTAACGAGTGAGCTGGTGTATGGGGGGAATACACCAGTAGTGATTTTTATAAAACTTTTTCTAACAGTTCGAACTTGCTCAGTTCGTGTGGCTCGATAACTGAGAAAGTCAGTTGGAGCTGTCACACAGTTCGGTGCACAATTGATTTCTTGGACTGAGAATCAACTGTGTAATTCGAACTGAGGTTTTAGAAAGAGTTACTGTGCGAAATGTGGTGGTTGATTTAACTCGTTACTTAACTGAAAATCTTTTACTGCGAAGGTCAAGTTCACAAACACTAAGTGCAGATTTTGTAAACACAATTTTATGCTTGGTCAGTTGGTTAGGAAACTGAAATATAAATACTGGAAATAAAGACAACACAGTATTTATACGTGATTCAGAGATGAACTTCTACGACCACGACTACCTTTTCGGGGTAGTAATCCACTAGATAATTTTACGCGTACTTATCAAATGTTGGGTTTGGTTTGCGGGCACCAAACAGTTTAACCAGTTCGATTACGAGTCGAACAAAACCTTACAACACTTTTGTGGGCAAGTCTAAAACATATCTTAGAAGGATGAAGTTGATTACGGATTCAAAGAAGACCTAGAGAATAGGTGATGAGCCGGGGTCCAGAACAGATGAATCAAACCCGGAGTTGCAGCTGAGAGGTCCAGTTACAAGATTAAGAGCCAAGAAGCTGCAAGGCTAGCTATTTCCAGTACATTGTTCGGAAGAAACTGGAATATGAAGATGTTGGAATTAAGCAGTCCAAGTTGGTGAACTTGACCAGTATCCAAGACTGATGATTATGATGAGCCAAGTTTCGAACAAGCCCTTTTGGTTCTAAAATTGGGCTTCTTTTTATTTAGTTGTTTTATATTTTATTTTAATTAGGCTTAGACTTTGTATTACTTAATTTAATTATTTTAAGTTAAGTAGTAAGCCCAATAATTAATATTTATTCAATTTAATTAGTAGCCCAAGGCCTTAGTTAGGCCTAGTTCGAAATATTCAAGGTTTGCCCTTGCTTATTTTCGAACCCTAGTGGGAATTAGCTCTAGTATTTAAGTCTTTGAAAAATACTATTCACGGCAGACTTGTTTGAATCAGAAAGCAATTTACGCTATTCACTTGTCTCACAAAAATACAATCGATTCTTGGTAGAGTTTGTTGTTGGCAACTTCAAGCTTCAAATCATTTGATTCATTCGTGATTTCCAGTAGTATCCGAGTTAATCAAGCCATCGAAGAATACTCCATAGGCGCGTTTCGGATTCATGTTGATTTGGGGTTCGTTTTGGATTAGCTTCACAGTCCTATTTTCGTTTTCATCATCACCACGTTATTCCACACCATCACAGCCTTCATACACATCCCATACCCTCCATAGTAATATTATCATTGTCCATATAGCCTCCTAAATCCAGTTTTCAACCACATAAACCGATCGAGGCAAATACAAACCCTAATAGTCTGAAAATTAACCACCGTATCAATTTACAAACCACTCGTGCGAATTTGCTGAATTTGGATATGTGGTTCCTGACTTCAATTGATAACTTGTGTTAAAATTTGAGCTTAATCGGAGTTGATTTGCTATAGATTCCAATCGAGTCTTCTTCTAGGGTTCTAGTCGCTAGTTTTGGCATTCTTTCGTGTCTTGTTCTTATTCTTGTTTAATTTACGCTTTAGGTCAGCATAATAGGTGTCTTAATCTTTATTAGTTATGTCTGTATTTGGATTGAAATCAACCTTTCAGTAGACGTGTGTTCGAGTCCTTGCTTTCGTTTATTCATTGATCGTATCATAAATTTGGTATCAGAGCTACGTCAGCTCTTGCTGGTCGTGGTTCAATCAAAATAGGTGTGACATTCTAGGGGCAAAAGTGATCGACTAATATAAAACAAAAATCTAAGCCCTAGAATTGGATCACCGAAGAGTTCTTGTTAAATTCTTGAATTTGTCTTGATTTGAATATTCGGGATCTTGATTGCAGCAAGTTTCTTGAATTTATTGTTAATTTTTGCTTGGTTCATGATCGAAATTTTTGAGTATTTTGAAGTTGGGTAGTATAGTTGTGTCGTGCTTACTGTGGTGTGTCGCATTTGCCGTCCTTCGTCGATTAGCGATTGGGGACGTCGAATTGCAGATTGTGTTCTCATTCTTTGGAGTCTAGATTTTTCGATTTTGGGCAACTTAGGTGTTCGATATTCTTAGTTTATTAGGGTTCGAAATTTTGTTTTCCTTGCTCTATTAGGAATTGGTTTTATTGCTTTCCTAGTTTGGCTCAAATTTGTTTCCTTAATTGAATTGAAGTCTAAATTGTAACCACTTTCCATCCAAAATTCAACCGATTCGTTCTAGTTTTCGGCATTCTCTACCTATTCCCTTACACAACCAAAAATCCTCCAGCCCAAGTTACCGAAAATTCATCCCCATTCTGATTTAGTCCCTCGTCATCGGTAGAAGTTAAAACGGACGTCAAATTTGTTCCAAAACTCCGATTTTTCCCGTGATATATAGGCAAATTTGGCCAAATTCCATCATCTTCTAGGGGAAATCGTCCTGTGAACTTCATCTGGTTTTCTGATTTTTTTATTTTTTTCATTTTTTCGTTCAAGCAACTCGTGTTTTATGATATTTGAGTCGAAATATTGTGAGATATTGTTCTTGGGAGTGATTTGAGATATTCGTGGTTCCATTGCCATCCCGTGGTTCTCTGGAAATCAAGCCCGAGCTCTTGACTAAAGCTAAAGAGTTGATGACAGATTCTACTGGAAAATTTTGTGCAGTTTAAAGGATTCTTAATTTCATTCATTCTTATACACTGAGTGACATACACGAGTGGTAAAAATCTGAGAGAACAAATGAGTGATTGTGAGGAACTGTGAGGTCCTTTTTATTTCTTTACGTTTGTTCACTGTTCAGGTTTTATGGATCCGAGAAAGTTCGAGCCCAATTAAAATAAAACATAAAACAAAGTCTGAGCCCAATTAAAATAAAACAAAGTCAATGCAAAATATTAATTATTATGCTGACCTATAGTATTTATTGGGCTTACTACTAATTAAATTGAATAAATACTAATTATTGGGCTTACTACTTAACTTAAAATAATTAAATTATGTAATACAAAGTCTGAGCCCAATTAAAATAAAATATAAAATAACTAAATAAAAAGAAGCCCAATTTTCGAACCAAACAGACTTGTTCGAAACTTGGCTCATCATAATCATCAATCTTGGATACTAGTCAAGTTCACCAACTTGGACTGCTTAATTCCAACATCTTCATCTTCCAGTTTCTTTCGGACAATGCACTGGAAAATAGCCTTGCAGCTTCTTGGCTCTTAATCTTATAACTGGACCTCTCAGCTACAACTCCAGGTTTGATTCATCTATTCTGGACCCCAGCTCATCATTCCCTCCCTACTGAAAAGAATTCGTCCTCGAATTGAGCTTATTTTCAGAATTGAAATCATCTACGGGAAAAGAAGATAAGTCAGAAATATTAAATGTATGGGAACACTTATACTCACCTGGAAGATCAATACGGTATGCACTGTTATTGACTCGAGCAACCACAGCAAATGAACCATCTCCTTGAGGCATCAACTTCAACTTTCTCAAGTTAGGGAAACACCCTGGACTGAAGTGAAGCCAAACCTTATCACCTGGCTTGAATAACACTTGCTTGCGATGAGCATTAGCCTTGGTTACATTTTTCTTAACTTGGAGCTCGATCCTGTGCTTAACCTTCTCATGCATCTCTTTAACCTGTTCAGTTTAACGAGAATCTTGCAAACTCGAAAGATGATCAATAGGCAAAGGAATAAGATCTGTAGGAGTAAGAGGATTAAAACCATACACAACCTCAAATGGAGACATATTAGTGGAAGAATGCACAACACGGTTATAAGCAAACTCAACAAAAGGTAAGCAATCTTCCCATTACTTCAAATTATTCTTCATTAAGGCACGAAGTAAGGTACCTAAAGTCCTATTAACTACTTCAGTCTGAGGATGAGATGCAGTAGAAAATAAAAGCTTAGTACCTAACTTTCCCCAAAAAATACGCCAAAAATGTCCCAAGAACTTAGAATCTCAATCTGACACAATAGTCCTAAGCATGCCGTGCAGTCTAACTACTTCAATTTTAATTAGTAGTAAGCCCAGACACCTTTTGGCATTCTTTTGGTTTTAAGTATTAAACAAGAACAAAACACAATGGTCAACATAATTAATCCTTTTGGTTTTAAGTATTTATTATGCTGACCTACAGTATTTATTCAATTTATTGGGCTCATACACCTATAATTAATCTGTGTAGGTTTTATTTCGAACAAGTTTCTTTACGTTTGTTCATTTATTCGTTCCTGATATCCAGTAGTATCCGGGTTAATCAAGCCATCGAAGAATACTCCATAGGTGCGTTTCGGATTCGTGTTGATTCGGGGTTTATTTTGGGTAAGCTTCACAGTCCTATTTAAGTTTTCATCATCACCATATCCCATACCCTTTATAGTAAGATCATCATTTTCCATATAGCCTCCCAAGTCTAATTTTCAACCGCATAAACCGATAGAACCAAATACAAACCCTAATAGTCTGAAAATTAACCACCGTGCCAATTTACAAACCACTAGTGCGAATTTGCTGAATTTTGGATATGTGGTTCCTGACTTCAATTGATAACTTGTGTTAAAATTTGAGCTTAATCGGAGTTGATTTGCTATAGCTTCCAATCGAGTCTTCTTCTGGGTTCTAGTCACTAGTTTTGGCATTCATTCGCGTCTTGTTCTTATTCTTATTTAATTTTACGCTCTAGGTCAGCATAATAGGTGTCTTAATCTTTATTAGTTTTGTCTGTAGTTGGATTGAAATCAACCTTTCAATTGACGTGTGTTCGAGTCCTTACTTCCGCTTATTCATTGGTCGTATCAATAGGGTTGGTGGTTTTTCCAACTATGAAGCCTTCAACACTTAGAAAAGTGGAGGCTTCTTTCTAAGGCTTGGAGACTCGATCTATTATAGAGAATCTACTTAGAAAATTCAAGATCTAAAACTTCTAGACTCAATCAAAGAATATGACTTTGAGAAAACTAGAAGGAATCTAAGGAAGAGGACTGAAAACTCTCTGCTACTTTGTTTCGAACACTTGCTTGATTTCTTGCTCGAGAATGCTACTTGTTTTGAATGCTTGAATCTTTGCGCATGGTTTCAGTCGTCTTTTCGCAATGATCAAGGCCTCAATTTATAGAGAGGGAGGTCATAGAGCTGTTGGAAAGAGCCGTTTGACCTCTGCTAAAAAGCATGACACTTCACCTACTCTTCTGCAAAGTTTCCCGAAATGGTACCTGTAGAGCCTTGATTTTGGTATGTCTCTGTGGTCGGTCCATTTAAGGAAATTTCCAGTTTCTCTTGTACTTGTGAGCAGATTTGAATTTGAATGCAAGCTCTTATTCTTCCTGTTGAGCTTTGGTACTTCCATCTTTTCAAATGGGTCATGCACTGCAGTCATTAAATCTTGTGAATTATAGCAAACTGATTCATGTTGTATAGATTGAATAGCTATGAACCACCCCAAAAATCATTAATGTTCATATCAGGAGAGTTTGGTGGTTGGTGTACTATCCTTATTTAAAAGCCATCTGAGGAAGCAATCTCTCTGAATTCTGGGTCATCATCTTTTATATGAGGTCTAGCATTGTCTTGTTGGATGTAAATGACCTTGCTTACACCTTCAGGACATGTTGATTTAATGTTTGGTACAATCTGTAGTGATTGCAGTGTGTTTTTTTATCAATAAATGCATGTTTATGGTGGTTCATAAGTATGCTGTCTAGTTTTTAGTAAATGCATATGCCTTGCTGTAGTGATTGCTTTGATCAATAAATGCATGTTTATGGTGGCTCATGAGTCTGCTGTCTAGTTTTTAGTAAATGCATATATTCATGCATTGTCTGTGGTGATTGCTTTGATCAATAAATGCATGTATATGGTGGTTATGCAGTCTGCTGTCTAGTTTAGGGAATTTCAGTAAATGCATTTCATACTTGATTCAAAAACATGGATCTGATTACTAGCATAGTTATGCTCTGTATTGGCTTCATTTTCAATGTGCTTGCATCTTTGTTCTTTGAGCTTCTTTTTGCTGGAATCATCCTGTGAATGGGAAAATGCCTATTTTCCCATCAAACATCACACTCCCGGGATTAAATATTGGCCTATAGATTGCTGCCATGAACATGACCTTTTCAATGATTTTTTTTTTATCTACAAGTCCTATGTGGTTCTGCCTCTCCTGGTGTGATATAGTACCTGTGTGTTGTTCTGGTAATCTGTAACCATTTATCATCTATGTGCACAGTATTATGCATAGTATTGAACTTCAAAACTCCATCACCTTGGTCAAAGTTTAATTCCCTAAGTGCAAACCTGAGCCTCTGCAATTTATTTGAAGCATTAAGTCCTGGTTTTATGGCTGATGTGTGAGCTTTGATCATACCTGCAACAATTCATCTATGCACTGTACTCTTTTCCACATCAATACCATCTGCCAAACCTCTAATTGTTGATCTTTTGGAGAATGGAATGCTTTGAATCTTCTCTATATCTACTAGATTTTTTTTGCTTCTTGCATATATCTTTCTCCCACTAACTGAATTCATGCACTCATCTCTTGCTTGTTGTACTTGTGCTGCAACCCAAAACCTTGTCACAGTCCTCGTCGAGATACAAAGTTTGATGCTGGCTTCAACTATCTTCCCATTAAACACTTTTCCATTGCTGTTGTTTTGAAGAATAAAATGAACTATATTGTTCCTCTCATTTGTAGTTAGCTCATTTTTCATTTTTTGAATTTTACTTGTAGTGGAAATGGTTGAAACTGATCTTGTTTGTGTATATTTATAGGCAGCTGACTTAGTAGTATATGTAGAGGGAAATTTTAAGTTTTACATTGCTTTTGGAAATTTAAATTTTGGGACAGATTTGATGAATGAAAATCTGCTGCAATTTTTTATTTCTGTTTTTCATTTCCAGCGCCATTTTTCATTCCTGTTATTGCTTGTTTTTCTACTTTCCAAATTGTAGTGCAATTCCAAATCACACACTTTACAATATTTTATTATTCATTGAATTAGTGGTTCCAGTAACTTGTACTTTAAATCATTATTACACACCTACTACTATATCAATTAAATACTCCACTAAACATACTCACTATCCTTAATTGTTTTCTCCTTAGTTCACCTGCTGAACGCAAACAAGATAACTTTTGTGGTACGGAGGAAGTATGAAACTTTTAAATTTTATCTATTTTTTCTTATTAAATTTTATTTTAAATTCATGTCGGGCTCGTGTTTGAGTTGAGAATACTCTTAACATGTCCCCAGTAGGCGTTAACATATGAGGTCATTACCCGAACCACATGATTGCCACCTGCCCCATCCATCTCGTATCACTTTCAATCTCTGCCATTTCTCTCATTTCTCCTTCTCCGGTGAGACCAACGCTGCCGTTGCCTCGGCTTGCTCTCCCTCTTGGCCATCTCTGTATTCCTCTGTATTACATCAAAACCCTAGATCCCCAATTCGAAACTCTTTGTACTCTCTCTGAAATCCCATTCTGGTGACCTTGCCGCCGTTTGATTCGCCATCGCCGCCGTGTTTCTGTAGCAGAAATGAACGGCAATGGCAGAAGAGCTGTCGCCTTGTCATTCGCGACCTTCGGCTGGAAATGGCAGCAGCTCAAAGGGGACGCCGCCGCCGCTCACCCTCCTCGTCGGCATTAATAATGGTCAGCCCCGCCGCTTCGCGTCCCTGGTGTCGTCGATGTTCATCCGAGTAAGCCCCCTCTGTTTCTCTTCTTTTAGCTGCATCTTTTATTTTTTATTTTATAAATCCTTTTAACAGAAATCCTATGCTTTCATTATTCTCACAGAACCCTCACTCCTCGCCCTTTTTCAGATTTCAGCCTAGACCGCCAGTCTCCCTCTTTGCCCTCACGGCAATCTCAGCCCGCCGATGCTGTCGACCACCCCTCAGCCTCTTTTCTTTCGGCAAAACAGGGGGTCTCATATGCACAAATATTCCTATCCAATTATTGATAGTTATGGTTTTGTCGGTTCATGGGCAGAAAATTATTGTTCAATATTTAATTATTCATTCATTCTTCTTCGTTCTAATTGTGCTTAGAGCATCCACAATGGGGGTCTTGTTAGATCCCGGGTCTATCGCCGGGAAGTGTAATTTCAATGATTGGTGGTGTTGAGTAAGACCCTAGGTCTATCTTTCACAGTGGTGGGGTTGAGTAAGACCCGGGGTCTATAATCATTGGCAATGATTGAATAGATTTTATTTTATTTTTTTTATAATAAATAACATATAAAATGCTTAATTAAATTCAAAAATTAAGAAATGACAATTTAATTGAATTTACAAAAAATACAATAACTAAGAAAAAAAAGTACAAAGACGAAAAAAAAAAGATACAATAATTAAGAAATAATAAAGAAAAAACACAAGAACTTCTCGCGGTCGCGGAGTGGACCAAAACGTATCCAAATCTCTTCAATCATATCTTCCATAAGGCGGTCGTTGGCACGTGCATCCTGAATCCGAGCTTGTCTCTCAATATATTGGTGGAGTGACGCTGGCAAACCTTGATTGACTGGTGCCCGGTTCACTTGTTTTTCGCCCCGTTCGCTTGATTAAGCATTGAATTGAGTTGCTTTAGGTCCTTCATCTTCAATGATCATGTTATGCAGAATGATGCGGGCATACATGTCGTTACATAAATGTTCTCGAAACCACAAGCGAGCAGGGCCCTTTATGATTGCCCAACGAGCTTGGAGGATGCCGAAAGCCCGTTCAACGTCTTTACGCGCAGCTTCTTGCATCCAAGCAAATCGCTGTCTCTTCGGATCTGTTGGTGCATTGAGCATCTTTATGAAAGAGGCCCACCTCGGATAGATGTCGTCGGTGAGATAATATCCTATGTGGTGCGGGCGGCCGTTTGCAGTGAATTCAGTTGACGGCGCTCTCCTATTGAGGACGTCGCTGAAGAGGGGGGACTAATTGAGCACATTGATGTCGTTCAGAGAGTTGGAGACACCGAAAAAAGTATGCCAAATTCACAAATCTTGAGAGGCGACAACTTCAAGGATGTGTGTTGGATAACCCTTTCGTCTAGTGTACATTCCTCTCCAAGACGATGGACAATTCTTCCATGTATGCTTCCAAGCATCCCGGGAAAGCCGTGCGTCATCTCGTGCAATGCAGTGATCCTGGTGATGTCAGCCTCATTTGGCTGCCTCAAATAGTAATCGCCGAAAGCAGATATGATGGCCCGATAGATTTTATTGATTATCTGATTGCCCGTTGTATCTCCACAGTGCAGATATTCGTCGTACTGATCGGCTGCTCCACCATTGGCGAGTTGCCTCAGAGCAACGGTGCACTTCACAAAGACATGAAACCCCAATCTTCCAGTAGCATCCGGGTATTGCTGAAAATAATGCTCCCGAGCCTCAAGAGTTTGAGCTATTCTCAAGAACAGGCCCTTGCTCATTCGGAACCGCCGACGGAAGACAACATCACCCCATATAGGGTGGTCGTCAAAATAATCTCGTCGGAGGCGTTGTTCGACCTCCTCAAGATTCCAGTGCAGGTACGTCCTCGTATCCGGTTTGTCATCCGACGAATCAGACCCATATGCTTGTTGGTAAAGTTCCATGGCTTGCTGAGCCAACTCGATACGTCAGCGGCGGCGCTCCTCCTCCTCTTCATGATTGTAGCTCGCACCCGACCAACTCTTTATTTTTTTTAGGTAAAAAAGAGTGAATTTTTAGTAGGATTTGTATGAATGAATGTATGAAGATTAGAATTTGGTGTGGTGTGTGAATTGGATGAAGGGGTATATATAGTGAATTTGTGTGATGTAGCCGTTGATATACCCATTGGAGTAGCCGCTGCACACATTTTTTTAATTGTTTTTTAATCAGAAAAAAAATAGCACAGACCAATGGGGACACGCCACGTGTCCCCATGTTGCTGCCAACTCGAAGTCGATTGTGGTGTCGATAAATCGACACCCCCATCGACACTACCTTCATTCCTGGCGGTGTCGATCTTCCCGCAGCAGTGTCGACCCAGGCGGTGTCGAGTAGCGCTCGACTTGGCAATCGACGCCGCTGCTCGACTTCCGTTGTAGCTGCTCTTGTGATTTCGATTCTCTTAGTTTTTTTGGCTGTGTTAGAAAATAGAAACAAGTCTAATGGACTTGTGCTGATTTTCCATTTAAGCTTATATTTTAATCCACTCAATTAAGTAAGTTTATGATATTTATATTTCATACAATAAAAATAATAAGTGTAGAATTAAATTATTATTAATAAGAAATAGTTGTTGTGTCCAACTCCAGTCGGTGACTCAGTGCCATGTAAATATAAAATCATCTTTTTTAAGAAAGTTCAATCTATAAGCCCGACTCACCACTAAATTAATCTCAAGGTTTACAATTAAAGTTCAACGTTTCAACATTAATCAAATTAATTAAATATGTATATAGCTAATACAATCACAGTCATAACCAATTTGTTCTAGCTACATTTCCTAACATAGAAAGATACTAATCTTGGCTGCTGCAAAAGTCTAAGAAACCCATGAAGTCGTGGTTGTTTATCATCTTCACGCTTGTACCTATGCCAATCACACCTGCCATGAGGGAGAGAGAGGTGTTAGATGAGGGAGATAGAGCTTCTATGCATGAGTTGATGATCGATACTTACCCATTATGACAACACTGGCGAAAATAACAACGGAGAGGATAAACACGATTATGGAAGCCCTCTTCAGGATTGTGATGATCGTTCTCACAAAATATTGACCCTAGAAGCCGGCCAAGATAGACACTGCCATCATATACAGAGCTGCAAAAGAAATCTCAATTCAAGCTATTATTGAACTAGGATAGTGGTATTATTATTTACAGTATAACCAAAAACATACCGTAGGGAATCGGAAATCTGTTGAGCAGATAAAATTCCACCACCGATAAAGATGACAAGACATCATTGAGTGTGTAAATAATACTACATGAGTGTGTAAATATGCCAAATTAAAAGAGAGCAACAATACAATGCTGACATCAGTTAAGCTGCTGTTGTTAACAAAAACATGCAATTACATATTTAATGTAGCCACAGGTACTATGAATGATCTCAAATGGCCAAGGTCTGGAAAGTAATTGAAGTCCATACCTGAGGGATCAATCCAATCTCGAGCAAGAGGGGTCCAAGAACAAAACCCCCACCAGAACCTAGCAAGCCACCGACGGTGCCTCCTAATATACCACAGAGAGCACAGGACGCTATATTTGTAGGGCTCCACTCGATTGCTGCCTCACAAATTCGTTCCTGATTTCCAGCTATCCTCATTTTCTTGCTTTCCTTGTACAGTGTCACACTTTTGTAACCGAACACAGCAAGTGCGACAGAAGCTGAGAAATGGAAACGTAAAATTAATAGAGTAGCCATATACAATAATTAAAACAAATTTATACTCACCATTGCTGTTTTGTGCTCTCTGACTCTAGACACCAATGGCTCTTCAGCATTGATTAGTAATGATCACAGTAAAATTAGCAGGATTATTTACTGTAAAAAAATTTTAGCCCAAAATGCTACACATTAGTCTTAATTAATTCACTTACATTCTTCACGAGAATTAGCAAATGTTTGCTTGTCTTCCATGGCTTTCTGCAATAACCATCCAGCAACACCCAACATTACAGCAAGTAAACAAATTCAATGAAACAAATAAAATAAATTACTGAATATTCACTCATAAAAAAGAGCAAATGGCTATAAGATAACTTGTTGATAAACAAATATTTAACGAGCGATCAATCATTAAACATACGGTTTCCTCCTTCCACATCTTAATTGCCTTGGCAAAGGACCTTGACGAAGTCCCTAATGAAAACAATGACAAGTCAAAATCTACTTATTTTCACTATCAGTCTATTTATTCTAATGCAACTAAAGCAGTATATATATGTGATGAATCACTCCCAAACAAAAAGCAGCAACATACCTAAGAACAAGATTATAATGAAGACAGTGATTAGCCAATAGGGGAAGACAACAGTCAAAGTGACACCAATGGTGATGCCAAGCATTAGCATAGGCTGAAATAAGATAGCCAAATCATAATCAAGTATCGGTTCTTCTCTGCATGGATGAGGCACCCTCAAGTTGTACAAAAAGGATGATGCTGATGCCCTGTTATCATGCCTGTAACCACAAAACTCTCATTACTAAAAAAAAAAAAAAACACTTAAAACTTCAATCAAGCCATACACCAACTAAGCAAGAGACAGAGATATCTAAACATCCATTACACCAAATCTATTCAAATTAACATAATCTTGATACCATGACAATCCGGAATCGACTATGATAAATTCAATCATTTTGATATAGATAATTACTATAAGTTCTTACACTTGGAAATGGCAGCAGCGGATTTGGCGTCAAAGCCAACAATCAGAGTGAGCATGGGAACAAAAATGCCACTGCCACCAACGCTCCCCCACCGTGCCTCAGGCTGAACCCAAGAATCCTATCACAGTTGCCAAAACAACTGTCCAACTAAACTTCAATTCCTGCAAAACCTCACAAAATCAAAACAATAAATCTTAATTTCAACAAGATTTCAACTTTCCTTGTCATCTTTTCATTTTTATTTACATGATCGCATTTGCACATGCATTCATGATTTCTTATAAAATTCATTGTACAAAGCAAATAAACCAATGCATATTACCTAGTGCTTTTTTGTCTCTACCATCTATTGTGCAACAACATTTTATTAGTCTTTCAAACACATTAGTATAACATTTTTTTTATTTTATTCTCTTAATAAATATCTATGATATTGTGGAATACATTTTATTTTGGCAAGTAAAAGATGAGAAACCATGTACGACGAGAAAACAATAGCCAAATGGGGTGTGAAACAGAGAGAAAGAGTTTTATTGTTTTAGTTAACACTAATACATATGCAAAATGTATGATTTATTTTTTAGTACTTCTTGCACTTATGAACGAAAATCTCATATTTACTTTAAAAAAAAATGATCTATAATTTATTTAATACATATACAATATACATACATATACAATATACATAAATATAGAGTAGGGTTCACATTAATAAAAAAAAAAATTCCTGAATTAACTAGGCTTAAAATTTTTAACCATTTACAATTGTCTGACGACTTACTTTGAACACACACATGCTAGATTTAACATTCATAATAAATTGTATTTTATTATGCTTATATGCTACATCATTATAGTAAGAAACGGTAGCTTATATTGTGTTTATTTGTAACCTCCTTAATTATTTAATATTTTGGGCGGTATTACCATAATTCTTGCTTTTTAATTTATGAATCACAGATTCTATCAGTTTTCATTCAAATTAATAATAACCATAATATCTTTTCTCGTAAGAGTAGTGATAAAGACACAAATTATCTTTGACAAAATAGGTTTATATTATCCTTAGACCGGTTAAATTCATTTGGTCTAACCGGAATCGGTTTTTTATTTTAATATTATTACTAATCTATTCTCATTGTGATTTGGAGAAAAAAGGTTGGAAACAAATGTTCGATTTAAAGTGCGGGTAGTGATAATGGGACATAATGTCCTAGACTTAATTAGGGTATATTAGTCAAATCATATATTTTATTATTTTCGGATTATTTAATTAATTTACTTTAAATTTAGAGATTACACTATTATTCTTAACCTAATTATGTGATAGATTATTTTCATTATTACGCCCAAATCAATCTAATCTATTATGGGAAAAAGTCAACTGCCAAAATCATTGATATCAAACGCAATTTTGACATTACATACACGATCACTTCCCCTTGTTGGCCTCCCCAGCTTCAGGTAACGTTCGTCGTCTTGTTGAGTCCTTCTCGCCATCAATGGCAGTGTGATGCGTCCAAAAATACACATCATGAAAAGGTCAGAACATATAAAGGGATGAAGAAGGATTCTTACCTGCTCTGCGACTCCTCTTGTTCCAAGCCGTCAGAATCGTTGCCCCAGTCGAGGTCCTGATATAACTCTGCAAGAAAAGGAGGGCCGGGGAGTTTCCCGGCGAACCACCTCCGAAGCTTAAGTCACCGTTCTGAGTTTTTTCGAGAGATAAATGTAATAGATGAAAGTGAGTCTGAGAAATTGTGTGCTTGTGTGTGTTAGATTTTTTAATATATACTCGTGTTTTCTTGTGAATGAAGTTGCGCAGCTGTTAATTCCTTTTACTTTACACATTCTATTATTCTATTGGTTGTGGTATGACTGTACTTTCTGACAGTACTGCCTGAGCATTAATTAAAGCACTGTGAGTTAGTCAGGTATTCATCCAGCAGAGAGCCCTGAATGAGGGACCTCAACAGGTATCTGGCTGGATGCCGATAGGAGGCCTATCAGCAGGTTTCTGGCTGAGATTCTGGGGAGGGACCTCAACTTCTTTATTAGATCAGTTCCTGGGCAAGATGTTGGACGACGACGATATAGAGTGCTCAGGTCTCATGGAGACCTGGGCATTTTTTATCACTATCACAGTGACTGTTTCTGTTCCGGCAGTGCAGAATTTTCCGGCGACTCTGCAGCGGCAGGACTCTTTTCTACTCCTTCTTTGAACCAGCAGGCCATGATATTGCAGTAGCAGCAACAGCCTTCGATTCCTAAGGGAACTATGATCAAGAATTCTGCTAATCAATCCTACTCCAACAAGGAGATGGAGTCGACTTCTAATGGAAAAGACATACAGTAGCAGCCTTCCTTGGTGCAGCAGCAGATTTTTATCTTCAAATGGGACTAAACAGCAGTAGTCCTCGTACGCTAAGGCTTTGGCTCCGGCTAAAATAGCAAATATTCCCATGCACAATATTTCTACTTATTATCCTATGATGATGAAGGGGGAATAACTTGACTCTTTCGCTTCCAGAGTCGGTTTTTGAACGAAGGAGCAGCTGTTTTCGTCAGCGGCATTGCTTAGGCGGGTGCTACTTCAAAAAGGAGAGTAGCCTCGTCCAACTTTGAAAATTCAGAAGGAGCTGCAAAGGGCATGGAAGCCACAACATCCGTGGAAACTTGTTGCCATGGGGAAAGGATATTTCACGATTCGTTTCTCTGACGTGGCTGACTTAAAAAGGGTTCGTTGTCCTTCTTCATTTGGGATTAAGGGCGGGACTTTTTCAATTCACAAGTGGACTCCTGATTTTGATCCACAAGCTGTGCGATCCCATATTGCGCAGGTGTGGGTTCGCATTAAAAATCTCCCATATTACATTAACCCTTAATTGATATCATTGTGAGACAATTTTGAAATCATGCATGCAACGTTATGATCAAAATATCACAAAATATATTTAATTTTAAAATTAAAATCTTGGTACAATTAAGAAATAAAAATTGAAAATAAAATTTATAAATATTAATTCTGTTAATAAATTTCAAATCCAAAATAATATCGTAACTAATTATTTTTTCAAAATTTAGAAAATTCAGTATATTAAAAATATAAAATAAATATGAAATATTAATAATTATAGAATTCCACAATCATATTCGAATATAATATTTTATGAACGAAATAAAATCGATATATTCATTTAATGATATTCTATTTTTAATAGAGAGATAAATAAAATTTGAGATTCAATAAAATTTAAATTAAATTTAAATAAATTATGCAAATTCTAAAATAAAATATACAAAATTAATGAACATAGTTTCAATCATATTATTGAGGTTACGATTATTAATAATCCCGATAATTTCAAAGTGAGTCTGTCACGCCCAAACTAGGTCGCTGATACGTAAGGGAGTCTGTGCACCCGTACCCGAGTGCCGACATGTAAATAGCATTGCATGACATGAATAATTTTTAATTTATTTGTTTAAATTAAATAAAAAATTATAGCAATTTATTTGAAATACTGATTATTATAATTTCTTGCATGACCACCATTACAATTTGAAAGCGAGCCCGTCATGCCCAAACTAAGCCGCTGATATGTATGGGAGATTGTCCCACCCCTACTCGGGTGCGGACACATAAATAGCATTGCATGGCATGAGCAATTTTTAATTTATTTGTTTGAATTAAATAAAAGGTCATAACATTTTATTTGAAATATGTACTGATTATTATAATTTCTTGCACAAGCGCCATTACAATTTCAAAGCGAGCCTGTCATGCCCGAACTAAGCCGTTGACACGTAAGGGAGCCTGTCACACCCCTATCCGGATGCCGACACATAAATAGCATGCATTGACTCACTCCTTTGAGTAGATAACATTCGAGCCGAAAACATATGATTCAAGTAAATGGGCACCCAATTATCCCTTTCTTCATACAAGTCCTTGAGCCAATTATTGTTTTCAAGACTGTGGGCAGCAACAAAATCCACCCACCTACTCTCGAATTCACCAATGCTGAGACTGTGGTTATACCACAGAGTAAAAATCAGCTGAACACTTCTTGTAGTCAGCAACCCCTTTCAACTTCATTGACAATTTATACGAGATGTGCCATATACAAAAACGTTGGATAGTCAATGGCAAAACGCAGTGAAACGCTGTGAATATGTTGAACAACGGCGGAAGGCGAGATGTGCCATATTCAAAAACGTTGGATAACTCTAATCATGTATCAGAATATAATATTTTTCTCCTTGTAATTGCTATGAACCATAATTAGCGAACCATTTTGATATATAGTGATGCAATTACAACCATTTTGTAATTGCTGTGAACCATCATAATTATAACCTTAAATTCGAAAATTGTGAAAATACAGAATTGTGAAAATTAGTTAAAAACAAAACTTAAACTAATTACAAATTGGTATTTGCCGCATCAATGTTGATACCTTTGCAAAGAATTGGTAGGCTGCATAGAGATCCAGTATCGAGTCGAACTCCATACCAGGACGAGGACCGAGATTTTCCTCTTCTTCAGCCCGATCCTCTTCCTCTGCTTCACGTCGATCCTCTTCCTCTGCTTCACGCCGATCCTCTTCTTCATCCCGATCATTTTCATCTTCTTCACGTCGATCATTTTCATCTTCTTCACGTCGATCCTCTTCATCTTCTTCACGTCGATCCTCTTCCCCGTCGTCATCATGTTCGTCGTCGCGATGGTCTTCATTTTCATCATGTCAATCGTCTGCATGTCCATCGTCGTCGCCCATTGCATCATCTTCTTTATGAGAACTTTCATGTCCAGGTCCAAACAAGTCATCAAAAAAAATCTCATGCCATCGTTGCCCGCCATGCTTAAAGAAATTGAAAGAAATCTGTATAGTTCGAAAATCTATATAGTTCGAATAATGATATGAAAATATGAAATTAATATTAGGAATATGATTTGAAATCACAAGGATCACGTAAGATCTCTATTATCACTTCCCCGATCACATAAGGATTTGGCAGATATTTACTCGTACTCAAAAGGGAACAAATCTCGTAAGATATAGATTATCTAATTAAAGGCTAATTATTAAACATTCTAAAATTATATAAAAAGGGTAAATTAGAGAAAAAATATATATAAAAAACCGGTAATAATTAAATCGGTTCAACGAAAACCGGTTTTTAAAATAAAAGGGTAAAAAAAAACCCAATTAAATCTAAGACTTTAAGTCTTAAAATCATTTTCCTTATAGTACTGATATTAATCCTATATGTAAGGGAACAAATTGTTTAATCTACACATTTAATAATTAGTAATTCGATCTACATCATCCATCATCTACACAATTAAGGAAGGTAATTGTTTTAGAATTTTTCTGGATGTGGGCATCATCAATTGCTATTTGCTGCTAAAACTCTTGTGACACGTTTAAGCGAGATTTCTTTTCTCATACATCGGCTGAAATTCATTTCAATTGTTTTTCAATTGTAGTTTAGTAAGCTAATATATCCATACATTTTTTTCCATAATATCAGTACACATATATAATTTTTTTCCCCTGAAAGTGAAGTTTAGGTATTAGCAAGAGCTGAAATTTAGAGATAGCTTGAGTTAAATTCGATGAACTAAGGTTCAGCGAGAAGCTGAACTTTGAATCTAAGTTAAGGTCGTGAAAAGACCTAAATTCAGAATTCATGAGATGAGTGTCAGCATAAGTGGAGGTGAATTTGGATTAAAGTTAGCAAGAGACCTGATTCCAGAATTTGTGAGATCATTTTCAGCATTAACTGAGATATAAATTTAATGAAATAATATTCAACGTGAGCTGAATTATGAATAGGGATTAAGGTCAGGAAGGGACCTGAATCCAGAATTTGAAAGAAGAGTCTCAGCCTGAGCTGAGGCAAAATTTTAATGAAATAATATTCAGCGTGAGCTGAATTATAAATTGGGATTAAGATCAGGAAGAGACCTGAATCCAGAATTCGAAAGAAGAGCCTCAGCTCAAAATTTTAATGAAACAATATTCAATGTGAGATGAATTATGAATTGGGATTAAGGTCAGGAAGAGACCTGAATCCATAATTCGAAAGAAGAGTCTCAGCCTGAGCTAAGGCAAAATTTTAATGAAATAATATTCAGCGAGAGCTGAATTCTGAATTCGGATTAAGGTCAGGAATAGACCTGAATTCAGAATTTGTAAGAAAAACCTCAACATGAGCTGAGGTAAATAGTTAATGAAGTAATACTCAACGTGAGCTGAATTATGAATTTTGATTAAGTTTAATTTTAATGAAATAATATTCAGTGAGAGTTGAATTCTAGATTTGGATTAAGATCACGAAGAGCCCTAAATCCAGAATTTGAAGGATAAGGTTCAGCAAAAACTAAACTTTAGAATTAAGGAATAGTTTTCACCATGTTGTCGAACCTGTTGAATGAAGTAAGCTTGAGCACGCAATTTGAGAGATGAACTTTAAGGTAAGTTGTGGGAAGTAAGCTTAAGCACGCGTTTAGTGACGTAGCTTTGAACATAAGCCAAATGATACGAGTCTTAGAAATCAGGGCTCATAGTTTGTAAAGTTGGTTCAAGCAAGATCTGAGCGAAAGAATAAATGAAGTGTGATTCTACGAATTGTAAATAACTACTCCGACTTTCTTCTTGATAAAAAATCAGCTGGAGTAGGTGGGAGCAGATGATGTGGGACGGAAATTATCAGGTCTCGGTTAGAGACCTGATAAAGATATCACACACAGAAATTAGGAGAATATAAATGCAACCGGCCTTAGTTAGAGATCTGAGAAAGAAACAATTCGCTAAGATTTAAAGAAACCGCTTAGTACACTTGTTTAGAGACCTGGCTAGCATCAGGTAGCACGAGAGACCTGATCAAGTCTCCCGTTGCGCGAGAGACCTCGTCAGGTCTCCCGTGTTTTTCCTGCCAACTCTGACATCACTTTTAGTCAATAGGAGTTTGCCAATGCCCCAATGGCGGCTGGGCAAGGAGATTAAGAAAGTTGTTAAAGTTGTTGTGAGTGCAGTAAAAATTAAATAGTAGGGGTAGTGGTATTGACAAAAAGGTAGTGGTATTGACAAAAGGCAGTGATAAAGTTGTTGGAAGGTGGGTCCATCAATGGCAAATGAGTGTAAATAAATATGATTCTTTAGGGTATATAAGTCCATAAAGTGAAATGAGACATTTTTTAGCGTACATTTTAAATGCGGTAAGTGGGGCATTTTTTCGTATACAGAGGGAGTATTATTTTTTGTTGTTATATATATATCACCTCATAAATAATACTACAACTAATTATAATATAAAATTAATTTAATGTCACACCAAACCAAATATTAATTTTTTTATACGTATAAGACATTTCAATCAAACATATTAAGTCTTATCCCACACTTATTAGTTTTACCTATTTTACCTGCTATAGTGAAAAACGACTCGTACAACTACTTATCAAGTTCAAACACTTGATTTCTTAAATTTCCAAACTGCCAAAGTATTCGGATTATATCAAAATCGTTTTCAAGAATTTGATGCCAAGAGTAACAACATGATGATTGAATATATTGGATCTTTTTTACAACGTTTCATTGGAAACCATACGATTTTGGAATTTGTTCATATCAGATGCAATTATTGAAAAAGATTTTGCAGTTAGTAGAATTATACTTCAATTTTATGTTATATGTTATGCATCGAATTTAGACTGAAAGGTATCAAGTTTGAATCTCATGAAGCGTCTCTATAGGTCGAGTCTGCCACACATGTACTTGGGAAGTATGATTTACATATTCTGTGTGGTTGCAGGCAATTGCACAAGGACGAGAGTTTACTCAGTGCGCACCAAAAATAACGGATGCTAGTTCCCACAGCATCAATAATGAAATATATGTATAAAGTGTTGACTTGTTTGGTTGAAAATTTTAGTGATCATTTTAGAATTCTAGTTTGCTGATTTGCTCCTCATTTTTTCCTTTTAAAAATCATATATCACGAAAGTTAATAAATTTTCACGTTTTACTTACATGAAAAAAATGAACAATTAACTAAAGCAATTGCAAAAATGAACATTAACTAAAGCAATTGCATATCATTTAAGGTGTCAAAGTTGCGGTACCATAAATCTTCCTTAACAAGAGGTTTTGAGTTCGATTCATACCTACGTATGGTGTAAAGGACCCAAGTTAGTATGGTCTAGTAATCTCACCTCTATGTAGTGATGTAATAGTTGATATTAGGAATGATAATGGGTCGGGTTTTCGTGGGTACCTGCACCTCCCAAACCCTGATAAGACGGTTTGAAAAATATTAAATGGTGTTAAGACGGGTTTGAGTAGAAATATGTAAACCCGTGATAGGTTTGGATCAGGCTTGGACAATTACCTCCGAGTACCCGCTACCCAAACAAATTTATATATATAAGATAAAAAATATTATATAATTTATTATAAAATTAGTAAATTTTAATAGGTTTAGTGTGACGACACAAAAATTTTTATTATATTTCTCCTAAAATAGTTACTCCCTCCGTATTAGTTATAAAGTCTCAATTTAAATGGACACGGGTGTTAAGAAAATTGGTAAACTGTTTTTGAGTGGGGTAAAAGTTAGAAAGTAGGGGTAGTGGTATTGACAAAAGATAGTGATAAAGTTGTTGGAAAGTGGGCCATCATTGTCAAATGAGTGTAAATAAGAGAGATTCTTGAAAGTGTATGAGTCCATAAAGTAAAATGAAACTTTTTAAAAAATACATGTGAAATGTGTGAAATGAGATTTTAAATGTAATACGGAGGGAGTATTTTTTCAAAGCATTAATTATTAAATCTCATAAGTCGCGCCTAGTATTTGCACGAGCATGCATTTCATGTAGTTGGCATTAAACCTTCAATTATATTCTTTTAAATTGAGATGGTCTCCTGTGACACCGGTCTCTTACTATCAAGAGACCGCGTAGGGGAGAATTGATGTTTATTATCAATAATTGGGCCTATTGAGTTTCATTAAAATTTAAGCAACAAGCCCAAACCCACTCATTTTACATCCAATATTCTTGGCCCGAATTATCAAGGCCCAAGTTTTTGTCACTGTTCTTCTCCTCCATTTTCCCTTGGACAGTAAATAAATGTGCGTGAGTAATTACGCTTAAATTTCTCATCCCCAAATTAATTAACAAGTTCAATCGCAGTGGATATTGATTCAATTGCTTCCAAATCTTTGCCATTTCATTGAATAAACCCTCGAAATCTTGTATAAATAGGGAGCCCATCATTCATCTCTTCAAAACCAAAAATCTGTTCTTTACGCAGCCTGTGAAGGTATAACTCTTCCTTTCTTCTTTTTCTTGCTGGCTTGATCATAAAGGGAAGAACTATGAGTCAGAAGAGAGGGAGTCTAAAGGTGGGGACCGACGGCGCCGCCGATGCTTTCCGGCGACGACGGTCGTGCTTGTGGTTCACCATTTTTCTCTCTTCCTCGACGAGTTCTCTTTCTATTTTGTGCAATGGTTCATGTCCATTCTTCTTCGTTTCCCTCTTTCTTTCTTCGAAATGTTTCTGCAGAGAATAGATAGCACCGCATTTTCCTTCTTTACTCCCCATTCTTCAAGTTGTACCAATGTAAAGATGGAGGACCAGCAAAACAATTCCTCTGACTTGTCCTAACTTTAGTTTGGTGGGCCAAGCCTTTTTCTTTAATGTACTCCCTCCGTCTCTAGAAGGGAGTGACACGGGGATTAAGAAAAAGTGTTGATGAATTGATTATGGGTGGATAAAAGGTGTTGGGTTTGTTATGAGTGAAGAAAGGGTCTCAGGTTCAAGGAATAATATATTAATTAATTGAGATAGTGGTGGACTATATGTGGTATTTTAGCTAAGTTGATAAAGTAAGGATATGGGGTAATAATTTGTTGTGGGATGATGTCCAAAAATAGTTAGGAAGATATATAAGAGACACCAAAAAAAAAAGATAGTAAAATATATCAGGATTGGAGAGGGTATTAAACTTGTTGCTTTTGGTATGAAATTATATACCACCAACAGTAATTATTAAAGCCATTAGTAATCGAGTCAATTGTTAATTAGATTTACGGTGAATATAACACATTGACGATTTATTATTTATAGTATTCAAGAACTCATACATGTTTAATTTTATAGGGTTAGGCACAACCTTTTTACACATTTGTAATTTTGGCATGATTTTTTTTATTGACAATTCAATGTATGACCTTTTAACTCATTATAATTCACAGCATATTTTTAACTTTCACTGATCGGAAAGATGATGTGTAATGTTTTAATGACGTGACATTTAATTATTTTTGATGGGGCATTAAAATTGAGTTTGAATTTGGATTATTGAGAAAATGGTATAATATAAGAAAAAAAATTATTTAGTAAAAATAAATAAAAATGACACATTAGCAATGAGTCAAATGCCACATAAAAAATAGTTAACTGCCATGTCACTAAAAAATTACACATCATCTTTACGATCACCGAAAGTTGAGAATATACTCTGAATTGGAATGAGTTGAAAGATCATGCCTTAAATTGCCAACGAAAAAAAAGATCATGCTAAAATTACAAATTTGTGAAAAAGTTGTATTTTTATAGGCAATTAACCCAATTTTATAATTTATAAGTTTTGGTATGAATTGATGTTATTAAATGGATACACATTATACAATTTCACAGTGATACGAATAGTATTAAAGCATTTTAGTTTATTCTCAAAGTATTTGTTTCATTAATCAAGTATTAATTATTTGTATACACGAGGTTTTATCTTATTCCATGCATTATTTATCGGATCGGCGCGGGACTTAATCATTGACTGCGAAGTATTCAAGTCAAAGAAGTGTAATGTGGGATTTTTGATGTTGCACTTAACATTTATCCTTATTATACGTTTTACTCAAATTATATGTGTGAGATGCGGTTAAAGTCAATGGGCTATCAGACATAAAGTTAAAACCTTCGGGCTATGCAACAAAAAAGTTATAGCCTATATTGAAGTATAGTGAAGCATGGAGGCTGAAGCCACGTCAGCAGTCAAAGTCAACAATTAGTTAGTATGTAGTTAGATTAGAAGTTAGAATTAGCTGGCATCTGTTGGATTAGTTGTTAGCTAAACCGTGTTCTAGCTTCTTCTTTGTGTACTTTACCTTTCAGTATAAATAGTCAGAGTCAACACTACTGTAAACACTTTTCATCAAATCTCTCTCTCTTCAGCTCAGTTTATCTAATATGGTATTCTAGAGCCTGAATTTTTCGAGGAGATCTGATTTTTTCTCATAGATTTTGGAGTTCAATTTTGCTTTTTGAACTCGTTTATGTTTTCGATTCTCTGTTTGTTCGGATTTGTCATCTCTCTCGATCCTCACCGATCCATCTCCATCGATTCCCAACGATTCATGGCTGCCGCCACAACTGCTTCCGCCACTTTCACTCTTCCCAATCTCCATCCCATGGTGCTTCGTCTAGATCGAAGCAACTACGCCTTCTGGCGTGTTCAGATCCTCACGACTATTCGTGCTCACGGCTTCGACGATTTCATCACGCCGTCGGTGCTTCCTCAGCCGCAACTTTTGCCGGCAGCGCAAACTCCACCTCGTGCACCTCCACGCCCCAATCGGGAGTATCTGCAGTGGCTCCGTCGAGATCAATTTCTCATGAGTTGGATGCTTTCTTCCATTGGCGAGTCCATGCTTGGACACGTTGTGAGTTGTAAATCAGCATGCGAGATCTGGACTGTTTTGGAGCAGCTCTTTCAATCTCAGTCGCGCGCACGTGTTCTTCATCTGAAGAAGATACTTCATGCTTGAATCAACTCAAAACACCTTTGAATTGCTCGTAATAGAATGAGGTCAATCGTAGAGGAATAAGCTGACCCTAGTCGAATCTCAAGGAAAGCTTAACAGGGTACCGGTTCATGCTTTTCACAAAACATTAAATACATCCTACACATTCTAATCCAATAAGTTTTGATTATCGATACTAAAAGCTAAACAAAAATAAAGCCAATAAAGATAAATTAATCAAATTAAAACTATCTAGGACAAGGGTTTCGTCTCCTCGAGATAATATAATCAACTAACTTATGTCATGCAACAGATTACTTCATATAATTAACTTTCACCTAGAATTGAAATACTAACTCTCGTATTCATAAATCAACTCTTAGCTAAGAAAATAACACAAAGTAATGTAAAGTTAGATTATACGTTTCTGATTAAATTTAACACTGATTGAACCTAAATCAAGTAATGAAATCTTCCTTCGATCTCAATCATCACTTAAGACAATCCAACTTTGGCCAAAAGTTCGATAGAAAACAAACCAATTCAATCAACGAGCATATACACATGAAAACCGATAATTATCTCGATTCGATCACCCAAATCCTAGACTAAGAAAATTAGTTCATGATGCTGGAAATTAAATACAGAAAACTAGAGATAAACATTGCATAAACGAAGAGGAAATCTTACAAAGTATTCGGAAGTAGCAACGAACAACAATACGAAGAACTAGACCAAATTTAAGTGTTTTCAACTTGGAAAATATGAAAAATCCTATTCTACATAATTTTTGCAATTTTTCTAGATCAAAAAACTGAAAAGAAAAAAAGTGAGTCAGAGATCCCCCCGCGTGAGAAAGTTATATCTTCTGCGTAACCGCCTTTTTTTCTTCAATAACTGTTCTCCCGCTCCGGCGGGAGCATCTTTAGCGTGAATCAATCCCGCTCCGGCGGCTTTCTGTTGGAACCGGTTTTTGATAACCAATCCATTCTTTACCCATGGATCAATTATGGATATCTAACAAACACGTACAAAATCCATACCTAGCATGCTCCTATGAATTTAATTACAATCATAGGATGTTTATACGATATACCTGCAAATTTGATGCACAACGACTCCAGAGTTGACCTTCTGAACTGTTCCCGACTAGAATACGACGATGGATGGGATCGACCTCGTACTCTCTCTCTTGTTGTAGGGTAGGCGCCGATTTTCTCTCTCTCTCACTAGGTTTTAATTGCTTAGAATGCAAGTAAGTAATGAGTCTTATGAGCCTTGTATTTATAGATAAATAACTGCTCACATTCATTGAACCTAGACAGCCCTCACGGGCCGTAGGAGACATGCGCCTAGCCCACTAGAAACACAGGCCATTGGGCCAGTTCAGGGATCTACTAGCTTAAATAAGATTGGCCCGATAATATCTGATTTAATCCATTCAGCCCAGAAATATAAATCAGATATAAATATTAATTCATTCCACTAAAGAATTAATACTGACTTACCCTCTTATTTAATTAATTGAGTCGGGGCTAGTATTAGACTTAATTAATCTCCGTGTTTAAGATTCTCGAATATCCATTAATTAATTAAATACTTCTGACAGTAAATTAATTAATCAATTAATTATTGACTAATAAATAATTATCTCGAGTGCTACCACTTAAACTTATTATCGTATCGGAACTAATTCCACCTGCAGGGTTTAATACGATAAACTTATTAAGTTCCTCGAGAGGATATCATCATCTCATTATTCATAGGACACGGATCCTTATTGCAGCTCTATCAATATCAAATAAGAACTGCTACCGCCCAAAATACGAAATTTTGAACCACGATTAAGTTCTCATTTATAATAGATCAAAGCAATAGTCAGACACTTATTCATACTGATAAGCCCAATTAAGGTTAAGACTATTTAAGTCACCGAGATCTTTAATTCTCAATAATTCAGAACAGAGAATTAATCTCACTGTGATCCTTTCAATACGATTAACGTACTAGCATAAATAAATAGTCAAGATAAACTATTTAATACTATTATGCTACAATCTAAACCAACAACTCGTCCAAGTTGTCTCGATTGTGAATATTAGTTTATATCTCATAAAATGCCGATTATATAATCTTCTGTGATCTACAACACACTATATAATCTATGATATTGAGATAATTGGACAAATAATAATTATGCAATAATAAACATTTCAGATAGGAGAATTATAGTGAAATAAATATCAATTGTATATACACAAAAGTCTTGCTTTCGTATACAACGCTTCACTTTCCCGCTCCGGCGGAAACTTCCAGCTTCATGCACGTTTTCACTCCTTTAATTCCTTCCTGTTTCCACTCCTTTTTCCATCCCTTTTTGGCTCAAAATACATCACCACCACCTTCATGCCTACACACACCAAACACATCAAAAACAAAATAAACGGCCACTACTTGTGGCCAAAAACGAAAAATGACATGCAAACACGCACAATTAAAAACACATAAAACACACAAAAACAAACTAAACAACTCCCCCACACTTAGCATTTTGCTTGTCCTCAAGCAAACCAAAGACACGTAGTATGAATTGACAAACATATTCACCAAATCATCAACACAAGACTTCCTTTTCATCGTGTAGTTCCAAAGTCAACTAATGCCAACTCTGATGCAACGAAATCTAACCACGTATGTTGCCCATCAAATAGAACTATCAATTCGATCAAAATGCAACTCATTCTTTAAACTATATACTTCGTCAGTCACCTTTACCAGAAAGTCCTCATAAAAACAAATATTAAACAAATAACGAGGAATATAAGGATGAATCAACGAGACGAGATCATTAGGTTTAAGCTATCGAATTTTCCATCCGAGTCTCCTAATGTGGTTTCCCATACTCATCATTTGAATAATTCAAACGAGAGGAGTAGAATCTCAAATTCACCTTATTTATAACCCCATTTTTTTTCAAGTAGATTAGGATATTTTCACGAGGTTTAATCTTCGAAGATTCTTCAAAGCTTCCTCGTGAGGTTTTCCATGCTCATTAATCATGCCTTAAGAGACAACGACTAAGAGGAGCAGAATCCACACTACTCACATTTTTATTCTTATTTCTTATTTACAAAGAAGACTATCATCTAGACAACCAACGAAGCATATTTATCAATAGGGTCACAATTATCACGTCAATCAAATTCATCAATGACATGCCCCACAACCATGGTTATCAAACAATCGCACCTAAATCGACACCAATCAACTAGGTTCTCACGAATTCAAGAAAAATCATGCATTCTCGAGTGATTCACACAAACATATCCTCAGTCATACTTGAGTCGCCAAAATGCTACACTCTACACTCACACACATACACAATTTATACTAAAAATATAGCACAACTCATACCATTGCTAACACCCCCCCCCCCCCCCCCCCCACACTTAAAATGAGCAATGTCCTCATAGCTCAATTAAAGGAAAGAAAAGGGATAAAGAACTTCCCTGGAATAACATCCGGCAACGGCATGAATTGCAAACGAACAAACGATATCAAACCTGAAAGAAGAATAAAACAAACCATACCCAAAACACTGCATACTGAAGAAAACATTTGTGGGTTGCCTCCCACACAGCGCTAGATTTTAAGTCGCCAGCCCGACTGAGGAAATGTTATCCATACTCAAGTGTGAGTATCTCCTTCATCCACACACTTCCTTGGAGGACTAGATCTATCTCTTTACTATCCTCCAGACTTATAGGCACATCTTCCAAGCTATTTTCCTGCACTAAAATATTCTCGGTGAAAGAATCAGTAGCAACAATGAAAGAACAATTTTCTAAAATCATAGGAGAAATGATAACATGATTATCAATATACTCTTTCTCCATGGAGTTATCTCCTTTCACCATTAGCTCTTTCTCCTTATCATCGACCACCGTACCAATTTGGAAGATAGTTACAGCATGAACTTGCTCTAACTGCTTTGACATCTTTTCACTTTTGTTCAGCTCATGCTCGTTTGAAACATCCTCTATAACTGCCTCTTCTACTCTATACTGATGCACCAACTCGCCCACAATATCAGTCAGTTGTCCAATTTGAGCCTCGATACGTTCGATGGATGCATCCACAGACTCAAATCTTTGAGTGGTAGACTGTATGAAGGACTGAAGAGTATCCTCCAATGACTGTTTCTGAGATAGGGCCGCTTGTTGGCTTGATTGAATGAAAGATTCAAGAGTGTCTTCTAGAGATGGTCTTTGAGGTGGTTCAGTGAAAATGATCGGCTGCTGTTGTGGGTAATGATATTGAGTGTTGTGATTCCAAGCCAAATTCGGATGGTGACTCCAACTAGAATTTTGACAAAAATCAGCATCGTGTCCATATTCTCCACAAAACCCACAAGGTACAAGAGACATAGCCAGATTCATATTCCCCATGACATAACTTGAAGATGCCTCGATCTTGGGATGGGCGAAATCCCATATGCTTTTTTGATACATATACATTCTTTCACATAGAATTGGAGAGTCGTAGTTACTTGGCATGCATCATTTCAACCTTTCTCCACCAAATCCGTTGATCGCTGCACAAACAAAAACACAAAAATGATCAAGCGCACCTGTGGGATAAAACAAAACTGAAAACAATATAAACAAAAATTACAAAAGAAACACAACAAAAATCTCAAAAGCACAAAAACAAACAAAAGCACAAACACACAGATAAGAAAAAGAAAAAAAAAGCTCACAAACAATAAAATATTTACAACACTAAATCACACAAACATAAGCATGCAAACAAATGCCTAAAGTCTTCCCCGGCAACGGCGCCAAAATTTGAATCAACTCAAAACACCTTTGAATTGCTCGCAATAGAACGAGGTCAATCGTAGAGGAATAAGCTGAGCCTAGTCGAATCTCAAGGAAAGCTTAACAGGGCATCGATTCATGCTTTTCACAAAACATTAAATACATCCTACACATTCTAATCCAATAAGTTTTGATTATCGATACTAAAAGCTAAACAAAAATAAAGCCAATAAAGATAAATTAATCAAATTAAAACAATCTAGGACAAGGGTTTCGTCTCCTCGAGATAATATAATCAACTAACTTATGTCATGCAACAGATTACTTCATATAATTAACTTTCACCTAGAATTGAAATACTAACTCTCGTATTCATAAATCAACTCTTAGCTAAGAAAATAACACAAAGTAATGTAAAGTATACGTTTCCGATTAAATCTAACGCTGATTGAACCTAAATCAAGTAATGAAATCTTCCTTCGATCTCAATCATCACTTAAGACAATCCAACTTTGGCCAAAAGTTCGATAGAAAACAAACCAATTCAATCAACGAGCATAAATACAGAAACGATAATTATCTCGATTCGATCACCTAAATCCTAGACTAAGAAAATTAGTTCATGATGCTGGAAATTAAATACAGAAAACTAGAGATAAACATTGCATAAACGAAGAGGAAATCTTACAAAGTATTCAGAAGTAGCAATGAACAACAATACGAAGAACTAGACCAAATTTAAGTGTTTTCAACTTGGAAAATATGAAAAATCCTATTCTACATAATTTCTGCAATTTTTCTAGATCAAAAAACTGAAAAGAAAAAAAGTGAGTCAGAGATCCCCCGCTTGAGAAAGTTATATCTTCTGCGTAACCGCCTTTTTTTTCTTCAAATAACTGTTCTCCCGCTCCGCGCGGGAACATCTTTAGCGTGAATCAATCCCGCTCCGGCGGCTTTCCCGCTCCGGCGGGAACTTCCACCTTCATGCACGTTTTCACTCCTTTTTCCATCCCTTTTTGGCTCAAAATACATCACCACCACCTTCGTTCCTACACACACCAAACACATCAAAAACAACATAAACGGCCACTACTTGTGGCCAAAAACGAAAAATGACATGCAAACAGGCACAATTAAAAACACATAAAACACACAAAAACAAACTAAACAATGCTCAGAAGAAAGGCTCTCTCTCTCTGCGGATGATTACTTCCTTCGCATGCGCAGCTATGCAGATCAATTGAGTGCTTCTGGTCACAACATTCCTAGTGATGAGCTTGGTGATTCAATTCTCAATGGTTTTGGACCTGAATTTGAAGCTGTGGTGGTCAATCTCATGCATAGGCCTCGGCCTCCCTCGCTACAAGAGATGCAGTTAGCTCTGCAGTCTCATGAAATCAGACTTCAGCAGTCTGGCTTCTCCATCACAGATCCAAGTGCTCACTGTGTGCAGCGTGGTGGTAGAAGTGGTTCTCGAGGCAGAGGTATGATAAGTAGAGGCATGAAGTTTTTTGGAAAATCCTCTGTTGTTTGTCAATTGTGCAGCCGTCAAGGACATGTTGCTTTGAAATGTTACAAAAGGTTTGATGTGAGTTTCACTGGAGCAGAGCCTGCAAATGCAAATGCTCATGCTTATCTCACGGATCTGCAGCAGCTTCCTGAGTATGGGTATGATGAGGAAGAAGGCATGTGGTATGTTGACAATGGTGCTACATATCATATCACAAACTCCATGAACAATCTGCAGATTCAAGCACCATATCATGGCTCAGAAACTATCACAGTGGAAAATGGTAAGCATATCCCTATCAATTCTGTTGGCTCTAACCTCATTAAATCCTTACCTCCTAATTCTTTTCTTCTGCTCAACAATATTCTATATGTTCCTCAAATCACTAAAAACCTCATTAGTATTTCTCAATTCACCAAAGAAAATAAGGTTTGGTTTGAATTTCATGATGATTGTTGTCTTGTGAAGGACAAGAAGACACATCAACTTCTGCTGAGGGGAACATTGTACAAGGTCTAAACCTTCAAGTTCTGCAAATTCTGCAACAGAGTCTAGTTCTAGTTTTCCTCTTTCTTGTTTTCAAGTGTCAACATCTAGTAGTAGCTCAACTTGTGTCTCTGATTTGGATGTTTCCAGCTCTACTAGTCTTCATAGTGCTTGTACTTCAAATACTCACTGTAATGACAATCGGCACAATATTATCAATAAAATGGATATTTGGCACAAACGATTGGGACATTCTCAATTATCTGTGTTAACTCATGTTCTTAAGTCTTTAAATATTTCAGTTAAAGATAATGCCGTTAGTTTCTGTGATGCTTGTAGCATAGGTAAACTTCATCAAAAACCTCACCTAACACAATCTCAAAAAACTACCAAACCGTTTCAGCTTATCCATTCTGATTTGTGGGGACCTGCACATACACCATCTCCTCAGGGGTTTAGACACTACATACATTTTGTTGATGACCTTACTAGATTTACCTGGATATATCCACTCACAGATAAATCTGAAGCTTGTTCTGTAGTTCATCAGTTTTTTAACATGATCAAATGTCAGTTTTCTGTCACTATTCAAAGTTTTCAATCCGATTGGGGAGGTGAGTATAGGAAACTTGTTACTTTTTTTAAAGATTTAGGTGTTCATTTCCAGTATCACTGTCCTTGTCCTTATATCCATTCTCAAAATGGCAAAGCTGAAAGAAAGCATCAGCATATTGTAGATATAGGACTTACCTTAATTGAGTCAAGCTTCTTTACCTCTTGAGTTCTGGTGGCATGCTTTTGAAGCAGCTACATATCTCATTAATAGGTTACCTACAGCTACTCTTAATTCTATCTCTCCTTTTCAAGCTTTGCATGGCACTAAACCTGATTACTTCTTTCTTCATGTTTTTGGCTGTGCATGTTTTCTTTTTCTAAGACCATATAATAGTCACAAGCTTCAGTTTAGATCAACCAAGTGTATTTTCCTAGGATATAGTGCCAATCACAAAGGTTATAAGTGTCTCAGTCCTAATGGCAGAATCTACATAGCTGACATAATTAAGTTTAATGAGCATGAGTTCCCTTACACATCTCTCTTCAAGTCTCCTGAAAATGAGTCTACTTATGTTAAAATTCCTCCACTTCAGTCTTTACCTAATTCAGCATTGCCACATCCCTCTGCATCTCACTCACCACCACACTCTCCTCATTCTGCCTCCTCTTCTTCAGTTCACTCTTCTTCATCATTCACTGATACAGCTCACTCTTCATCTCTACCTTCATCTCCACCTCCATCTCCATCTTCACCTCCATCTCCATCTCCCCCCCCCCCTCCCACCACCTCCAACTCAAAATACTCATCATATGCTCACTAGATCCAAACAAGGTATTCACAAACCAAAAGTTTACTTAGCTGATACTACCACTACTACTTCTGATTCATCCTTAACTCTCACTGAAGCTATGAATCTTTCTGGCTGGTCTGCCACTTCACCTAAAGTTTACACTGTAGAAATTCATGGTCCCACTGTCACTACTAAAATTCCTGCCTTACCACTCACACTTGATGATGCTCTGAGTCATGATGGTTGGCTTGAGTCTATGACCAAAGAGTTTGATGCCATTCTTGGCAAAGGTACTTGGAGGTTATTACCTCCAGATCCTAGTCAAAAGGTAATCAGCAACAAGTGGATTTTCAGAGTTAAACTTAATACTGTACCTTGGATAAGCTTAAAGCCAGGTTGGTGGCCAGAGGTTTTGAGCAAATGGCAGGAGTTGATTATGAACAGACCTTCAGTCCTGTTGTTAAGCCATCCACTATTCAATTGATGTTCTCCTTGGCAGCATCCAAAGGGTGGAGCATTCAACAGATTGATGTGAACAATGTTTTCTTAAATGGTGAGCTCACTGTTACTATATACATGGCTCAGCCTGCAGGCTTTGAGGATCCAGAACATCCAGACTATGTGTGCAAACTTGAGAAGGCTATATATGGTCTCAAACAAGCACCTCGAGCATGGTATGATACACTCAAGGCTGAGATTTGTAGTATGGGGTTCAAGAGATCAAGCTCAGATTTCTCCTTGTTTTATCAACAGGCAGGTTCATCTCTTACTATGATTCTTGTTTATGTTGATGACATTTTAGTAACTGGGGATGATCCATGTGTTGTTCAGACTATGATTGATACTCTTCATGCTAAGTTCTCTGTGAAGAATTTGGGTTGTGTTAGTTATTTTCTGGGCATAGAAGTGCTACATGCTGCCGGAGGTTTCTATTTGTGTCAAAAGAAGTATATTCATGAGTTGTTGGCAAAAACCAAAATGCTTGATAGTAAACCTTGTCTCACTCCTATGACTCCTTCAACTAAGTTGTCTAAAGAAGGTGGTGTTCTCTTTGAGGATCCAACTTTGTATAGAAGCACAGTTGGAGCTCTTTAGTACTTGACTCTCACTAGACCAGATATTGCTTATACAGTTAATAAGCTGAGTCAGTTCTTGTTTGCTACTACCTCACTTCATTGGCTAGCTTGTAAAAGGCTGCTTCGATATCTCAAAGGCACTACTGCACTTTGCTTGAAGTTTGAACCTTCTTCTTCTTCTCAGCTTATAGCATACTCTGATGCTGACTGGGCTAGTTGCTTGGATGACAGAAGATCTACAGGTGGTCATTGCATATTTCTGGGTAGTAATCTCATTACTTGGTCGGCCAAGAAACATGAAGTTGTGTCTAGGAGTAGTGTTGAGTCAGAATATAGAAGCATGGCAAATGCAACAACAGATTTGGTTTGGTTGAAGAGCTTGTGTCTTGAACTAAATCTTCCTCTTTCTGGTGCTCAGAAGTTGTGGTGTGATAATGTTAGTGCTATAGCTTTAGCTGGTAATCCAGTTTTTCATGCTCGTACAAAACATATTGAGGTCGATGTGCATTATATCAGAGAGAAAGTGCAAGATGGAATTGTTGATGTGGGGTATGTTCCTTCTTCAGATCAGGTTGCAGACTTCTTTACTAAACCCCTTGTAGATACCAGATTTTGTTTTCTCAGAGATAGACTTAATCTCACAGAAGTTGATCAAGGCTAGTTTCTTTGGGGGTGTATTGAAGTATAGTGAAGCATGGAGGCTGAAGCCATGTCAGCAGTCAAAGTCAACAATTAGTTAGTATGTAGTTAGATTAGAAGTTAGAATTAGCTGGCATCTGTTGGATTAGTTGTTAGCTAAACCGTGTTCTAGCTTCTTCTTTGTGTACTTTACCTTTCAGTATAAATAGTCAGAGTCAACACTACTGTAAACACTTTTCATCAAATCTCTCTCTCTCTTCAGCTCAGTTTATCTAATAGCCTACGGGCCACAGTTAAAGCCATCGGGCTAAGAGACAGAAAGTTAGCCGCAGGGCTTAAGCCTTCGGGCGATATGAAAGAAAAAACAGTTTTATGCACTTATATTTATTGTGATTCTTATAATTCGGATAAATGTACCCCACTGAGTCACTAGCACTCACCCCAAAGCTATTTATCTTTTCAGGTTTAAAGCTCGGGTGATGTGCGGTGGAGCGAGTGATGATGGTCAAAGAGTCAAATATATTTAAATTTGTCAATAAATATTATTTATTACAGTCTTCCGCTGTAAAAGTAATTATTATTGTCTTTAATGTAAGAAATATAACGTCTCCCTTTTATTTATTAAAAATTCGGGCGTTACACTTAGGGTTTTATATTATTTTCTTAATGCACACACATATTTGGTAAGAGTCAAGTCTTCTCTTCTACTTCTATAAATTTACTTCTGAAATATGATGACATAACAACAACATCAATAGACCATAATCTTCTAGTTATGTTTTAAGATTTTGTTAGTTCGTAGTACATTGCTTTGAGATTAATTTTAGTAAAATTTTCTATTGATGTTTATATTTTAATCATATTTATAATATTTTGTTATTTGATGTTTACTTTTTAGTATTCGGATTTTTAGCAGGTAATAAATGGGTATTACCCAACAGATTTGGGTCGGGTACAAGTTTTAAAATTATTTTTAATCGGGTAAGGGACGGATTTGGGTGTGAAAAACTTTCATGGGTTTGAGTTTGGAAAATGTTTAATGCTTAAAAAAGAACTCAAGTAATTAATTACATTAAGGACAATGGTAAAAAAAATACTCTAATATAAGTAGTACTCCCTCCGTCCACGAAATAAACTCCTACTTACTCTTAAAAATTTGTCCACGAAATAAACTCCTACTTCACTTTTTCCAATCACATCATGTGGGACCTTACTTCACTCACAACAATTTTCACTCCCATTTTACATTTTCCACTCACAATAAGTGAAACCCTTATTCCATTCACAACAACTTTAACTCTATTTTATCTTTTTCGCTCACAACAAGTGAGACCCTTATTCCACTCACAACAATTTGAATTTTCATTTCGCTTTTTTCACTCTCAACAAGTGGAACCCAAACTCCACTCACAATACTTTTATTAATTTTTTAGTCTCTCTGCCAAGCATGAAATAAGAATTTATTTCATGAATGGAGCGAGTATTATTTTAAGGTACTTAATAGAGAATAAGCAATATTAGGGCACTTAATAGAGAATAAGTAATATTATTTTCTAATAAAAAAGTTAATTGGTTTCGTGAAAACAAAGATTGCTCGCTTTTTGAATATGATGAATTATTGTTGGTTAGTGTTCTATTCGAAAAATAAATTCTAAAAATTCAAAGTTCTTCAAACCTTTTAGTATTCGAGTTTCACATTAGTTTGTCGCAATCTCTAAAATTTAGAAAGCAATTAAGCTTTTTATAAATTGACCTAATTGTTTATCATGAACTCTAAAAATAAAATTATACTTACGTAAGATGCATGATGAAATGCATCCTACGTCATATACTATCTTTTGACCATATTCTATTATTAAAGTCACAATTGAATTTGTTGCTCACCACCCTACTTGGACAGTTTATGGAACATTTGAGATAGAATTTTGAGGAATGATATACTTATTACAATTAAAAACACTCTATTGAAGATTCTTCTTCTTCTTCTTCTTATTATTATTATTATTATTATTATTATTATTATTATTATTATTATTATTATTATTATTATTATTATTTATTTATTTATTTATTTATTTATTTATTTTTGCATAGAAATATAGAAGATACATCAACTTTTTTCAACTTAAAAAAGAAAAAAGAAGAAAGAAACGGCTTCTTTGTTATAGACTTTTCAGTAAAGATAATCAATTACACAATCAAAACTTAACAATTGATTTTTTTTTGATTAATTGATACTTCTTTCATCCACGAAATGATTGTCACATTGTGAACGATACTGATTTTAAGAAAATGATATATAATAGTGAATAATAATGGATATTGTTGTGACTGGAGTAAGGGTCCCACAATAAATGTGATTAAAGTAATAAGAAATATAATGTTAAATACAATATAATGTATTATGTGAGTCCTACTACTATAAATAGAAGTGACAACCATTTCGTGGACGGATTTAAATGACAAAATGACAACCATTTCGTAGATGGAGGGAGTATTTCATTTGAACAAACAATGCAAAAAGTATTGAAATTCCTAAAATTGAATCAAATCTAGGATTAATTAAAGGGTTTTGTTCAAATCTGAAAAGATGCTAGTTTTGGAAAACGAATTCTGTTTTTACTCCAAGAAATTGGTATAAATATATTCTTCAAAGTGAATTGACAATTATTCCTGATTTTTCGAATTCTTAAAGACTAAATTTACTGAAATCGTTTTTAAAGTGAATCTGATTCAAAGATGGATAACTTTGCGAAAAAGAGTGATATATGTATTTGATTCTTCAAGAAAAGAACTTTATTCACATAAATTGTTACCTCCAACCCACTTATATTGTCATTATTTCCTTATTTAGGTGTTTCACTCATATTGTCATATTTCAACGAAAGAAAGTTTTAACCTTTTAAAATTCTTCAAAATGTGGTGAGATCTACCAACTTTCTATCGTTTTACCCTTATTATCTCACTCATATTGTCAAAATAGTAACACGACAATTTCATTAGGTCGGAGGGAGTATTATTTTATGCGTTCATAATTTATATGATCCAAAAATATACTCGATCAGGGTAAATGAGGTGCAAATATATTTCTCACGACAACAACGTTGTTTTCTTGTCACTAAAATTTGTTTAAGATGATTTTACTGTTGTTAAGACAAATCAAACATTCAGATTCAATGTGTCCCACAATATATTTGTAGTTATGAATTACAAATACGTTAGTGGATACGAATTTGGATCGAGATCTTGCCCTTCTAACACACGACACTCTCTCTTATATTTGTTGTAAAAGAGTTTATATATCATTACAAAATATGTTTTGCCTATTTTATCCCTTTTCTATTTGTATTATGTAGTATATATATTTTAATAATTAATTTGTTGAAATTTACAACTTTGTATATTGTATTATACCAATGGCATATTCATAATTTTGATATTAGAGGTGCGAAATGTTAAGAGTATGAAATCTAAAGAATTGGATGGGGGGTTGCAAGGGGGTGAGAGCCAATTTTTTTGAGCTGATGTTTTGTAGGCTCAGACGTGTTTCCTAACGTGATTAAGATTATGGCTTAATTAATTGCCGTGTATATAGTTATTCTTCCATCGTAATTGTATCCGACAAATACACAGTATAAAAACTCTGGTTTGACATTGTAGTTACACATTGTAACGGACAGTAAATAATTCTTGTGTTTCTAAAGCAGTAAATTCCAAATATTATTGTTCAATTATATATATTTATAGAATTAGGCAACGTTATCGCAATTACAAGAACAATTATTTCTTCTCCTCTATTATATTAACTTTTTCCCCTTCTTTTTCTATCCCAATCTTCTATAATTCTCAATTATTATTTCTTATTCAAGAATTGAAATTCACTTCAAATCATAAACGGACTTTCATTCAAGAATTAGAATTTACTTGAAATTATAAACGGACTTATGGAAATAAAGAAATAGGGGTACAATTTTTTTATTTTTTTAATTACAATTTTAATATATATATATATATATATATATATATATATATATATATATATATACTAGTAACTTTTTTGGGGGCGCGTGGCTGCATCCCCTTGTTCAATAGTGAATCTGCCACTGTTAATCGTACCGACTTGTTCACAAGTCAACCAATCAACTATCACATGGGCCCGACCCGAATAAACATAATATTGGGAAAATTAGTAAAGGTTTCGAATGATACCAAAATCCAACTGATCCCAACCGAGTAGAGGAAACTCATCGGTCTGAACTTAGCTAGAGCTCACTGTTTGAGCGTTGGAATTTTATCTTTACAGGTTTGAAGCAGAAGAAGACAGTCGGATTGAAGAAGACAGTTCGTGAAGAACTCAGTTGAGACTCAAACTCAGCTGACCCTGAAACTCAGTTGAGACTCAAGGCTCAGCTGTACCACAGACTCAGTTGGACAACAACTCAATTGACTCCTCAACTGACCCATGCAGCTCAAAGCATGAAGATAAGTTGTGTCGAAGTCAGACGTTGTAAAGCTGAGAAGAGAAGACTTTGAAGATGGTGAAGGCAAAAGAGTTGAAGTCCAAATTCAAATCTACTTGGAAGCACAAGTCAGTTGAAGAACTTACTATAAATGGACCGACAACAGAGACACGCATAAAACGAAAGTCACAGTTGCTATTTTAGGAAAGTTTCCAGAAAAGCAGGTGGAGTGTCATGCTTTTGGCAGAGATCAAACGAATTAGACCTTCCTCTATAAATAGAGGTTTCCACATCAAAGCTCGGGGGCGACACTAGCGAGAGCGCCAAGAGAGAGAATAGAGAAAATCAAGAGTGAAGAAGCAGCAGCAGACTACCACTCTCTCCAGCAAGAAGACCTCAGCCGAAGTCCAGTAAAAGTCCAGTGTTCATCCCTCCTCATGTTCTTCCAGTAGGAGGTCAATCTCTGAACCACGTTAAAATTCTGTGTCCTTTACATTCTGTATTTACATTCAGTTACCTAACCAACTGACCCAGCATACAAACTGCACTCTCATACACTGCACTAAGTTTTGGAACTTGACCTTCCCTTGTTTTTGTAAAGGATTCAGTTTAAGTAACAAGCTTTAATTTCCATCAACTTCCGCATTGCTTAACTGAGTAAAACCTCAGTTGGAATACACAGCTGACCCTCAGTTAAAAAAGTCAGCTGTGAACCCAACTGTGTGATTAACTCCAACTGATCATCTTAATTGTAGAGCTGCTGTAACTGACTTTTCCAGTTGTTGAGCAAACTGACCTGAGCAGATTAACTCAATAAAAAAATTTCGGAAGCAACAAAAATTATTACTAGTGTATTCTCCTATACACCAGATACTGGTTACCGAGACCATCACATAAAAATTTGTCAAATTGAACTCCAAATTAACAATTAACTTGACTTTTATATATATATATATATATATATATATATATATATATAAACATGTAGGGACCGACTCTAGTTAAAAAAGATATGCTTTTGCTTTTTAGTGCTTTTCAACAATTTGTTTGAAAGGATTCCAACTGCCAATTAACCATATTCGTTAATTTAACTATTTAATAATTGGTGGAGTAAAGATATTTAGATATTGATTGTATCAAAATCGTTTTCAAGACTGAATCTGATACGAAGATGAGAAGAAAATACAGGTAAAAATATCACTGATTAGGATTCTTTATATTGTCCATCTATGTAGGGTTCGTTCTTATCAATTACCACTTGAAACACACCAAAGTATTATTAAAATATAATGTGAAGTAGTATGTGTCTATAATCAAAACCATATAATTTACTTGAACCATGAAATTTTTAAGTAATTGAACGATTATGTGTTTTAATTACAAAAATTGTTTTTGGCTCCTCATTATGGGAAAGAACTTTTACTTGTTTTCTTATGTTGCACATTAGAATTAGATAAAGCGAAATAGTTTTTTTTTTTTTTTTTGAGAATAAAATAGAAATTCCATTACGGATCAACAAAGCCTTGCTTCAGTTTGTACAATGTGCATAAACTGCAGGGGAATGGGGCCTACAAGAGAGCTATTACAAGAAGAGTCAAAAGCAAAACGTGATAAATTGTGCGCTAACTTGTTTGTCAAACGTCTAGTCCATGAAATTTCAACCTGCTCAAAGGTTTGAAACAGATCTTGGATGCTGAGATAATATTGCCCAAGTAAGATGGTGGCTGTGAGTTTCGTGTTAGTCCTCTAACAAGCTCAAGGTAATCTGATTCGATAATCAATCTTGAAAATCTTCTTTCCCTTGCAATACCAATACCCTCTAAACAAGCCAGCGCCTCCGCCGATATCCTCAATATGCTCTCTCCTAGATGCAAACGCCAACATTCTGTCTCCTATGTTGTTTCGGAAAACACCACCAATACTGGCACGGATACCTTTTTGGATAGATGCATCAACATTAAATTTTATAGTGCCAGGTGGTGGGGGATCCCATGAATCCCTTTTGAGGGAAATAGTTATCTATTCTTGTTGCATGTGCCCTTTCAAATTAATGAAGGCTGACGAGTTTGAAGTGTAACATTCGATTCCAGAAACTATTTTACTTTTTAGATAAGAGCTATACTCATGTGCAACGCGTTTCAGTGAGACGCCTGCGTGGCGCGTACACTGTACGTGTGTGCGTTTCACGTGCGGCGTGTATTGTGCACACGCTTTTTTTTTTTTCTTTTTACAATAAGTCCATATGCACACCACCATATATTCATATGCACACCACTTAATGCTCATATGCACACCGAAGAGTATCGATATGCACCAACTTTTTTTAGTTTTTCTTTTCATTTTTTTTATTTACAGTTTTTTTTTTCGATGGAGCCTTCGGCTCCGATTTTACCGCTCCGCCTTCGGCTCCGATTTTACGGCTCTGACTTCGCTCCGATTACTAATATAAGGATAATCGTCGGACAACAATTTGAACTTTTTTGGCTTGCTTCGAGGCCTTCGGCTCCCCTCGCTCGAATCTTAACTAAAGAAGAAGCGGCAAACAAAACAACGAAGAGACAAAAAAAAAAAAAAGAAGTGCAAAATAAATTTAGAGATTTAAAAAACAAAAATCGAAAATTGGTTGTGCATATGCAAATACAGTGTGGTGCATATCGGTTAATATGCTTGTGCATGTGGATACATTTTGAAGTGCTTATGGCATGATTAAAAAAAAAAACAACTGGAAAAAGTTGGTGCATATCGATACTCTTTAGTGTGCATATCAACATAATTTGCAGTGCATATGAATATATGGTGATGTGCATATGGATTTCTTACAAAATAAAAGATAAAAAATAAAAAATTGGGCGTGTGCACAACACGTGCCGTGCGTAAGAGACGCATGCATGCAGTGCATGCGCCACGAGTGTCTCACGCTGTGAGACATGTCTCACAGGATAATTTGCCTTAAGATAAATATCAAGTGTATTTGCATGTTATGAAATACATGTCATGTAGGTGTATATTTTGTTTACCCCCGTAATTTTACCGGTGGTAACCTAGTGGTAAAAGTGATAAAAGTGGCCGCCTAAGACTGAAAGGTATCAGGTTTGAATCTCTTGACATGTTTCTAGGTCGAGTCTGTCACACTTATACTTGAAAAGTGTGGTTTACCTGCCCTGTGTGGTTTGCGAACTACTGCATAAGGGATGATGGTTTACCCAGTATACACTGACCACGACATAAAAAAAAAAAGAATGAAGAATAATTCCATATAAGTCCAAACATTGTCGTTTGACTTATTTTTGCAAAATTTCTATTTTGAATCTTGTGAAAATTTCAAAGAATGGGGGTAGAAAAGAAAATCGCAAAGAACAATTTTACACAATATAATTTAAAGCGACTTTTTTTGACTTTCGATGACTTTTTTTTCAGTGTGTGTGTATGCCTAATCCAAGATGGTGAAAAAATTAACAAGGTGTAAATTTCAAAAAAGAAAGCGTTATAATATAATTAAGTAATAATACATTTAGGTATTTTTGTGAAAAGAAATAATACAAAGAATATGATAAAAATGATCTTTGATAAGAACAAGTCACAAGAAGTACACCTACAATTATACTCTCTCTGTTCCGATACTAATGACATGCTTTCCTTTTTGTGATGTTCTTATCTTTTCCTTTTTTTTATATTAAATTAAAAACTAATTAAATTACTTAATCATTTTAAATCTTTACTTAAAATTACTTTATTAAACTATAAAGTACTTTATTAATAAGAATTAAATATTCTATCAAAAATTATAAAATATGTGAGGCACCAAATTTTCATCCCTTATTCTCTTCTCCTTAGTTTAGTTTCCGTATTGAAAAAAACGGATCATTAGACTGCCCGCAACGTGCGTCTCGATCCGGCGGCTCAAGACAGTCCGGCGATGAGACGGCCCATTGTAGGAGGCAGCGTTCGTACCCGTCTTGCCACCACGAGACCGTCTCGATTCGGCACGTGCTTTGCACCCGATGGACTTTTTTATTTTAATATGCACGCGCCAGACCGAAAAAAAGAAAAATCCTGCAACGGCTCTTTGACGGGCAACGGGTATAAAACGGCTATCTTAGCCAATTTTTTTTTTTAATTCACACCTATAAATACCCCACTTCATCACACAATTTTTTCCACACCAAATTCATCTTCTTCATATAGTTTTTTCTCTATTTTTCTCTCCATTTTTCGCAAAAAAAATGTCTTCCTCGTCGGAATCCTCAACCGGCTACTCTTCTCATGGCACCGACGACGAGATTATGTCGATGGTGATGAACCTCCAAGTTGTTGCTGCTCGACTCTTTGCCTCCAAAAAAAAAAAGGGGAAAAGGACAGTGGTACACCATGATCGGGAGGCGGCGTTACATCAATTGAAGGCCGACTACTTCGACGATAACATGACGTACGACCCACAATTTTTCCGCTGGTGTTTTCGGATGCACAAGCATCTGTTCTTGAAGATTTGCGAGGCGTGGGAGCAGAATGTGCGGTACTTCAAGCAGAAATAAGATGCAACCGACAAATGGGGCCTAACGTCGGTGCAAAGATGCACAATGGCCATTCCCTAACTAGCCACCGCTGGAGCGCCGGATACATTTGATGAATACTTGAAGATTGGAGACAACACGGGCTGCCTTTGCCTCCGGAAGTTATGAAAAGCTGTCATCGAGCTCTTCGGTGACGTGTGCTTGAGGAGGCCAAATGCTCAAGACACCACTCGGCTATTGCAAATGCACGAGCAGAGGCACGGCTTTCCGAGGATGCTCGGTAGGCTGGACTACATGCACTGGTTGTGGAGGAATTGCCCGAAGGCGTGGGCGGCTGCCTACACACGAGGAAATGTGGACCCGCCTTACTTGATTCTTGAGGCCGTGGCGTCTCAAGATTTATTGATCTGACACGTCTTTTTTGGAGCAGCTGGCTCCAATAAGGATATCAACGTCCTCAACCAGTCGCCCTTATTCGAGGACTTGCTTGAAGATAGGGCTCCGCCATGCCAATTTTTGGTGAACAGAAAGCGCTACGATAACGGTTACTACTTAACCGATGGGATCTACCCTGATTGGCCGACTCTGATCAAGGCTCCCCCGCTTGCAACGGACCCAAATTTGGCGCGGTTCAAGACCATGCAGGATGCAGCGAGGAAGGATATCGAACCGGCATTTAGTGTTCTTCAAGCCCGATGGGAAATTATTCGGAACCCGGCTCGGAACTGATACACAAAGTACCTCCGCAACATCATGTATTACGTGCATTATTTTGCACAACAAGATCATTGAAGACGAAGGAGAGGATGCGGTGAACTGGAGGGAGGACACAAAAATAACGGCGGCCGGTGATGTGCACCGGGTCCCCACTCCGCGGTCCTGGAAAGATTATATCAAACGGGACGCAGTGTTGAGAGATATAAGGAAGCACCATCGGCTCACCGATGATTTGATCGAGCATGTTTGGAGCCGATTTGGAGCGGTTGACGAGTAGGATGTATTTTATTTTATAAATTTCAATTAATGTAATATTTTTCTTTTATTTCAATTAATGAAATGTACTAGTTATTTATTTAAATCAATGAAATTTTAAAATTTTCCTATTAAAATTAATATAAAATAAAAATTCAAAAATTATATAGAAATACTTCATAGAGACAATCTCAGTGCATTTCAATATTTTTATATTCAAAAAGTTCTTAACATCCCATAAAAACACTACTACTGAATATTGAAGATAGTCTTAGTACGGAGGAGACAATGGCAGTAATCGGGATAAAAGATTCCCAACTCCAACCGCGACACCTCATTGAGTCATTGATTTGCTTAACTTATTTTTTACCTAAATTGCCCTTTAGATAAGATCTGGTTCCGTCAAATCACAGATCTGGTTAACGTATCATAAAATTAATTAACCATAATATAAGTCTTAGTAATATGTTACCACGTGGCACATATTTTCTCTCTGGACACCTTTCCTTTCTATTCTTATTCCAAAAACCTAATCGAAATATAAACTCCAAAAACACTATAAATTGAGGGGCATGCCTAGTAGTATTTCCTTACCAAATTAACAACAAAGAGAAACATATATAAAATCATGGCAAAATTACATGAAAAATTCTGACATTTTCCCAAATTCTGGTTTAAAACCAAATCTTTTAAAATTCGCAAATAAAACTACGAGCTTCCAATTTGTTGCAATTGACTCCCGTGCCCGATTTTCCCCCAATTTGTTGCTGACATGGAAGCCGGAATTTTCTACGTGGCAAGACTCTCCGGCTAAACAAACGACGTCGTACTAGGCAAATATAAAATGACGGAAAAATGCACCAAAAACCCTGACCTTTTTACAATTTCTGGTTTTAAACCAAACCTTTTTAAAATTCGCAAATTAATGTACGACCTTCCAATTTGATACAATTAGCTTCCATGGCACGTCTCCGGCAGAAATCGATTGCCTACGTGGTAAATTATTTCCTTACGTGGTATTAATTTGCTTATGTGTTAAATAATTATGCATATCTGATATTAATTGGTGAATGGACACAAAACGGCGTCGTTTTACTCCTGTTCTAAATGACGTCATTCCTTTAATCATATATGAGGTGAAAAAGCAAACCCAAAAAGATACAACACTCTGAATCAATAATCCTACTTTCCTAATACTCTATTACAGACAGAATCGAATCTACTTTACTCTGTTTTTGTTCGATGATTTGGCTTAAATTATTGCTTGAATCTACTGATAGAGAATAGGTTATTGTTCATCTTTTGTCTTGGTGCGCTTTATCATTGCTCAACTGGTAGAGATGTGGTCCCGATAGCGATGAAGTAGAAATAATGGGGGGCAGGTAGCCGCTGCTGAGCTTCGAGATTATTCCAAGATCCAGATTGTGCCGATGAATAACCCATGGAGATGAGGAAGGCGATGGAGAAGAATTATGGAGATGATGTCTGTTGAAGAAGATTTCGGCTTCCATGTCAGCAACAAATTGGGGGAAAATCGGACACGGGAGGTAATTGCATCAAATTGGAAGGTTGTACATTAATTTGCGAATTTTAAAAAGTTTGGTTTAAAATCGAAAATTGGAAAAAGGTCAGGGTTTTTGGTGCAATTTTCCCCGTGTAACACGTAAGCAAATTAATACCATGTAAGCAAAAATTATACACGTAATTGACACATAGGCAACTGATTGACACGTACGCAGTTAATTTTCGCCGGAGGTGCATCGGAGATGTCAATTGCAACAAATTGGAAGCTCGTAGTTTTATTTGCGAATTTTAAAAGATTTGGTTTTAAACCAGAATTTGGGAAAATGTCAGAGTTTTTCATGCAATTTTGCCTAAAACCATCTCCCTCTCTCTCTCTCTTTCTCTCTCCTAGATGGCGATAGCAAATTGTTCAGGCAATCAAGGAAATGAGATAACGGTAGAAGAGTTCAAGAGATGGCTGAAGAAGTTCGACGCGGACGGCGACGGCCGGATAAGCGTGCAGGAGCTCCGGATGGCCATCCGAGCGAGCGGCGGCTGGTGGTTCTCCACCCGCAAGGCCAAGGGCGGCGTCAAGATGGCCGACAGGAATCTCAACGGCGTCATCGACGATTACGAGATCGATAATCTTATCGATTTTGCACAAAAATATCTAGGTCTACGAATTACTCATTAACCTAACCCACTTCACTTACTTTTACCGTGTTGTTGTCGTCGTCATCGTTGGTGTTTTTTTATTTTTATTTTTTATTTCATGTTATATCGTATGCATGTTGTATGTACGTAGAAATGAATGTTTGTACATATATATGCATGAATATATCGCAACTTTTTTAGTGTTCCGATAACAATTTATCATGTGAATATTTACTAATTTTCAGTTAATCACTACAACAAAATTCTCTACTAGTGACATAAAATTAGTTACATCAAGAGAGTTGTCACAAAATTCTCTACTAGTGACATAATTAATTATGTGATGAGAAGAAATTCGTAGCCGCTTTTTTGGAGTTCGTCCCGGGTACACTTATTTGGAGAAACTTGTACAATAAAGTGACCGTTTAGCCTTGTTGTAGACATTTTTTAATTATCTTTTATTTATGCAATTTATGTACCGATAAAGAAATGGTCAGGATAAATACAAAATGAAAATATTATACTGAGCACATAATTCTTTTAGTTTGCTTTATTGTTTGTGTGTGTATGTGTGTGTGTGTGTTTTTTTCTTTTCTTTTTTTAGCATGGGAGATATTATTATTTACAAAAGCATAAGGGTTATTATATGTATTTTAATCTCAAATTATTTTGTGCGCATTATTCATAAAGACAAAAAAGAGATGAAATAAACAAGGCCGAGAAATTGATTTGCAGCGATTAAATATGCAAACTTTTGTTGGGGAAAATAAGAATGAAACAAACAATAAACTGGATTCTCTGAAATGCGTGAGAACACTTTCAGATCGAATCAATTCGATGGTTCTATCGAATTATTCAATCGGATACAATTCAGAGTATATTGAACAATAGTATGAATAGGTTGAGAATACAGAACCAGAAAAACAAAAATTGATCAGACCATTAAAATTGATCAGACCATTAAAATTGATTCGAAATTCAGTTTTATGTAGTTTTGCAACTTTTCAAAAGATTGCAAAATAGTCCCTCGAAATTCCGGAAATTAAATTTCCGATGAATTTTCTACACAACAATTTAATTGGAAATAAAAAATTTCCAAGCCCCAGCCAGGGGCTCTGCCCCTTGGACCCCGCTATTGGGGGCGCTGCCCCCGAACCCCCGTTCTTTAGGGGCTTCGCCCCTAAAATCATAACAAATTCATATAAGCGTGCACTCCGCACTACCAAACTTATATGATGTATTATTATGACGATACTGATCAAACAAGTCAATCCAATTACACTAAAATATCCAACAACTTTTACTTTGTTTGTTGTGAAATTCGTAATAAATATAGTTTCCTTCAATAAACAAGGCAACGACTGATTACCTCAAAAAAAAAAAAAAATCTCACACTAAAAAATTAATTTAATTAAATGACAAAAATAGGATATGGAGTATCAGAAATTCAGAATAGAAATTTTTTTGGAGTTCGTCCCGGGTACAATAAGTTTTTTAAATCAAACTTATTTTAGGGTTGGTTAGTATATCCAAATTTTTGCTTATATGGTTTCTTTATTGGTTTATATTTTTATTTATTTGGAGACAAACTAAAGGATTAGTATGGATATTTTCAAATATGTGTTACTTTTATGTGCGTGGATGCGGAAATCATCATAGTTAGTTATTGTTGTTTGGAACATTATGTTAAAAGGCCGTTATGAAACAGAATATATCTGATTCGACATGCAATTTATTTATGATCATAAGGAAAGAGCATTTAAATCATAGCTAGCTACCCCATTTTCTTGTTCCCACTTGTATATAATTTTTAAAGAGGAGATTGTAAAAGTAGCACTTTTTAAATAGTTTTGTTCAAATATAGCACTCTTTATAAATCTTTTAAAAACTAGCACTTGTTGATATTTATACCCTTAGTCTCTAAGTAATAACAAAATCCATTACAGTAACAAATGATTCACCGCTTGATTTTACACTAGATTTAAAATTATTCATCCATTTCACTTTCTCTCTCTAGTTCTTCGACGGCTTTACATTTTTTTTTCCAGAAATCGACTGTTGTGGTTCTGTAATATTTTCGATCCAGTGCAATAGGTATAAACCATGATTCTTTATCCTTTTTCGTCGATTAACTGTACAGGATAGATGTGTTGCTGGGTTGTTACAGACGGTAAACCCTAGAATGAAACTTAATAATACTGATTTGAGTTGCTGGGTTGTTATAGACGGGAAAGATGTCCGGCGACCGCTCAGATTCTGACGACGACGTTAATGATACGCTCGGAACTTTTTGCACCACGACTGAAACACAATCTGAGGCAAAGTTACCGGTGAGTCAAGATGACTTTGGTAATTTTTATTCTCTTTTGAGGTACATCTCTGTAGAAGTTGCTGGTTTGAGTGGTATTTGGTTTGTTTTGCTCGACTTATTTCAAAGGCCATAATTGTTGTCCACTACAATAACTGTAAATGTATTTGTCGTGGTAGATCTGTATAAGTACTTATCTTTTTTGGGGAAAAAGTTGACTAAATGTGGCTCAGATTTGTTAAAAATTGATTTGAAGGCACTTTTGCTTAGCAAGATGGTGACTTCATTGAAAATGACCTGTGGTGGACTTCGAAAAGAATGAGTGTGCACCATTTTTTGTTAGTAAACACATCTAGAAAATTGTTAATGGGCCAATCTTTGGTTTGATCAGTAACAATAGAGTCTGCACTTGTAAAAGTAAATTGTTACTGGGCAATTTTTTGTTGTTAAGTGAACCCCAAAAAATAACAATTCTAAAGGTAATATGTTAGCTGGCAAATATTTGTTTATCAGTAAGCAAGAATTCCGCAATTTTTTATTTTTTTGTTACTTCACAACACATGTTTGATCGAATTGAATGTATGTTTTTTGTTAGTGGCCAAAATATTATGATATTTTAGGTAGTGATAAATACTTGTTGTGTGCATCAGGAAAATGTGATCTTTTTTTAATTATGTTGTATTCATATCTATATTGTTTTGTTCGTGGAGAATTTTGTTTGATCAATAAGTAGAAATTGCGTATTTACACAAAGCATTATTTTGTGACAGCCTAAATTTTTTTGATCAGTAACTAACAAAGTAAGCATTTCTTCCATAAATTTGTTACTGGGCAAATTCTTGTTGTTAACTGACTCTAAAAAGCTAAGTATTCAATAAATAAATTGTTACTGGGCATTTTTTTGGTTGATTAGTGACATAGTGGGAATACCTACAAATTTTTTTGGCTACTGGGCAAATTTTTTTTATCAAATTAGTGTATGTTTTTAATTAATGGGCAAAAGTGGGAAGATATTTTACTTAGTCCTATGTAGTTCTACTGTTGTGCGGTTTATCAGTAAGCAAAGAGGTAGCAATTTTATATTTTTTGCTTAATTCCCAAATATGTTTGATGGTTTTGAATGTATGGTTTTTGTTAGTGGGCAAAATATTTGGATATTTTAATTTTTGATCAATACTTGTAGTTTGCATCATGAAAGTTTGATAATTTTTTGGATATGTTGAATTCACATCTATATTTGTTTGTTGCTGGACAAATTTGTTTGTTGTTGGATCAGTAACTAGAAAGTTTGTTACTGGGGGAATTTGTTTGATCAAATTAGTATATGTTTTTAGTTAGTGGGCAAAATTGGAAATGTAGATTAGATAGAGCTATATAGTTGTACTATGCTGCAACATAATGTGATGAAATTTAAATTTTGTTACAGATCTAAAATAATTTGTTACTGGACAAGATTTTGTTCAGATTGTGAATCAATCCAATTTGGGCATTTTAGTTACTGACCAAATCTATGTTAGGTCATTTTAGACTTACTTGGTAATATTTTTAATTTTCAAACAACATTCTTTGTGCAGTAACAACAATTTACTATATTAAAGTTTGGACAAATTTGTTTGATCAGTAAGTAGAAAGTGCGTATTTACACAAAGCATTATTTTGTGACAGCCCAAATTTTGTTGATCAGTAACTAACAAAGTAAGCACTTCTTCCATAAATTTGTTACTGGGCAAATTCTTGTTGATAAGTGACTCCAAAAAGCTAAGTATTCAATAAATAATTTGTTACTGCGCATTTTTTTGGTTGGTTAGTGACAAAATGGGAATACCTACCAAATTTTTTTGCTACTGGGCAAATTGTTTTTATCAAATTAGTGTATGTTTTTAGTTAGTGGGCAATAGTGGGAAGGTATTTTACTTAGTGCTATGTAGTTCTACTGTTATGCGGTTTATCAGTAAGCAAGGAGGTAGCAATTTTATATTTTTTCGTTAATTCCCAAATATGTTTGATGATTTTGAATGTATTTTTTTTGTTAGTGGGCAAAATATTTTGATATTTGAGTTATTGATCAATAATTGTAGTTTGCATCATCAAAGTTTGATAATTTTTTGGTTATGTTGAATTCACATCTATATTTTTCTGTTGTTGGACAAATTTGTTTTATCAATAATGAATGTATGTTTTTGTACTGTGCTGCAACATAATGTGCTGAAAATTAAATTTTGTTACAGCTCTAAAATAATTTGTTACTGGACCAGATTTTTTTCAGATTGACTAATATTTATGTGTACTAATATTTATGTTCCAATTATCGTAGGACGGCTGGAAATTCAAGCGCCCGATGCTACAGGGTGTTAGCTACAAAGTTAATCACCATTGCAAGGAAGAGATTCTAAATAACATTCGAACAACCTTAAATAATCATGGTGCAAAGCTGTTCAATAGGTTCGAGCAGTCATGCTTTGGAAAGTTTTATGACTTTCTGGGGAAATTGGGGAAGTCAATGAGCACTGTCCATGAGCTAATGACTTACCAAATTGTCAACAAGAAAGAGCAACCTTACACAACGCGAGAGCTTTGTTTCTTTGTAAAAGGAAAAGTGGTGAAATTTTGTCGGGAGGAATTTGCACTGGTAACTGATCTTCGCTTCGGAGCTTCTGAATTCAATCCTCACCAGAAGAGACATTTCCTCAGCCACGATTCGATGTATGCTAATTGGTATGTGGCAACTAAAACAACCTTTGGGAGGTTGTGGGATGATTATAAGGCTTCCAAATTTAAGACTGGTGAGGAGTACTTGAAAGCATCGAAGATTCTGTTTGTGCATAGCGTTCTGTTGGGAGTACAAAAGACTAAGACAATAGACGAGTGGATATGGGTTCTAGTTGAGCATGAAGACTGGTGGGAGAACTTCCCCTAGGGTAGTTTTGCATATCAACACCTCATTCAAAATTTGGATTCCATCAGGACTGACAGGAGAGGGGAAAGGAAGACCAGAGGATACCATCTAAATGGCTTTGTAACTGCATTTTTGGTATGTAGTTATGCTGCGTATCTGCATTCTTTCATGAGTAGCTTTTTTTTAGTATAATGTTAATTTAATATAACTGACTTTATTTTGTGTGTATTTGTGTTTTGTTGTTCTTTTTTTTAATTAAAAAGGGATGGATCATGTGTGCGTTCCCTGAGGTGGGGAAGTCATCTGGATTGAGGAATGAAAACTGTATTCCGAGGATGTTGAGGTATGATTATTCATCAGCACTTGGAGATTTGGTGGATATGATTGCTGGGGTAAGTATTGGGACAAATTAGAAGTTAATATTAAAGTGTATTAGGTGTATAAAACTGATTGGGTATGTTGTTGTTTTGATATTTCAAACAAGATTGAGGAGACTTTGAAACCAACCGATGATGAGCTAGAGTCCATTTATTGGGAATCCTAAGAAGCCGATGGGGAGCCTTTTAAGATGCATTTTCCAAAATTTGATGTTATTGTTCCGGCATCTTCATTGTCAGACAATGAAGATTATGAAATGGATGGTAGAGCTATGATGGTCAAAAAGAGACGTAAGGATGTGGCAATGGATGGTGGCGATTTCATTAGTGTGAAGGAGGCAACAAAATTAATCACGTCGATACTGATGAGTGACGATGTGGTTAACAAGTTTGCACATGTAACGGCAGAAATTGTTTGGAAAAAGTTAGGGGTAAATGGACAAATTGACAAGTTAGCTTTCTTAATTTGAAATAAATATTTATAAAAAAATAATGCGTTGTTTTTTTGCACGAAAAGGTTGTAGTCAGAGAAGGTGAAACAGTTGAGAAAGCTGTGGAAGGGAACCGTGGAATGAATCTTCCTGCAGACTTTATGATAGAGGAAGATGAAGATGAAGAAGAGCGCATGAGCAGACTGAGAGAGACGGTAATGGTGGTCCATTCAATAAATTAAATTATAGATCTTCAGTAGCAATTGCATATTGATCTTGTTTTGGAATGAGCTAACAGAAAAGCAAAGCAAAGGAGAATAAAGTTGTGGAATCGCCTGTGAATCTTTTCAGCAAAATAACAGAGGGGGTAGTAGTTATGCTTTTCTCTGCTTAGTTTGTGTAAACAACCATAACCAATATATGTTTTATGTTACAGATTGTAAGTGTGTCGGAGCATGTCAATCTTGGAAGTCCTATCACAGCAGATGGTAAAAAAAATAGTTTGAAAAAAAGTGAAGCTGGTCGAAAAGTGATAAGGTATGCCAAATTTATTTTGTAAATCAAATAACTGTGACACTCATTATTTGATGCTATTTATTCTTCAGGGTAAAAAACAATTGTTATTGGGATCGCCATCGCATTCGGTTGGGGGGGAATACAATGATAAGGACCTAGCAGGACTTGTGGATAGCATTGTTACAGAGTGTGGGTTGGTATGTCAAATTTAAAGTTTTTGTGTCACACTCACATCAATAAATTTAGCAATATTATTTGTTACATACATCATTTTATTTTGCAAGAACATATATAGTTCAAAGTGTGTCAAATAAATTAAGGGAATTAACAGAGAGAAAAAATTTGAATTTTGTTACTGGTAAAATTAAGGGTGAGTATGTTTTTGTTACTGGTAAAAACATATGAATTTATTTTTGTTACTTTAAAAACAAGGTAAATAATTTTGGGTACTTTGTAGGTATTGTATCTAAATTTGTTACTGGTCAAATAAAGGGTAAGTTTGTTTTCTTACTGCATTGAAAATGTGTCTTTTTTTTAGTTACTGGTAAATTACATCTCATTATTTGTTACTGCACAAAGAAGGTTGTTTGTAAATTAAACATATTGCTAAGTAACTCTAAAATGACCAAACATAGTTTGGGTCACTAACTAAAATGCCAAGATTGGGTTGATTCACAATATGAATAAAACATTGGCCAGTAACAAAATAATTTAGATCAGTAAAAAAAATTAAATATCATGACATTATGTTGCAGCACAGTACAACTATATAGCTCTAAGTAAACTAGATTCCCAATTGTGGTGTCGCACTCACATCAACAAAGTTAGCATTATTATTTGTTACTCCAGAATTTGATGAAATATGTGGCATATTGTTGGCAATTTTGCAAGAAGATATGTAGTTCAAACCGTGTCAAATAAATTAAGGGAATTAACAGAGAGAAATAATTTAAATTTTGTTACAGGTAAAATTCAGGGTGACTCTGTTTTTGTTACTCATAAAAACATGTGAATGTATTTTTGTTACTTTAAAAAAATTACAAATAATTTTTGTTACTTTATAGGTAGTGTATCTAAATTTGTTACTGGTCAAATAAAGGGCAAGTTTTTTTTTGTTACTGCATTTAAAAAGTGTATTTTTTTAAGTTTCTGGTAAATCACATAAAATTATTTTTTGTTACTGCATATATGTATTAATACTATGCACTTTTTCAGTGACTGCACAAAATATTGATATATTGATATACTATCTGTCATGGTGAATGAATATGTTTAAAATTTAACTCAAGAAGTCTGAAGTTAATTTCTGTTCTCCTATTGAAAATGTAGGACACAACAGGAGATTCATTAAAGACGCCAGTACGTAATATTGACTTTGGCATGGAGCCACCTGAATTCATTGAAGCAGCTTGCAACAGTGCGCATGCCGTCACACAAACGGCTTCTGACATAAAGAAACAAGAGTTAAAGAGAAAAGGGGAAGGAATTAATGCAATTGAGTTGGAGGAACAGATGCATGCTCCACAGCTATTGGACGATGAAACTCAGAGGCCGAAAACATTGGACTGGACCTTAGTCAGGCAAAGGAGAAAAGCAGCGGCACTGTGCAGCCCGTATATAGAGAATGAGAAAAGGGGCGGAGACTATTTGATCTTCAAGAGTAGTAATGCAACGTAATAATTTTACTTTATATCGTTACAAATCTATGAAGGCAAACATTATTCATTTCGTATTGTTGCATAAAATAAACAACTAGTTTTGGTGTCTATATTTGTAGAAGGAATGTAGGTCTTCCAGATACTGTCGATGTTGAATGGTTCAAGGTTGTGGAAGATGACACACAGGAGCTCAAGATGGCTCACATCGAGGCTTATTTGTCGTGCCTACACAGCTTCCCTGAGTATACAAAGGTTAAACAAGTTGATCCCCGGATGGGCATTATATCACCTCGATTCATGGTAAGATCCTTTATTTATATTCTTGCAGCATTATTTTGGAATCGTTTTTCTTATTTGCTGTTTATAATTATTAATTTTGACAGAAAGAATTGTATGCGATGTGGCATCACTACAACAGTCATGAGACCTTGAGCCAGTTTGACCCTGATGTGGATGAATCAATCTCAGTAGCGCATCTGTACAAGTTAGCTCAGTATGTGCATGCAGAGATCCCTGGTTGGAAGAATCAAAAGGAATGGTGGCAATACGACCGTGTAAGAAAAACTTTTGTTTGATCATAAAATATAAGTGTGTTATAATTTGGTTGTGTAAATCTTTAATTGAAATAGTCCAATTTTAATTGAGTGAACTATGTTTAAACAGCTTGTGACGGTGTACCATGCGCTGTACGGTTGGGCTGCTGTGAAGATTGAATTTCCAACACACAACCTAATAATTTACGACTCGAAGGCGCATAAATTTGATGGGGATGATATGAAAGAGTCAAGAGATATGTTGGTGCCACTGTCACGATGGCTGCCGCAGGTACTATGTTACATTATCAGCACATATATTTGTTTCTTAAGTATGGCATCACTGATCAATATCTTTTATGTAGTAACAACATGAATTTGTAATGGATTGAAAATTTATGACCTTATGTTCATATTTTAAGGTTGTTGAATTGTTACTCAGCTAATTTATGATCTTAATATTTTTAAGTTGTTTAATAAAAAAAATTGAATAGCATATTGAATGCTCCCAAAAATAGTTATATGATAACATGGCTTGATTAAGTTCTATTGCACAATGGATCGTACAGGTTCTATGTTACACTGGATTCTACGATGCTCGACAAGATTTGACCAGCAAGCCAACGTGGAACATAACACATATTGAAAAGGCAACGATGACAATTAAGAATAGCAGGCAATTCAAAACAGGCGGCTATGCACTAAGAACTATGGAGTCAATTATGGAGAGATCGTTTCCAAGTAGCTTCGTTAAAAAGGACATGCAGGACCATAGGAAAGTTGTTGGACTGAGGATATTCAAATACAATACCGATGGATCTACGCAAGCAACGAAGGAGGCATAGTTGGTGGGTCATGTTCCTGGTTGATTGATTGCAGTGACCTTCATTTTGATTTTAAAACATATCTACATGTTTTATGTATTTTGGAAGAATTTGGCTGCTTTTGTATCTAACTTGTTTTTGTTAAGTTGTCAACAACAATGTCATCAAATGCTACTTGATATGTTTGCTTGGGGTGTGACTGGATCTTATTTGTAAGTTATATGTATTTAAGACAGATGTGTGTGGTAATGTGGTAGATTTCATGTTGGTGTAAGTTGTTAATGGCTATTTTCTTTATGCATTAACAAAATATTGCTGTAAGTTGTTAATGGCATTTTTTTTATGCAGTAACAAACGCATTATGTCATTGTAAAAGTTATTTGACTCTGGAAATTTGCACATCAAAATACTTTGTACTTCTTAAAAATATTTGAGTGGTGTATGCAAAATGGAAATGATGAAATTAAAATTTGTTTAGTAACAAATACACAGTTGGGAAGGTTTTGAAAATTTTTGTTACTAAACAAATTTCGCAAAATTTTTGGGAATGTACTTCTATTACTAATCATTCCAAATGTTTTTATTTTTGTTACTGATCTATATTATTTGCTTACTGGGCAAATTTGAATGATCAGTAACTATAAATTTAACGCTAATGTAATTAATTTTTTAGTGCGCATGTTTTTTATTCTAAGTAACAAAAAAAGGTAACACTTCTGTAATTAATTTGTTACTGAGCAAATTTGCGGGGTGGGTAACTAACAAAGCAAGGACTTCTATAATTAAATCTCACATGGGATTAGGTTAAGTAAGAAAAGGACTCTAAAAAAAGTCTCTGAAATGGATGAAAAATTTGAAATGTAGTGTAAAATCAACTGGTGAATCTTTTGTTACTGTAACGGATTTTTGAAATGATTTATAAAGAGTGCTAGATTTTAACAAAACTATTTAAAATGTGCTACTCTTACAAAATATTGATGTAAATTGTTAATGGCTTTTTGGTTTATGCAGTAACAAAATATTTGATGTAATTTGTTATTGTCTTATTTTTTTATGCAGTAACAAACACATTATGTCATTGTATCAGTTATTTGACACTGCAAATTTGCACATCAAAATAGTTAATTAATTTATTACTTGGCAGGTTTTTAATTCTAAGTAACAAAAAAAGGTAACACTTCTCTAATTAATTTGTTACTGAGCAAATTTGTGGGGTCAGTAACTAACAAAGTAAGGACTTCTATAATTAAATCTGACATGGGATTTGTTAAGTAAGAAAATGTAACTGTAAAAAAAGTTTCTGAAGGAAGTAATATAGTAAAACTAGAGCAAATTGTTAGACTGGTACATAATAGAAGTAAGGGGTTCGCATAAGGTATCTAATAAAAAAATAACATCCTGCCAGCATATCCAAAATCAATCAACCAGATAAGGACAATTTCCTACGGGTATGACTAGTGTCACGACAAATACTGCAAGCCTTCGGTTTCCGCATAGTTGTTGGTGCTTTGGAAGCTGTTGGTTTGGAAATATTGACATATGCAGTACATGTCGAATTGTAATGACCACGTTGCTTGCACCGAGAGCAAACACGAGATGAAGATCGTGAGGACTCACAGAAAGATGGAATTCGTTTGGTCTTGGGTCTTCCAGCTTGACGAGGATTACATAGGAGGGTGGACAATCCTATCTCGTACAGGTTCGGGCAGATTCCAGTCATCACATCTTGGATTTGGGTTAACATCAACCTGCATACATATCACGCAAGTTGCGGGTAGTGAAAAAATGAGAAACATAGGATATTGGCTGCTCCTTTGCACAACTACAGAACATTAAAAAAAAAAACAGAATAAGTAATATGTAGAGTTAAAGAACAATATAAGAAATTGAGGTAGAGTGACAACCTTATTGCAGCAGCTGCATGTGAACAAAGGAACAGATTGAGATCAAACTCTCGACATGAACAAGAATGTAACTCCAGATCAATCATAAAAGTTTTCCCTACAATGCTTAACACAAAACCGTGTAGGGTTAATGGGTTCCACGACCATTGTAAAGCCTTGTTCAATTCTTACGGTCAGTTCGTCTGCAATCCTAGGAGAAAGTTCATGTGTGCGGCATAACGCAAGCTGACGCCTCTCAACAAACCAACCACATACCATTGAACGGACACAATTAAGTAGAGTGCATATAGGTAAGGATCCTAGCCCAACGTAGTGTAGAATTGATATTTTCACAAGCATTAGATTTCATAACACCATAACGTCGAACATGAGCCATACTGTTTGCCCAACGAGTAGGATCTATCTCTGATAATCTACGGTGAGCTTTCGGACACATGTCCTTGAATAACATTCATTAAGTGGTAAAAATCTTCCTTCTGAGAACATGAAGCTGCTTTCTGGAATGCCTTCACAACATTAACGCCGTATTTGGTAAGATTTTTCTGAATGTGAAAACAACATAGGCCATGTATTACTTCCGGGTATACTGTCTGAACAGCTTTACTAATGCTAACATGTTGATCAGAAACAATCACCAAGTCAGTTAGGCTGAACAAATGCTTTTTTAACCTCCTGAGAGAAACCATATCCATGATCTATCATTCTCCTTAGCGCCAATACCAAAGGCAAGGGGGAAAATTTGTTCATTTGCATCCTTTGACGCAGCTACAAACATAACTCCTTTATACTTACCTTTCAAGTGCGTTGCATCAACACAAATGACAGGACGACATGAGGAAGCAAAACCAGAGATAGAAGCACTGAGAGCCATGAAGGCATATTCAAAAACATTATCATGATCAGTCTGCAACGACACAACAGATCCAGGATTACAAGTTTCTGTCATGTGTAGGAAATCGAGCAAAGCGTCTAAAAGAAGTCATCGCTGTCACCGTATATCTGTTGGATCGCAAGATTGCGGGAAGACCATGCAACTGAATATGATATCTAAGAAAGAAAACACGCAGCGAAGATGTTATTTGTTGAAGCACAAAAAATATGAGGCTAAATTTTTTTACTAGAACACATATTTTTAAAGAAGCAAACAAAAATTAGATAGACATTAATTAAATAAGTGGAACAAATGAAGGGATAATATTAAATTTTAATACAGGAAATAATGTACCTTGAAACCAAATTCTGATCGGAGATAGTGAACCATTTCTTTTGGACGCAAGATAGCACCTCGAACCATTAGACGAGGAGCAAAAAAAGCACCCACGAACACTAGAGCACATGGTCCTAGTGCTTATTGACTCTCAAATCCAATTCACATGTATGGGGTGCTTGCCAATGGGTGATTCTCCAAAAACCATTGGCACAAAGGAGTAGCAGACCACATATGGAATTGACACCTGTCAGGATACTTACAATGCACGTAATACTTCGTTCCACTTGAACGCTCAACAGAAAACTCATACTTATTGGTCAAATGATAAAGACCAATAGCATACATCAAGCTTGGTTTATCAACATAGATAGCCCCTAAAGCCAACTCATCTGTACTGAATTTCATTTGAAAATCACCCTCAATATTAGATTCCTGAAGAGGTACAATTGCTTTAGATAAAGGAGAGGGGTTCTTGTCTACTTGACTGGAATTATTATTCTCGGGGTGGTAAATACTACGTGGGGGTGATTGATTTGTCAAAGGAGGCACAAAATTCCTATTGTGAAGGAATGGATGAAAAAGAGGAGCAGGACTCACCGTCATTAAAAAAGGAATCATATTGATAGGCGTCCTCGTCATCCAAACTGTCTGTGCTAACATCATCATCATTGGGATCAAAATCATCATCTTCAACATCGTCGTCCTCTCCAGATTCACAATGATCACCAACATAAGGACTCATCAATTGATGACTTTTCAAGCATGTTTCCTTTTATGTTTATTGCCATCTGTCTGAGTGCATCGTTGCAAAGGTGACGTGACGGTGACATAGAATTTCCTAACACCATTCTCTAAGGCAAAATTGAGATCAACATCATTAGTGACATTAAAACGAACACAGCTCCCATCATCTATGGGAGAAACCACCAAACAAGATACTAAAAATGAACCAGACAACTGATCGACAGCACCGATGTTTGACTGAATTTTGCTAAGAAAAACTGGAAATGAACGATCCACATTGGACAGTAGCAACAACAACTTCTCACCGCCTTGGTACAATTCATTAATCCAAACACCACCATAATGCACTACAACTGACGTTATATCCATCTGCAAAATGCAGATTGAACATGGGAAAAGAGAAATTATTAGAGGTTTTAATATAAGTAAACCAGATGGGTCACAACTAGGTTGGGTTAAATTGAAATAAATAATAGATTTCTTGGGTTTGCAGTTGTTTAAGGAGTACAGATTAAAAAAAAGAGGCATACAACGCATGTCTATTATGCGAAACCGCATCACAGTTCGAAAGGGGTGGAAACATAAATTGGTATAATAAGATAATTTCGTGAGCAAGACATACTTGAAAGATGGAGAATGTATGAAGGTGTACTCTCTAATTCGAACAACAAATTTGTAATAGATGGGAACAGGGTAATTTGACGAAATCCCTAAACCCCTGTACTAATTCGAACAGTTCAAACTTTGGGGTGTGTGAGATATATTGATTCTAAACATACTGTACTAACCCTTGTATGGAACAATTCAGATAATTGAAAACACGATTCTAGCATTTAAATAAATAACCTGTTATCGATGTAGTAGTTTAAGAGAAATAAATATGTCTGTTTTGTTACTGCTCAAAAGTGACTGCACAATAATTTATATTATTATTATTTTGTTACTACTCAAATATTTAAAAATTGAGTGTTAGTGCGCAAAAGTTTGTGGGGAAGATTTTTTAAAAGTAAAATTTTGGCGTGAATATTTGAGAAATGATGCAAAATTATTACTAATGAAGTACTTAATAAATATATTGTGAAGTACCTAAAATGAATTAGTTACAGAAGTATTTGATACTACAGTAAAATGCAAAACTTTTTGGGTAATACTCAAAATCGTGTCCACAGTAAATAATACGTAAAAAAATAAAATGATGAAGAAAATTTTAGTATTATAAACATATGGCATGTGCAAAAAAAAAATGTTAAAAAGAAACTTATTGACCCTATAACTAAATTTTATAAACGACACATTTTTTTGTTACAGCACAATAAAATATGGAAAAAATCTGTGAAGGCATGAAAAATTTAAAACTTCATACCAGCATTCTTTTTGGCAGAATTATTAAGGTACTCCATTTATACATTCTGCTCTAAGGTGCTTAACAAACTTAAATTCACACATTCAGGATAAATGTAGATATAAATAAACACAAATCATAACATAGACAACAAAATAGTTAAAATAACTAATAGTACGGTGTCTTAATACATGTACTTAAATTACAAATACGAGTTCAAAAACTAACGACTAAATACAAAAAGCGAGAACAACAAAGCTGCAATGACATAGTTCTTCCACATAAGCTCAGATTTATGTGCATGAATTTCCTGGCAGCACTGAAAATGGCTTTGCACCATTTGACCATAGTCCTCATCAAGCTGCTTGTTAGCTTTTTGGAGATCACGGCACTGAAGCTCCATTGCTTGAAGCTTGTGGTGAAGTTCATCGATCTCCATACGGTAATTGATAGCAACTTGTGATGCAACATTTTCTGTTAATTGCAATCCTACGATGCTCTTCCTTAAGCTTCTCAAGCTGACCTTCATACATATCCCTAGCAATACGAAGCTCTTTGATATATTCACGTTGATGTTCGGTGACATTTTGATCAATCCAATCATAAAATGAACAAACATCTTTCTGGAAAAATAAGAAAAAAATACATAAATGTGATGTTTATATACTAGTGCGATTATGGCTGAAAGTTCTTAAAATAATTTAAGAACATAAAAAAGAAAACAGAATACATATACCTCAAGGTTTGGACAACTTAAATACCTCCGTGCCGGATCGTCATCATACCATGAAGTACTGACAACAGCTTTCAGACCATGCTTACACTTCTTATCAGCCATTCTTTCAAGACTAAAAATAAAGTTCAAAAGTGAAAAAAAATGTACAAAGTCAAAAGAGGAAATGTACAAAAATGTGATGGTTGAATTTAACTAACAGGATTTAAAAGTACGACTATACAACTATCTATAAACGAATCTGGAAAGTTAAATACGATTCACAAGAAAAAAATATTATTTTGTTACAACACAAAAAATTATTCAATTACAGGATAATAAAAAAATAAAGATCATCAGAGAAAAATAAGCAACAGATCGAAATAGGTAAATAAGGGATCAACACAGATAGATAAACAAAAAAATTAAAAAAACAAATAGAAGGGATATTTTGTTACAGCTAAAATATGTAAATGTCAAAGGTATTACATTTTGTTATAGCACAAATATTCAAGCTCGTCCATTACAGAAACAAAGTAACATATGAAACACCAAAATGGATAAATATTTACAGTGGGAACCAAAAAAGAGATATATGTACAAAAACATCGAGACGATTTAAAAAAAACAAAACTAAAAAGGAATATATACAAAGATACAAAATAAAGATCAAGAAATGACGAATCCTGAGTTGAAAGACTTACCGGAATAATTGGTCGGAGCAAGCAGATTTGTCGGCGATTGATAAATATTTACAGTGGGAACCAAAAAACGAGATATATGTACAAAAACATCGAGACGATTTAAAAAAAAAAACTAAAAAGGAATATATACAAAGATACAAAATAAAGATCAAGAAATGACGAATCCTGAGTTGAAAGACTTACCGGAGTAATTGGTCGGAGCAAGCAGATTTGTCGGCGGCAGAAAAACCCTAGAAGAAGAGGGGGAAAATGGTAAGAGATAGAAGATAAACAAGAAATCTGAAGAAGAGATGAAAATGAAGGAAAAGAAACAATGTTCAGTGGAATAATTGCTACAACAATAACAAGAGTTTCAGGAATTGAAACTGAGAGGACTCGCTCAATGGAATCGAAGGAGTTCAGCTCCAGAATTAGAGAGAGAGAATGATGAGCAGGAAAAAAAAGAAAGAGAAAAGGTAAAAGATGAAATGAAAAGAGGGGATAAGATGGGAAATAAAATTAGTACTGAAGGGTATAAAAGATATAAAGTGCTAAAAATTAAAAGAACTATAAGGAGTGCTAAAATTTAACAAAACTATAAGAAAAGTGCTACTTTGAGGTATTTTCTCATTTTCAAATACTTTTAGTTCTTTTTTTTTTTTCATTTTTTCTTCAACTTTTTTTGGATCCGTGGGAACCAACAACCGCTTTCGATGCACACCTCCGGAGGGGCAGATATATGTGAGGGTTGGGCTGGGCTCCAGCCCAATCTAAGCCCAATTTTTTTTTATACCTATATATTAATATATCAAGCCCGACCAATATTATATTAGCTCAGTCCACATAACTGAAAAAGTTAATTAGAGCTCACTTCAGTCCAATTTTTTTTTTTTTTTTATCTAATATGTTATAGCTCAACTTATATAATATAATTAAAAAATTTAAAATATAGCTATTGTTACTAACTTACTACAGGATGTAAAAGCTTTACAGTAAACCCTTGTGGCCTGCCGTGCGTATCGTTCTCCAGTTCTCCTCCTTTTCTAATTCAACGTTGTTCCGAGCGACGATCATAGTGAAACTGGCTTCGCCGTCGACTATTCCGTCATCCTACTTCTCGTTTTGTTCTTCACTCAGGTATACGGAACTCTAAATTAAAATTAACTACAAGCCCTAAATTAATAGTTAATATGAAAATTGAGTTTAATTTTGGTGAATTTACTCTAATGAAGTCTGAAATAAAGTAGAAGAGAGAAGAATTAGAGAATAATTGAAAAACTAGGTGGGATAATGGAGAAGAATTTGCATCGTCTCTCATCTGCTTTCAAATGAAGAATTGAGAATTAAAATTATAGTTAGAATTTTATAAAATAATTTGTTTGCAAATTGCAAGTCAATAAACTGACTTAGGCACTAAATTACTTGTTTAGTAATAGATAGTGATAATTGATAATTTGATATGGCGGCTGTTAGTAAAAGTTCTAAAACAAAATTACTTGCAGCACGCGTGTAGAAATTATAAATAAAGAAATGTGGTAGGACCACATTTTGGGATTCTTGTTTTTAATTTTAAATTTTTGTTTCTATATATGTTTTATTTAAATAGATTATAGAAACCAATAGTAGTTTCGTATATAAAAGGAGATATAACAATTGCCTTGATTTTTGATTGTCTTGCAGTAATTTAAACTAGAGACATTTCAATGGAGCATCAAGAGATTGCAAAGAAAGCAAAAGGCTTATATCATCTTTCTTTAGGAAGCGTGATCATCAAGAGGCTCAAGATAATGAAGGTAGTTCTGAACCTTCAAACATGGCCACTCAAAATCAAACTAATGAATCTCCTTCAATAATAATAGAGCAAAATCCGGTTCCATGTATTGAGCGTGATCCGGGAAAAAGGAAGTAAATGTGTGAATATTCGATTAATGCACGAGATGATATAAGGCGGGCATATCTTAAAGTTGGTCCTTATCAACCGAAATTAGCATCGTATCCTGTGAACTTTAATATATTTTACTATGTATGAAATTTATTTTTCAGCCCACCCTATTGTCGAATCCTGGATCTGCCCCTGCACCTCCGTCGATATGCAGTAACCTGCAAACCACACAGGGCAGATATTTTCTTCAATTTCGAATTATATTTTGGTGTTTCATAACTTTGTAGTTTCTACTTAGAATTATTTTACCCAATTATTTACTTATGTGGCATACACTTAATTTTCAGATATTTAATTTCAAACTTTTAGTTTCACAATGCTTAAAGTATATACTTTTTTGAGCTTCAATTTACAAAAGTAATAAAAGTTAATTATGATTGATAATAGTGATAATATTTAAATGTATAATCAGTAATATTAAATATTAATTAATAATAGAAAAATAAACGATGCCCTCCTCAGTTCTCCATTCCAATTTTCCTTTATTCTTATATTTTTGGCATTAATAATTCATAATAATACTTATTATATTCATATAATAATTTTTCAAGCCTTACAAGTATATTTATTATTATTACCTTTATCTCTATTTTCACACTTTTCTAAGACTTTTTGTACTGTTGATTCATAATGATGGTCCCGATACGAGTTCTGGTGTATGGGGGGGGGGGGGGGAGAAATACACCAGTTAGGAATTTTAAAAACAACCCCTTGAAAATATCACAACTGAGAGATACAACTCAGTTGGAATCACAACTGAGTAAGAACACTCAGCTGTGAGAGTGGTGCTGTGCGGAATGTGGTGGAAAATAACAACTCGTAAAAATAACTCACGCTTAGATGCAAGGTTGGTCAATAACCAAAACAATTGAAATGTGAATATGCAGTTTGAGTGCTGGTTAGTTGGTCAGTTAAATATGCAATAAGATAACTGAATAATAAACACAAACACACAAAGATTTACGTGGTTCGGAGAGAACTCCTACGTCCACGGGGAGTTGTGAGTCCACACAACTCAGTCCAAGTTCTTTAGGACTAACCACAAAGCTTACGCGGGCTTTGCAACCGTTAAGATAAGTTTACGGGTACTTATCAACCTTACAGATAAGTTTACGGGTACTTATCAACCTATCTACTCAATTACGGGAAGAGTAGGGTCTTAACAATCCTTTTGAGAGGATGTGTAAAAGGGTGGATTTTTCCAACTACTAGCTCGAACAAGAAGTGAGCTAGGATCTAAGCTTGAACAAATGGAGACTCAAACTAAGATCTAAAAACACCAAGACAGAATCTAACACTCTAGGAACTCTCAACTAGTGATGTTCTTAGAGATTGATTTCAGTTTAGCTTGTTTGCGATGTGACTCTCAACTAGTGATGTTCGCTTGTCTATCTGCTCTCGCACTTGTCTGTCTCGTTAGTCTTGGTGAATGAATGAAGACCTCTATTTATAGGCGGAGAGAATCAACTAGCCGTTGGATGAGCCGTTGATCTCTGTTCTGTGAAAGCGATGGTTTGTCTCTCATCTCTGCAGTCTTTCCGGATTTGGAAACTGTGGGCTTCTGCTTTCCATCTGAGACAGCCTTGTGTTGGGCCAAATGAGGTAATGACAGAGAGTCAAACCTTCACGTGACTTCCAAATTTGAATTTCAAATCTCAACATTAGTCTTTCAACATTAGTTAGCCGGTTGAGAAGTTTGATCTTCATCTGATTTGGTCTTGAGCTGATGTTCTATCTGAATGCTATCTTCATCTGACAATCTGTCTGAAGAATAACAGTTGAACCATCAGCTGCCTTGATCTTCATGTTGTCGATCTTTATCAAATTGTCTTTCAACTGATGTTCCATTTGATCTCTACTTTTATCTGACATTCGGTATCTGATCAGTTGGCTCGAACGCTCAGTTGACTTTCTTATAACTTCCCCCTTTAAACTCTCAGATGTCTTTCTTACATTTTTCCTTTTGAACGCTCTCTGATGTTCTATCTTTTGAATGCTCAGTTGATGTTCGTACATCTGATGTTCTATCCGAGTGTTGTCGTCTTCAGCTGGAGACCTGTAAAGATAAAATCTCAACATTGTTCAAACAGCGAGCCTAAATACTAATATTAGGATCTGGCAACATCTACTCGGTTGGGGTCAATTGGTTTTGGAATCAATCAAAACTTTAATAAATTTCCCAACACATAATATTAATATTAATAAATTATAAATCACATGCTTCATACATATATCTTTAGCGATACATGTTTATTATTTACAGAAATCCAACAATTCATAAGTAAAGTAGAAACAACATAATTAAACCGTCCAATTTAATTCATATATATACCAGTAATTTTTTTTGGGAGGGGGGACCCCCTTGTTTAATGGTGGATCCGCCACTGTTAATCGCACCGACTTGTTCACGAGTCAACCAATCAACTGTCACATGGGCCTGACCCGAATATGTTGGAAATGGTTTAGTATTTAATCATTAATTGAGAATAAATATTATTAGTTGAATATTTATTATTTAATTAAAAATATTTATTGGATGTTAATCTACGCCGTGAGTAGATGAACGTAGTATATTTAATATCTTTAAACTGATTTTCGGTGAGTAAGATATTGTATGGTAAATGTTGGATGTTGTAGTAACTAACATGTTATTAATTATAATAAATGTTAGTTGTCCCACATCGGTTATATGTGGGTGATTTGACTAGCATTTAAAAAGCTATGTCTATATGGACTTAATAACTTATTGGGTTGATGTGTATGGGTGCCTTCGCGCACACTCACTCGGGCCTAGGACTCGGATCGGGATCTTGGCAATTGGTGTTTGGGCTTATCTTTTTGAACCAACTCCACAAGTCCATTTCGTTAAGCCAAAGACTCTTCACATCTGGTAGCCTCTTCAACTCTGAAACCGCCGGCCATCACGACAGAATTGATGGCGACGAGTCCCTTCACTTGGTCGAGAAGTGCTATATATAGGAGCATTCTCATTTGCAGAATTCACTCAACAAAGCATTCTCCATTCTCTCCTCTCATAATATATCATACACTTTTTGAGTTCAATCTTCGTTCTAGTTCTAGTTTGCCGGTGCTCGATCCAGTTTGCGGTGGTGCTACTGCCGAGACGTTAAGATCGTTTTAACCTCTAGGGACGAGCCGTCTTTTCGTGAGCACTACCGGGGCGTATTGTCGTCTTGCGGGCATAAGTTTTACTTAGGACGATCTCTGGTTTTCCTAAACTTTATTCTTCAGTTTCGCTGTAATACATAATTAGTTATGTTCGTGTTCAAGTTCATCAATAAAGTTCGTATTGTTCATTGTTATATATACGAACAAGTACCCGATTCCTAAGAGAATAAACATAAAACATTTGCCAAATTGAGCTCCAAATTAACAATTAACTTGACTCATATACATAAAAATCCAAAAACATGTAGGGACCGACTCTAGTAAAAAAAGATATGCTTTTGCTTTTTAATGCTTTTCAATAATTTGTTTGAAGGATTCCAACTGCTAGTTAACCATATTCGTTAATTTAATAAGTGGAGTAAAGATATTTAGATATTGATTGTATCAAAATCGTTTTCAAGACTGAATCTGATACGAAGATGAGAAGAAAATACAGGTAAAATATCACTGATTAGGATTCTTTATATTGTCCATCCATGTATGGTTCGTTCTTATCAATTACCACTTGATACACACCAAAGTATTATTAAAAAACTAATGTGAAGTAGTATGTACGTATATAATCAAAACCATATAATTACTTGAATCATGAAATTTTTAAATAATTGAACTTAACGATTATGTCTTTTAATTACAAAAATTGTTTTTGGCTCCTCATTGTGGGGAAAAGAACTTTTATTTGTTTTCTTATGTTGCACATTAGAATTAGACAAAGGAAATAGTTATTTATACTTGTTGCTTGTGCCCTTTCAAATTAGTGAAGGTTGACGAGTTTGAAATGTAATATTCGATTCAAGAAACTATTTTACTTTTAAGATAAATATCAAGTGTATTTTTCATGTTATGAAATACATGATGTAGGTGTATTTTTTTTGTATTTCTTTTTTTGCCCCCGTAATTTTACTGGCGTCTCAAACACCATTATATATAAGCACACAAAAAGAATGAAGAATAATTCCATATAAGTCGAAACATTGTCGTTTGACTTATTTTTGCAAACTTTCTATTTTGAATCTTGTGAAAATTTCAAAGAATGGGGTAGAAAAGAAAATCACAAAGAACAATCTTACATATAATATAATTTAAAGCGACGTCATTTTGACTTTCGACGATTTTTTTTCCGTGCGTGTGTATGCCTAACATCAAGAATCCAAGATGGTGAAAATATTAATTAACAAGGTATAAATTTGAAAAAATAAAGCGTTATAATATAATTAATTAACAATACATTTAGGTATTTTTGTGAAAAGAAATACAAAGAAAATGATAAAAATGATCTTTGATAAGAACAAGTCACAAGAAGTACACCTACAATTATACTCCCTCTGTCCTGATATTGATGACATGTTTTCCTTTTTGGAGTGTCCTTGCCTTTTCCTTTTTTAGATTAAATTAGAACCTAATTAAATTATTTAATCATTTTACACTCTTACTTAAAACCACTTTATTGGCCTATAAAATACTCCCTCTGAGCTCATATTTATGTATAGCTTTAGTGGGTACGGATTTTATGAAAATCATAGAAAGTGATATGTAAGTAGAGAAAGAGTAAATGTAAGTGGAGATGAAGTCCCACATTATAAGGGTAATAAGCGGAAGAGTTATTTTCTAAAATTGACTATGCATAATTTTGGGGGACAAACGAAAAATGAAAATTATACATAATTTTGAGGGTCGGAAAGAGTACTTTATTAACAAGAACTAAGTATTCTGTAAAATATTATAAAACACGTGAGGCACCATATTTCATCCCTAATTCTCTTCTCCTTAATTTAGTTTACGTATCGAAAAAAAAAGGGGTCATTAATATGGAGACAAGGGCAGTAATTGGATTTGGGATAGAAGATTCCCAACTCCAACCGCGACAGCTCAATTTAGTCATTGATTTGCTTCACTTATTTTTGTTTACCTAAAATGCCCTTTAGATAAGATCTGGTTCCGTCAATTCACACAGTTAAAGATTGAGAAATTATCTATAACATGATAGTACGTATAACAAATTATCTCCATTGGCATTTTTCTTAACGTATCATAAAATTAATTAACCATTATATAAGTCTTAGTAAAATATGTTACCACGTGGCACATATTTTATCTCTAGAAACTAATGCTTTTATTTCTTTTCTTATTCCAAAAACCTAATCGAAAAATAAACTCCAAGAACACTATAAATTGAGGGGCATGCATGCCCTAGTATTTCCTTACCAAATTAACAACAAAGAGAAACATATATAAATCTCTCTCTCTCTCTCTCTCTTATGGCGATAACAAATCGTTCAGGCAATCAAGGAAATGAGATAACGGTAGAAGAGTTCAAGAGATGGCTGAAGAAGTTCGACGCGGATGGCGACGGCCGGATAAGCGTGCAGGAGCTCCGGACGGCCATTCGAGCGAGCGGCAGCTGGTGGTTCTCCACCCGCAAGGCCAAGCGCGGCGTCAAGATGGCCGACAAGAATCTCAACGGCGTCATCGACGATTACGAGATCGATAATCTTATCGATTTTGCTCAAAAATATCTAGGTCTAAGAATTACTCCTTATTAACCTAACCTAGTTTACTTACTTTTACCGTTGTTTTTTTTTTTTTGTTTTTTTATTGTTTTTTTTTTATATCGTATGCGTGTTGTATGTACGTAGAAATGAATGTTTGTATATATATGTGCATGAATATATCGCAACTTTTTTTTGTTCGGATAACAAGTTGTCATCTCATGTCACATGAATATTTACTACTTTTAATTTATTTTTACGTGGCGAGAAGAAATTTACAGCCGCTGGACAAGAGAATCGAACACAGATACGTTACATAAATAACATTAAACTAAAAAATTAAATATGAACACTAAACAAGGACGAGGAGAAAATTAACATGTTTATCAAATGCAAGTTATAAGACTAAAGAGTCTTACCACCTAGTTGGGCTCGTTGGGTTAGCCCCGACGGCCCATCTTACAAAATGAATTTTCTGGGTTGGGATTTTAATTATAAGCTCATTTTCATTTTCGTAATATATAGTTCTCATTTTCAAATTTCGTAACATGTAGATCTTTTATTGAAAACACTGAAAGTTACGGTCTTATTTTAACAATTTTCTTGGATTAGTATGGATATTTTGAAATATATAAGTGTTACTTTCATGTGCATGGATGCGGGAATCATCATAATTATTGTTGTTAGGGATAGTTTATTTAAGGCCGTTATGAGACAGAATATATCTGGTTCGACATCGACAACATGCTATATATATTAATTATGATAATAAGGAAAGAGCATTTAAAATCATAGCTAGCTTGGTCATTTTCTTGTTCCAACTTGTACCCAATTTTCAATTTTTTTTAGTTCCTTTTTTTTTTCAATTTCAAATTATATTTTGGTGTTTCGATTTAATTTTGTAGTTTCAAACTTTTTAGTTATAAATGGTTATTATGATTGATTATATCATAATTAAAGTATATACTTTTTAAGCTTCAATTTATAAAGTAATAAATGTTAATTATGATCGTAATAACAATATTTAAATTTATAATCAGTAATATTAAAAAACGAATTTAATAATAGATCCCGACCCAGAAAAAGATACGAGAAATATTGGGACACTAGATTCCGACCTAGAAAAAGAGGAAGGAGTAAAATCGTGTATAATATTAAAGAACTAATTTCCTTGTGATTTTTAAAATACACAAAGACGAGGTATAAAGTATATACTCCCTCCGTCCAAGTGAAGAAGTCTCATTTGAAAATCGCACGTAGATTAAGAAAAAAAGAGTTAGAATGTGATTAAGGTAGTATTTTATTGTTAATATTAAAGTGTGCTGAGTAAAAAAATATTGTACAATAAAGTAAACAATATTGTTCACGTTTGAGTGTGATATAAAGTGGATTTTAGTGTGTTAATTTTTGCCAAAAAAGAAATAAAACTTCTTGAATGGGACATCCGAAATAGCAAAATGGGACTTTTTCAACGGGACAGAGGGAGTATCATCTAAATTTCTAAAGGTATGTGAAAAATAAAAGTGAACCATTGTTTATACTATCTTATACAACTTTTTAGTTAGTGGAGTATAATAATTTTGCTCCACATACTATATAATTTTGTTGGTGCAACATTTGAAAATCTTTAAAAAAGAGAGATCTAATCTTGTAGATTAATATTTTATTTCTTACTACATCCCTCCACAAAAAATTGATCACAGTGTATACTATACGAGTTTTAATAATTATATTTAATGATTGATTGTGCATTGAGTTGAATAAGGATTTCACGTTTAATGTGTCTTAAATTGTATGAACGGACTCAGAAGAATAATTAATTTAACAATTTTTTCTTAGATGGAGCGAAAAAAATGAAAAATAAAAAAAGTAAATTAAGGACAAGGATATTTTTAAGTCAAACGTGAATGAGAACATTCGAAAAGAAATAGATATGCCCGAATGTAACAAAAATAACATGCATGTGTTTCTACTAAAGAAAAAGTAGTTTTTTCTTATAAAAAAAATAAACAAAGAAAGAAAAAGTACATGATTGAGCATATATATATTTGTACTTCATATACTTGTTCCGCGAATTCAAGTTTTATACTCCCTCCTATCCACTCATATATTATCATCTAAAAATAAGAAAAAATTTAATCTTTCAAAATCTTTCAAAAGTAATGAGACTCACCAACTTTTTATATTTTTACCTTATTCTTAATTTCCATGCTAAACAATAACATAATAATTTCAATATATACGTATAATTATATATTTTTAAAATTTTCAAAACTTATGCATACACATCTTACCATGTTCTTTAATTATTGCTACGATACAAAATAGATTGTCAAATCGCTACGACTCGCTAAAAGGAAACTTCTACAAAAAAGGAAAAAGAAAATAATAAGAAGAATGAATTTTGGATAATCTAGCTAGCTCGAAGGAAGAATGCATTATTAAGATCGAGATAGGGAAGAAAATTCCTATTTAATTAACACCCCCATAATTAAATTGCTAAAAGTTAAAGGATTTTGTTTCGAGCTCATCACGAAGAGATGCCCCCTATAATTAATTGCTTGAAGAATAATGTGGCTTTTGAACTGAAATTATACAATTAATTAATTATAAAGTAGTAGTATGTGATAAATATTGCAACTTTGCCTCCATAAGAATATTTGAACTTCACGTGGCACTTTAAATCTGATGGTCCCGATAATGAGTATTTGGTGTATGGAGGAGAAATAAATTAATAGTAATTTTTCTTGCTTTAAAATCTTTTCACTGAGTTAACTGCTAAGGTCAATTTGTTCAACAACTGGAAAATCAGTTGGAGCTGATCACTCAGTTGGGTGCACAGCTGACTTCTTTGACTGAGGGTCAACTAAGTACCAACTGAGGTTTAAACAGTTTTGCGTTGCAGAAGTTGGTGGAAAGTTAAGCTCGTTACTAAAATTGTAACCTTTGTGAAAATAAGGTAGGTTAAGTTCCCAAGTTAGTGCAATTGTGTGCTTGTGCAGTTTGTATGCAATATGCTGGGTCAGTTTGTTAGGTAACTGAATGTAAATACAGAATGTAAAGCACACAATATTTTAACGTTGTTCAAAGATTGATCTCCTACGTCCACGAATTCCTTTTCGGGGAAGTAATCCACTAGATAAGATTAGCCGTGTTTACCAAACGTTTAACTTGGTTTCCGGTACCAAACAACCTAACCAGTTCGATTACGGGTTCGAACATTACCTTACAACACTTTTTTCGGGCAAGTGCACAGCCTGGGCTTAAATTATGGGCTCTAAGTGGACCTAGTCTTAGATTGAGGGTTCTAAAGGACCTAGTCTTAGATTGCGGGTTCTAAGGGATCTAGTCTTGGATTCTAGGTTCCAAGGGACCTAATCTTTTTTATTACGGGTTCAAAAGGAACCTAGTGAATTTGATTGCGGGTTCAAAGTCGGACCTAAGGTTTGGGAGTTGGGGGGATTTTCCAACTAAGAAGCAATCTACACAGAAAGAAGTGGAGGCTTCGTCCTAAGGCTTCGGACTCGATCTTTTGGGAGAGAGTCCGTCAGACACAATATATGCAAGAACCTATATTCTAGACTCAATCAAAGAAGTAGCTTTCTGAGAGGCTAGACGACATAACAGGAGGAGGTTTGGACACTCAACTTCTACTGGCCTTCAATTGAGGTCTTCTTGTTGGAAAGAGAGAGGTGGTGTGTTGCTGCTACTTCACTCTTAATTTTGTCTCTTTTGGCACTTCTACGTGTTTGTGTCTGTGCCAATATTTTCCCCACGAGCTTTGATGTGGAGACCTCTATTTATAGAAGAAGATCTAACTAGCCGTTGGAAAGAGCCGTTTGATCTCTGCCAAAAGCATGACACTCCACCTGCTTTTCAGGAAACTTTCCTAAAATGGTAATTGCGACCTTCGCTTGATGCACGTCGCTGTTGTCAGCCCATTTATAGTAAGTTCTCCAGCTAACTTGTGTTTCCGAGTAGATTTGAATCTGGACTTCAACTTTTCTGCCTTCAACGTCTTCAAAGTCTTCTCTACTCCGCTTTGTGACGTCTGACTTCAACACAACTTCTCTTAACGTTTCAACTGCATGGCTTTGTTGAGGAGTGAACTGAGTTGCTGTCCAACTGAGTTCGTGTTTCAGCTGAGATTGAGGTCTCAACTGAATTTGAGGGTTAGCTGAGTTTGGGTCTCAGTTGAGTTCTTCACGAACTGCCTTCTTCTGCTTGAAACTTATAAAGATAAAATTCCTACGCTCAAATAGTGAGCTCTAGCTAAGTTCAGACTGAGAGCATTCATCTACTTGGTTGGGGTTTTGGTATCGTTCGAAACCTTTACTAATTTTCCCAACAAAATCCTTGAGACATGAAGATTCACATAAATGATACTCCCTCCATCGACGAAAAAGATGCCTGTTTTTTTAATTTTCGTTTGTCTACGAAAAAGATATCTGTTCTATTTTTGGTAAGTTTTCTCATAATATTTACCTCTACTTTATTACTTATTCACCTATTTGTCATTATCGGCACATATAATTTACTTTAATTTAATCTTGCACTCAATTCAAATGAGACCTTTTTTACACTCACTTCACACACAAACTATTATTTAAACTCTTTAAAAATAATTTAAAACTATATAAAAAATAAGATCCTTACTTCACCAATTTTATTAAATCCCATATCATAAATATGCGTTTTTTTTTGTGCACGGGAGGGAGTAAACACTAGAAAAGAAATCTTGATAATTAAAGTATCTCTTGATACGAAATCAAAGTGGTCTGTTCGTAAAAAGATAGTAATACATATTAATCAATGCACAAAAGATATACATCAAACTTTTGCTGCTCCAATATATATTTCTCCTCACTTTAATTTGTTTAATCCAAAATAATGAAAAGACAGAAATTTTACTAAAATATGCAGTTTTTGACCCTCGAATTGATTCTGATTCAAGTCTAGGAAAATTATTAGATTTCTTGCATATATGCAACATAGCTTCCATGAAGGAACCAAAAGTATTGGATCATTATTTCAATACTGTTTATCAATATATATGTATGGTACTGATTTAATGAGAATATATATATGAGAACGTGAAAATAATGATTTTTTATCACATGGATAGTGCATAAATTGCAGTAACTTAATGTATAAATTACAGTAACTTAGTTAAATCTGAATCATATATGAATAAAAATCAAGGGTTCAGATTTATTCTCATTTCTTACCTAAAAAGATTTTCTTATCTGATCCTCTTCATATATGTATAAATACAACTTTACTTTCGGCTGCGGTTTCCCACGAATTAAAAAAAAATAGTACAACTTTTATTGGTGAAGCTACCATGAACATAAAACTTTATATGTGGTGAGTGGAAGAGACCTTGTCCAAATTAAAGATCTCAATTATGAATCACACTTGCTATCTTGTAGACTAGTGTGTTGTCCGTCCAACATCGACGAAATTATCATATTTTATATTAGTTATATAAAAATTAGTTATGTAATTATTCGATTTGTTTTAAAATATGTATAGCAATAAATATCCATTAATTATTAAAAAAACCCATATATTCAATATTTATACAAACAAACTGTTCATAGCCGATAAAAAAAAGCTATGATAAAAAAAATAAAAATTAACTTGTCCACATCGTAAACTCGTTCAGATATCACAAAGTAAACATGTAGTAATGTATTGTATAAATACCTCATTCACTTATATCCCCGTTTCTTATATATATACCCGTTTTAATATATATACTCATTTCATATACTCGTTACCCGTCTCCAATCAAATTAAAAAAAAAATGTAATCTTATATCTTGTTATCGTCTCAAACTCGCACAGTCATATGCGATAAAGCTCGGAATATTATAAAGAAAATATTAATAAAATAAAAATCAAGTATATATAAGAAAATTATACTGCAATTTACAAAACCGCCTAAAGTCCAATTAAAAGTTATTTTACTACTCGTTCCCGCCACAACATGTACTGCACTCAATTATTGTTCACGTCTAAAGTGTTTTTCCAAGAATTTGTAATAATGTATTCGTTTTCTTTTAACAATTGAACTAATTTATGAAATGTAGCTGAATGAAATTCAGACTTCTTATTTAAAAAGATTATTATTTAATTATTTAAATGTCAATTTAATTATTGGCCAAATTATATTTCTATATATTTGTTATATTTAATAATTGATCAAATTGAATTTTAAAATTTAAATTGTCCCATATATAGATGTGTAACTATTTATTTGACTATAACTTAATAACTGAAAAAATATATATATTAATAAATCATTACAATAAACATTACATAAAGGATCATCTCGTCACAAATAAATGTTACATGATGAATTATCTCGTATAGAATTTATTGAGTGAGAATTACTTTAAGTTGTACTTAATTTATAAATATAATTACAACAAAACACTTTATTCAAAGTGATATATTTTGACAAATCATTGCCAATTTACGTAAAGGATCATCTTGTTGCAAATAAGCATTACATGAAGTGTAATCTCGTGTAATCTATTACTTTATTTCATAGTGATATTTATAATTTGACATATATCATTGCAAATAAGTGTTATAGGAAGGACCATCTTGTTGCAAATAAGTGTTACATGAAGGATCATCTCGTGTAAATTTATTAACAGAGTATCACTTTACGTTGTAGCCTATAAATATAATTTAAAAATAATTCAATACTTTATTTTAAAGTGATGTAATTTCACAAATAATTGCAAATAACTCTTAAATGACATTTTGCTGTAAATTTAGTGTTACATGAAGGATCATCTCGTGCAAATATTATTGACCGAGAATCACTTTACATTGTAGTACTTATAAATATAATCTAAAAAAATCAATATTTCATTTTAGATATAATTTCACAAATCATTACATATAAGTGTTACATTAAGGATTTATTGAAGGGTAGTTAAATTATGCTGTAAAATCATGTAACGTATATTATAATTAGTTTATTGAAATATATTAAATTACAATTATGATATGCCATTAATTTATATGAACATAAATTGTTGTTGTCACATGTATTCAGAATTGCACTAATTATGTACGAAAAAGTCTAAGTTGCACTACTTATGAAACATAAGTAAATATACATTACATTAATATAAACATTAATTATCGTAATTTATGATTTTGTAACATCTAATATTCATTTATTGCTTTAAAATCAATAAAGTACAATTATGATATATTATATATCCTTTCTTTTCAAAAAAAAAAAAATAGTACAGTGAAAATAGTTACAATACTCTAGCTAGTTGTGATTGACAGTTTGACACTTCATTTTATATGAATACGACAAATGCTAACTTATGAATAACTTTATGTTATATTTTCTCTGTTCCACTCAACATGTCTATATACAATTCGGTACGAAAATTGAAAATAATGGTTAAAAAATAGAAAGTAATAGAGCTCAACACTTTTGAAGGATTATTTCTTTCATTATTTAAAAGTAGACAAATTAAACGGAACATGCATTTAAAGAAATGTTATAAAGCACATTAACTACTCCACTGAAAATTATTAATAAATTTTTAAATACAGCTTCGAGGTTTTCTTTTATTTTTATTATTTTTCCATGTTTAATTTTAAAGTTTAAATGTTGCACATTTTTGAAAAGGCTTTATTCTTAATATACAATGTAAGCAATTTGCTCATAATTGAAATACCAATCAAAGTAATATTATTTTTTTAGATTAATAAAATTTGGTCAATATTATTTTGCATATTATCCTTTTTTAGGGTTGTTGCTTGTGGGCTGGCGATTGATAACAGAAATGCTAAATTTTTTTAAAAGGCAATAAACTTATGAAAATCTTGAACAAAATAAAAGTCTTATGAAAATCGCGGGGGGGGGGGGGGGGGGTGACTATATCTCCCAGCAAATACTTCGTAAGCTTGATCAATTTAAAATTTATTGTGGATTGTTGCCTTTCACACCCACATTCTGCATTCAAAATTGTACTATACAACAAATTTATATGCTTTACTGTATCAAAATCATATGCAACAAATTTATTTGCTTTAGCATATATTAAAATAGTTGTTACATAAAGAAATGAGTAGCAACTTTTTTTTGTTTGAAAAGAAATGAGTTTCAGCCATTTCAATTTCAAATTCATGGAAATGAAACTGAACAATTCCTCCTATAAATAAAAATAACTAAATAAAATATAAACCAATAACATTACATGCCTATAATTCTGTTAGACTATTCAAATTATACAACTTAAAAACAATTTGTTCACACATAAATGAATATACCTAAACGAAATTTAATATGAAAATCATGCCTAAAAATATGAAATTCGAATTGCGTAGTAAATTAACAAATATAAAAAATCCAACATTCTTTACACCAACAAAATATCAAAACATTTGATTCAAGAGCTAGTAACGAAACATTTGATTACATGAATACATAAACTACAAAATTGATATGGAGCAAAAAGATATTGAGAAGTTTTTGTGCAATATCAACCTATGCGTATATTGTGTCGCTTATTCTACAATCACTTCTCCAAAAGAATTGAAAAATCTTGATGCCAATGATCTCGGTGTTATATCATCTTTCATATCAAATTTGTGCATCCATTAGTCAGGAATATTGAAATGAAGGAATACAAAGAAGATGAAGTGTGAGTGCTTTAGCTTGCAGAATCCGGGATTATATAGGCACAAAAACCGTAAAATTAGGAAATAAATTAATTTGTTGACATCAATTTTAATTTTGTAACGTTTTTTAATTAATTGCATGATTGTAAATTATTAATGAATAATTGTGATATCTCATTTAAAATATTGTAACCGTCAAACACTTATTTAATACACACTTAAAATTTGAGATTTTTGTATAATTAGAAAATAAAATTAGGGAAAAATCCACCTAGGATTGAGGATGATTGTGAGCTTAGGGATCCTTATTGCTATTATAAAGAAGATAGAGTATGTCGTACAATATTTTTTCTTAAAAAAATCTATAAATAAATTACTATATATTAGTTACACGGCATTTGGTTTCACTAGTTGAATCTGATTCCACATGCAAGTTTGGTAAGATATACTATCATTAAAGAATGACTTGCTTTATGGAGAAGACTAGAAAATGTGTGTTTGATTCCTTGTGACTATTTTTAATGGTACTCTACTCTAAGTTCACCCAAATACTATGTTAGAAAGTTTACAAAAATATATATCCATATATATAGGGCCTACACTTGGGTGTGCTGCAGTGTGCTTTACTTTATTTTTATTTTTAATTTTTTAATATTCAATTGATTTAATTAAATAATGATATTCGGTCACACGATAGCCAACCACACGCGTTAAAAAAAGAAAAGTTGACTGTAAAAATGAAAATAATTACATTTTCTCCTTAGGGTTTATGCTTTCCAATTAGGGTATATTTCCATTTTCAAAATCTATATTACCATTTTTAACTTGTGCGGTCGGCCACCATGTGACCGAAAAGTGTAATGATATTTCTTTTTACCTTTAATTTCCCTATTTAATTCCCCTCTTAATTAAATTTCAGAGGAGAATTTGTGTTATTATTATCTTATTAATTAAACCCCCAAAATTATACACCAACCTCATGTGATACCACAATCCGATCCCCTCAATACAAAAGGTCCTAATTAAACTTCAAATTCTTACTCGATCGACACGTACAATCACGTTTTAGCGGCTTCAAGTTGCCACGATAATATATAGGGAGAAGTGCAAATATAGCCACCCATGAAAAAAAAGTGCTAATATAACCACTTTTTTAAAAACGATCAAATATGGCCATGCATACACGATTAGCATACACGACCATCATACACGACCTAAATTGGTCGTGTATGCTGACCATGCATACACGACTAGTATATACGACCATAGCAATATACACAATAATGCACACACACTAGCATACACGACTATATCAGTATACACGACCTGAATACACGACTAGCATACACGACCATACCAGCATACACGACCAATATACATGGTCGTGTATGCTGGTCGTGTATGCAAGTCGTGTATGCGTGGCCATATTTGATCGTTTTTAAAAACATGGCTATATTAGCACTTTTCTTTTCAGAGGTGGCTATATTTGACTAATTCTCTAGTATATATATATATATGTTATATCATCCCTATATATATATATATGTATGAGTTAGTATAAAAATATTTTCTGGTGTGAGAACGTAAGAACATGCTTAAATTAAATTAATATGTAGTCATGCTTAAATTTATAGATTGTCATGCTTAATAAGATCCATACTTTTTATATAAACGTTAATGTTTATATAAGATCATGGTTGAGTCGATATATATTCATGCTTTAAATAATCACAATCATGGATCATACAAATGTAATGTTTATATAAAAAGACATGAACATAATTAAGCATGATAATATATTAATTTAAGCATGATTAGAGAGTAATTTAAGCTTGTTCTCACATTCTCACACTAGAATTGATTTTTATATGAACAATCCCTATATATATATATATATTGAAATATCATCTATATATATAATTATATAACTCGATCGACATAGTGCATTTGGTAGTGAACCAAATGAATCTGATTCCAAAAAGAAAAATTGGGCAACATTATATATCATGTTTACTATTATGCCCCAAAACACGAAACACGAGGATTATTTAAATTCAAAAATAAACTTATACCGCCAAATGATACTATATAAATAGAGGGCTTATTGGCTTAAGATTTTCACCCCTACAGTAAAATAAAATACACACACCAAGAAAAATGGCATTCAGAAAAACCCAACCCCGTATTAACGAAGGCAAGGTTGAAATAACAATGGAGGAGTTCAAGAAATGGTTGATGAAATTCGACGTCGATCGAGATGGCCGGATAAGCACAGAGGAGCTCCGAGAGGCCATCCGTGCCACCGGGTGGTGGTTCAGTATAGCCAAGGCCGACCGAATCCTCAAGTCGGTCGACACTAATTCCAATGGATTTGTCGATGAAAACGAGATTAGTAAGCTTCTAGTGTTTGCACAAAAACAATTTGGATTCAAGATCGTTGCTTGATCGAATTGTGTAGTTTGGTTACACTTGTACGACGTGGTCTAGTTTTTATGTATGTAAATGTAAGAGAATATCATGTGCTATAGTCAATATGCGCATTGAAATATAAATTATAGCCCACCCTCTTCATAAATATAAATTATGGCCATTTTTTTGAACTTGGGACCTAAATACCCTTTTCCCTCTTTTATTTGTGATCCATCACTTCTTGACCTATTTTATTGACACTTAATTCCCTTTTCAAATTTTTTCTTTCTTTTTTTTTGTTTTTTTTTATTTTCCAGTTTTTTTCTTTTTTTCTTATTTTCCAGATTTCTTTTTCTTTTTTTTTTTTCGTATTTTCCAGATTTCTTTTTCTTTTTTTTCTGTTTTTTTTTATTTTTCTGTTTTTTTTTTCTTTTGTTCTGTTTTTTTTTTTATTTTTCAGATTTTTTTTTTAATTTCCAATTTTTTGTTTGTCTCTTCGTTTTTTTGTTTGCCGCTTCTTCTTCGGTCAAGATTTGAGCTAGGGGAGCCAAATGCCTCGGAGCGAGCCGAAGAAATCTAAATTATTGCCCGACAATTATCTTTATATTAGTAATCGAAGCGAAAGCGGAGCCGTACAATCGGAGCCGAAGGCGGAGCCGCAAAATCGGCGCAATATAACATGGAATAATTGGAATGTTTGTTCCAAGAGTACCATATCATAACTTGGAACATGTGGAACTAATTCGACAATTCGTCCCAATTGTATCAAATCTGGAACAATTGGCACTAATAAGGCTAAATTTGTACCAGAAGTACTAGAACAGTTGGTACTAATATGACTAAATTTGTACCAGAAGTACCAACTGTCTCATACCCGGCTCGACCCGACCCGCGCCTGCCCGCGTCCGACCCGACCCGTTCCGCGTTTCATTAAAGGTATTTTCGACCCAAATTGAAAAAAATGGCCAAAATTTATATTTTTGAAGGAAGTGGGCCAAAATTTATATTCTAATAGTCATTATGGCTATTTCAAAATATGTCTCTAAATGTAATATATAACGTACATCTATAAATAAAATTTGTGTGAAATGTACGAGCAAAACACGTTACTGTGTCCTTTTATGCCCAACTTTGTAAAATTTTATTGATTTATTTTAGGTGGTGTTTTCTATATATATATATATATATATATAGAGGGTAGGGATCTGGTGAGAATAGATCTTATGTGAGAACGTAAGAATGATATATTTTAATACATTTTTATTATATCGGTAATGCATACATTGCAGAAATGAAATGCATACACATTCTAATGCATAAATTGCAGTAACTTAATGCATAAACATTGTAATGCATAAATTAGTATAACATAATGCATCGTTAAATCTGCGTCATTGATCAACAAAAATCAAAGGTCCCGATTTATTCTCATTTCTCATCTAAAAAAAACATTCTCACATAATCCTCTTCATATATATATATATATATATATATATATATATATATATATATATATATATATATATATATATCATCTGGATCTTATTTAACAGTTTTTCATTATTTAAGGTTTTAAATCTGTAACCTATATTACTGTTAATTAAATAAAGTGTAATAGCTAACATATCATATTTCATTATTTCTAAGTATTATAAAAATTATTCAGCAAATGATCCAGCAATGGAGATGAACACTTCGTCGCATAAAATCTACTTGTGGGTAATTAAATACTAAAGCATTACTTAATAAAAAATAATTCAAACGCAATTAGATATATAATCACAAATTTGAAATATGAGGGATTTATTGGTCAAGGAGAAGCTGCCATGCACGTTACATATATCTATTTGATCTTGAAATTTTAAACAAATGTCGTGACTAAATTAGTATCAAAAATTTGATTCGGTCTATGTTTGAAAAAAATCAATTATCAATTGATTGGGATCTATCCACAGTACTAGAGACACTTAAATATCCTCATCTCCCGTGGGGGCCAGCCCAAATAGAGACAGTATCCCTACAACAACATATTGTCTCTATCTCTATCGCTAAATAATTAGTTTCTAAAAATTGATTTTTTTATTAATTATAATTAAAATTCAAAAATTACATTAGGTGAAATAAGAAAACAATACATTAATGAATAAAAATGGAAAACAAAAATAAATAAATAAAAATGAATTAAAAAAAGCAAAATATTGAAGAAAAGAGAAAAAAAGTGGCAAGCAGAAGAAACCGGAGAGATGGAAGAAGCGGAGGCTAAGAGGTAGGAAGAAGAAGAACAAGACAAGATGAAGAAGATGAAGAAGAAGAAGAAGAAGAAGAAGAAAAAGAAAGGAAGCGAGATGAAGAGGAGGCTAGACAAGAAGAAGAAGAAAAATGAAGGTAGGAAAAAGAAGACTGGGAGAGACGAAGGCAAGAAGAAGAAAAAGAAGACGAGAGAAGAAGTAGGGAAAGGAAAGGGAGCAAGAGCAAAAAGGTAGGAGAAGCGAAGAAGAAAAGACAGAAGAGGAAGAGAGAAGAAGGGAAGAAGAGGACGATTTTTCTTTTTTAAAGGGTCTTGAAATTGTCTCCATAATTAGGGACTGTCTCGAGACACCAAACACTGCAGCTCACCATCTCTATTTTTGGTGTATCTCCATCCTGTCTCGAGCCACCCCACTATGGGTAGTCTTAATAGATCAATATTGAAAATGCAAAACTTTGAAAAACATCGACCACATAATGATATATTAATAAATCCATATATTATTATTGAAGATAATCTAAACTCTCTTTCCACAAGATACAGAGGTATGTATATTGAACAATGATAAATTGACAAATTGTCTCTGACAAAATGAGGATAATCATGTCAAATTACACAATCATTTCTATATTTAGAAAAATCAGATTTTAAGCATGTACTAATATATCCTTTCTAAAATATAAATTTATATTAAGTAATATTTTTGAATTTTGAAACTTTACCATATATATTATATTACCATACATGTATTCTCTCTATTCCCTATGATGGGACACCTTCGGTATGTCATGGTTGCCAGACGACAACCTTGCTCTAATACTCTCAGTATTTCTTTACTTGGTTGACAACCTTACCCCAATACTCGTAGTAGCGGGGGAAGTATGTCCTACATCATGGAATCTTGCTCTTAAGGAAGATTACCTCTTGGTAATCTTCCTCACTTATACTTTATCGACAGCTGGTCTAAAGTACAGTACGAATTTGTCTTCTCAAGGCATAAATATCATAGAAAGATGTCGGTACCGACCTATCACATCAACTAAAGTAGGGAAGTTTCCCCTACCAACCCCTACCAAAGTCGGTCAGGAGACTTCCTAAGTCTCCCTGAAATGGCTAAAATACCCTTACCATCACATGTATATATACAAATTTTACTACATAATATCAAGTATCACATTCATTACCTTTGATAAACGATAGAACTCGTTGATTTCTCCTCAAGCTTTCATATTCTACACACACTGACTTGATCGTCGGAGACGCGACGCCAGCACACAACCCGGCGTTACACTTTGCAGGTCGGAATTCAAGGACTAAATCCACGTGGAGAAGCTCTTCTCAACATAATCTCTTCGATACAAGGTACATATTATGTGTTAATGATCATTGAACATCGGTTTGTTTAAGAGTTACAAATCTTGATCCCAACAACTGGCGCCGTTTTTGGGAAATCAAAACTAAGGCGTGAGATCAGCTTTACAGTTTTCTTTCAAAAAACATCTTGAATATCAAGATCGATATATGTATGAACTCGTTTTCTCAAAACCATATTTGCATATATGGGGAATTTCATATGTATAAACCCATAGATAAACATGAATATGGATATATTTATCATATGTGATCGATCAAAACTTGCTGTCAAGAAAAATCTGACCATAAAGCATGACGAAGCATGATTATTTGCTAGAAGTACGTGGTTTTGATAGATATATTCGACTGCGCATTTACATGGATATTATGGGATATTATTTGGCTACCTATTATCTGCTCGAGCCATGAAAAGGGCGAAACGAAGAGCTAAAGCTATTCCTCGAATGTTATAGATAATGACAACTTCTCCCCGAGATCTGGGGCAGGAATTTGAGGAATCTGTCACACCATATAGCTAAACGACCCTGGGAAGCCCTCCCTCTGCAATTGGGGTTAGGCGAGGAAGTTTCCGAAGACCTTTAACTTTAAAAGAAGAGTTAGGGTTATCCGTACTCCCGCAAAGTCAACCTAATCAGGTTACTCAACCAGGCATGGTTGCCTCATCCTCAAACACAAAGCACATGTTTGGTTTGGATCCGACTCAGATACGTCAACTACTGAAAAGATTGGTGCGAGAAAATGAAAAAGGCCAGAGAGAATGCCTGGAAACAATTCAGGAAAACCCCAGTCAAGAACAAGGGGAACATGCCGACGAGAGAAGTTTTCCTTCTCGTGAAGGACAACATTCCATGTATGGCCTGAGGTCAAGAGTGCCCTACAATTCCGAGAAAGGTCGCATGAATAGAAAATAGTGATTGGAAGCTACCTCGGCAACTCGAATCAGTGAAGAAGATCAATCTACTTCCTACCAGCCTTATTCTGAATCGGTATCTGCCACCGGCTTAGAGGTGGCTGTTTGAGAAAAGAAATGAAAGAAATGAAAATGCGTTTATTGAAGCTTGATCCAAATGACTTTGATGGAATATTTTCTTCTTTCAGTGATGCAATACTGAAGGAAACCTTACCCGCAAAATTTCAGAGGGATACGGGAGCAATATGATGGAACTACGGATCCCATGGAACACCTCGTGAGTTTCGAGAACAATTTCACCCTTAAACAGTAAACTGATGGAGTCAAGTGTAGAGTTTTCTTCATAACTCTCACTAAATTGGCACAAAGATGGTTTAATCAGTTGAATCCGGCATGCATATGGAGTTTTACTGACTTCAGCAACCTCTTCTGGCATCAATTCGCGAGTGCACGAAGGCAAAGTCGTACTTCTGTATATTTGATGTCTCTCAGGCAAGGTTCCCATGAAAGCCTTAGAGATTACCTTCGAAGGTTCAACTCTGCCTCCTTGGAAGTACCCACTGCCATTTCGGAGGTAAAGATGCACGCCTTAACATAAGACTTATGCGATGGAGACTTCTTCAGTTCTTTGGCCAAGAAAGCATGCACTTCGTTCGAAGATCTCTTAGCTAGAGCAGACAAGTTCGTAAACTTGAAGAAGGAAGAAGATCGAACCATCCATCCTCGCCAGGAGACATCCTTGCCTACCCCAGAAATGGCTCCTCATGGGGTAGAGAAAAGGAAAGAAAAGAATGATCGAAGAAGGGAACCTCGTAGTTTTCCAAGAAATGAATTTGTGAGAAGAAACGTGATCATAAAAGAAAAGAGGATGACGGGAAGGAGTATCAACGCCCCTGATCACCAAAAAAAGAATATGAACACCCTAGATCTCCAAAAAGAGAGGAGCCTTCCCAGAAAAAAATGACGCATTCACATGATAGTAGGCGGACCTTCAGGAGGAGATTCCAACAGTGCAAGAAAGGCCTTCACCAGTGTTCCGGATAGGCACGCAGTGGAACGAGTGCATGAAGTAAGGAATGTGAGAAACTACTCCTTGATAAAATTTAGCCCTGAAGATGAAATTGTTGTTCTACGACCACATGATGATGCCTTGGTGGTCACCATGGAGATTGGTGGTTACGATGTCTCTAGAGTACTTGTAGACACGGGAAGCTCGGCAAACGTAATATTTGCCCATTGTTTTGAAAGCATGAAATTAAACATCGAGTTGCAATCAATCGAAACCCCTTTGTATGGATTTGCGGGAGGAGCTATTCATTCTCGAAGATTAGCTTTGCTACCCATGGCTATGGGAGAGTTCCCCTTGAGAAAAGTGCCAATGATAAAATTCTTGGTGGTGAATACAACATCATCCTACAATGTGATTTTAGGTAGACCTGCCCTCAATGAGTTCAAGACAGCAGTGTCCACTTTCCACATGAAACTGAAGTTCCTGGTGAAAGATAGAGTAGGGGAGTTAGTCGGAGAGCAAGATGCTTCCAAGGCGTGCTATGTCAAAGAAGTCAAGGTATCCGGCAAGGTTGCCAAGCGACCCAATGAAGGACTGGGAGATTCCGTCGGAAAGAAGATGAAACAAATGGAAATGAAAGAAACACACCCGAAGATGCAAATGTCTCTCGGAGAGGAACTCATGCTAGTGGAACTCTACCCCAATAAACAAGGTTACAATACTCGTAGGAACTCAGATGGCGCATGCGGATGCTGAGGCAGTAGTAGCTTGCCTACGGAGAAATGCTGATTTGTTTGCTTTCAACACAAATGATTTAAAAGACATTGATCCTAAAATCGCTATACATAATTTGAATGTGGATCCAGCTGTCCGCCTTGTCAAGAAAAAGTTGAGGTGATTTGATCCGGAGAAGGACAAGATTATCATGGTCGAAGTGGAAAAGTTGTTCAAAGCTGGGCATATTGTAAGAGTATAGTACCCTGAATGGATTGCTAACAGAGTCATGGTACCCAAAGGGGGGAGGGAGAAGTGGCGAATGTGCATAGACTTCCGAGATTTGAATAAAGCATGCCCAAAGGACCACTATCCACTTCCCAGAATTGATCAGTTGGTAGATTCTACTTCTGGATGTGAATTATTGTCAATGATGGATGCTTACCAAGGATACCATCAAATCTTGATGAATCCAAGATATGTTCAAAAAGCTTGCTTCATTGTGGGAGGATGAACATTAGGCTTCAAGAAAATACCCTTCGGTTTGAAGAATGCGGGGGCCAGAGAATGGTGGATTTAGTTTTCAGGGAACAAATTGGAAGAATCATGGTGGTTTACGTGGACAACATGCTAGTCAAGAGTTTTAAAGCCGTTGATCACGCAACTGACCTGGAAGAAGTCTTTGGAGTAATCAGGAGCAACGACATTCCATTGAATCTTGCTAAGTGTGCTTTTGGAGTACAATCGGGAAAGTTCCTGGGTTATTGACGCGACTATCGTTTAGCCGCGGCAAAATACAATTTGTATTTTCCTTGCCCATTTCTTAGGATCAGCTAGTCGGTAAGTAAGGGTCGATCCCACGAGAAATTGTTGCAATATTCTCTTGAAAGTATCCTGTCACAATGTTGATTCGGTCTATTTTTACTATCGCCTTGGGCAAAATAAAGAAAAGTAAAAGTTGAAACTAAACAAGCAAACAATCAGTAATAAAAGACATTCTGGATTTAGGTTCGATTCAATGTGAATAAGTGTAACTCGATCATAGGTGCAAAGATTTTCGCTACGTATGTGTGTCAATGATTATAGGCAAACCGCATCGTGGTCCTACTGTCACATTGTCAAGCCCACATCCACGATCTGCCAAGCTCGTCCTTACTTATGAATCTAGCATGACATTCCCACCCTAGGCTTCCTAACTTGCCCTACTCACCCCTGAGCATTTCTCAAGGGGCAAAGATTGAAACAAGCAGCTTTGGGCACTAGACGAACCCGTTTTGGCCCTTTGAGATACGAGGATCCCGTTTTGACTTTTCACCAGTGTCAGCGTACTTCGTTTGGCTCCGTCCAAGTTCAACCTAAGATTTGCCGCCTCAAAGAGCGTGAGGCAAACCTCTTCCGGTCCCTGTTGGTCTAAGCTACCTCCCTTTTAAGGAATTAGTTGCTCTCCAATTGCCCACTAGCCACATGAACTCTTGACACAAACAGACTGCTTTGAAATCATTGTCTAACGCCTCGGAAACACACATATATATAACTATCTTGCCCAATTAGACCTCACGAGTTATAATAACACTTATATCACATATCCTCTACCTAAACCTATATCTAAAGGTTTAGCTAGACATAAAGTAAATAACAATAATGAAAAAGATAGAAGAAAGCATACTTATATTAATACTAAACGATAGTCTGCCCAAATTGGGACTTAACAGCATAAAAGTAAATTGTATCTTGCAAGAAAGTAAATTGTGCGTGATAAAAGTTTGTAAAACTTGTGTTTGAGGCTACATGCATGAACCTATTTATAGAGTACAAGAATTATAGGTCGAAACCCTAAAACCGACAAACGGGCCTTCAATACAACTGGCAGCTTCCTTCCTTAGCCGATTAGGATTAGGAAAGATTTGTTTTCTTATCGGCAATAATCTATCCTTATCCTTTTATCTCCTAGTTTGGGTAGGATTTGTCTTTATGATTGCTTTTCCTCCAATGCATAAATTGCTTCCTTGTTTGATCCTCTTGATGATGTCATGCCAGTTGCAACGCCTAGAATCTTCGTACTCTTCTTTCTTCTGCTTCTCCTTCGCTTTGCCTAGAGTCCTCTTGCCATCTTGACTTGTTTGGAATGATTGCACGCGGTCGGAATTGATCATGTCGACTGGTACAAAGCAGCTTCTTAGTGTTTGGACTTCCGCCCTCGGTATCTCCAGCTGCGAGCAAAGCTCATAGACCATTGCATTGCAACGTTGTGCTCACTTTCATGCACAAATCCACTCCAAATGTCCAAGTTCCTGTCCTTCGCTGTCTACTGCCAAAAGTGTCCTCCCAGACACTAAAACAGACTAATCTAAACTCTCTTTCCAACAATGATACAGAGATATGTATATTGAACAATGATAAGTTGACAAATTGTCTCCGACAAAATGAGGACAATTATGTCAAATTACACAATTATTTCTATATTTAGAAAAATCAGATTTTAAGCATGTACTAATATATCCCTTCTAAAGTATAAATTTATATTAAGTAATATTTTTGAAATTTGAAAATTTACCATATATATTATATTACCATACATGTATACTCTCTATTCCCTTTGAAGGGACACCTTCGGTACGTCATGGTTGCCAGACGGCAACCTTGCTCTAATACTCTCAGTATTTCTTTACTTGGAAGACAACCTTGCCCTAATACTCGTAGTAGCGGAGGAAGTATGTCCTACATCATGGAATCTTGTTGTTAAGGAAGATTACCTCTTGGTAATCTTCCTCATTTATACTTTATCAACAGCTGGTCTAAAGAACAGTACGGATTTGTCTTCTCAGGGCATAAATATCCTAGAAAGATGACGGTACCGACCTATCACATCAACTAAAGTAGGTAAGTTTCCCTACCAAAGTCAGTCAGGAGACTTTCCAAGTCTCCCTGAAATGGCTAAAATACCCTTACCATCACAGGTATATATACAAATTTTACTGCATAATATCAGGTATCACGTTCATTACCTCTGATATACGATAGAACTCGTTGATTTCTCTCCAGCTTTTGTATTCTACACACACCGACTTGATCGTTGGAGACGCGACGCCGACACACAACCTGGCATTACGCTTCGCAGGTCGGAATTCAAAGACTAAATCCATGTGGAGAAGCTCTTCTCAACATAATCTCTTCGATACAAGGTACATATTATGTGTTAATGATCTTTGAACATCAGTATGTTTAAGGGTTACAAATCTTGACCCCAACACCTTTAATCAAGGGCAAAAAAAAAAAAAATGAACCCGTCAGTTTATTCCTAACAATTCATATCCAATTTATTTTTATATTTTTATATTCTTTAAAAATATGATTTAATAATTTTTGTTATTGAAAATAGTGTTCATAAAGATTCAACAACTGGGCCACTGAAAATGCTCCCTGTAAATCGTTCTCAACTTTCGACGCCTCTTTTCACTTAGAAAGCTTCGACGACGGAGAAAGCACGTTCCATCGGCATCGTCTTTTACTATAGTTTCTTGTTTCCATGCTTATTAATTTTGTTATTTATCGTGAAGAATCACGTGGGAGGCTCAATACATGTTCTATATGAGAAGTTGTGGCTGCCATAAAAAAAAATTAAACCATTTATAAACTCAAATTTTGTTCTCAACTTATCAAATAAAAAGACAGATGATATTGACAAATACACAATTTCATAACAAAATAACTAAAACGATAAGAGAGAACTACATTGCAACTCAATATACTCCAACAAAACAATAAGACTATGTTCGAATTTGTTTCATCGACATTATAACCATCTCCTTCTATGTTCGAATTTGTTTGATCAACATTATCGCATCTTTGATCTCCTGGGACATCATCAATAGGTTGATCATGTCCCTCTCCTAATAAATCATCGGAAAAGCCATCCAAGTCATCTGCCATCTATTACACTCCAAATACTCACTGCACTACACCTTATTTTTATGATTTCAGAATATTAGAGACCACTCAATCCGTATGTGAATTATAAAATCTGTGTATAATACCCCAATCAGTAGGATTTGATTATGCAATTAATTGATTATTTCCTTAATTAATTGTTTCAATAGTAAGGATTTGATGTCCACTTTCCATATTAGTTTTCCTCCAAAATATAATAAGGGTATGACAGTAATATAAAAAATACTAAAAACCGATTCTTATTAAACCGAATTAAAAAAATCGGTTCAGGGATAAAAAAAACCCATTTTGTCTAAGACAAAATGTCTCTTTATCACAGCCCATGTATTGTAATACCCCAGAATTTCCGTACAATCTTAAAAAAATAAAGTTAATAATAAAAATGGCTTTGCACGCCTAAGCTTACGATTCTGAATTCTAAAACCAACGGTGAAATCCGTTTCTGAAAATAAATTATGGAAGTCAGTTAGACGACTACTGTATTTAGGGTTATCACGTACAAAAACTTTTTAGTTCTAGAACTCAGAACGGAAAACCGTCTGATTTTTACATTCACGAAATCGCGATACGAACTCGCCCGAGAAAGTTCGTTTTTATGTTTTTCCGGACGAAACTCGGACTGTATCGTCCCGAGTTTTTGTCGAAATTAAAATTTTAATTATTACTTTCTGATTAAGTTAAATACGTTAGAATTTTTGGTCGAATCGGAATTTGACGATTTTGTGCCGAGCTACGTTTTTCGTCGTTCGATTTCCGTAACATCGTATCGTGCCGGAAAAGCGCGTAATTTTCTCCCTTTTCCCTCTCTTGACCGACATTGCTCCCTCTCTACCCTAAGATATTTTTCATTTTTCCTACTTTACACTTTACACCTATTTAACCTAATGTTATATCATATACATAATTAAGTCATCTCCTCACTTACTCTCTCCCTCATTTTCGAACTCACACACACATCTCCTCTCTGTCTTTGTTCTTCATTTCACCATTGAAGACCTCAAGTTCTTGGAGCAAGTTTTGCACACAAGTTCTTTATCCACCATCGAATCATCCAACTTCCTTTAGTAATCTTCAAGGTAATCTTCTCCTCTTCACTTCTATCCATTCCAAATCCATTTCTTTTAATTTTTCATGTGGATCGATTTTTATGGATCGTGGAAATTAGATGTTTTGATCTTTAATTAGTGTAATAGGATGGATTAGATATGGATCTATGTCTAAAAGTGAAAGAAATTCAAGAACCCTATTTCCTATTAAGTACCGAAAATTAGGGGATTTTGTAGGATAATTTGAATCCTTCAATTGGTTGGATAATCATTCTTAGGAAGTGTTCAATTAGTGATTAGAACAAAAAGAAATCGAAACCCCTATGATATGGATGAAAACCGAGTTCTAGGGCTAGGGTTTGAATTGGGGATTTTGTTTAATGTTGCAATTAGACTTGTAATTGATCAATTGATAATGTAGTAGTATGATAATTGGATAAATGATGTTGATTGATGAAGAAAATCACCCTCTTTAATTATGTGTTAATACCTAAATTTTGTAGAAAATTAGGGGTTTTCATGTAGTTGATCTAGTTGAGGATTTGTTGATGAAATAATGTTGTTAATGATGTTAGTTGATAATATGATTTTAATTGGAATTTTCTAAAAACATTTTGTGAGTCGTAAGAGACAAAGAATCCCTTTTAAGTTGAGATTTAGTAATGTTATGAGGTAATGATATGGATAATAATGAATCTCGTGAGATGATGTTTGATGACGTAAAATTTGAGCGAAATCCGATAACTTTTGAAATCTCGTAAGAGACGAACAAGGGGTCGTAGTTAATAACCGAGAAGTCGAGAAAGAATTCTAACTTGATAATAATGTTTATAAAGGACTAAGGTACGACTTTGTAGTTGACGACATGAGCATCCGGAATATTATAATATGAGTTGTAGTTATAGTCGAGAACTAGAAACGAGAAATTGTTAACTTGTTTTGGTTTAGTAAATGGTAGTTGAGACGACGAGGTGTGATCGTCGTGGTTATAACCGAGTTTTGAAAAGGAGTCCTTCACGTACGGGAGTACGTGTTGACTGCCTTGAGAGTGAAGTTCCTAAGAAATCGAGTACGAGAACTTAGAACGAGCTTAGGAAGTTATACGTCGAATTCTATTGAACGTTAGGGTTAGCCGCGGCAGTTTCGCGATGTTTCACGGAAACTGAAATATCTTTTAGCTCGCTTATCGGAATTGAGATCCGCGAATTGGAGAGTAAACTAGACACCCGAGGCTGTCTTTTGGTACAGGGCATGACCCCTGTTTCGCAATCCTCTGTTCTGGACAGACTCACTGACTTCGTGCAGTGTATGTTCGAATTGTAATTCCTAAGTTGTTTTCTTCTCAACTTAGTTTCTTTCGATCTTTAAGGTCGCTTTGAGATAACGAATGCCTTCTTTCTACTGACCTCAGTGTCAAGTATAGAGCCTTGAGTGCTAAACGAGATGAGTTCGTATCTTGTATCCGTTTAAGTAAAGAAATTTAGTTAAGCGTGCAAATGCCTAAATCGTCTAAAGAATTAAAACTTAAATTCCTAAGTTGATTCCTTTCCAACTTAGTTCCTTTTGATTTTTTAAGTCGTAACGAGTTACCGACTATCTTTTCTACTGACCTAAGAGTCGAGTACGAGACCTTTCGAGTTCTAAACAAGATTTGTTTAAGTCTCGTTCCCGTTTAAACTAAAAAGAAACTAGTATCGTGCAAATGCCTAAAGAAACAAAACGACTGAAACTTAATTCGAATTTCCATGTTCGATTAGCTTATACGACCAAATTTTTAAAGTGTGATTATTTTACGATGAAGGAAGAAGCCAGCACTAAGGAAAGGACGGAAGAACCGAAGAACGGAAACCTGTTTAGTTGTTCTGTATCTTCGAGGTGGGCTTTTATATATGAAATAAAACGAGCAATGCTCTAAAACCTTTCTTTATCGCTTTGATATCTGTGTTTTCAAGTGATAATCATGGCATAAACTGTTTAAATATTTTATGTGAGTTCTCTTGTACCTATCTGAGTTAACCTTCGTGTTTTCCAGATTTATTAGTTAACAATCGGCTCTGAGTTAGCTATTAAGTGCTTTCCAGAGTTAGTGCACTTTGTAACCTGTGGTGTATGTGGTATCCTGTTGAGGGGTAACCAGCCACGGTGAATGAGAATTGGTCAAGATTTGAACATAACATACCAGAAAAATGCTTGTACAAGCTACTTTTTATAAATGAGTCAGAAAAATGTTTAGTAGACACGGGTCTTTTTCAATAAAACCCCGATGTGCTACGATTATGAGATGCCTGATTATTTATACTTATGATTATGTTTTTGGCAACGTGCCCACTAAGTACTTTTTGTACTTAGCCCTGCATATGTTTTCTAAATGTGCAGGTTGAAGCGATGGAAGCGGCGAAGGTTGAATAAAATTGTCATAGGAAAACTATAGTTAGTATGAATCACTTTTCCGCTGCATAAACTATAGTATTTTGATGAACATATATGTAATCACTGTAGACTAAGATCTGTCTTATAACTTAGTTTATCTACCGTGTACTTTCAGTCGAGTAATCCTTTGAGTTTAACTCTTCCTTTATGTAAATAAAGCCTTGTTCATAGTATGTATGATGTCTCTTATGTATGTATGTTTAGTCAGTCCCCTTCTTCCCCGCTTCTTAAATCCAATCCCAGTCGCACCCCGGCTTCTGCCTTCCCTCGGGATTTGGGGCTGTGACATTTATATTTATCCATTTCTCGTTTCATGTATATACTATCGTTTTTTACCCTAAATATGGTAAACTCTCTTGCCTCCATAACTTAATTAAATAATTATAATATTCTTTTTGTATGACACGTTTCTTGACTTCTTTAATTTATTCTGATTCCAAGAATATTTGGTAACATAATTCACGTTTCACAAACACACTTCTTTTGGATAAGGGAACCAAATATACACTATAAAATGAGTGCAATCAATGTAATCTTCATGCAACAAAAATAACAAGGGAATCACACACACAAAGAAATGGCATTAGTAAGGCGCCCTAGGCTTCACGATTCTCATAGTAAAGCTGAAGTATTAACCATGGACCAGTTCAAGAAATGGATAAAGAAATTCGACGGTGACAGCGACGGCCGGATAAGCGTGGAGGAGCTCCGGGAGGCCATCCACGCCACTGGCGGGTGGTTTTGCAACTGGAGGGCCAAGCGGATTCTCAAGGTGGTCGACTCGAATTCCGACGGATTCATCGATGATAGTGAAATCTCTAAGCTTGCAGTGTTTGCTCAAAAACAGTTCGGGTTGAGGGTTATCGGGTTTTGAACATAGTCGTCATGTAGAGATAAGTTACATAATAATTTCGGACTATGTAATGATGTGAGGTAAGTATCAATTTAAGTATGATGTCACTAGATCTACTTTATGTGGTCGATGTATATCGGTGTGATGGTTATTATATCAGTGTATTTGATGATATCATAAATATCAGTAGTGTACGTATTTGTGAGATAAAACATGCATATATGAAAATGTAGTGACCATCAATTGGGTAACAACATGCATGCATGCATGGGAACAAATTTTCAAACATAGTTACGTGGTTGGAATGCCATTTTCACTCATAGTTAATTGTTTGGCGACGTCGGCCAGACAATTAAGCTCGCCAAGGAGCTCGGAGAGGCTATCCACTTCACCGGCAGGGACAGACCCAAAAAAAATTGTTGATAGGGGCAGTGGCGTAGCCAGGATTTCGATTCAGGGGGGCCCAATTTTCGGAAGTCCAACAATACGTGTCATCTTTTTTAATTCTTCATGAAAAAAGTCGACTTTGAATTTATGAGTCAATTTCTTCTTCATAATAATATGAAAACTCGAGTATCAACTAGAATTATCGAAGCCATCAAGAATGAACAAACAACATTTAGGTTTCATGGTTTCTACAAATGAAAATTTGAGGGGTCAATGATATCTATTTTGGAAGAATTCTAGACATTTAGAATATACCAATAGAAATAGAAGAAGAATAAGATTTAGCAGCATGAAAGTCATGAGACTCAATTTTTCACTACTCAACTAAACTATTCAGAACGAATAAAATTCAAAATCTAAAGTTTCAAAAATGATAACTGGTTTGGAAATTTTATCGAACACATGGTGGGCATAATGGATAAATTAAAGAATAAACTACGTATATATCACTATTTTTTCCCCAAATGCCAGGGGGGGTCCAGTGACCCCCCTGCCCACCCCTAGCTACGCCCCTGGATAGGGGCTTGATTATATATAAGTTTTCATGCAGTACATAATTTTCTGATAATCTTTGATTTTTTGGCTTCTTCTACATCTTAGCAGGGCTGTACATAATTTTTCAACAATCCTCAATTTTTACAAAGACTTTAACTAAAAAATAAAAAATAAAATAAAATAAAATTGATGGTATGTTGCCCACCAACAAGGGCGGATCCAGGATTTACCTGAGAGGTGGGCTAAAAAATAAAATACTTCGATGCACTAAATTTTATACATACCAAAATAATTTAAAGTTTACGTAAGTTGTGCTCTACAGGACCTCAATATATAGAATTCATAAATAAACGGAGGAGTTTAGATTACTGTAATCCCTTGATGCTCCATTTAAATGACTGGAGGAGTTTAGATTACTGTAAGACAATCAAATATCAAGATTAGAAATATAGAATGTGGTCTTGGACTCCTCCTGGTCCTACCTCATTTATTTGTTTATATTTTGTTGAGTCGGTAACTATGCAACAACTAATTTGGTTTTACTAACACCATATCATCATCTATTACTAAAATAATCATTTAGTGTCTTAGTAGATTGATTGGATTGACCCTACAAATGAATTATTTTACAAAATTCAAAGTATATTTTTTAAATCTCAATTCTCCACTTCAAAGCAGAGGAAAGAGCCAAGAGAGATGCACTCACGCACTAAATGTGCACTAAATTTTTCTTCATGAGGACTTCAATTTTTCTCTAATTTTTCTAGAAATCTAGTTCTACTTTATTTCAAACTTTGAATTCACCAAAATTAAACTCAATTTTCGTATTAATTGTTAATTTAGGGCTTGTAGCCTTGTACTAAAAATAATTTAGGGCTTCATATACCTGAAGAATAGAAGCGAGAAGTATGATGTCGGAAAAAATGACGGCAAAGCCAGTTCCACCGTGGCGATCGCTGATCGAAACAGTCGTGAATGAGAAATGGAAGAGAATATATTCAATTTCTTCCTGGTGTGAGTCGCGAGCTTCTCTAAAGATTTTACCTTATGTAACTATTTTTAGTTATATTTTAATTCTTTAATTATATGAGTTGGGCTTTATAAAACATATTTGTAATTTGGATTTTTTGGGGCTGCGTTGGGCTCCAATTAATTTTTTTAATTATATGGGTTGGGCTAATTCTATATTGGGCATCATATAATATATATGTGTTAAAAAAAAATTGGGTTTGTACTGAGCTGGAGCCCAGTGCAGCCCTCACATGGATCTGCCCATGCCCACCAACAGGTCTTCCCCTGTTCACCAGGTGTGGTTCAGCACAGCCAAGGCCGATTGTGTTGTAAGGTCGGTTAACGATTATTCGAATATATTTACGACTATAACGAACTTCGTTATAGTGGTTGCACAGAAGCAATTCTAGTGTTTGCACAGAAACAATTTGGGATCAAGATAGTTTCTTGATCAATGCTTCAACATGCATGGTGTAGTTTGGTTAAGTAAAGTTTTTGGATAGTTTTTATTTTGGGAATGCGTATATATGTATATAAAAATTGAGTATTTGGGAATTGGGACAAACTACACGAGCTTATTGCTAAAACTGGATCGTAACATTCGAAGAATTTAGAAAACGGACAATATTTTACAGGAATTCAAAAGTAGAACTAACACTTCAAGTTTTGACATTTGCCCTCGTATTTCGGGCCCAAAATCAATTATTTAAGTTTTTCGGTATGCGATGCGCACGTGAGTGAACGCGTAGAGCCCGTGTCCAACGTGGACACATGTCACCCTAATTTTCAACATCCAAAAATTTGGAGACTAAATAAAAGCGACCAACACTTGCACAGAGGATGTTTGTGAAAATGTCTCAATGAAGGAAAAAGAAAAACAAGGAAGAAGAGAGGAGCAGTGTGCTGTTGCACGTTGACTGCTACCATTCTACCTCACTTACCTCTTTGTTGCTTCTGCCATGAAGTTGCTGCTTAATACCACAACAATCACAAACTCACTTACCTCAAATCATCTAATGAACAAAACAAAATATTGCATCGATTAAGCATTTGGAAATTACATATATAGATAGTTTAGGGTTCGAGTAAAAGGATGAGGGGCGGAGTACGAGACCTTAATTTTCGGGCTTTTTTACAATGTACTAATCTGGCAAATTAGGGTGACATGACACTGTGCGTCGAGCTCTATGTGTTTACTCATGTGTGACTCACGTGCCAAAAAGTCCAAATAATTTATTTTGGGCCCAAAATAGGAGTGCATATGCCAAAAATTGAATGTGTAGTCCTACTTTTCAACCCCGTAAAATATAGTCTATTTTTTGAAATCTCTTAAAGTTACTATCCGGTTTTAACAATTAGCTCTCATCTGCACGTTCATTTTAGCTTGTTTATTTCGAATATAGTAAGGTATTTTTGAGCTATTAAAATTGTAACGCCCCAATTTTGGTAAATAAAATGAAACGTTATCTTTCTACATCATAAAAATAATAAAGACTTTTACAGCGGAAAATTATATAAATGACATTTAATTAAAGCTCATTTTGACTCTTTGACCATCATCACTTGCTCCGCCGCACATCTCCTAAGTCTCATCCTGAAAATATATTAAAAGTTTTGGGGTGAGTACTTTAGACTCAGTAGGGGCATTTATCCAAATTATACAAATCGCAACAATAATAAACATGGAAACACTTGCCTATAAAATAAAATTGTAGCCCGAAGGCCATAACCTCGTAACTTCGAATAGACCGTAGGCTTAACCTCGTAAAACCTCAAATAGCCCATAGGCTTAACCTCGAATACCTCGATTAGCCTGTAGGCTATGCTGTATATCACATGAATATATATTGTGCACAAAATGTATAATAAGGATAAACATTTTAAGAAGACAACTTTAGAAACCCCACCTTAACCTTCTCGACTCGACAAGCAAAAACTGCAAATTAATTAATCAAGTCTTGCGCGCCAATCCTAATAATAATCATGAAATGTCAAAATGCATGCTTTCGTAAAGAGTGATGCTATTTAGCCATAATGTGGCTAGCCATAATTCGATCGATTATGTAAAAATAGACCGATTTAGTTAAATTTTTGATTTATTTTAAGAAGTACAAACATATATTTTATGTTATTATCATATTCTTGACTTAAATTTTGTCATCATTAGTGTAAATTACAACTCTTTCGTCCTTTCAACAAAAAACTTTGTATTTACTCTATTATCTATATCGAGATTTTTGTTGTCTTCAAATTCAAATATATCAATAAAAATTTGTATAAACTAAAAATTTAAACTATTAGAAGTCATTTATAACTTAAAATTATAAATAAATCACTATTTTTCTCCTATTTAAACTAAATTATGGCTAGCCATAATGTGGCCGCATAAATTTATTCTTTCGTAAATGATCAAAACTTACAAATAAAAGACAAGACTCATCTAAATTGATAATTTCTGCTTCTTTAGTTATTAATCTTGGATCACACGAACACATGAATATATAGATACACACAAGTTTAATTTATGAAAGAAAACATTCCAACAACTTTTAATTATTCTTCCTATTTATCTAAATATGGTTTCAATACTTATAACTAAATATTAAAATGAAACACACCTTTCTGATCATACATGTACATAAAAGTGTAATTGAAATGAATCAACAATTAAGAGAATACAGTACAAGTTTGCCAATCTTATTTGTCTAGACATGCACTTCATTATTTATTATTACTATTAATTAAAGAATACGCCACACAATAAGCCTGTAAACACACTTTATAAAGACAAAGCAAAATCAGCAAACAATGATAAATTCGCGTGCTTCCCTTGATCCCTAACTGTACCAAATAATCATATCATAATAAAACACCTAGCAATTTTATTAATTCAAATTTTTTGCTTCATACATGATTAAAAATTTTACTTACGTATTATCCATGTATTGCCTAACAATTAGTAAAAACTCACATATTGATCAGTATACACTTAATTAATCTTAAATCCACATTTGCTGCCCACATGCACACATACGTACTTACACACATTTACCACACTCCTAAAACAAATCTATGGCATGTACTTATTAATAGAACTACTCTATATAAATAAATAACAATCAAATATAAAAAGAAATTCAGCCACATACGAGCACACAGAGATAATGAAAAAGGTTGGGAAAATTCAACTTATAGAAGAATAGAAGAAACGAGAAGGGAAAAATTGAGGAATATCTTCACCAAAACTTGACTACGTGAGCCAAATATCTTATCCCCCTATTTATACTACTAAGCTATTAAAGAAGTGATAAACACAAATTTCCTTAATTTATTCTCCAAAATAAATCTGGAACGAGATGATAAGGATGCTTTGAAGAAATTGATTTATTATACCTATTTATTTATTTTTAATCTACACAAAAAGTCCTAAAAACTTTTGATATGGTTTGGACGGAAATTAAGAAAACTAAACTTTTAAGTTAATCTATATTCAAAAAATTGGATGATTAACACCTAAATAATGTTTCATCTCCTATAACTCTCGACCATAAAATAAATAAATTAAAACCAATAACATTTTGTATAACAGATGAAAATAATAATAATGAAACCTTCAACATGCATAAATCTTTACGATCTCAAAACAAATATCTTGGCCATACAAAATAAAATAAAAATGACATGCAAATAAATAAATGCCATGTCTTGCTCCTGAATTACTTCTAGGTGGACTTATGAGACTCAAATAATTAATTACATAAAGAAAAAAATAATACTATAATTTATTTGAAAAGTAAAATACTAGCATATAAAATTTCGGGTCGTTATAATAAACTCCTACTTTACCTAAAAAAAACATTTTCCTTATTTTAGCCAGTTTCACTGCTAATTAATAATCTAAATTCTCTTTACAACGTATGACTATATACATATATGTAGTAAGCGACTAATATATCTATAGTTTTTACTGTAGACAATGAGAACCAATTTTTGACATTGAAACTTAATTATATGATCTGCCGGTTGTCATAAAAAGAGTCATCATTGTTATACCTATAAAGATTAATTACCATAAAAAGATTGTCACAAAGAAGCAATTAAATATACATAAACAATAATTATTTTATAATACACTTTTTTTTACCCTAGAGATGCTAAACATTCTTCAATCAGTAACTGTAATATTCTTAATTCTGTGTATGAAACGCTTCTTGACTCCTTTAGCCGATTCTAGATTCCACGAGATAACTAAATTAGTAACATGATTAAAGTTTCACCATTTATCTTTAGAGGGAACCAAACATACATATTATAATATAATGAGTGTGCATCAATATATATAACCTTCATGCAATTCTCATTCTCACAAAAAATAAACACACACAAATTTGCTATACCGATATATAGAAATGGCGATAACTAGACGCCCTACTAGATTACCCAAATTCAATGGTAACGGTAAAGAAGTAATCATGGATGAGTTCAAGAAATGGTTGATGAAGTTCGATGGCGATGGCGATGGCCGGATAAGCGTGGAGGAGCTCAAGGAGGCCATCCACGCCACCGGCGGATGGTTCTGCAACTGGAAGGCCAAGCGAGTTCTCACATCGGTCGACTTGAATTCTGACGGATTCATCGACGATAATGAGATGTCTAAGCTCGTAGTGTTTGCTAAAAAACAATTCGGTTTTAGGGTTGTTGGTTTTAATTAGGGTTTTGAACAAAAGTATGGTGTTCTACTAGCCCAACTTAACTACGGTAAAATCTCTGTAAACTATGTTTAATGATGTTGGACATAATTAGTATATATAGTTTTATAATATGTACTTTTTTTTTAGTAAAGTGTCTTATTTTTTGTAATTTCTGTATCACCAATAGTATATAATGTGCACTAGTGAAATATGACTATAACAATTCATGCTATTCAGCTTAAATGATAACCGGAGTGATTAACAATTAATAAAACCTTGAATTGAAATAGAAAACATACATAGAAAAATCAAGTTGGTATTTATCTAAAAATTAATATATGTAAGACAACCAATCTACTTTTTTTTCATTGAATTAATTTGATTTTCTGGCCACGCCCAGCACATCCAAATATACATAGAATTTTGAATTAATTGATTGTTAACTATTTACTATTTGTACCTCCTCGATGCATTTGTATTTTCTTTTCCTTTATTTATAAATAATTTACATTGATAGTGGTTTTAACTTTTAACTATTTAATTAAATAAGGATCCATTTTAACTCAAATGAGTTGTGAATATAATTGACCCAAGTAAAACAGATCATGCATGCATGTATATAATACCAATGCACACAATATATAGTCTCCTTAGAGATGGCCTAATGGTAAAAGTGGACACCTGACACTGAAAGGTCTCAGGTTCGAATCCCATGACACGAATTTATAGGTCGAGCCTGTCACAAACCTATACATAGAAAGTGTGGTTTACCTATCATGTGTGGTTTGCAGGCTACTACACAAGGGACCGGAGTTTATCCAGTGCACACCGAAAATAGCGACTGCGGGTTCCTACGACATAAAAAAAAATTGCACACAACATATAACAATAATATACTTTTTTTTTAAGGAATGTATAACAATTTATCATACAATTGTATTGGATGATTTACAAATATACATCTGATTCTTATTTGTCAAGTGAAAAGTGAAATGTAATATAATTATTTAAAAATGTAATATAAAAATATAACGAATGAATTAAACTGAAAAAATAAATAGACCACAAATTAATTAAGGTATATTTATTTATATTCAATACTGCTTTTCTTAATCTCCATACTCATACGAATAGGCCGTATTCGGTGGGACGGAGGTAATAATTTTTATCTTGATATTTTGCACTATAGTGCAATGCATATATGTAAAACTCATATCGGATGAATAGTCAATTGTTGCATGTATATTACTAATACTGTATCTTGTGTGAATAATATTTTATTCTTAGTATCCATTTACACGAATATGTATATATATTCAGTTAAGAAAACTGGATGTTACATCCTCTATATATTTACACAGTGTCTCTCATCATTTTTTTTCGTGTATGTTGTAATTTGAAATAAATTTATCAATCGAACATGTTATAAAATCTCCTCGTATATTTCTTTTAATAGTTCTTTTTTGCATCGTTGAATTTTATTTTAAAGTCATAAATTAGTCAAGATAGCTACTTGAATTCGTTAGATGCTTATGAGTCGCTAAACGAATTTTTTTTAAACTATTAAAAAATAGTAACAAATTTGTCCAAATTATATTCATTCTTTTTTGAAAAGCCAAATTATATTCATTCAAATCATTTTTCACGATTATTTCAGTTGATATCCACAGCTCTTATAAATATATTTTTATTTAAGTAACGGCGAAATCCAAAAGAGTGAGAGATGTACCGCACATGTTCAAATTTCAAATCATTATATATTTTTTGCAATGTTTCTTCTATTGAGTTCATATTAAATCTTATTATTTGAGTAACATTTTGTGAAATTATTATTAGAAATGTAATAGCGAAATGATGCTTAATATGTAATTTTCCACAATATCATGAAGTACCAAGAGAAGACAAAAGTGATACACCTATGAATTATTATTACCCTTTCTGGCTGGTGATGCATCACTTCTCTCAGCATATCTTCAAGTTCTTGAAACTTTTAGGCCTTTCTAATTTAGCAATTACAATATTATTTATTTTTATTTTGTTAAATGATTGGTCTTAATTGAATTCATTTAATCATTTAAACCCCCAACCAAGTCTAAGTCGATCTTGCATAGGATGCAATGGCACACTATTTTAAAATTTATTACAGGATGCAGTGACTTTTTCCGGTCAGAATTTACTGCTAACTAGTCAATATTGTTACATAACCGGTACTCGTTCGTGCAATTACAAGGAAAATTTAATAAAAAAGAACTAAAGTAAAACAAACGAGAATTATAAATTACAAGACAAATAAACTGAAATGCAGAAACGAAAAAAGCTCAAGTCGCCTGAAAGAATCCTTCTACTCATAAGATGGTGTTAACTGATGTATAGGGGTGGGGAAATACATCAGTAAGGATTTTAAATTTTTTTTTTTTGAAAACTATTCAGTTCAAGTTGCTTGACAACTGTGAAAGTCAGTTGGAGCGCTCACTCAGTTCGGTACACAGTTGACTTCTTGGACTGAGGGTCAACTGTGTTTTCCTGACTAAGGTTTTAAAGAGTGAACAATGTGTGGAATGTGGTGGTTATTTTTATCCTTGTTACTTCAACAGAAACTCCTTTTGAGCGAAGGTTAAGTTCGCAACATTTAGTGTAATTTTTCAAAGACTTGTTTATGCAGTTAGTCAGTTAGTAATACAAACCAATAACTGAAATACTTAAATGTAAAAATGGCACGAGTATTTCTACGTGGTTTGAAGATGAACTCATACGTCCACGACTAGCTTTTCGGGCTAGTAATCCGCTAGAGAAGTTTACGCGTACTTCCCAAACGTTAGAGTTTGGTTTGTGGACACCAAATAAACCTCTACAGTTCGTTTTCGGGTACCAACAACACCTCCTTTTTTTTTGTGGGCAAGAGTAAGCCTAGACTTAGTTTGCAGGTACTAAGGAACCTAATGGCTTCGATTACGGATTCGAAGGGGACCTAGAAATCGGGAGTAGGGATTTTTCCAACTTATGAAACCTGTTTTCTTCTAAGGTTTAGATACTCTAACTCTTACAGTTTATCTACTTAGGAATTACAAGGAAGGGAAATTCTAGACTCAATCAAGAACAGGGGTTCTGTGAAACTAGAATGAAGAACAAGAGGAGTTATGAACACTCAACTACTTGAACTTCGGCTGAACTAACACTTCATGCTTTTGTGTGAGACAATTAGAATGCTTTGAATGCTTGTGCGCTCTTGTAGTTTCAATAATCTTCTCGCAATGGTAAATGTCTCTATTTATGGATCAATTGTAGAACATGATCCGTCGAGGGCGTTAGTTTGAGACTGAATGAAGCTCTAGCCAATTTTCCTAGTTGACATGCACTGCAGAGATGTGTTGGACTAAACACCAAGTCCAAATTCCATCTGCGTGTTGTTGGTGAGCAAGTTGATTCATGGTTTTGAAGTTGAGGTGTGTCAGTCTTCTGTGCCACAACCACCTTATTTCTGAGCTGCTCTTGGATAGTAAACACGTCTTTGGAGGACAGCTTGACCAGTCCGCATAGTATACATCCTCAAAAAAAGACCTTCTAACAATTAGAAGAATTTGTTTGGTCTTTATGTCTTTCAACCTGCATCCCTGTGCATCAAACTTCACAAAAAAATCATTATCGCAGAACTGGCATATGGAGAGCAAATTATGCTTCAATCCATCGACTAAGAAAATATTTTTGATAGTCACAAAATTTGTTTCGAGTGTACCAAACCCTTTGGTCCGACAACGAGAGTTGTCACCAAAGGTCACTATTGATCCTTCTCGAAAGGTGAAGTCTTTGAGTAAATTTATGTGATGCGTCATATGCTTGGAGTATCCACTATCCATGATCCACAACGACTTTGCAGCCTTTTTTTTCCTCAGTTCGTCCTGTTCCTGCAACAAACAAAACAAACTTTAGGGACCCAAACTCAGTTGGGTTCTAGCTGGTTAGTGACTGGCGTTTCCTTGTAAACTCGAACTGTGCGGTCAATTCTAATTATCTTTCCATCTGCATCCACGTACACTGCTGACTGAGTTATCTTTAAAACTCTGGCAGTCAAATTCTTCGGTGGATGGCCTTGTCTTCGAGGAGCTTGATTTTGACCTTGCTGACTTGGTCGATTTCTTCTTGGTGAGAAAACTGTTTGGGCGGAGACTCAAACTGTCTTGCTCCTTGTGCATATCCATATTGTGGATAACTTGGACCATGATACTGATCACCAAAGTTTCCATATCCTTGATATGATTTCTGGTATTGAGGCTGAAATGGATATGTCTGATTGTAGAAGTTGGGGTTGTTTCAGTTCGGATGGCGTCTAGGCTGATGATGAGCTTGGTAATTAGGCTTTTGCCTGGGCTGATTTTGCTTTGGTTGCAAAGGACCTTGTTGAGTCTTCTCCCTCGCTCTACGACCTCAGGGTTTAGACTTTCTCGTGGATCTCTCATCATCCTTTGAAGTTCAGAGTTCAGGGTTCAGGGTAAGCTGGGCAACTTCTTCTTGGAGCTTCCGGTTTCTCCATTAGTCTCTCTATCTCCTGATCCTTCATGATTAGTTCGTTGCTCATCATGTCAAACTCTGCTCTGAGTGCTTTGCACTGAGCGACTTGAGCATCACACACTCTGCTCAACTATTCGATCTCATCCCATGAAAGGCAAATATCTTCATCAAATTCTCCTGGAATTAGGATGGAGAGAGGAGTTTACAAATCTTAATATGTAAGGAGGATGGTGTAGACCCTACATCTACTGTAAACATTGTGTATAAAGAAGTGTTCCAAAATTTTTAATGTGCATAGAAGGCGCATATTAGGTGAGTGACACTTGCATTTCTGATTCATGTGTATATTGCCCGAAAAAGTAAATACTTATAAGAATTTATTTTGTTTGGACTACCCACAAGAAGGTTAAATTGCTGGTGTTTACATTGGTGCAGTATGTAGTGGAAAGAGTATGTGGAAAAAAAAAGATTGGGTAATTTCTTTGACGATTATTTAAGAGGTAATAGTGCAAATAGCCCTTTTTCTAGCAAAAAATGTTAAAATGTCACTCACATTTTAAAAGTTGTAGAATAGCCTTTTAGTTTATGAAATGACATAAATACCCTTAATGAGTATACAAGAAGGCTAACTTTAATTTAAATCATACAAGAAGACTAGTTTCTTGTATGAATTACCGCCGGAAATTTCCGGCCAACAATTTCTGATGAAAGTTTTCCGGCAAAAAATTCCGACGAAAATTTGAATTATACACGAAGCCTAACTTCATGTATGCATCATACATGAAAAACTAATTTTCGTGTATGCATCATACACGAAGACTAACATTCATGTATGCATCATACACGAAAATTTTTGCCACAAAAAATTTCAAATTGAAATCATACATGAAGATTAGTTTTCGTGTCATGAAGATTAGTTTTCGTGTATGCATCATACACGAAGAAAAAAAACATACACGAATGCATATCTCATACAAGAAAAAAATGCATAGAAGAACGATCTCATACACGAATGCATACACGTATATACGAATGCACACACACATACAAGAACAATCTCATACAAGAAAAAAAAATGCATACAAGAAGAAGACCACCATCGTCGGAGAAGACCGTCGTCGCCGGAGAAGACGACCGCCGGAAATTTTTCGCCAGAAATTCATACATGAAGTTTAGTCTTCGTGTATGATTCAAATTAATGTTAGTCTTCTTGTATACCTATAAGGGTAGAAAAGTCATGAAAGAAAACAAAAGGCTATTTGGACAACTTTTTTTTTTAAAGTGACAGAATTTATCTTTTGTTTTTAAAAATGGCTATTTTGACTTTTTGCTCAGATATTTAATCCATTAATTAACGTTTTAGATTACTACATTTTGCATTTTTTCATTTTTTGGCTCTTTGCTGAAAGTGATGGCATTAAATTTTTTGTAATATGATAGTATTATTTTCAATTCGAGTAATTAGATTCATGGTTGTGAAGAGAAGATAGAGCGGGGTCTTTGTTTTGACGAGGTTTATTGCTAATTTTATCCGTCTTGCTTACTTTGGACATTGAACTACAATATACTCTTGACCTTCATGTTGTGAATGACCCCATTTAGTTTCTTGGAACTCAACTAATGTTCTATTTAATTGAGTTAGTTGTTTTATTTGTGGTGGTTGATGATACCTGATGATCCCGGTAACGAGTAACTGGTGTATGGGGGGAGTGGAATACACTAGTAGTGATTTTTACTTAAAAACCTTTTCTCTAAAAGAACTACTCAGTTCAGTCCCTCAACAACTGAGTAAGTCAGTCGGAGCTGTCGGACAATTAGGTGCATAGTTGACTTCTTTGACTAATGGTCAACTGTGTGATCCTGACTGAGGTTTTAAAGAGATTTACAATACGGAAGTTGGTGGTTATTTTTGACTCGTTACTTAAACTGAAATCTTTTACCGAGAATGTCAAGTTCCCAAACACTTAGTGCGATTTACAGAGAAACAGTTTTGTATGCAGGGTCAGTTGGTTAGTAAACTGAATATAAAATATTGAAAGTAAAGACACAATATTTTTACGTAGTTCGGAGATTGACCTCCTAGGTCCATGACTTCTTTTTTTGAGGAAGTAATCCACTAGATAAGCTTACGCGTGCTTATCAAACGTTGAGCTTGGTTTATGGGCACCAAACAACTTAACCAGTTCGATTACAGTTTCGAACAAAACTTTACAATACTTTTATGGGCAAGTATACAGCCTATCTTAGATCACGGGTTCTAAGGGACCTAAACTCTTTGATTATGGGTTCAAAGAAAAATCTAGAGGGTGGGATTGGTGTTTTTTCAACTATGAAGCCTTTAACACTTGAAAAGTGGAGGCTTCTTTCTAAGGTTTAGAGACTCAATCTGCAAGAGAGAATCTACTTAGATACAGCAAGAAACTATGATTGTAGACTCGATCAAGAATGGGGATTCTGAGAGGCTAGAAATAAGAACAGAAGGAGGAATGGCTACTCTACTTCTACTGATTCTTCGACTGACACTTGTTCTTGCTTCGCGAGAGAGAGAATGCTTGAATGTTTCTTTGTGCGTGTGCTCAGTGTCCTTCTCGCAACGTGGAGGCCTTTATTTATAGAGAGAGAGATCAATTAGTCGTTGTAAAGAGTCGTTTGACCTCTGCCAAAAAAGTATGGCACTCCACATACTCATTTGCAATCTTTCCTGAAATGGTAACTGCAACCCTTACTTTATGCAAGTCTCTGTGGTCGGTCCATTTATGGAAAATTACAGACTGTCTTGTACTTCCGAGTAGATTTGAATTTTAATTTGAATTTGAACTCTTCTTCTTTCACCGTCTTTCAAGTCTTCTCTTCTTGACCTTGGGACTTCCGACTTCTACACAACTACTCGACATGCATGAACTACATGGTTCAGTTCTGGAGTCAGTCGAGTTTTGGTCTGACTGATCATCTGCCTTCTCAGTCTGTCTGACTTCTTCTATTTGACCCTGTAAAGAGAAAATTCCTACACTCAAACAGTGAGCTCTAGCTATGTTCAAACTGATGGCTCATCTACTCAGTTGTGGTCAGTTGGATTTTGGAATAATTCAAAACCTTTACTAATTTTTCCAACAATACTATATAATAGTTTAGATTATTTTTAGATTTTAGCTTATGAACCTGTTTCCATGTCAAGGGAAATGTGTAAAAGCTGTTTTCTTTTCTAGGGCATGATACCCTTCATTTATGCATATACTATTCTTGATATTAAATTAATATGAGTTTTTAGCTTCATTATTTTCCACAAAAGTCGAATTCATCTACCATCTACTACATTTTATCAATTGCTGCAGATTTGTTTGGAGCAAGTAATACTTTTGTATGTCGTTGTTAATGTTGGCATTTGCGATTTGTTTGTGAAAGAGTTGATGAATCAAGTTTAATTGTGACTACGGTTGTTCAGTTAACTAATCATTTTTATGTTCTATTGAGCTTTTTTAGACGTCGTGTTTCAGCATGTTAGAGGTTGAAGACACTAACAGTAGGCTCACATTTCTGGATGGTGGTGTTGTGCGGACCCTTCTCCTATTTCATCCCAAGGGTACTTTGTTCAGCACTACGTGAAGTATTGTTAATAGTCATCTGCTCTTTTGTTACCTGATTTATGCAATTGTGAGATGTCATGCTTAGGAGATGTGGTATGCTCTTGTATCTCTCTGTGAAGGCTCTGACGAAATCAAGGAAAATAATTTTACGCTGGCGTGCTAGAAGTACGAGAACTTCACTCAACTGGTGGATGAGACATCAACAAGATGCAGCTGAGGTTCACAGAGATAATCATGGATATTGAGAGTATGAGAAAGGGAAAATATTCTCAACAGGAGATAAACTTTAAAGTTCTCTCAGCGTTTGGTCAAGACTGGACAGTTCATAGAGTCTTCCACCAAAACCGAGCTGACCTCAGTTTTTTGATGACAGAGAAACTGTTCTCCACGCTCAAAGCAAATGAGTATGATATTCAGCGATTGAAGCACACTCGACTTCAGAAGACTGAGTCTTTGGAACAAAGCTTAGTGACAAAGAATGTGGCGCTTCGAGCTGAGTCAGACAGATCCAGATTTGCCCGACCTTCACGGTCGGCTGACTCCGCAGCTAAGGATCAACCGAGCAGATCCGATCTCCAAAAGAAGATCGATAAGATGACCAAGCAGTTGAAGAATATGAACTCCAAGCTGGACAGATATAGAAGGATGAACAATAGCTGGCGTAACTCAGAAGAAACATTCTTGAAGACTCAAGGCGATGGATGCTTTGAGTGTGGCAAGTTAGGACATTTCAAGATGGACTACCCTGACCTCTCAAAGAAGGACATATATGCCCTCCAAGAAAAGGCCAAGGAGAAGACCAAGGCCATGATCGTTGAAGAAAAAGTTAACGACACCGACTTGTACACAGACTGCGAAGGAGAGAAAGCTGACTTACCATCAAGCTTTGGAGGAAAAGACAAGCGTCTTATGGCACTGCCTGAAGAGTCTACAAGCGAGGTAAACTCCTCTCAATCAAAGAAGTCAATTGTGCACCTAATCGTTTGAATATCATGTATTACTACCTTCGTTGATAGATGATATCTCATTCTCGCTGTCTTTATGGATCTTTTGTTGGCGGAGAATTTGAGTTTTTGATTCGTTATTGTCTTTCCCTTCATCATCATATTCAATATGAACTTTCATGAACTATTGTGCTCGAATGTTGAATCTGAGGTTCTATGTATATCTAGCTTATTGAATGTTGAGTTTTATTGCCTTGTTTTCATTTTTAATAACTTGCTTTATAATTTTGTGAAATTGAATGTTCAGTATGCATATTATGCTTAATCATGAAGTCTGATGTAGAATTAGGAAAATATGAACGATCTTTCTGTGTATAATTACGATTTTACACAACTACTTCAATTTAAATCGAAGAAATGCAAAATATCAATATTCTTGGCTAATAGTAGCATCTTGTGGTGATTGTGATTTGTGAAAGAATTGAGAGAAGAGAACTCAAGAGGATCGTGCAAAGAGGCGCTAGCGAAATGAAATTACTTTTTTTTTGAAGAGTCATTCCCATAAGTACACTAATCCAATAAGCTAAACTCACGTCCATTAATTTCGTGTCAAAAATCGTTAGCATTAAATTTTAGTTAGCATTATTAAATTTTAATTGTATTAAGTTGGGACGTACAAAAATAGTGTCATAATTATTTTTAGTGCATCGTACTGGCGGAACACTAGTTCAATACAATCATAAAGCGACATTTTCAAACATCAAAGTCATCATCATTCATCAACATTCAAATATCAAATATTTAAATTTCAAATATCAAACTACTCAAGTCATAAAGTCGAGAAACAAAGCAAAATTCAAATCAAAGACAAAACATAATAAAGTGCAGTCACAAATTTAAAATCGGGTAGTTCGACGGATATATCGGGATAGGCCAGTACCCAGATTGCTAAAACAAAATTTCATAACCCATATGGGCCCCATTAATTCCATGTATTGGGTACCTAGTTACCCACCTCACTGGATAGGTATCGGGTTATCCGAATACCTAGAACCCGTATTTGCAGCCCTAAATATGACTTACTCAATCCGATAACTTAAATAAAAGTATGCATCTCCAATGCCAACTTCCTACTCATGTTGGAAATTCCAGTTGAGAATTGGCAATCGATTTTGCCCAAAGTTAAAGATGTACGAAAATTACAATTAAACAAAATTCATGTATTTTTTGACCAAACTAAAAGTTTATGTGGTGGAAAAATGACGAATTTGGCCAAAGTTCATGTATTCTCCAGTAACAAAAAAAAAAACCATGAATTTGGAAAGTTGGTGAGAAAACTCAGTTCCTAGTGGACAAGTGTGGATGTTGGCCGAATTTTGCGGAACAATAATCAATAATGGCTAATGGTCCCGATACGAGTTCTGGTGTATGGGGGGGGAATACACCAGTTAAGAAATTTAAAAACAACCCCCGAAAAATTATCACAACTGAGTAAGGATACTCAGCTGGAAGTGTAGTGCTGTGCGGAATGTGGTGGAAACAAACTAACTCGTATAAAATAACTCACGCTCAAATGCAAGGTCGGTCAATAACCAAATCAGTTGAGAATGTAAAAATGCAGTTTGAGTGCTGGTTAGTTGGTCAGCTGGATATGCAATAAATAACTGAACAGAAAACACAAACACACAAAGATTTACGTGGTTCGGAGAGAACTCCTACGTCCACGGGGAGTTGTGAGTCCACACAACTCAGCCCAATTTCTTTAGGACTGCAACCATAAAGATTACGCGGGCTTTGCAACCGTTAAGATAAGTTTACGGGTACTTATCAACCTTACAGATAAGTTTACGAGTACTTATCAACCTATCTCAATTTCGGGAAGAGTAGGGTCCTAACAATCCTTTTGAGAGGATGTGTAAAAGGGTGGGTTTTTCCAACTACTAGCTCGAACAAAGAAGTGAGCTAGGATCTAAGTTTGAATAAATGAAGACTCAAACTAAGATCTAAAAACACCAAGACAGAATCTAACACTCTATAAACTCTCAACTAGTGATGTTCTTAGAGATTAAGTGCAGTTTAGCTTATATGCAGATTTTCGTTCTTTCGCTCGTTTTTCTCTTGTCTGTCTTCACCGTCTTGGTGAATGAATGAATGCCTCTATTTATAGGCGGTGAGAATCAACTAGCCGTTGGAAGAGCCGTTGATCTCTGTTCTGTGAAAGCGATGGCTTGTCTCTCATCTCTGCAGATTTTTCCGATATGGCAACTGTGAACTTCTGCTTTCCATCTGAGACAGCCTTGTGTTGGGCCAAATGAGGTAATGACAGAACGTCAAACCTTCACGTGACTTCCTTTTTGAAATTCAAATCTTCAACCTTTGACTTTCAACCTTGTTTAGTCGGTTGAGAAGTTTTAGTCTTCATCCGAGAGTGGTCTTCAGCTGATGTTCCATCTGATCGATATCTTCATCTGACCTTCTGTCTGAATAGGAACAGTTGAACCCTCAGCTGCCTTGAAATTCATGTTGTCGATCTTATCAGTTCGAGTCCTGCAACTGATGTTCCACATTTGATCAGTTGGCTTGAATGCTCAGTTGTCTTTCTTACAACTGATGTTCTGTTACATCTTCCCTCTTGAACGCTCAGTTTTATTTCTTACATCTGATGTTCTATCCGAGTAAAGCCTTGTTGTCGTTTTCAGCTGGAGACCTGTAAAGATAAAATCTCAACATTGCTCAAATAGCAGCCTAAATACTAACATTAGGATATGGTAACATCTACTCGGTTGGGGTCAGTTGGTTTTGGAATCAATCAAAACTTTACTTAAATTTCCCAACAATTTCCCCCTTTTTGATGATGCCAAAACCTTACTGATCTAAACCCTACTGACCTATCTAAAATCTCAGCTGAAATTCTAGACAGTCTATAAGATTAAAACATCAAAGGGTTAGCACAGTTATAACATGGTATTGAAATAACTTTGCGATTCAGAGCTTGGACAACGAGAGATTGTACGTCAAGATGAATCGGATAACTGATGAAAGTTTTCATTACAACTGATGGTTACAAAAATTATGCACAAAAGTCAAAATACATCAGTTGCTCTAACTCTGCTAATATTTCAGCCCATACTTGCTGAAAATTCTGACAAAGATTTCTCTTTTCGCATCTGACTCCTTCGAAATGTCAATCCCATGCTCCTGACACACTTTTCTTGCCTCAGCTGCTATCTTTTATCGGTTGGGATTTCTTGAGTCTGGAAGGAATGGAGGAAGGTATGTGACTTTCTGAGGGACGGGGACAGTGTTCATATCCAGTTTCGCATCAATCATTGCTCGTCTGAACTGACTGAACATGCCCGGATCCCCAGAGTGTAGCTCAGTCAGTGCTTCTTTGAAAGCTTTCCTCGGATCCTCAGTTGTGAACACCTTCCTATAGTAGAAATCATTCACAAACTCTTGCTTGAATGATTCCCAATCTTCATTCCATTCTGTAGGCATCCATTTGTCAACATGCCTGAAGCGACTTTGAAGCTTGATTTTCCCAGGCAATCTCTATTGATTCAACCGTGCTTCAGCCTTTACCTGATGTTTCTCAATTCTTCGTCGGCTGCGGGAGGCAATGTTCCTGTCCAAGTTGTTGGTAACCTTGGCAAGCTCCTCCTCGAACTGGTTGACTCTCGTCGCTTGGCTGGCTGCAAACTTCTTTATCCAGTCAGGATTCAAGTAGTCCTTCTCTGCAACATCCATAGCCTTAGCAGCAGCAATACACTCTTCGGTTGTGATACCGTCGAGTTCAGCATCGAGCTCGGCTGCAATCTCGGCTATGGAGTTGTAGGAAACTCCATACTCTTCTGCCTGCTCCATATCCTTCGCCATTTCATCTCCCCCGACAACAATTGATTTGAGCTGTTGTTGTTTCTTGTCGGTTGGCTTCGGAGCGGACTTCTTCTTTTGAGCTTTCTTCTTCGGCTAGGCCTTCTTCAGCTGAGATTATTTCCCAGCTGGCATTTCTTTTTCAGCTTCTTCCCCGATCTCATCTTGCTGCATCACATCTTCCCCATTTTTGGCATCAGCAACAAGGCTTGCAACTGAGCCATCCAAAGAGGTGAGTTGCTGTTCAACTTGTTGGATTGGGTTGAAGAGCTCATCTACTGCGCACTCCACCTCAACCTTCTTCGCTATTTCATTGTCATGGCGCTCTTGCTCGGCTTTCTTCAGTCCAGCGAAGGTTTCATTGACTTCGGTCTGGAAGGCGACAAACTCAGCCCATCTGGATTCGAATCGAGAATCCCATTCTTCATCCTGAGTTTGTTGAGATTTGGCCAGGTTGGAGTCTAAGATAGACTTGAAGACGTTCAGATCTGATTGGATTCCATGAACGGTTGTCTTTAGTGCATTGATGTCTTGCCTGGTGGATGTTGAGAATTCATCCAGCTTCATCTTCAGCTCCTCATTCTCTTCCTGCAGCTTCCTATGCTTTTTCGCCTGAGCTTCCATCATCCTCAGCTGATCTTCTTTGTTGAGCTGGATGTTGGCAAGCATCTCCTTCCTCAGTTGGTTTACCCTCTCAGCGATCAGCTCACAAATTTCATCAGTGGAGGGAGCTGGCTGATCAGTTGGAGCTCGTTGTTCAGAAGTTGCTGGCTGTTCAACAGTAACCATGGCGTGGCGATTGGCCAGGTACTGTTGAAGCTCTTCTTCTTCCTGCTTGACTGCTGCTGCAGCTGCATCAAGATCATCTATAAAATCAGCAGATTTGGTTAGCATATTGTTCATGAAATTGACACAATCTTGTTCTGCTGTTTCCCTCGTGTCTCTTCCTTTCCCCTTGCTGATGTCCAGACGACGAGTCAGCAGTGCAATTTTATTGTTGTATGCAACCTCTAGGTTGGTGTAGTTGAAGTAATCGGCCTTGAGCTGGTTCCAGCTGTGTATGCAGATGGTATCTTCCTTAACATACCAGTGGCTGAAGATAATATTGAACTGATGCAGCAGCTCGGTTCCGAGAGTGGCAAAAGTAGGCATGTCGCGCGCCTCAGGGAACATCCCGATCAGCTTCTGAAAGTAGTAGGCCAGCTTACCTTCATGTTCCAAAGCGATGGCTCGACGGTCAGCTTCTTCGTCGATGGGGGAGGGAGATAGATTTTCATATGGAATTGGTTCGAGGGTTTCCTCAACGTTGGCCAAAGAAGTGGTCTCAACGTTGGCATCGAGCGGGGAGCTCGGAATTTCTGACTGAGTGTGGATGATGGTATCAAGAGGTTCCTCAACATTGGCTGAAGAGATGGTCTCAATGTTGGCATCGAGCGGGGAGCTCGGAATTTCTGGCTGTGTGTCGGTTGGGATAACCTGTTCGGGCTGTACGACATCAGCTCCTGCCGTGGGGGAGGTTAGAATATCTTCAGTTTCGTTTGATGAGGAAGAAGCATCCGAGGATATGGTTGGCTCGTCTTCCGGTTCGGTTTCCATCCCTTCCATCTCATCTGTTCCACCTGCGCGAGGAACAATCTCGAAGGCAGCTGCTTTAACTGAGTGACTCGACTCAGATGGCTCCTCAGCTGGTCCCTCCTTAGCTGGAGTCTCCTCAGCCGGTATCTCCTCAGCTGGTACCTCCTCAACTGGAGTCTCCTCAGCTGGTTTGGCAACTGACTTCTTGAGGTGAAGCCTCAACTTCTTCTTAGCTGGTTCTTCCTCTTTCTCCTTCTCTGACTCAGCTCTGTGTCGGCGTGCAGTTGTAGATTTGGAAGTGCGGCCAATAGCTGGAGGCAGCTCCTCAGCTGTATCTTTTTCTTCAGCTGTTTTCACTGCTTCCCTCTTGTCTTTCGGAGTGTAGACACTCCTGATCACATCCTGAGCCTTCTTGGCTGTTGGGAACAGCATCTGCCTCTTCACAGGGGTCTTCTCACAGTCTTTCCAGACCATGTTCTGATCCTTCGTGGCGAGAAGGATCAGGGCAGAAATTTTGGCTCCGAAGTTGAGAGTTCCCTTGACACTCAACAACTTCTCTCCAGAGTCGGTTGTGGATTCGGAGATCTTCTGCCTCTCCAGTGTCAACTCGTGTTCGAAATAACTAAACCAGTTGATGTCGTGTTTGTGCTTGTGCTCCAAAGCAATCAGTTGCTTGAGCTTCGGTCGGCTGATGTCCCCAAAAGCTCCGCTGTATCCGAAGATAATCTTGGATACAACATCGAACAGCAGTCGATGCTCTGGCTTCAACTTCGTTCGCTGCATATTACTCCTCAATTTTTCTGGGGTGATGAGAGCACTCTCCAGAAATTGATCGGCTTCCGCATCGGTGATATTCTCAACTGTGTCTGTGGCGGTCAGGCTCGGTGGGATGATGGAGCGTAGCAAATCAGAAACTGGAATAGGGATGGAGACACAGCGAATCATTCTGGCAGGAACGTCGCGTTGATGACAAGAGATCTCTGTAACAAGGCCATCTCTGCTGTCGATTGGAGATTGCAGGTTTAGGTAGAATTCCCCGACCTGTCGCCTGAGAAGGTGGGTGGGGAAGAGCGTCGCCCAGTCCAGAAGGCCGTTCTCCCTGAGTAGATTGGCGAGGGGAGACAACACCAGCGAGTCCAGTGCTTCGTCCGACAGAATTTGCTCAAAATGAATCTTGGAGAGCAGCATATCGAAAGACTCTTCGTATGATGAAGGGACTAGAGAAGGTCCAGAAGATGCCATCTTCTTTCCTTGAGTAGAAGCTTTTGGTGCCATTTAGAATTTCTGAGAAGTTTATATAGAGAGAAGAAAGCAAAAACTTGCAGAAAATGGTGAGACAAAATCGGAGACGAAGATGAACAGTTACTGCAGATAAACACAAATGTAGAAGGTAAGAGATCACTTCCTGATTTTCCGCCTTTTATAGGTTATTGGGTCGTTTGAAATCGACGGCTAGGGTTGAATGGCGCGAATCCATCAACTGTTGAGATCTCCCGACTGTTGACTAGCTTTGACTTGACGTTGAATTCCGAGTTCCAATACCCGCGCTTGAGAAGGTGAACTGTTTTCATGTTAGCCCAGTCGCACTATAAAGTAGGGCTATTGATGTTCAGCCGTATTTTACATTAAATGCGCTATGATGGCTATTTTAATCTAACTGACATGCTCAGGAATGTTTGAATTTATTTCAAACATTCTTATTTAAGACACAAACACCTTCAGCCATAAATGATACCTGCCAGCTGATGTCGGAATCAGCTGTGATATTTGCCAGCTGATGTCGAAATCAGCTGTGTTCCAATGTTGTGGCATACCATCAGCTGACTCGAGTTCGTCTGTTCAACTGACGTCTGATCCAATGTTGTGGCATACCATCAGCTGACTCGAGTTCGTCCGTTCAGCTGACGTCTGATGTCTTCGGTTGGCGATCCGCATCTGAGATTCCCTCTTCATCTGAGCTTCCTCCTCAGATGGATATCTATCTCTTCACCTCGGCTGACTCCTCATCTGATGGATCCAACAATCCAAGGAGATCGCATAACATTTTGAACCGTGCTTCGGCTAGAGGTTTTGTGAAGATATCTGCTCTCTGAATCTCAGTTGGAATCTTCTCCATAGATACGTCCTTCTTCTCAATATGATCTCGGATGTCGATGTGCTTCGTCCGAGAATGGTGAACAGGATTCAAAGAGATAGCAATGACACTTGAGCTATCACAATAGATGGGAACCTGTCCAGTTGCAACTTCATAATCTCTCAGTTGTTGCTTGAGCCACAACACTTGCATGCAACAACTACTGGCAGCCGTGTACTCTGACTCGGTTGTAGAAGTGGCAACACATGCTTGTTTCTTTGAAAACCATGAAACTAACTTGCTTCCCATGAACTGACAATGTCCAGATGTGGACTTCCTGTCCAACCGATCTCCGACTAGATCTGCATCTGAGTATCCGGTCAGTTGGATATTGTCGTCGGTTGTGTACCACAATCCAACATTAACAGTGCCCTTCAGATACTTAATGATGTTCTTTGCTGCCAACATGTGTGCTTTGGAACCGAGCACACACTCCAACCGCGTAAGATATGTCTGGCCGACTGGCGGTTAGATATAGCAAAGAACCGATAATCCCTCTATACTTACTGGCATCTACGAGTTTTCCCTCAGATCCAGGTTCAATCTTCCAGTTAGTATTCATCGGGATCCTTGTGGTTTTACTTGACTGCAAACCGAACTTTGTGATGAGCTCCTTTGTATATTTGGACCGATTAATAAAAATCCCTTTTGATGACTGCTTCACCTGTAGCCCAAGAAAATAATTCATCTCGCCCATCATCGACATCTCGAATTTCTCCTTCATGAGAGTTGAGAATTTCTCGCACAGCTCCTCCGACTTTGAACCGAATATGATGTCGTCAACATAGATTTGCACAACAAGTATGTCTTCTCCAACTTTTATGGTGAACAGTGTTTTGTCAACTGACCCTCGTTTGAAGCCCGAGTTCAGAAGAAAACTACAGAGAGTGTCATACCATGCCCTTGGTGCTTGCTTCAAGCCATAGATAGCTTTCTTCAACTTATACACTCTTCCATCTCCAGTCTCAAAACCGGGAGGGTGTTCAACATAAACATCTTCCTTGATATCACCGTTGAGGAAGGCACACTTCACATCCATCTGATAAACCTTGAATTTGTGAAATGCGGCATAGGCTAGAAATATCCTGATGGCTTCCAACCTTGAAACAGGCGCGAAGGAATCCTCGAAATCAATTCCTTCTTGTTGGCAATATCCCTGTGCTACCAACCTTGCCTTGTTTCTCACGATGAATCCAATGGCATCTCTCTTGTTCTTGAAAATCCACTTTAATCCAATGACCATTTGGTCTTTCTACCAACTCCCATACATAGTTGCGTAGAAATTCATTCAGCTCTTCTTGCATGGTTGTTGTCCAATGCACACAGTTGAGAGCTTCCACAACATTATTCGGTTCTGGGACATCAGCTACAAAACATGAAATCATGGAAACATCTCCTGCTTGCTCGAACTCTTCAAGAACTGCCAACTCCTCAGCATATTGGGCGTAAGTGTTAGAATCTTTCTCAACTGAGTCTGGATTTGCAACTCTGCTTCTAGTACTCACACCTTTGGCTGGATCTCCAATGATGTTGTCCTTGGAATGATCTTCATACCATCTCTTGTTGCGTCTTCCTTCTTCTTCCAACAGTGGATGTTCTGTGATTTCAACTGATGGGATAACTTGAGCTGTGGAAGATGTTGGGATCTTCAGAACTGGTGATTTATCAGTTGTGGAGTCTGGATCCTCAACATGGACAATATTTTGAACCGGGTTCGGTTGGGCTTCGGATGCTGATGCAGTTGGAGTGACATCAGCTGAAGTTCCCCCTTGAGATGAGCTGGGGTCCTCACATTCATCTTCAGAGGAACAAGGATCATCATCCTCGGTTGCCCATACCAATGGTTCAGCTAGATTCTTCTGCCTTAGAACCTGTGATCTGGTGAGAGCTGGTGGAACATGTGGATCAGCTTGTTGTCCTTTAGCTTGTTCCCTGCACTCAAAAGTAGATTCATCAAAACTAACATGAGGTGTTATCTCCACAACACGAGAACTGTTGTTAAAAACTCTATACGCCTTGATCCGAGCGGCATATCCAAGAAATATGCCTTTCGAAGCCTTGACGTCAAAAGTTTTCAACTGAGTCTTCCCATTGTTGTGAATATAACAATTAGAACCAAAAACGCGAAAATATGAAATATCAGGCTTCATGCGTCTCCATAGCTCATATGCAGTCTTTTCCAACCGCTTGGTTAGAAGAGACCGGTTCTGGGTGTAGCAGGCTGTGTTGATTGCCTCAGCCCAAAATCTCTTTGGCAGAGCTGAGCTTGTCAGCATGGATGTAGCCGCATCCTTCAGCGTTCGGTTCCTTCGCTCGGCTACTCCATTCTGTTGTGGAGTACGCGCAGCCGATGTTTGATGAGTGATTCCGTGCTTCTCACAGTATTCGATGATGGTTTCATTTAGGAACTCGGTTCCACGATCTGATCGGATAGAAATGATTTTCATCTCTTGTTGGTTCGATATCCGATCCATCAGCTTGGGTAGCTCATCTCGGGTTTTACTTTTGTGACGCATGAAAATGGTCCACGTGTACCTAGAGAAATCATCAGTAACAACAAGTGTATACTCGTTACCATTCATGCTCTTGGGAGTAACAGGCCCGAAGAGATCCATATGGATCAGATGTAATACTTGGTCGGTTGAGGGAATCGTTTTCAACCGAAAGGAGCTCTAGCGAGCTTTCCCAACTGACATGCACTGCAGATATGTGTTGTTGAAAACACTCGGTTAGGAATACCCTTTGCATGTTCCTTTCTCGCAAGTTGGTTCATTGTCTTGAAATTCAGATGGTTGAGCCTTTTGTGCCACAGCCAGCTCATATCTGAACTGCTCTTCGATAACAGACAGGTTTTAGGAGGACTACTGTTCCAATCTGCATAGTAGACATTCCCGGTTGGGGATCGATTTCCCAACAAAATGACTTGCTTTGTTTCAACATTTTTAACCCTGCAGCCCTGCGCATCAAAATGATTGGTTTCAAGGGTACCGTAGCCTTTGGTGTGACCTTTTGAGTTGTTACCAAAGGTAACTGATGGTCCTTCCTTCTCCACGAAACTTCCAAGCATATCCCTCAGATTTGTCATGTGTTTCGAGCATCCACTATCCATCACCCACATGGTTCGTGATGCTTTATTCTTCCTCAGCTGTTCCTCCTGCTCCTGCACAGAGAAACACGCTTAGGTCCCCAATTTTAGTTGGGTCCTGGAGGGTTAGAACCAGTTCCCCCTTGAACTGTGAGTCGCTTTTCCCTGTAGATTCGGATAGATTTATCATTCCAGATTACTTTTCCTTCTCCATCAACTATAACAACACCTCGATTATCCTTAGGCTTGTTGTTATTATTGATGTTCTGTTTCTTGGGAGGAGATTGATTTCTCCCATTGTGAGCTTTAGGAGGAGAGGCGTTCCCCCTATTTTGTTGACGAGGTCGAACGCCATTTTGGAATCTGTGTGGCTGAGTCTGATTCCATCTTCCTGACTGTTGACGACAGCTGTTAATGCCCTGTGGTTGATTCATGTTCTGGCATGAATATCTCCAGATGTTGGAATTGTTCCAGATAGGTTGACTCTGATGGAACCTCTGGTTGTTCTGATGATGGAACCGATGTTGATTCTGGTGGTTGAATCCCTGTTGGTTTGGTTGATTCCATCCCTTCTGAGGTCGGTTCTGAGGTTGGTTCAGAGGTCGGTTCTGAGGTCAGTTCTGATTGTATCTCCGACGTCTCTGATTTCTCTTCTGAGTCCTGGAACATTCCCCCTCGGTTATAGTCCCAACCGCTGGATTCTTCAGTTCTCCAACCACAACTCCTTTTCCTTTCTCAGCTGCAATTTCCTTAGCTGGTTGTGCTTGCTGTGACGTGGAGGTTGGAATAATTTGGGGAGTTGCAGAGTCAACCGTATTTGGATTAGCAACCGTGACATCCACAGCCTTGACAAAGGTTGCGGGTGGAATTCCAGAGTCCTTGAACATGTCGTAACCGAGTCCAGACACGTCATCCATTTGTCTTTGGTAACTGATGAGATTCTCGATGATTTTGGATGATTGATATAGCTTTATCAGGTTGTCCTTCTCAGTTTGCAAATCCTTGAGGAGAACAGATATATGCTCAGTCTGTGCGTCTGACTTCTTCATCAGCTGGTCGATCTGAGCCTCTTGCTTGTTCAACTGCTCATGCTGCTCCTGGATTTGCTTCTTCAACTCCTCATCGGTTGGAGCATTAGTTCGGTTGGCCACATTCAGTTGACTTTTGAGATCATCAATCTCTTCGGATTGACTTTTAATCAGATTGTCCTTTTCGGTTAAGGATTCTTCAAGTCTGGCAAACTGTTCTTGAAGATTCTTAAACTCAACTGATTGCTGATGCAATTCCTCACTGAGTTCTAGGAAATCACCCTAAGAGGGTTCCAACTCTTCCTCTACTGATTCCTGCATGTTAGTAGCAATAGAAGAATTTAAATTAACTGAACTAGAATGTACCTCAGCATCATCCTGGTCAGTTCCAATTGCCATGAGACATTGATCTTGTCCGATAGCATTGTTGGTGGAAGTCAGCTCGTCCTCATCTTCGGTGTCAGTGAAGATGTCCATGTCATCAGCTGCTTCTTCTGCAACCATGGCCTTGTTCTTTGCATTTTGCTTGGCCCTCAACGCTTCTCTATCTTTCTTCGAAAGATCTGGACAATCAGCTTTAAAGTGTCCCTCTTTGCCGCATTCAAAGCAACTGTTGGTGATAGGCTTTGCGTTATCTCGAGTTCGGTTGGATTTATAGAACCTCTTATATTTTTCGAACCGAGTATCCATGTCAGCTAGCTTCTTTGACAGGGCGGCTATACTCTGTTGCAGCTCTTCTCTGCTCGGCTCCTTCGAAGCTGTGTCCGCAGATCTTGTTGCCCTTGATGTTCGCAGCTTGGAATAGTTAGCTCGAAGTGCTACTGTCTTTGTTTCTGAACCAACATCCTCATGTCGACTCGTCTGCACCGAGGACTGAGTTGATCTTCGTCGGTTCACCTTGTACTCATTTCCTTTCAGGATTGAGAACAGTCTGTCAGTTCCCATTTCTCCAAGATCAGCTCGGCTTTCATGAATGTTGGTGAAAGTATCCCACTCAGCTGGTAAGGCTTGTAATACTTTGAGGTTGATCTCTCTCAAAGTATACTTTCCTCGTCGGATAGACTGAATCCTTCGGATGATATCCATGAACCGAAGCTCCAACTGATCAATGGTTTCATCAACTCTTAGACAGAAGTTGTCAAAATCTTGACAAGCATGGGAGAACTTGTTCTCCTTGGTTTCATCACTCCCCTCGCTAAGAGATGCCAAAATATCCCACATCTCCTTAGCTGTGTTGCACTCTTCTATCCATGGAAGATAGTCTTGTCCAACTGTGGACATGATAGTGCTCTGAGCCCAGATATCCAGCTGGCTCACTTTCGCTTCCTCAGGAGTGAAGTCTTCTGGCTTTTTCTCAACCATCACCTCAGTTGCATCCCCATCATTGGGATTTGTAGGAGTGCGAGTAACTTTTTCCATGATGGTGATTGGTCCGGATGAAATCACTTGTTGCATTCGATGATGCTTGGACAGCAGAATTTTCTTCATCTTAATCTTCCAGGATGTATAATTCACAACCGAGAACATGATAACAATCTTGTCTTTAACATCCATCTGCACACAACAAACAGACAACAGATGCAAGCAGATATGCACTAGCGTGAAAAAGATCTATTCAGTTGACCACTGAAGAAAAACACCTCAATTCACACCTCGTGAAACAGAGACAGTAGTCTTTTGAACCACTGCTCTGATACCACTTGATGGTCCCGATACGAGTTCTGGTGTATGGGGGGGGGATTACACCAGTTAAGAAATTTAAAAACGACCCCCGAAAAATTATCACAACTGAGTAAGGATACTCAGCTAGAAGTGTAGTGCTGTGCGGAATGTGGTGGAAACAAACTAACTCGTATAAAATAACTCACGCTTAGATGCAAGGTCGGTCAATAACCAAATTAGTTGAGAATGTAAAAATGCAGTTTGAGTGCTGGTTAGTTGGTCAGTTGGATATGCAATAAATAACTGAACAGAAAACACAAACACACAAAGATTTACGTGGTTCGGAGAGAACTCCTACGTCCACGGGGAGTTGTGAGTCCACACAACTCAGTCCAATTTCTTTAGGACTGCAACCACAAAGCTTACGCGGGCTTTGCAACCGTTAAGATAAGTTTACGGGTACTTATCAACCTTATAGATAAGTTTACAGGTACTTATCAACATATCTACTCAATTTCGGGAAGAGTAGGGTCCTAACAATCCTTTTGAGAGGATGTGTAAAAGGGTGGATTTTTCCAACTACTAGCTCGAACAAAGAAGTGAGCTAGGATCTAAGCTTGAACAAATGAAGACTCAAACTAAGATCTAAAAACACCAAGACAGAATCTAACACTCTATGAACTCTCAACTAGTGATGTTCTTAGAGATTAAGTGCAGTTTAGCTTATATGCAGATTTTCGTTCTTTCGCTCGTTTTTCTCTTGTCTGTCTTCACCGTCTTGGTGAATGAATGAATGCCTCTATTTATAGGTGGTGAGAATCAACTAGCCGTTGGAAGAGCCGTTGATCTCTGTTCTGTGAAAGCGATGGCTTGTCTCTCATCTCTGCAGATTTTCCCGATTTGGCAACTGTGGACTTCTGCTTTCCATCAGAGACAGCCTTGTGTTGGGCCAAATGAGGTAATGACAGAACGTCAAACCTTCACGTGACTTCCTTTTTGAAATTCAAATCTTCAACCTTTGACTTTCAACCTTGTTTAGTCGGTTGAGAAGTTTTGGTCTTCATCCGAGAGTGGTCTTCAGCTGATGTTCCATCTGATCGATATCTTCATCTGACCTTCTGTCTGAATAGGAACAGTTGAACCCTCAGCTGCCTTGAAATTCATGTTGTCGATCTTATCAGTTCGAGTCCTGATGTTCCACATTTGATTAGTTGGCTTGAATGCTCAGTTGTCTTTCTTACAACTGATGTTTTGTTACATCTTCCCTCTTGAACGCTCAGTTGTATTTCTTACATCTGATGTTCTATCCGAGTAAAACCTTGTTGCCGTTTTCAGCTGGAGACCTGTAAAGATAAAATCTTAACATTGCTCAAACAGAGAGCCTAAATACTAACATTAGGACATGGCAACATCTACCCGGTTGGGGTCAGTTGGTTTTGGAATCAATCAAAACTTTACTTAAATTTCCCAACAATGGCAAAGAACGTTTTTTTTACGTGTTGCAACTTTATATGAAAAGTTTCCCTACTAGGTATAAGAGCATATACAGCGGGGCTCTAAAGGAGGGTGTCGATCGTGGTGTCGAGCGAGATCGACCCACCCCCCACTCGACACACCCTGTGTCGACGCCGGAGTGGGGGATCGACTCCCCGCTCGACTCCGCCCGGTTGCACGTGTCCCCATTGATCCTGTCCTATTTTTTTTTTTCATTTTCTGATTAAAAAATAGAGAAATCAACGGGTATATTTTTTTTTGTGTCCAACGTATATATGTGAAGTAGCAACGGTAATATCTCCAATTTTTTCCTATATATATCCCACCACAACACTACATCAATTCATCCATACCACACCACCACATCAATTCATCTAATTCATTCATCATACAAATTCACTCGTTTTTTCAAAAAAAAAATTATGAGTTGGCCGGGTGCGAGCTACAATCCTGAAGAGGCGGAGGCACGACGCCGCCAACGTATGCAGCGAGCTAGGGAGCTTTACCAAATAGTGGCCGAGTCTGATTCGTTAGACGACGACGACCAGGATACGAGGACGTACCTGCACCAGAATCGTGAGGAGGCCGAACAACGGCTCCGACGGGATTATTTTGTCGACCACCCTATATGGGGTGATGTTGTCTTCCGCCGGCGGTTTCGAATGAGCAAGCGCCTATTATTGAGAATTGCTCAAACTCTTGAGGATCGGGAGCATTTTTTTCAGCAACACCCGGATGCCACTGGAAGATTGAGGTTCCACCCCTGGGTCAAGTGCACCGTTGCTCTGAAGCAACTAGCCAATGGTGGAGCAGCCGATCAATACGACGAATATCTGCACTGTGGCAATACAACGGGCAATACCATCCTCAAGAATTTCTGTCGAGCCATCAGATCTGCTTTCGGTGACTACTATTTGAGGCGGCCAAACGAGGCTGACATTGTCCGGATCACTGCATTGCACGAGAGGACGCACGGCTTTCCCGGAATGCTTGGAAGCATCGACTGTATGCACTGGCAATGGAAGAATTGTCCAACGGGTTGGAGAGGACTGTACACTGGACGAAATAAATCTCCAACCCTCGTCCTTGAAGTTGTCGCCTCGCAAGATTTGTGGATTTGGCATGCTTTTTTCGGTGTCGCTGGCTCTCTGAACGACATCAACGTGCTCAATCAGTCCATTGTCTTCAACGACGTCATCAATGGTAGAGCGCCGTCAACTGCTTTCACTGCAAACGGCCGCCCGCACCGTATGGGATATTATCTCGCCAACGGCATCTATCCGAAGTGGGCCTCTTTCGTGAAGACGCTCAATGCGCCAGCAGATCCGAAGAGACAACGATTCGCTCGGATGTAAGAAGCAGCGCGTAAAGATGTTGAAAGGGCTTTCGGCGTCCTGCAAGCTCGTTGGGCAATCATAAAAGGCCCTGCTTGCTTGTGGTTTCGGGAGCATTTATGTGATGTCATGTATGCCTGCATCATTCTGCATAACATGATAATTGAAGATGAAGGACCGAGGGCAACTGAATTCCATGTTGAATCAAGCGCAGGGGGCAATGCAAACGTGAACAGGGTACCAGTCCATCAAGGGGCGCCAGTGCCACTCCGCCAAGTTATTGAGAGACAAGCTCAAATTCAGGATGCACGTGCCCACAACCGCCTTATGGAGGATATGATTGAAGAGATTTGGGCACGTTTTGGTCCACTCCGTGAATAGTTATTGTGTTTTTATTTATTTCCTAATTATTGTATTTTTTTTAGTTATTGTCTTTTTTTTTAATTCAATAAAATTGTCATTTATTAATTTCTGAATTTAATTAAGTTAGTTTTTATAATATTTATTACAAATAAAAAAAAACAACAAAATAAAATCTATTCAATCATTAAAATCACGTTTCACAGTGCTTAGACCTAGGTCTTACTCAACCCCATTGTAATGGGAAAATCAACCTATGTCTAACTCAACACCACCAATCATTAAAATCACGCTTCCCAGTGCTTAGACCTAGCACAAGACCCTTGTAGTACATGCTCTAATCAGACATTTTAAATGGCTTCACACACTTTTGAAATTAGTTTGGCAAAATGAATATTTGAATGTCCTTTAGTTTCATCTTTTTTATTAGATCTCTTTACTTTTGTACTCCAACTTTCTTAACTTAAGCTCTTAAATTTACTTGTATTAGAAGGAATCTTATATTAGATATAGATATAATAACTTAAGCTCTTAAATTTACTTGTATTAGAAGGAATCTTATATTAGATATAGATATAATAACTAAACCTCTTCGATGATCTAGTTGAATGCTGGATTGAGTTTGTTTGTAATCAAAACTCAAAAAGTAATGACTTCAAAACTCACCAACTATATTTACGCCTCTTTTTCTGAAATGTTTCAGCATCATTTCGTCACACCCAAACAACAAAAATCTCTAAAATAAACATCACGTACATTTGCAGGAAACAAAATTTTCAAATCCACCAAAAATTTATCTAAGAAAATAATACACCACAAAATCCTTTCAATTTACATTATTATATAAAATACTAAAACTGAAATATTTCCTCCAGCTGCAATTTCTTCAGCAATCAATAATCTTGAATTTCCCTGCTCATGCAATTCTTGTGCTATAATACATTTAGAAACAGACATGAATGGCTGAATACATTTTAGCTACAGTTATAAACCATGAATTACACTACAACACTGGGCATATGCAAATCAATCAATCCTTTTACTTACTCAACAGATGTTCAATGCACGAGCCTGGCATTTGCACGATCTACTCAAGAAACATAATCACGACCGCTTTCTAACCATTGATGACCATTTCCATCAGCAGATCATTCCACGTATCTATAGGACCCGGAAGACACCAGTGCAGGCAGTCGTTGATTACCTTGGCGTTCTTGTCTTTGGCAAACGGTTGGAAAAACCGGTAGGGGCCCGGGTGTCCATCCGGTCGCAGTAGTGAAAGAGGGTTCACATCTAAAAGTTTAAGGTTTACCCCGTTTTCAGAAGCTTCAGCTGATGCCTTCTCAAACTCTTCTAGTTCCACTTCGCGGAGAATCTTGTTCAGCTCTGACAACTCAAACTCACCGTGTTTTGCAGGTACTTTTCTTTGACAAGTTCCACCACTGAACCATGCCCCGTTTTCAAAGTGATCGGGCGTGGAGGTCCTGTAGAAGATCACCCCCTTGTGTTTTGATGTGATGATGTAGTTGAACACGTTCCTAATGACTTTGCGGTAGACAAATCTGATCCCAACCTCAGTAATGTTCCTTTTTGGACAGAAGTGGCAGCCTAATATCTTATCGTCTTCATAGTAGATGGATGATTTAACAAACCATTTACCACTTGAGACTATCATATAATCTAAATCTTTGTAGTGCTCAGTCCAATTCTTGTCAAGTTTGTCGAGATGCAATTCTATTTCAGAAGTAGCAACACCGTCCATATCTTCAAAAATGGCAGCTTCAGCGAGAAAGGGGGACCAGAGAACTGAAAGAGAGAAATTGTAGGAGGGGAAGACCCACCTTCGGTTTTTGTAACTCTCGTCATGATAAACATGATCAGCCTTTTCGACCTGAAGAGAAAAATAGCCCAGTTTTAGTTGTGCTTGAAAAGCATTCTTGATCACTAGACTATTTTCTGATCTATCACATCCACATACAAAGTTAATCATGCTCAACAATATCAATATAAAGGCTGGGTTAAACTCTTCCAAGTCAAAAGGAGGATGAGAAAAGAGACGGAATTAGAATTTCAAACATGGAACTGCATCTACCAAAGTGTATCTCATCAACACTACAACCGATTTACTAGATTGTTAAAAGAGGATAGCAGGGTGTAATGTATGAGATCAGAGCTCAACAGTAATGATGAAAAGCTAGAGAAAACATATTAGGTAAATGGGGAAGAACACCGACCTCAGACACTCTTCATGATCAATCTCAAAGAGCTTTTTTTTTTTTTTTTGAGAATTAATCTCAAAGAGTTGCAACATAATGTAAGAATCAATCTAATAACACTGTTAAAATCCCTCTTCATTTTCTGCAGAATTATGGGAAGACAGCCTAAACTCCATAATGAGGTACTTAATAATGTTAGGTAAGCAAAATAATGTGCATTCATATTCTAAATCCAAGGTTTTATAAATTAAGAAACAATATTAATCATATTCATGCAATTGGTGAAGATATTCCTACGGATGTGTAAAACACAAAAACAAGTACCACAAAATATCAGAGAGATTTCACATATAAGAAATTTCTACCCACCCACATTGATTGCAGATATTCAATTAAAAGCTTCGGTTATTAAAACAACTAATTGCAGTGCCTAATGGGCCAGAGACTACTAAATCATGATACTAAACTCGACTTTATCACCATTCTCTGTTCTAATTAAGTTTTAAATTCTCCAACCAGTTTAGTATTTGCAAGAAAGAGGATGAATAAACTCAATATTGAAGTAACTAAATCAAGTATTACCACTGAGAGCATGCAGAGTAGTGATTGCACGTGGTTCCTTGATATGGAATCGCCAATCAACGCCCACCTTTTATTCCTCATTAAATCAAGAAACCTCTCTGGATCGAGACGGGCCATATCACAACCACGAGGCTTCCATCTCCAGTAAAGATAGCCTTTGTCTGGTCGCCCATTTTTCATACAATTCTGGTGTTTCTCAATATAGCTACAACTATTATTTGTGTAAAATGGCTCAGATTTATCAGGAATCCAATCCCCATTAAAAAGATCACATTTTCCTTCACTGTCTGCAAATCTTCACCATATAACAATGAGTCAAACAGATTAATCAATCATAATACACAACACTATCTTTACAAAACCTCCGAAACCAGAAACCAGCATAATATTTCTTAAGCGGACAAATCCCATTCTTTCCAAAAAAAAAAAAAAGCACACAAATCCCATCACATTTTCCAATCAAAATGAAAAAATGGAGTTCTTGAATCCAACAATGGCACAAACAATAAATTAAGCCACTTCAACAAAATCTTGATTCATAATGTGCTCCGACCCCACTAAAACCCAACACTATTTAAACGAAAAATTGAATGAAGATGAGAGAAAGATCTGACCTTGTGAAGGAATCTGATCTGCATTTTCTTCCGAATTGACGGAAATTGAAGGGGGCGCTGAAATCGGAGAATTTTGAAGAAAAGGGGCGACTGAAACTGGAGATAATTCGAAGGATCGATTGTAGAGAAGTCTAAATGCAAGAGCGACTAGAAGAATCGAAACCCCCAATTTGATAACAAAGTAATTGTGATTGTGGAGAGCCCGCCACCATGATTTCCAATTGTAGAGTATTTTGTTCATCGTTTTCGATGAATTTGAGCTCACTCTTTCAGTCGGTGGTGTGAGTTCAGATTTTTTCAGAAATATAAAATGTTAGTTTCTTTTTCCTATTTTTCGAGAGACTCGGGAATTTCTTTCTCGGGAAAAGTCGAAAAGACATTCTATTCTGTCGTCCCTCAACAATAATGACTTCGTAACTAAAAGAAACTGTTTTGTAGTGCTTAATTTTCACATTTTTCAGTAACCACCAATTAAATTTAAGCTGCTTTTTCAGAGTATCTTAATATTTGATTTTGCTTTGCCCAGTAGGATTTGGCGCCATAAATTGAATGTCGGCAGACTAATGGTTAGGTTATTAGGGTGAAAACATGAGCAAGGATTAGGATTTGGGGATGTGCAAAATCCAACCAAATCAATCAAATTAGTGAGGTTCGATTTTCATACTTCTATATTTTATTTTATTTTTTTAATTAAAAACCAAATGAAATTTTCACTGATTTCATTCAGTTTAAAATTTACAAGACCGAATACATTGATTTTCTCTTAATAAACTTCAAGTGAATGAGTCTATTAAAATCTTTCCTTTTGAAAAGCATATATATTTGAATGTTTTTCCCTTCAAAAAGAAAAAGAAAAATTACAATTTAATATCCTAATTGTTGAACATCTAATGAAAATAATTACAATACAATACTTAAAGTAGATAAACTAACAAAAATGATTACAAATTTCACTTTTTAACGGGAAAGTTGAGATGGATTTTCGAACATTGACCTGAAATTTTAACTTAATTTATGTTGTTTCCCATGCATGCATCCAACAATATGTGAGGACCTTTTTTTTTTAACTAATTACAACGTCAAGGTCGTTTTTTATTCACATCATTTCACTAAATGAATTTACTTTAATTGTAAATTTATCATGAAAAAATGCGGGAAAAGAAAATTATCTTCCTTAAATATTTCTCATTCTTTATCCATCATTTAAATAATTTCACCATTTCTTGTTCTTTCTTTTTCTCTTTTTCACTCCAAGAAAGAAAGAATGAGAAAGGGTGAAATTCTTTTGTATGCAAAAGGATGTATAAAAATGATGAAATTAAAGGAAGTTTTTTTTTTCCACATTTCCCATAATAAATTTACAACAAAAGTAAACTACAACCTTAAGTTTTCCACGCTAGGAGCTGAAATTTGAGACATCTTATTATGGTTGATAGATAAATTAATTGGTATTAAACAACAATCGTTCCTTAAAATATCATACATCCAATTGAGAGGATTATAAGAGTATCACTATTTTGATAATTTTTTTAAATTTTAGCACTCCTTATAAATCATTTTAATTTTAGTACTTTTTGATATTTTTACCCTTCCACCACCTCCACCATCTCTCTGGTAAAAAAAAAAAAAATATGTGACTCAACCAAAAAAAAACATTCCACCACTACTTTCCCGCCGCCGCCGTGCCACCACCGTAGCCGTCGTCACACCGCCACAGTCACCGGAGGTCACAAAAAAAAAATTGTGACTCAAAAAAAAAATTACCACTACTTTTCCACCGCCGCTGCTGCCGTGCCACCACCGACGCAGTCGCCGGCAGTCACGATTTTTTTACTTCCGTCTTTCAAAAATTTTGTGAAGTCAGAAAAAAAAAATGAAAGAATCTATGAAGTCACCAAAAAAATGGAAAAAAAAGTTGTGAAGTCACAAAAAAAAATTGAAAAATTTGTGAAGTCACCAAAAAAATGGAAAAAAATTGTGAAGTCACCAAAAAAATAGAAAAATTTGTAAAGTCACTTAAAAAATGGAAAAATTTTGTGAAGTCACAAAAAATTCAATATTAAAGATCTGCTTTTTTTTCGCGAATTCCGACCGTCTGATTTTTTTTGCAAATTACGGCCACGATACTTCGAATCAAGGGTTGGGAACAAGACCATTGGCTTCGCCTCATCGTTTCGCACTTGAAGGTGGTGGTGATGAGGGGCAAATCTGCCCGAAGTTACAGATCTGAGAGAAGAGAGAGAGAGAGAGAGAGAGAGAGAGAGAGAGAGAGAGAGAGAGATTACATCACACTTCATAAACACAAGAAAGCGTCGAAGTCATAGTTGTGGATTCGCATCGTTAAGAAGAAGAAGAGTGGAGGAGAGGAAATGGAACATGATAAACCGCTGATGGTTTACTAGTAGTTGCTGCTGCAGCGAGGAGGCAACAGTCGAGAGGATGCGACGGTCGGAAGGCTGGCGCGGGGAGAGAGAGAGAGAGAGAGAGAGAAAGAGAGAGGAGAGCCACTAGAGGTGGCGGCGACGAAGGGAAGGCGGCGGTAAGGAGGCTAGGAGGTGGCGGCAGCAAGGAGGTGACAGAGAAAGAGTGAGAAAGAGAGAAAATAAAGAGGAAGGGAAGAGAGAGAAAGGAATAAGATGAGAAATAGAAAATCAAAATAAGGGTAAAAGAGAGAGGAAGTGCTAAATTTTTAAAGAATTATAAAGAGTGCTAAAATTAAAAAGACTATAAAAAAATGCTAGTTTGAGGTATTTTTTCGATCGAATTTGTGACTCACTGTTACTCCATAACATTTCCAATTGTAAACATTTAATTAATGGTGTTGTCACATGACTACTGTAGCACACACATAGTTTGAGTCTGTCCAGAGTATATATAGAACTTTAATAAAGGGGAAAAAAAAGAGAAACCTAAGCATAAAAACAGTTATGATAGAAAGAAAAATATTTTATTATATCGACTAGGAGTATCATATAATCTTCAGTATAGTAAATTGAAGATCTGCAAAGTGGAAAGCAAATATTTGAGTTTAGTTTCAGATATGGTGTGTCGGTTTGTGAGAGAGAGAATGAGAGAGAGAGAGAGGCTAGCATAAACTATCAATGAAATAACCAGTTTTCAATTGGCCAAAGCTTTCTTTACAAACTGCTTCAAACCAAGATCAAAACCAAAACTCTAGTGAAAAAACAGCCATGCATCCTCCCTGACTGAGGAGTTCTACAGAGAAATAATGAGATACACTAAACAAAAAGCAATCAACTCACCTTATATATCAAGATAAGAATGAACAATCATTAACTCTACTGCAATGTACTTGAAGTGATCAACCAATTTCATCACGTAAAAGCCTTGAGAAGGCAAAGAAAAGAACCTGCTCTCTAACTCTTCAACTGAGCAATATATCTCGGTACTTTCATTCCAAATCCATGCTTGGCCCTCTCAACCCTGCTCAGATAGATTAGACAGTTCAATTTGCTGTTGAAATTGATTATGAAATCACCAGCTTTACAGAAATCAAGGAAGAAATTAATTGTAGCAACTGGAAATACATGGCATGCGAATATGTAATCTCTAGAAAGTTCTGAACTAAACTATTGTTCTTTTTGAATTATCATATTTTAGGCTTTCAGTTCCTTTAAGTCAGAAATTATAAGACACGTAGAGTGTGTATAGGCTGTATGACAGATGTAATACGAACACTAATATACAATTGAGATGATGCAACTGCTAGTAAAGTTTATCTGGAAAAGAAACAAGAAAACGACAACAATGCTTGGAATAGTAATCAGTTGAAATCAGAAACTTACGTTGGTGCAAGTTTGCCTAGACCATCTAGTTCTTCCTTACTTTGCTCATCAACCACTTTCCCGGTGATGTCAATGATATAAGATCTGTTTTCTGTGATAGGTAGACCTCGGCTAGAGAGCAAATCTAAATCTTTTTGGTTAAGTTCACGTCCATTAACAAAAACTCCTGTATTCCCAGCAGCACAGTTCTTTGGCATAGGATAATTGAATTCTTCAATATTTGGCTGTAGAATATCAATCAGATTGTGAATGAAATTGCATATAGATGAGTATGCTCAATTTTATCTTTTCTAGTATGGCACTGATCATGCAGATCATTTGAAGACTGTTCAAGGAAAATAATTTGATAGTTCGGTGTTGAAAACTCACCATGACAATACCCAGGCAAGGATAGTCTATCACACCCCAAAATCCAGCTTGCTTATCGTACCTGATTCATTAACGTATTGGCAAAAAGATCCATTAGCTCTTCGAATCAATATTACTAGAAAATTGATTTTTTAAGAGGCTGTTTAGAAAATATAATGAAAAATATTGACAAACTGAAAGGACACATTATTTCCCTGGGAACGAAAGAAGGTTGCCAAAAAAATGTGAAATTTAGTAGATTGAGCAAAACACATGCCACCCCAAATTTAAACTATTATGGCACTAATGTTCGACCGTTCAAAACTTGACAGTACATATGAAACTAATGCTTTATATAAGTCCAATGCATTAGTAAAAGATTAGATCAATAAACTGACTCACAGATTCTCTTTCATAACAAATTTTCCAACTACAAAAATATTTTTTGAAGTACTGCTTTATCTTAACATCTGTTCATTTATAGTGCTTTTGTCTTCCCTTATCTAATATTGTTTCCTCACAGCCTATCTAACATCCAAGCTCTTCATAAATAGAGTTTAAGAAATTCAAAACTTTACATGCTTGACGCTGACCACCAATATTGTCAGTAATAGTGACCACATTTCAGAAAGAAAAGAATCATAATGACTGACAAAATGGCCTTGAGATGTATAAGTACCAAAAGTTTGATGGAAACGTCAACTTGATTATTAGTAAAAATATGCAAGATATAAAGTGGTCACCAGTATTCTCCCGGTTGAATTGGCCCAGCTAGCTTTTCAGCCTTCTTAACAACACGATCTGGTATTAAATGCCCATTTACAAAAACTTGTGACCCGCCAACTTCTCCACCTTGGGTAGACTTTTTGAAGTCTCTGAAGCTCTTTTTGATAAGACCTGCAAGGAAAGACTCTCCTCCTTTGTTAACCTTTGGGACTTCTCTACTTTTATCAGTAGAGTCATGGGATCTATTGCTATTTGAAAATGCAGTTAACGACACATCTGTGTCAGTTGCCATGACTGCATCTCTTGCAGAATTCTGTTTAGAGGTTGTCCTGTCAAGAGGAACCCTCTCCTGCTCAGGTCTTCTACTTTTGTTCCATTTGTCAAATCGGCTGACTATCACATTCTCTGGAGACTGATCGGGAAACTCCTGGGGAGATGCGGGCAAATCTGGAATTGGGGAATCGTGTTTTCTGGAAGATTTATTTTCTGTACTCCGCTCATCCTCCGATGGACTTGAAATTGAAGAAAGATTATTCAATTGCTTCTCAGGCATACCAGAGTTTGACTTCTTGTCTGCTGGCGAAAACTTATGGTCCAAGTCATCAAAATCGTTAGAGCAAGTGTTCAGGTCATCATTCCAGTATCGCATGTTATCGACTGTTCCACCAGAAACTTCATCAATCTCAGTTGGCAATTCCTCAACGAGCGCAGAAACAGATGCAACAAACCCCTTGTTGCCAAGCTCAAACAAGATAACTGAAGAACAGGCACCACATTTCAACTTCTGTTGGGTTTTATTCATTGAAATGTGTTTCTTTGGAAGTTTCAGTAACTCAAAGCAGTTACTGCATGTTATAAAAGGAGCACCACCGCCAATGGGATGACTCACCCGTCCACTTCTAGGAGCTACTACCAACTTTCTAGGACGATGGTAATTGAAACCATCATTCTCAGAATCCATGTCATTTGAATTCAGAGTTAGGGACTGTCGAGATTGTGGTGGATACAAATTTGAGGCACCAGAACTATTAACCTGCTGCCGATGCAGAATAGGATTTAGATGATCAAAAGTCGAATTAGAAGGTTCATGTTGAGACCTTCGATTATGCAAACCTGAGGGATCAACCCTTGGAGGCATATGCCAATTATTATCACAGCAGTGCACACAAGAGCATGCTGGCTGATGAAAAAAGTTTTCATGTCGGTGCAACATGAAACGGTCATGATTGGTATCACTATAGTAACCCGGATAGTGTTCGTGATAGGACTGTTGGAGGTATTGGGATTGAAGCTGATGAGGAGGCCTCCGAAGAACTTCTGGCTTATAAGTATTACCATAGTTCGTGTACTCGTGTGGATATCCTCTTTGCGGATACGGATCCAGCACCGTTGAACCATACCTATCAGAGTACGGAGCAAATCCACCAGAACGACTAAAATATGGAGGAACTACATTTTCAGGATATAGTGGCGGCCTATTTGCAGCTTGTGAACTATTAGTCAATTCTTCTTGACCATAAGCAGCATGATGTCTACCATAAGGATCGGGTGAAGTTGAAGAAACCATCCTCTGATCAATGCCAATCTTTTCCTTAGGTTTGTCCGCCATATCGCAAGACCGGGATATCCGATCTTTCAATTCATCAAGCTTCCTTAAGAGCTCTACCCGACCATTTTCTAAACTCTCAATGCTGTCATGTCCTTCAAGATTGTGACCCCGATATCTAGTCCTTTCACCTTGCTCGTAATAAGTGTTCATGCCATAACTCGACTGCCCCTCATCATGATAAACAAAATCATCAACCCTCACTTGAGCAGAAACACCCCTGGCAGGCCCGTGAACAGATCCTTTACTTTTCACGCCCCACTGGTCCATACCCAGCCTCGACCTCGAAGAATCCATCAGAGGCATGCCCTTGACATCATCATCATGAAAATTAACAAACTCCGGCTCATCCACTCTAAAATCACAACTTTTACCTCGATTTCTATTACGGATCGCAACTTGTGGATATGGCCCGAACTCGTCATCAGAACTTTCTAGATTTCTGACCCTTTCTTTACCTCTCCTACTGATATCAGAATCAGCTTGGGTCTCCTTACATTCAGCTGGTAAAGTAGAGCCACCGTTGGGAACCAATCCTTCTTTCTGGATTAGCTCTACTCCGTCGTCTTCAGTTCCATCACCACTGTCCATCTCAACCTTGGTACCTTTGCCAATGCTATTTTCCTCGGAAATTCCTCCACCCTTTACATCCTCGGAAATCTCCGACAGTTTATCTTCCACAATCCCCCTTTTTTTAGCTGAATGATCAAACCAACAACAACAAATAATCAAATCTCATTATCACTTGATCACAAAATAACATCACTAACATCTCAGTCATCATAATTTGACTAATTTCTGCAGATAAAGTTTGCAACCATTTCAAAATAAGCATATATACACTTAACTCAAACACTCAAATTTTTATCATGCCAAACCGTAATAAAAATTCCATAATCTGCATACTATTTACATGGTGGCAACTGGCAAGACCCATCTTACGGTAACTATAAGGAACTTGCCTCATTACAGTTATTTGGATACTGTGCATAAAAATGGCTCCATACACAAATGCAGCAACTGTTACTAATAAAGACCCTCACAAGATAAATGGTCTTAAATTTGTTCATAATTCAAACGCAAGCAATGGAATTTGAATGAGTTGCATCAATGATACCACTGCAAAATAGTTGTATTATCCATTTGTCCAATTCAAGCCGGTGGGCTACTCCCCTTCCCTTAACTTCCTATCCCGATGAAAAAGTAGGATAAAGAAATATGTAAATGAGTGCACACACAATATATACATACATCATACATTCATACATAAATGCAAAAAAGTTCAAAAATAAGCAAACATGCATAGTATGAGAAACCTTTAACAAATCATTTTTCCTCCAACAATTATAATGAATCAAAATAAACAATCACAAAAAGCAAGCATAACATGAACTTGTACAGGAAAATATCATAAAACACAACTGCTTGAGTCCAAAAATTATCTGGGGAAGACCAGATCGGAGTGAATGAAGAATCTGACGCAAGAATTTTGGCTATAATCACACATATATTAATCAAGATTCACACCAATTCAGCTCAAAACTACAAAAATAAGCATTTTTCCATGGAAATGCCCACATATAATCTGCACTTCAATCATATTCACTACCATATATCCAGCTTCTAATTTCAAGTTAGTGTAAACAACAAATTTACAGCAACACGAATTTTACCTTTGAGAATTGCACCGCAGCCTCCACACTTGTAGAGAGAGAAATTGGGCAGCTCCGGGAGAAGATTCTCACACTTGGGGCAACGAACCAACCGTACTTTTGAAGCTTCCGCCATTTTCGTTTTATTACTATTTCCCCCCTTTTGCTTCAGCTCCAAAACTTCACCCAATCACAACAACCGATATTTCAAAATGCTACTGTTTAATACTGTAGCTTAATTTTCGAACAAGAACGAGTCGTCAGAAATTATTTGGAAAATTAGTCATATTAAAAGTCAATTCCATAAACTTGAAACCCCAGCATCAGATGATTAATTTCTCCAACCATTAACCAACCACAAAAAAAGCAAAAAACAAATAATAATGCACCAAATGGAAATTTGTTTAATTTTTCTGTACCAACTTAAGCTCAACAGTGAGTTCTACTAAAAATCACCAGCACCAAAAATTTCTTGACTTTTTTTAGGTTTGTCTTGAAACTACAGAGATTTTGAGGAACAGCAAAACTTCACAGTGCATTCGAACAAAAAAATAAAAGCTCGGAACTGCAGAGAAAACTGAACTGGTGTGTTTGTATTTATGTATGATTACAAAAACTGACACTGTATCACTACAACAAAAATGTGAAAACGGAGTATTAAATTTTTAAAATATAGAACTGGAAAATTAAATTAAAATAAAATAAAAGGCTGAGAATTTGGGTTTTCCGAGAAAAGCGGATGGTTGGATTTGGAGGGAAAGGGTGAATAACATAACGGCTCGATTCCCTATATTTTCCACTTTCTTTTGAAGAAAGAATATTTGATTGTTTTTATATCCTTTTATTGCATTCAGTAAATCGTGAGGCGGGGGGAGGGACCGGGCAAGACGGTGTCGTTTAAAGAGTGCAGACATTAGAACGGCGTCGTAGCCAGTGACTTTGTCGAAAGCTGCTTTGGCAAAAGTAAAAGGGAAAGGGGGAAAATGCACTGCAAGCTGTATTAGTGAAACCAAACACCCCATTTTCAGACTGGTGTGAAACCAAACCAAACTTTTTCACGCTTTCTTAGCCTAAAGTACAGGAAAGTGGTGTGAAGAATATGTGCGTTGGTTTACGAGAATACCCCTCTGTATATCGTTCGGGTGAAATAAGTGCTCCATAATTGAACACTGGTGTAAATTGATCCGATCACTAACGGAAAAGTTAACTGCCGTTAAAAAAAAGCTCATCCCTCTCTCCCCACTCCCAAATCCAGCCTCTCTCTCTCCCCCTCGTCCCTCTAACTCGAGTTTTCTTTCTCGAATTAATGCTAAAGTTGTTAACAAAATATTTAGATTTCACATGGCAATTATCTCAATGGCAAAAACTATCGAAACCCCATCTTAAGTTGAGCAATTCCTTCTGCAGAATTTTGCAGTGTCGTTAAGTTATCCAAAGTGTGAAATTGAGAGTCAAATTGTTAGAAGAGTAAATATTATTGATGGTCTCGGTAATGACTAATTGGTGTATGGGGAAATACACTAGTAACGATTTTTAAACTTAAAACATTTTTCTTTAATTGAACTGCTCAGTTCATGCACTCAACAACTGAAGAAGTCAGTCGGAGCTGTCGCACTGCCACGTGCACAGTTGACTTATGTGACTAAGGGTCAATTGTGTGACACTAACTGAGGTTTTAAAGAGTTTTGCTATGCGAAAGTTGATGGAAATTAAACTCGTTACTTAAATTGAAAGCTTTAAGGAGAAGGTCAAGTTCTCAAATACTTAGTGCAGTTTGTAAAGCAGTTTGTATGCAAAGTCAGTTGGTTAGAAAATCGAATGTAAATACTAAAACCAAAGAACACATATTTTTACGTGGTTCAAAGATCGACCTCCTACGTCCACGACTTCCTTTTCGGAGAAATAATCCACTAGATAAGCTTACGCGTGCTTACTAAACGTTCCGCTTGGTTTACAGGCACCAAACATCCTAACCAGTTCGATTACGGGTTCGAACAAGACCTTACAATACTTTTGCCGGCAAGTGCACAACCTATCTTAGATTGCGGGTTCTAAGGGACCTAGACTCATTGATTACGAGTTCAAAGAAAACCTAAAGGGTGGGGTTGAATGTTTTTCCAACTATGAAGCCTTCAACACTTAGAAAAGTGAAGACTTCTTCCTAAGGCTTAGAGACTCGATCTTTTCAGAGAGTCTGTTTAGATACAACAAGATCGGAAATTGTAGACTCGATCAAAGAATGAGGATTCTGAGATGCTAGAAGGAAGCTAAGGAGGAGGACTGGATACTCTCAGCAACTTGGCTTCTCACTCTTGGATGTTCTTGCTGGGGAGAATACCACTCTCTTGAATCTGCTTGAATGCTTGTGTGCAATAGTCTTCTCGTATTTGTGGAGACCTCTATTTATAGAGAGAGAGATCAATTAGCCGTTGGAAAGAGCTGTTTGTTCTTTGCCAAAAAGCATAGCACTCCACCTACTCCTTTGCAACCTTTCCTAATATGGTAACTGCAACCCTTGCTTTATGCAAGCCTCTGTAGCGGTCTATTTATGGAAAGTTACAGTCTGTCTTATACTTTTGAGTTCTAACAGAGTTCTAGTCTATAAGAAGCAAAAGGTTAGCACAAGACAAATATATAAGTTAACTCCGAACTTGGACCACGAGATGGTAGTCATCAAGCAAAGTTAATGATTCAAACTTTTTCAAAACCACAACTCATTATTATTGATAACAAGTCGGGGAGATTACATTATAACTGATATTTAGGAATTCAAAAGATTAAAAACTAAGTACATTAGTTACCTTGTCTTCTCTTCGCAGCATCATTCCTTCTCTTGTCCTTCCGGAGCAGTCAGGTCGTACTTCTCATAGATGATTTTCATGACCTTTTACAATTTGTCTGGCCTTTGAACTGTGTTGATCTTCAATTTTGCTGCTAGCATCTCAGCTTCCTTGTCGATCAGACGATATGCGATCTGGCTGGTTCCTTGAACTTTGGGAGGAGGATAAGTTCGCTTGGCAGAAGCAGTTGGTGGAAGATGTTTTGTCTTTTCCAGCACATCCAACAATCTTCTGCCAACTACATCCTCAGTTGTAAAAGTCTGCAAATGTAACAACCATGCTTCATCTGCTTCCATCTTCCCATACTCGAATTAATAATAGTACTCTAGGGCAAATTCTGCCTTCAAGTCTTCCCAATAGTCGTTCAGTTCTTCTGGTATCCATTTATCTACATGTGGAAGCAAGGCATGATCCGACTTGTTCTTTCTAGCTTGTTTCCTCCTATCAGTCACCACTTTTCGCGATCGTCTTCTCTCATCAGCCTGATGCATTCTACGCTGGTAAATGATCTTATTTGGTCCTTCAAGAAGACTGACTTCCAGACTTTTCTGCATCTCTCGTTTGAACTTCTCAAGTTGGGCAATCTGGCTTTGTTCAAACTTCTTTAACCACTTCTGATTAGCGAACTGGTTCGTAGGTGCTCCGAACAGACGGGCAAGTACAATGATCTCATCAGGGGTAGGAGGAGCCTCTTTATCAGCTGCTTCTTCTTCTCCTATTCCAAGGTCAGCTTCCAGCTCTTGTGCAAAGACTGCAGCTTCTGCATCATCAAGCTGGTCTTCGATCAACTGAAGTTCTTTTAGCCTCTGCTCGTTAGAGGTTTTACTCTTCATAGCAATCTCAGCAGCTTTTGCTTCCTCATTGTCTTTCTCGCTCAGCGTCAGTTTTTTATCTTCCCTCTTTTTGGTAGCATCAAGAAGGGAAGAAACTGCATCTTTGAAGTTGGATATCTCTGTATCGAGACGGGAGATGTGAGCAACCATGTCCTAGAGGACCTGACGAGAAGATTCCTTCTCAATCTGGACAGAAGAGCACTGATCTTTGAGGTTATTTACTGCCTTTTGCAACTCGACAATCCGGCCTTCCATCACTTGCATCCTGCGCTCCATTTCATCTAGAGTCTTCTTGTTTTCGAAAACCTTGTCAGATAGGCCTTCGAATTCTGACTTGGTCACAAAGATGGCTTTGTAGTTAGTGAAAGACTTGGCTATGATTGCCATCTGCTGCTCATGCTTGGCTTCAATTTCAGCTATGTTTTTATTGTGATGGTCGGCCATATCATCAGCTGATTTCTGAATGTGGGCCTCATGCTGAATCTTGATCTAGTCCAACAGCTGTTGAGTTTTCTTCAAGGTCTCGAACTTAGTTGCAAAGTCCTTCTGGAGTTCAGCCTTTGAAGAGGCAAGTTCTTTCTTGATCTCAGTCTATTGTACTGCCAGCTCCTTGACAGACTTCCTGAGTTGAGTAAATTCCTCACTTAAAGCCTGGAGTTCACTGTAAGCTGAGTAGGCAGGATCAACAACTGCAACAGTACATGCAATGACTATTGCTTGGCTTGGAGCGAGGTCTTCTTCATCACTGGGTTTTGAAGCCTCGGGATCAACCAACAAGTGTCCTTCCTCGGCTGTCTCGACAGTTTGAGGCTCCTCAGACTGGCCCAACACTAGAGTTTGATCTTCAGTCGCCGGTTGCTCAGCTATTGCAACCATCAGTTAATTTTCTTAGGGAGGCTTCCAGCCACATGACGAAGCCGTCGTTTAGCCTCGTGCAAATAATATTTGTTTTCTCTTTTTGCCCAACAGGCAAGTAGCCAGTAGCAAGTAGAGGTCGATCCCACGAGGAATTGGTGTAGTCTTCTCTTCGGTGTCACTAAAGTAGGGGGTGTTTTTCCTCACGAACTAACTCAATAACTGTAACTCAAAATTGAAATCTAAACAAAAAACTTATCAAATAACAAAAGTACTTGGATTGGATTTGAATCATTGATCCTAATTACTTCACTCGTTCATCGGTGCAAGAATATTCAATTACAATTTTTTATCACTAGGTTTTAAGCAAAGATTAATTCATGCTCTAATGGCCACGAAGTCACAACATGAATACTCTAAGCCTTAATCTATCAGATTAAATAGATCTCGACTAGAAGGCAAGATCCATTCTGTTGATCAACACAGTCACGAAGACACTTCAGCAACTGTATTGCCCAACATGCATTAAGAACGAATCAGACCCAAGACAGCCAAGAGGTAAGTCAATACCGACTGCTCTCCAACACTAATTACCTTCTTGGGCACGAGAGACTCTCTCGAGTTGTATTCCCATATCTGTTATTGCCTTAATCTCAATATCTAATTGGTGTACAAGCAATTATCAATTTTGACCAAGAACTAATTATTAGTCATAAGTGTTTCGGGAATAAAAATCATGCAACTAACTAAATCGATCAGACCTCACGAGTTCAAACAAAGTAATTAGATTCAAATCATCTACTCCAATCCAAGCAAAGGAATTTAGCTAGACATAACAATAAAAGAAAGCACAAAGGAAATTAAAGTAAACATACTTGAATAAATTCTGAAATGAAAATTGATCAACAGTGAAGTCAACAACATAGATCTTGGTCAACAGCCAACAGCAGAAATCTAAAGTAAAATACTAAAAACGAATCTAATTTAAGAATTCTCGAAACTTAAATGCAAACTAACTAAGAACTAATAAAAGACAATATGAAAGTGGTATGAAAGTCGTCCAAAGTCTTCCATATTTATAGGCCAAAGAATTAGGGTTTGAGTCGATTCCTTGTGGGCTTAGGATTCCTCCATTCTTTGGCCTTCTTTCCTTGTATGGATTGCTGGAATTTATTTCCTTCTCATGGTAGATATCTCCTAGATCACGTTCAATTAGGATAAGGAAAGAAAAATTTCTATCCTTATCCTCTTCCGCTCTGTGCCTGCTATGCCTGTCTTGCCCACGATCCACTGTGATGTGTTTCTTGCCCCAACATCTTATAAATAAGTTTTCTGTCGGTTTTTGCCCAACATCTATCCTGTAATGCCCTGCACATACTTTCTCGACTTTGTGTCCTCCCAAATACATATTAATTTGAAAAGACTCAAAACACAAGGCAAAAATACAAGAAAAATGAACACACATTTGGGTTCATCACACCCGCACACTTGAATCACACTTGCCCTCAAGTGTGCAATTGCAATGATTTTGCCAAGACTCAGACACGGAAAAGACAAATCAAGAACACAGACTCAAATCACAAGTCAACAAGTTAGTCAAAATAATGTACAAAATATGCAAAGAGATATTGCCACCAGATAAGTCAAGATAGAGTTATTGAGCAACAAGGGAATCCTCACCAACACTCATCTCTCAAGTGTATAAGGTTAAGTGCATACGCTCTTGACCAACATCAACAATGTTTTTCCATAGGCTTGCCTGCCCTCTACATCTCTACTTTTTTTTGAATAAAATTGAAATTACTTATCCTTAGGACTTTATTGGGTTGTAACGTGGCTTAAGACAAAAGGTAGGATAATTTGGAATTTGGCTATGTCAAGAACTCAGTTCTTGGGCAACAAGGATGCCCTAGATTCCGTACTCCCCTCAAACACAATATTGGGCCTATGATGAAGAGTTATCGTTACACTCTTCGCATAAATAAATTTATGAACACCTCTTGTCCAATAAGGTAGTAGTTAATGGCAAGTGGGGTCGAACCCAAGGGACTTGGCGTAGATCTGCTCTTCAAGTAGTGCTCAACAAAAGATGTTTTGGTCTAGATGTATCTCAATATCCTGTAACTCAACAAGTAAAATATCAAATAACAAAGAAGTTTAGTTTGAATTTCGAATCAATGATCTCGATTACTCGTTACTCGTTCATTGGTGCAAAGATATTCAATTACTTGATCTCATTACTTGGTTTAAGACAAAGATTAGTTTATACCCTAAAGGTCACGAAGTCACGATATAAACATACCAAGCCTATGTCTATCCAATTTTACAGATCTTAACCAGAAGGCAAGATCTCCTCTCTTGATCAATAAAGTCACGAAGACACTTTAGTAACGATGCTGCCTAAAAGGCATTAAGAATAAACACACCCAAGACAGCCAAGGGGTAGCTCAATACCGACTGCTCTCCAACACTCTTTACCTTCTTGGGCAAGAGAGACACTCTCGAGTTTGATCCCAAATCCTGTTAATGACTTAATCTCAATATTTAGATGGTGATCAATCATATATCAATATCAATTAAGTCTAAAATTAATCCTAAGTGTTTCGGGAATAAAATCAAATAACGAACTCACTCAATTAGACCTCACGAGTTTAAAACGAGTAATTTACGATCACATCATCTACATCCAACCCAAACAATAAATTTAGCTAGACATAATATTAAATAAAAACACAAAAGAAATAAGGGAACTCATACTTAACATAAAACTGGAAAGGGTTGCTGCTAAACAACGAACGTCAGCAACTAAGGTCTTGGCTTCAAGCTAACAACTAAACTAATGCAGAAAATAACGAACATAAAATAAATTGCCCATAGGACTTGTTTCTTTCTCTCGCTCTCTCGAACTTAGAATGCAAAACTTAAGCTAATAAAAACCAAATTCGAACTTCCTCATACAATGTGAAGTCGGCCATATATATAGGCGATGGAAATTAGGGTTAGGGAAGTTTCCTTGTTGGAAAAGGACTCATTCCATGCATATCCGCCTTCTCTCTTATCCATGCAGTCGTGATTTACTTCCCTTGCATGGTAGATATCTTCTTTGATTAGGCTCGTCTATGACAAGGAAAGAAATCTTCGATCCTTATCCTCTTCCTTGGAAGAAAAGAAATCCGTTGCTGCTGCTGCTTCGACTCACATCTTGCCTTCTTTGTCTGTATCCTGTATTGCTTCCTATATTGACCAGGATCCTGGCTCCTCCGGGTACTCTATCTGTTGGCTTCAAGGATATGGGGAGGTACTTGCTGACTTGTAGAGTGTGTAAAACGTTGTTGTCCAGTTACAACCCTCCAACCCTATGCCCATTTGCATCGTATCGCCATCTCAGCATTTCAACAACAGATTTTCCACCGAATTTGCCCAAGATCCCACCTGTTCTTCCCTGCACACCATCTGTCAACTTTGTATCCTCCCAAACACACTTTGACTCGATAAAGACTAAAAAGCACAAGAAAAATACAAGAAAAGATGGACACAAATATGGGTTCATCACACCCACACACTTGAATTACACTTGCCCTCAAGTGTACGGTTGCAACTCTGTCCAAGACTCAAACACAAAAAAGACAAAATCAGAACACAGACTCAATAGATCAGCACATCAACATGTTAGTCCAAACAGAATATGTAAGCAGATATTGCCATCAAATAGGCCAAGATAAAGTTATTGGGCAACAAGGGTATCCTCACCAACACTCATCTCTCAAGTGTATACGCTCTAGACAAAAATCAACAACGATTTTCCATAGGCTTGCCTGCCCTCTACATCTCTACTTCTTCGAACAAAATCACAATTACTTATCCTTAGGTCTTTGTAGGGTTGTAACGTGGCTTAAGGCAAAATGTAGGATATCATAGGAACTGGCTAAGTCAAGAAGAACTCAATTCTTGGGCAATAGGTTGCCCTCGACTCCTTACTCCCCCCAAACACCATTTCGGCCTTTAGCACACTTATTCTTCAAAAACTTAATTTTTTTTTACTCAACCCAACACCTCTAATTAGGTGATATCGCTCAGCAAGTGCTACCCAGCATTTTCTTTTCATCCTTTCTACTTCTAGACCTGAGTTCTTGACCGGGAAGACTAATAAATTCAGGCTACTATAAGTGAATAGAAAGAATTCAATTCAAGCTCAAGGGGCTAACCAAAGGATAAATGTTATGGTAGGAAATTTTTGGCCAAGGGATAATTTGAACAAAATTGCCTAATTCATCTAAGTAATTTGACTAAGTTACACGAAGTTTTAATTAAGAGATGCAGGCAAGTTCTAGATCAACAAGTTTCAATTAGTCATTATCACACAAGAAAGAAATAAATGCTGCATATGTATATAGCATTCAAAAGCTCAACACCTCACAGTTCATGCCCAATATCTCATTCCGTCCTACCTATTTACATACGGCATCATCTAAATCAACATACCTATCATGCCAACATGCTGATCAACACTTAAAATAAACTTTAAAAACTCATAAAATAGACCAACGCCCCAACACCCACACTTTGCCTTAGGCAAAGTGGGTACAATGTTGGGCAACCACAACCATAAAACAAAAACTGACTCAACAAATATTTACACACACAACCGAGAAGGGAATTCTGAGATCTTCACCACATAATTTGCTAGGCAAATTGTGGGTGAAGACAATAAGAACATCTTCTCGATCAACAAAACACAACAGAAAATAAAACACAAATCAAAGATTGACACAAAAGCGAAAAAAACAAAAGCCTACACTAACATAAAAGTGGGAGGAACATAAAATCAAAGAGAAGATTCAGGCGGGTACCTGAATCCTTGGTGTGCAAAGAATGCCAGCTGAGCATCCCTGATCTTGGTCAACATCTTCTCGAGGTTCGCTAGTCTGGTCTCGACCTCAATGTTGAGCAGCACTGCTGCACTGGTGCTTGCCTCTTCCTTCTTGCCCACGGGTGGTCGCCTGGTGGATTTTGACCTGCCGTAGTCGATGAACATGAACTTGCCATTCCTCAACTTAATATTGTTCATCTTCTTCAAGGCAGCTTCTCCCAACTTGTTGACCACCATTACCGGCTTCCTCTTCATCTCGTCATAGACACCAACTCCCTTCACGAAAGTTGTCACGAAGTGTCCACACGTACATCCTAGAGCCTACTTTGCCAGCACCGTCTTGAGCTGCTCTCTAAGGAAGGTTGCGAAGTTGACCTTTGTCTTGGTGTGCATACACCACAGAAGGTACCTCTCCTTGTTTCTCAAAGCGTTGCCGCTATCATTCTTGCCGTACAAGTTATAAGCGAGGATGCAGTGGCAGAGCCTCAAAGCATGGGTCTTCAACTCCGTTCCTTTGTTGTTGCCCCCATTGTACGGTGCTCCATTTCCAATCTCCTTCCACTGCTCCTGATAAGCTGAATCTTCAGGAGGTGGTACCACCTTCTTGGCCTCCATGAATTCCTTCTTGGCCAGGTCCCTCAGACTTACCATCCCCAAGATCTGGTTTAAGGCACTAACTTAAAAATCATACTTCTCGCCCAAAAGCGAGAAGGAGATAGTGCTCACCCCAGACTCGGGATCAATTGTCACTGCTGTTGTGCTGTACACCTCATTGACTTGCTCCTCATAAACTTCCAACGGCCACTCCAAAAATTGACTCCAACTAATCCCCTCAAACAACTTCCTCACTTCTTAGGAAACACCCAGGTCCTCGTATAGTTTGAAGTCGAGAACCCTGGATGTTGTCACCTTCCAGTCCCTGGACTTTCTACACGTCACCACCGTGGCGCCCTTATTCTTTCTCCTGAACTTGCCGCTTGCCGGTGTCGATTGGTTGTCATCATCTTCTTCCTCAACATCATCCCCTTCTTCTTCCTCACTACCCCTGGACGGAGTTCCGACGGCTGGATAGACCCGACATCTGAAGCAGTAAATTTATGCTTCTTTACCGGCGCATCTTTCCCGGTGTGGGGGCGCTTAATGGCCGTCCGACCACTCTTCTTCGTTGGGCTTTCCTTGGCCTTAGTCTTCGCCTCCTTCGCCAGCCCCGCAGCCACTGCTTCTATTGCCTCATCCAGGTCATCTTCCTTATTTTCTTCGTCGTCACCATTGTTGTCTTCCCCTTCACTATCTTTATCTTCTCCTTCCTCCTCGTCGTCTTCTTCCTCCTCTACTTCTTCTTCCAATTCTTCTTTCTCAAACACGGGCTTCGATTGAGTCTCCTCCTTCGGCTGCTTTGTCGTCTCGTCGATCAAACTTGGGTTATCATTGCTCATCATGAGTGCAACGTCAACCGGCGGGATCTTGGGCACACTCGACCCGATGGTGACAGAGGGGTTTTGGTCAGCAGAAGGTTTGGTGGGATCCATGGAAAGTTTTCTTTTGGTGGTGGTTTTGGGTTTCGTGGTAGTGGTGGCGGTGTTGTTGCTGGTGAGATCGATGTTGGTTCCGGTGGGGATTTTGTTGAGTTTTTTGTTTCTTGGGCGAGTAGACACCATAGTAGAAGGTTTGGGTGTTTCGATGGAGAGAGAAATAGAGAGAAGATGAGAAGTTGCAGAGGTAAATTCAAATTGAGTAGTGGGGTGGTAGAGACGTGCTGAGATAGGTATATAGGGCGCGGTTTTTAAGGGTTACAGTAACTGCCTTAGAAAGTGATTGACCAAAAACTTGGTTTGTGCCCACATCCTCTGCTCGACACCCCACTTACTTCTCCATCGTGGTTGCTGTCCAACATCCTGCATCTTGCTCAACATCTCCTGCACACTTCAAAACACAACTATACTCCGAAACAACTCTTTCCTATGGTTAGACTCGAAATAAAATGCTTCAAAATAAAATATTATGAATAAAAACTAACTATTTTTTTTGGATAAAAAATTTACGAAAATAAAAACGAATAAAAAAACAAAAAGAAAAACAAAAATTAAATAGAAAGTGCTAAAAAAATACTAACCAGGTTGCCTCCTGGACAACATCCCGTTTAAGGTCTTGGGCACGACACCCCCCTCCTTAGAAGTTAGAGGTCCTCCTCGATAGGGAACCCAGATGGTTCCCCCTCAACAAATTGTTATTACCCAAGATAGGCCTTCAAGCGCTGGCCATTAATTTTAAAAACCTTCCCGTTCTTGGGATCCTTGATCTCAACAGCTCCATTTGGAAATTGAGTTTGTACTTCATAAGGTCCTGCCCACTTGGTCAAAAGCTTCCCCGAAGAGAGCTTAAATCGAGTTTGGTACAACAACACTTGTTGCCCAAAATGGAACTCCTTCTCTTTAATCAATAGATCGTGGGTCTTCTTCATCCTTTCCTTGTATAACCTAGCATTGTCATAGGCTTGGAGTCTTATCTCGTCGAGTTCTTGGATCTCGAGCTTCCTTGCTTCACTCGCCTTGTTCCAATCAAAGTTGAGTTGGGCAACAACCCAATGTGCTCGGTGTTCCAGCTCCACGGCCAAGTGACATCTCTTGCCATAGACCATGCGACCAAGGGACATGCCAAAAGGTGTCTTAAAGGCAGTCCTATACACCCACAAAGCATCATCGAGGCGCATACTCCAATCCTTCCTTGTGGTGCCCACGGTTTTCCTCAAGATCGTCTTGATTATTCGATTGGACAATTCCGCTTGTCCATTGGCTTGTGGGTGGTAGGTTGTTGACATATGATGAATAACTCCATATTTCTTGAACAAGGCGGTCACCATTGCGTTGCAAAAATGAGAACCTTGATCACTAATTATAGCTCGAGGTACACCAAACCTATTGAAGATTTGAGTTCTCAAAAAATTGGAAACCACCTTAGAATCATCCTTGTTGTAAGCACGAGCCTCTACCCACTTCGAGACATAATCCACTGCCAATATGATGTACTTGTTGCCTTTGGAACTCGGCAACGGTCCCATAAAATCCATACCCCATATGTCGAACACCTCCATGGGCAAGATCGATATCATGGGCATTTCATTTATTCTTGTAATGTTGCCTTTCCTTTGGCACTGCTCGCACATCTTGACCCACTCATAACAATCTCTGAACAATGTTGGCCAATAAAAGCCACACTCCAAAACCTTCCTTGCAGTGCGTTGATGCCCAAAATGTCCTCCGCATTCCTTGTTGTGGCAATGCTCAAGAATGCTCCTTTGCTCTTTATCCTCGACACACCTCCTAATTATCTTGTCCGCACATTCCCTCCATAAATATGGCTCGTCCCAAATATAGAAATGACTCTCGTGTTTAAGCTTGTTCCTTTGATAACGCCCAAGGTCAGCGGGTATCTCTCCAACCACCAAGTAATTCACGATATCAGCGTACCATGGCTCATCTTGAGCAAGACTCAGGTGCTCGTCGGGAAAGGTCTCCTTGATCGGCACCCAATCATCAGGCTGGAGGATTCGATTTAGGTGGTCAGTAACTTAGTTCTGGGCATCACTCTTATCCTTGATCTATATGTCAAATTCCTGCAATAAAAGAATCCATCTAATCAATCTTGGCTTGGACTCCTTCTTGCTCAACAAGTACTTCAACGCCGCGTGGTCCGTGTACACTATGGTCTTGCCTCCAAGTAAATAGGATCTAAACTTTTCAAAGGCAAAGACAATAGCCAACAACTCCTTCTCATTGTGGCATAATTGCATTGGGTTGGGTTCAACGTCTTAGAAGCATAATAGATGACATAGCTCTTCTTTCCTCGTTTTTGCCCAAGAACTGCTCCCACGACATAACCACTGGCATTCCACATTAATTCAAAAGGCATCCCCCAATCCGGAGGTTGGATAATGGGGGTTGTGATCAAGTTCTCCTTCAAGGCATGGAACACCTTCTTACAATCTTCATTGAACTCTCATGGTACATCATTTTGATGTAGTCTCGTCATTAGTTGGGCGATCTTGGCAAAGTCCTTGACAAATCTTCTATAGAATCCAGCATGCCCTAAGAACCCTCTCAATTCCTTCACAGATCTTTGGTATGGTAACTTGGCAATAATGTCGATCTTGGCTTTGTCCACCTCAATACCTTTCCCTGAAATGACATGCCCTAAAACAATTCCTTCTCTCACCATGAAGTGGCATTTCTCATAGTTCAATACGAGGCTTTTCTCAACACATCTCTTCAAAACTCGATCCAGGTTGTTGAGGCATGATTCGAAGGTCTTGCCGTAGACGGTAAAGTCATCCATGAAGACTTCGATGCACTCTTCAAGAAGGTCTGAAAAAATGTGCATCATACACCTTTGAAATGTTCCTGGTGCATTACACAACCTAAATGGCATCCTCCTATATGCAAATGTGCCAAACGGGCACGTGAAGGTGGTCTTGCCTTGATCCTCGTCAGCAACCCAGATCTGCATGTAACCAGAATAGCCGTCAAGAAAGTAATAATAGTCATTACCAGCTAACCTTTCAAGCATCTCATCGATAAAGGGCAAAGAAAAATGATCTTTCTTCGTCTTTTGGTTTAGCTTCCGGTAATCTATACACACTCGCCATATGGTTTGCAATCTCATGGCCACCATCTCATTTTTCTCGTTCTCAATAACTTGGATTCTTGACTTCTTGGGCACCACATGCACAGGGCTCACCCATCGGCTGTCGGATACGGGGTAGATGATCCCCAAGTCAAGAAGCTTAAGTATCTCTTTCATTACCACTTCTTTCATGGCGGGATTCAATCTTCTTTGTGGATCCCTTACAGGGGCAGCATCCTCCTCAAGCAAAATGTGATGAACACAATCCAAAGGGTTAATGCCTTTGATGTCGGCCAAGGTCCATCCTATTGCCTCATTGTATTTGCTCAGCACCTCACCAACTCGGACCTCCTCCATGCTCGATAGCTCAGATGATATGATCACGGGCAAAGTCTCGTTCTTGCCGAGATATATGTATTTCAGGTGCTTGGGCAAAGGTTTCAGCTCCAATATAGGGGCCTTTTGTAGTGATGGCACCAATCTGTCCTCGGGCTTCAATTCAGGGATGTTGAGTGGTTAAAATCCCTGAGGTTGCATGTTGCCTAGCATCCTAGCATAACTGTATTCCTCCACATCTGCTGGTCCATCGTTCTGGGCAAGATCCTCTTTTGTCTGCAAGCCGGCATCCTGCTCAAGAACTGTCTGTTGCCAAAATTTCTCTACCAACTCCTCTGTCTCATCATGGGGTAGTTCCTTGAGTTCCTTATCAAACTCGTCTCCATCTCCATGGAAGTTTTTAGGAGTGTTATTATCCTCTAACTCCTCATCCGTGCTGTAGTCTTCATCGGTGGAGTCGAAACTATGTCCATGGACTGACTCCTCCTAGAAATCTTTATCACTTTCGTACTCATCACCTTCGTAAAACTCCATCAAGGCCCCATCTTCCTCATTATCCTCATGCTGGTCGAGATCCAGATTTTCCACCGAATTTGCCCAAGATCCCACCTGTTCTTCCCTGCACATCATCTCTCGACTTTGTGTCCTCCCAGACACACTTTGACTCGATAAAGACTAAAAAGCACAAGAAAATACAAGAAAAGATGGACACAAATATGGGTTCATCAGCCTAGCACACTTATTATTTTTTTTATTTAGGACTTAGTAGCACATATATTTTTTTTCTTTTTTTTTGCTTTTTTTTTACTAAGTCGTTAACCCAACCGTTAATCTAGGTGTTATTGCCCAACAACAGCTATCCCAACATTTTCATTTCATCCCTAGCTTTCTCTAAACCTGAGTTCTTGACCAGGAAGGCTATTAAATTCAGGCTCATATAAGCGAATAGAAAGAATTCGATCCAAGCTCAAGGGGGCTAGACAAAGGATAAACGTTTAGGTAGGATATTTTAGGCCATGGGCTATATGAACAAAAAATTGCCTATTTCATCAAAGTAATTTCAACCAAGTTACATAAAGCTTCAACATGAGTTGCAGGCAAGTTCTAGATCAACTTGTCTTATTAGTCATTATCACACAAGAAAGAAACAAACACTGCATATGCATAAGGCCGTCAACAGCTCAAATCCTCACAGTTTTTGCTCAAAAACTCATTCCGTCATACCTATCTACATACGACAATCTCGACATACATATCAACATACCTATCTTGACCTACCATATTAACATGCTGATCAACAACTTTTAAAAGCACATTTTAGCAGACCAACATCCCAACACCCACACACTTTGCCTTCGGCAAAGTGGTAAAATGTAGGGGCAAACAAACACTAAAAAACATTTTGACTCAATAAATCAACAACGACCCCACCCACATATTTTGCTTTCGATAAAGTGGGTAGGGTTTTGACCAAAAAAACTCAATAAAATCAAAAGACACAATAAAACAAAATCAAAGACAAAACCTAAACTAAAACACAAGGGAGGAAACAAGAATCAAGAAAAAAAAAGTATGACAAAACACTTGGATGTGTCGTGGACAAAATACGTGTTGCGAGTAAAATGAGTAGCTTGGACGGTCACCATATGTGTTGCTCAACTTTTTCCATTCTGGTCAAGATCCCAAGGTTCGCGACTCCTTGTTTCTTGGGCAAAGCAGGTGTACATCCTTCCCAACACTTATGGTTCTTGGAAAAGAAGTGTTGCATGCATGTTTTGCCTTCTTCTGGTGACACGTTGAGCAAGTATGAACTCCTTATGTGCGACAACAATCCCCTACTATTAGTCCAGGCTGCTGCCGTAGATGTCGTCTAGAGATAACAGACTTCCTCTTGCCCTTGAAATGATTCTGTGCAAGAAGGCTGTGCTGGTGGTATTGCCTTCGCTTTTGATTGTCATCCCAATCTTGCTCTGTTGCCCAAGCTCCTGCACATCATGAACAAACCATACCTTCTACAAAAATACTACCTAATCTAAATAAATAATAAAAACTTAAAATAAAATAAATAAAAAGGAAAGATAATACCAGGTTGCCTTCTGGTCAGCGCCTTGGTTAACGTCTTGGGTATGATGTGGGACTCATTTAGTGTTCCTCAAAGTCAAGGAGATCTAAAGCCTCCTTTTGACCAACATTGTTCCCATAGTATGAATCATTTTTCTTGATGATCCGGTCACGAGCTTTCTTCATCTTCTTCTTTTGAGGCCATGTTTGCATATCCAACTTCTTCATAGCATGGTCAGGTTGCTCCACACCTAAAGATCTCTTGGCCTTGCGAGTGATCTTCAATTCATTATCTTGAACAGACGCCTCTTAGGCAAAATCCTTGGTTCCGCCCTCTTGATCAAGATCATCAATACCAGTCTGTTGCTCAAGATCCTTCTCAGTTGGCTCAATAATGTCAATGCACCTGACCATCTCAATATCATGGTGTTGCCTTCGTGTGTTGTAAGTATCGAATGTGACAACTTCTCCCGCAAACTCACATGATAATCTTCCCGTCTCACAATCGATCTTGGTCTTGGCCGTCTTCAAGAATGGTCTCCCTAAAAGTATCATTGTGTTGTTGCCCGACAGCCTTCTCGTGTCCAAGACATAAAAATCTACAGGGAATATGAGATCCCCTACCTTGACCAAAATATCTTCCACGAGTCCATGGGGCACACCGTTGACAAGTCCGCCAATTGAATCGCAACTCGAGTAGGAGTCAACGGTCCTATCATCATCTCATCGTACATTGACTTAGGCATGACGTTAATGGATACGCCCAAGTCAAGCATAGCTCTTGGAATATTGGTTGTTCTAATTGTGCATGGTATAGAGAACATACCCGGATCTCGACACTTCATGGGCAAGACTGGTTCATTATTGCCGAGATGTTCGATGACCGAAATGTAGTCGGCAGAGGTCGATTAATTTCCACCTTCTTTAAGCTCTGAAACATGTTGGGCATCTTCTGTTGCTCCTTATCTCGGGCAAGTCTGAGAGGATACGAAGTATGTTTCCTATAGGTCGAGGCAGTAGTTCTCATGCCCAGCATATCTTCTTTTTCGGCGTTGAGTTCATCATTTAATTCCTCTGCATCAGCTGACTCCACGCTTACTTCAGTAATCTCCACAACTTCTTTCGTCGGCTCCCGATTGGTCTTTTCTTGGGAAAGAAGTCTCTTACTTTTGTCCTCCACCAACTTTGCTAATGCTTGAGAGACATGTGATAGTTGAGCCATGATGTTGGTCATGTTGCCCTTGGTCACGGTCTGGAAATCCTCAAAGTCCTTACGCAACTTCTGATTCTCTTGGGCCATACTGTCAATGGTGTCCTTCACATAATATCCTCTGTTTTGGTCACGATGTGGGGGTACATATGGTTTTTGCTGTTGAGCAAGTTGTGGAGGTTGCCGGTGTTAAGCAGTCTGCTGAGATCGCTGGTGTTGAGCAGGTACTGGACAGTTGTTGCTAAAGTTCCTATTCTGCCCAAATCCATAATTGTTGCTCAGATTGGGCACAAACCTGTGTTGCCCATTACCACCTTGCAGTAGCTCAAGAGCGTTGACTTTCTCTTATTTAAACCAATTTGGGCATTGGTTAGTAGCATGGGTCATGGCATGGCATACCTCGCACTTATTGACAGCCTTCTTGACTTCTCTCTCGCGATCAACCTTCTTGCTCAACAACACCATTTTGGCATCCATCTTGGTCATGAACTCCTTCATGATGTTGACCTGCAAGTCTGAATTTCCATCTCCTCCATATGAAGTACTCCTCGGGATATCATTATCGTCTCTCGACTCCTCAGCCATAGCAGCTATCTTCTTAAATGCTTTCGTAGGAAACATATCAATGATTTCTCCTCCACATGCCGCATTAATCCATCTTCTTTCGAAAGGTCGTAAACCTGTCATGAAATAATCAATGAAGTCAATATCCATAATACGGTGTTGAGGACACCTCATGATCATCTCCTTAAACCTCTCATGATAGTCGTAGAGCGACTCATTAGCTCCCATCTTGATCGTGGCGAGGGCCTTCCTTACACTTTGGATTCGGGCAATAGGGAGGTACTTGTCGAGGAATTTCTTTTGCAATTGCTTCCATGTTTCGATGCTCTCCTCGAGCATGGTATATAGCCACTCACGTGCCCCATCATGTAGAGAGAAAGGGAACATGAGCAACCTCACATAGTCTGAAAACTGGTCTTGGGCATCAACATTTTCACCCTGATTTTGGACAAGAGATTGAGTGCTCCGAACAGTGCTACATGCCATCTCAAAGTCTTGAAGATGCCGTAACGAATCCTCCCCGGAATGATTGCTGAACTTGGGCAAAATCTGGATCAATGAGTACTTTAGTTCCCAATTTCCAGTGATCTTGGGCAACTTGATACTCGAAGTCCTGACGCCCATGTTGTTGCCCGAGAACATCAACTCACGAATGATCTTCACTCCCATTGTTCTCAGGATGCTTCACTCTCTAGGTCAGAGTAAGGATCGTCTCGCTCAAATCTCTCTTTTTGAAGAGCAAACTATCTTGGAACCAATTCCCCGACAACGACGCCAATTTGACGAAGCCGTTGTTTAGCCTCATGTAAATAATATTTTTTTTCTCCTTTTGCCCAACAGGCAAGTAGCCAGTAGTAAGTAGAGGTCGATCCCACGAGGAATTGGTGTAGTCTTCTCTTCGGTGTCACTAAAGTAGGGGGTGTTTTTGTTCACGAACTAACTCAACAACTGTAACTCAAAACTAAAATCTAAACAAGAAACTTATCAAATAACAAAAGTACTTGGATTGGATTTGAATCATTGATCCTAATTACTTCACTCGTTCATCGGTGCAAGAATATTCAATTGCAATTTTTTATCACTTGGTTTTAAGCAAAGATTAATTCATGCCCTAATGGTCACGAAGTTACAACATGAATACTCTAAGCCTTTATCTATCAGATTAAATAGATCTCGACCAGAAGGCAAGATCCCTTCTGTTGATCAACACAGTCACGAAGACACTTCAGCAACTGTATCGCCCAACATGCATTAAGAACGAATCAAACCCAAGACAACCACGAGGTAAGTCAATACCGACTGCTCTCCAACACTAATTACCTTCTTGGGCACGTGAGACTCTCTCGAGTTGTATTCCCATATCTCTTATTGCCTTAATCTCAATATCTAATTGGTGTACAAGCAATTATCAATTTTGATCAAGAACTAATTATTAGACCTAAGTGTTTCGGGAATAAAAATCATGTAACGAACTAAATCGATTAGACCTCACGAGTTCAAACAAAGTAATTAGATTCAAATCATCTACTCCAATCCAAGAAAAGGAATTTAGCTAGACATAACAATAAAAGAAAGCACAAAGGAAATTAAAGTAAACATACTTGAATAAATTCTGAAAAGAAAACTGATCAATAGCGAAGTCAACAACGTAGATCTTGGTCAACAGCCAACAACAGAAATCTAAAGTAAAATACTAAAAACGAATCTAATTTAAGAATTTTCGAAACTTAAATGCAAACTAACTAAGAACTAATAAAAGACAATATGAAAGTGGTATGAAAGTCGTCCAAAGTCGTCCATATTTATAGGCCAAGGAATTAAGGTTTGAGTCGATTCCTTCTGGGCTTAAGATTCCTCCCTTCTTTGGCCTTCTTTCCTTGTATGGATTGCTGGGGATTTATTTCCTTCTCATGGTAGATATCTCCTAGATCACGTTCAATTAGGATAAGGGAAGAAAAATTTCCATTTTTATCCTCTTTCTTGTAAAGAAAGAAATCCATCTGTTATGCATGCTGCCCAATAGCTTCCGCTCTGTGATATATACATGAACAACTCGATGACTAAATTGAGCGTATTGTGATGATTTCTCAGTTTTGGGTAGGATATCAGAGCCTTTTTGTAGGCATCTAGGTTAACTTTGGTGAAGGAATGAATTATCACCCAGGTTAACCCTCAATCTGATCGGCAGTCGGAGACGGACCGCCTAAGTCTTCATCATTGAACAATGGAGAGGTTTGGATATGCTACTGTCTCACTTCTTGCCTGGTTGGACGTCTGGTTGTCTAAACCCGCCATTTCTACCATAACTTGGACTGGGGAAAGGATATGACGATCTATCTCATCTGGGTCGTCGGAGATAGTGATCACTTCTTTCTCTTCCTGGTCTTGCATCACGTCCTCAGTCTTTTCCTTAGCAGACTGTTCATGCTCAGACTCTTCATCAGACTCCTCATAGTCTTCAATGATTGGTACATCCAAGTTAACACACTGAGTAGTTGCCTCAGCATGGGAGGGCTCAGTTTCCATCTACGATTCCTTATCAACTCTTTCACCTTCTTCAGTCTGTGGCACTACTTCACCTTCCTTAGTCGCAGACAGTCCTTTTTCATTAGGGGCTTCCGTGACATCTGTGGATGGTATGTGGACTGAAAGTGGTTTGGGGATGAGGATAGTCGATAGAGCCTGTTAATCAAGTTTGGACTTTGGATTGATTTGAACAGTCTATGCCAGATCCTTGTTGAACTTCTCGAAGACAGAGGAGAAGGAGCTCGATGAGACAACATTTGTCAGAGCTACGGCTCGGCTAAGTTCTTCCTGGACTGCCTTGCTACCAGTGAAGGATCCATACTTGTCACAGCCCGAAATCCGGTGTGTAGGAACGACCAGACTCCATTGGAGTGTGAACGTGAAACCATCAAATAACAAACCACTTTTATCTCAACTCAACTTTAAACACTAGCCCGAATGAATTAAAAATGTGAAACCAACAAATAAAACTCGACTCAACAATGAATTGATCTAGGAAAATAAGGTTTTAACATGACATGAATATAAACAGACTTTCAAAACATGGCTCAACAATGAACGAGCTTAATAATTTACAAAGTTTCTCAAAAATAGGGTTATGTTTAACGACATCATGTCGTTCAAAAGTAGGGTTTTCAACTGAAATTTGAAGCATTGTTTTGAGCACACAGCTCATTGTTATCAGAGTTATCAAAATATTAACATATCAAAAGATTGTTACGCAGCGGAGACATCACTTGCTCACAACAATTACATGTATGAAGACATGTAACTGTCGACTCAACTTCCAAAAGATTAACACACCACCAAAACCATCCAAACCATCCTCATCCGTAGCTAACCTGCACGTTTAGAAATACATGCAGGGCTGAGTACTTCGTACTCAATGAACACATTGCCAAAAATAGTTTTAAAAGCTTGCTCTTAGAGCTATATAATTGAACTTGCCTTGCCACTACATCACAAGTGTTAGCATACTTGAAATCATTTTACTTGTGAATGCATAAAATCATTTTCCCTTTAAAGATGTGTGCACACAATTTTATATATAAGGTATGAATCATCTACCACATCAACATTGTGTCGAGAAGTTTGCCTCCTTCTCAAACACTGTGATCGGCTAAACCGAAGTAAAGCTCATAGTTACTATCATCAATTAATTAACCACACGTGGGTTCCTGCTTTACACAGGATAATATAACTCATGTAGATGATAAACACATACCAAAACTCAGATAAATGGCAAGTTAATTAATTTGAAAAGCTCACATAATATTAATCAATAAGTAATATCATTCATCGGAGTTTTAGTTCAGAAAAGCCCACCTCACTTCTGGTCTTTTGAAGTCGGGGTTGCTTACTTTACGCTTTTCCCGATTATTTCGCAGTCCCGCTCGGCCCTGCAATAACAACATCGATTAAACTCGAGCTTATCAACTCGAAAACGTATAGTAGACTTAGGGCTCGGCTGATGGACTTCTACTTGAGTCGGGTTTTTCTTAACTTATCGAAACTTTTCTACGTCGATAACTTTCTCGTTTTCTCGTCCACAATCATCGTCTTTACTCGATTTCTAATTACTTCTCGAACTCTGATTCTCGTTTCTAATATCTTAATCTTCACATAAATCGATAAGATACTATTTAACTCGTCTTAAACTTCCCATAATTTTAATTTATATAAACTCGGCAAATCATATCATCAAATCTCAACTATTTTCATCATATATAAATCATATGCAGTTAAGCATTTATTTCAATAATCGAATACTCACATCAGAGATCAAACATTCACATTTTAATCACATATTCACATCAATACTCAAACATCGTCATCATACTCAAGCATCAATATCAACATCTCAAACACTTATATTAAATAAGCAATTATCTTACTAGAGAGGTTAATCATACTTAATCGTTTAATCATACTCAAACATCGAAGTTTATATAAACAACTCACGTCTTAACATAATCACACAGTCAAGTGTTAAACTTCCATAACTATCTTATATCTTAAACATAATCACTTAATAACTTATAACTTAATCATATTTTCATCATAATGAATTATTGCTCGGCTTTTTAGTTTTTAAAACTCACAACTTCGACTCTTTGACAAAAATTATTTCGTTAAACTCATATAATAATAATCATTTTTAATTTAAATATTCAAACTTATATTTCATATTTCTTGACTAAAAAATACGTCATTATTTTTCCTCAAAATACGCATTCATATACGTCATCATTTTCTTCCAAATACGTACTCAAAACATGTACTCATATACATATTTAATACTCAACTAAATACTTAGAATAAAATAATCTTTATTTTATCTTTTTCTTTATTTAAAGCTCAATTTTCGTTTTTATTAAATAAAAACTCGGCTTTTCTTGTAAAAACTTTACTGCTCGATAACTTCTACATCGTAACTCCTTTTTAAGCGATTCAAAAAGCAAACTTGCTTAATTCTACTCAATTATCATCATGGAATTACTTAACACATCATATAACATCAATTACTCATCATAAAAATATTTTTAACTCTTAAAAATATTATTTTTCTCATATAATATAGTTATTTTCTCGTTTTTCATCTTCTACTACTTTTCTTACTCGATTAACATTCCGTCACATCAATTAAGCATTCAAAGCACACTTTAAGAACATAAACAATCATCTTATAACTAACATCATTCAAACATTTTCATTTCTAACGAAAATATTCCATTTAAATCAAATATTCTATTATTATTATTACTTCTTTAATAATAATTCTTTTAACTTCTCGTTTGAAATAACGAACTCAAATATGAACATCTTATCTCTTAATCTCATACTCATGTCTTCTATCTCATATTTCCTTCTAAAAATTTCATTTTCTTTTATTCTATTTTTCTTTTTATCCTCAAATATTAATATCATTATTAATCTTATTTTTCTTTCAACACTAACATCCAATTTCACATCATATTTTCATTTGTCATCATTCCAACATCATCATCAATCAAAGAAATATTTTTGTTTATACTCATACTTTTATTGACTTATTTTTCTTCATTATTCTCTTATTATTATTATTATTATTATTATTATTATTATTATTATTATTATTATTATTATTATTATTATTATTATTATTATTATTATTATTATATCTCAAAATTCATAGAAAATTTGTAAGACTTTATTTCTTACTCTATTTATTCAAAATAAACTTAATATCTCATTTATTCCTCAATTTTATTTTTATTTAATGAAATTCCTCCTTATATATATATATATATATATATATATATATATACTCATTTTTTTTCGAAATATATATATATATATTTAAAAATAACTATTTTTCTAATTAATTTATAACATCTTCAAATCTTCAAGTTTTTCTTATGAATATGAAGAACACATCTTCAAAAATTCATTTAACATCAAGAACATCACATCTTATTTTTAAACCTATTTCTTTTATTTTTCTCCAAATTTACTCATATAAATTCCATAAAAATACTAAAAATCATATTTCTCAATTTTCATGCTCAAAATTTACTCAAAAATTTTCTAACACATCTTAACATCATGATCATCATCATTATCCTCATATTTCATCAAAAATCATCATAAATCATTTTTTTCTCATAATATCACAAAATTCATAATTCATCTTAAAAACACCTCTAGATCATATTCTCATATACCATCATGCTCATAAACATAATATATCTCATAAAATTCATAAATAATAATTTATTCATATTTTCTCTATTTTTATTCGAATAAATTCAATAAAAATTCAATAAATTCACCAAAAATTATTATCAACACATATATGCACATAAATCACATGAAAAATCATAAATAGAATATATAATCACCATATCATTAAATAAGCATCAAAACTCATCAAGAACTCATTTTTCCTAATTTTCTCATTTTAATCGATTTAGGGCTTTTAACCTATCTTAGGTTCTTTCATCTTTTGAATTCCTAAATCATGTTTTAAAACTCATCTTGATCATCATCTCATCATCACAACCCTAAGGTTTGCCTATGCATAAAGTAAACATGCATCTTTCTCTTCTTTTCTTGGTTTAGAGATACATATATACATCTTATGAATAAATAGAAATCATACTTAAATAAATACTTAAACTCTTCTTTGGCTTGGATTTTTGCTTGCTTGGAGGATGAAAGATGATGGATTTATAGCTCCTTTCCTTGCATGAAACAAGATACAAGGGAATCAAGATCATGGTTTTAAAAATAAGGAATAAACCCTTATTTCTTTTCCATAGAAATCGATGGAAATAGGGTTGCTTTCTAAGCTCGTTTGAAGCTTGGAAATAGAATGAAATGGATGGAAACTTACTCCTTAGATGATCTTGAATACAAGGAAGATGATCACATCAAAGAATCCTCAAGCATGAAGCATGAACTCATCGATGAACTAGGTTTAGCATGAAGAAATCTTCGAAACTGTGCTGCTGAAATTCAGCTGTGATGATCGAGCTTTTGCAGCTGTCTTCTTCAAGTTTTAAGGCTTTGGATGATGATGAATATGTAGTAGATGATTTCTATAGTGTTAGGATGAAGTTTATGAAGGTGATGAAGGTGAAAAACGTGAGGATAAGGGCTGAAATATGCAGCCTTGCTGCTCCTACTCTTTCTCGGCAGAGAGAGAAATCGAAGGGAGAGAGAGATGAGTTGCTTGCTTTGGTTGCTTTGTTTGGATGAGAGATGTGAAGTGATAGATAGATGGAGTGTAAGATAGGAATACACATGTAGATGCATTTAACATGTGAGATTCTTACAAGATTTAGTAAGATTAGAGAGAGAAGGGAGAGAGATCAAAAGAGAGATTTGAAAGAGAAGGGGAGTATAAGTTGTGGATGAATGAGAGGGAGAGTGGTGCTCACTCTCTCTAATGAGAGTGTTAGATGACATTTTACTACTATTTTAGATAAGCATGGAGTTTTTATCTGTTAAGTATACCCAGAAATAGAAGTTTTCCGGTAGAAAATATCCTTGTCATTTTATTTTATTCCCTCAATCCTTTAATAATCCTTCTCTTCTCTTTCTCATCATCTAAATTCTCTCTAATTCATCTTATATCTCTCAAAATTATTTAAGAAATCCAATGATCTAATTTTTATGCCAATATTCCTTCTAACGAATAAGTTCGTAAAAACTGCTCGATTAAACGAGTCGTCAAACAATTTATTTTTAAACCTCACTCTAATGATCTCGGAAAATTCTCCGACTTATCTCAAAGGTCTTAAAATAAATTCTAGATTCCAATGAAACTAATTAGACTAAATTGGGAGTCATTCGATGAATAGGAATTTTTCGGTTTACGTTACTATTCATCTAAAAATAAAAGTTCTCAGAAAATTCCGAAACTCATACTCAAGCGTAAACTCACATTAATAAGCTCAATCAATTCATCACATGCTCAATTTGAATAATCAAAATGAGAAAAATCACATTAGAGCACACAAAGGCCTTTTCGTCATTTCACAGAAAAATTTTATTTTCGCGAAAATTTTTAGTGCTCAAAACTTATCATATAGGCATATTAATCAAGTTAATACGCACATAAGAACTTAGAAAAGTTTGGGGTATTACAATACTGGTAAAAACTATCTTCCTGTGGTAGCATTTCTCCTGATTTCACAAGTCTGTGCCTTTTGGTCACCAGAGGTGCATCAAGAGATCTTGTTGTTTCTTCATGTTTATCATCTCTGGGAAGGGAGGAGGAATGACTCTTCTCTTGAGAAGGAGAGGGAGATGGACTCGGCTTCTTGGTCTTCCTGGTATTCTTCTTCTTCTTCTTCTTCTTGGGCTGAGGACTTTGAGTCTTCTCTGAGTTGGTCGCCTTCTAACTGTGGACTGACTGGGCTGGCTTGGACTGAGCAGCCTGAGTTCTTTTTTTCTCTTGGATGGGGAGGCTCCCTGATACTTCAATGCTAGCTCTTCATTGATCCTGCGCTCCGAACAGAATAATCTCTCTTTATCAGTCATGCAGGATCATCGAAATGACCTTTGTTCCATACAAGAGCTTTCCTAAACACTTGAAGGACGAGTTGACTTGCACAATCTTGGTTGTTTCACCCAAGAGCTGATGTTTGATCTGCGACATCCAATCGATCTTGAAAAGTTTGCTGATAGCCATCATGGGCTTCATCTTGGGACGACTTACATTATTTTCCGAGTCGGTGAGGAGGTGAACACAGTTTACCACGATGTTGAACAGAAGTCGAGTGTCGGGTTCCAACTGTGTGTGTTGCATCCCTCCTTTGAATTTTTCTTTGTTGAAGGTGATTGAACTGATGAACTTGTCGATCTCCGCATCAGTCAGAATAGATAGGTCATTGCTTGAGTTGGACAGTCGGTACAGCTTACCCAGGCAGTAATTGACTTTAATGAAGAGGCTTTGTGATCTAAAGGTTCCATCATCTCCGATAGCAACAATGAGATATACTTTAGTGTTGAGGTTGTCGTCAACGTTTTTTTTGCATATTAACATAGAACTCTATGACGGAAGAGGGAATGAGATATTTGGGTTCATAGGACACCCACTTCTTTAATCCAAAGAAGAATAAGAGGTTAATCATCCTCTTCAGCTTTTCGTGGTCTTTGTGTGCAAGTGAAAGAACATGCTCAAACACCACCACGGATTTGAAATCTTCTAAATCTCTAGAGATGGACATCACGGACGAGGGTAGGGATTTCGTGAGCGGGGAGGCATGATTTCAGTGAGATCTGATGTTATAAATCTGAAAGAGAGAAACTTACACACACAGGCAAGAGCAAGTGAAAGCAGAGAATTCTTGCAAGGAGGTTTCAAAGATTCAGAGAATATAAAATGGGATAAAGGTTTAGATGATCCCTTATATAGAAAGACGATGCATGGAATCTGCGATGGAGGATGATTCCCACCTTTTGATCTTCAACAACTGAGATTTGTGACCGTTCGGCAAAAGGGAACGTGCGCAAGATGTGAGTCCGGTGGTGTTAGGTACGTGTGCATGAGGTGTGTCAAAACAGCCATGCCAGCCTACTCACGGTCTCAAAAGCATAGCCCATGGATTAGGACTAGCTTTGCATTGAATGCTACTGCAGGGCTTATTAATTGGTGATCATTACATTAGAGGATGTTTAAATTAATTTCAAAATACCCGCCTTAATGGCTAAAGGACAGATTGATACACAGTTGAACCTCACAGTCAGCGTTGAACACAACTATCTTCTCAGCTCAACATACACTCGACTGACTCAAAATCGTCTGTTCAGTCGAGGTTTGACTTGATCATGCCTTTAAACTGTCTAGTCGGTGCAAACTTGCACAGTTCCTCCTCGAGTTGAGATTCCCCATTGATTTACGATCTCTATCTTCATCTTATTATGCCAATATGAAATTTTCCCAACAATGACATTCATACCGACTTTGCAGGCTTTTCCATCCTTAGTTCATCCTATTGCTGCAAAACACAAGATGAACTTTTGGTACCCAAACTCTGTTGGGTCCTGGCTGGTTAATGACATGTGTTTCCTTGTAGACTCGAACTGTACGATCAGTTTGAATCACTTTTCCTTCTTCATCCACATAGACTGCTGACTGAGTAGGTCTGGGAGCACGAGCAGTCCAATTCTTTGGTGGATATCCTTGTCTCTGAGGAGCTTGGTTTCGATCTGACTAACTTGGTCACCGTCTGGGAGGTGACCTTGACTGTCTAGCTCTTGGTGCATATCCGTACTGTGGATAACCCGGACCATGATATTGATCACTGAAGTTTCTATGTCCTTAATATGTCTACTGGTATTGGTGTTGAACTGGGTAGGTCTGGTGGTAGAAGTTTGAATTGTTCCATTTTGGATGCCTTTGGGTCTGATGCTGAGCTCTGCTGTTGGGCATGCACTTGGGCTGATTGTACCTTGGCTGCGAAGGTCCTTCCTATCTGTTACCCCTCTCTCTACGACCTCGGGGTCTGGACTTCCGTGTTAACTTTTCAGCATCTTTTGAAGTACCAGCTTCATCTTTCTTAGGTTCATCTCCTTGAACCTATTTGCATTTGTCCTTCACAGGAGTCTCGACAGTCTGAGGGACAACTGGAGGCTCTTGAATTGTGATGTCGATCGAGTCTGGTTGGACTTGAGGTGCCTTACTCGCGAACTGACTGGCTTTGATAAACTGTCCTAGCTTCGATCCAGTGTCCATCTTTGGATTGTATCCAAGACCCTCAACGCAGTTGGGAGGTCTCTGGTTGCTAATCATGCTCTCTAGAGCTACGCTCGAGGTATGAAGGGACACTATCTTCTCATTTTCAAGTTTGAACTCCATTTGCAACTCAGAGATGTAGTCAGCCTGTGTCCTTATCATGTTAGTCAGATTTATGACCAGGCTGTTCATCGACTGAACAAATTCTTCATGGAGCTTCTAATTCAACTCCATCAGTCTTTCAGTTTCTTGATCCTTCATGATCAGCTCATTGCTCATCACATCACATTCTGCTTCGAGTGCCTTGCACTGAGTAGCTTAAGCATCACACATTCTGCTCAGTTGTTCTATCTCATTCCATGACGGATTTATATCTTCACCAAGCGCTAAGAGAACTTTTAAGTTCATCTCGCCGTGAGAGTATTTACTTTTCCTGATACTCTCGATGTCCATTAAAATCTTTGTGAATCTTAGCTCTATTTTGTCGATAGACTCGTCCGCAAACTGAGCAAAGTTCTCGTACTTGTGAGAAGCCAGGGTGAACTTGTTCTCCTTGATCTCATCAAAACCTTCACAAAGAGATGCTAAAGCATCACACATCTCCTTTGCAGTGTTGCGTGGGATGATCTTCAATAGGTAGGCCTTGCCAACTGTAGATGAGATGACACTCTCCGTGATGTCATCGAGTTGAGCTATGTCTCTTTCTTCCTTGGTGTATCCCTCAGAATCTTTCAGCTCTATCTTTGTAGTCAGTGTTCTATCTCGTGGAGCAGTGGAGGGAACACTGACTGAGTCACTTGGATGAGACCGTATGTGATGCTCCCCTTATTCTGTGATATCTGGCGGTCAGTGCCATCTTCAGTCAAAACTTCCATGTGGAGTAATCATCCACTGTGAACTCCGATAAGCTTCCAACAAATGTCGGGTTCATGATTCATGCACACCAACAGAGAGAAACAAGCAAATATGCAGCAAAATGCACTAAGAAGATTTATAAAGATCTGTTTAGCTGACCACTGAAAAATTGCCTCACACCTAGTGAAACAGAGTCAGCAGTCTTTTGAACCACTGCTATGATATCACTTAATGGTCCCGGTAACGAGAAACCGGTGTATGGGGGGGGGATACACCAGTTGCGATTTTTAAACTTAAAACCTTTTTCTTTAATTGAATTGCTCAATTCATGCACTCAACAACTGAGAAAGTCAGTCGAAGCTGTCGCACAGTCAGGTGTACCATTGACTTCTTTGACTGAGGGTCAACTGTGTGATACTAACAGAGGTTTTAAAGAGTTTTTCTATGCGGAAGTTGGTGAAAATTAAACTCCTTACTTAAACTAAAGTCTTCAAGGGGAAGGTCAAGTTCCCAAATACTTAGTGCAAATTGTAAAGCAGTTTGTATGCAAAGTCAGTTGGTTAGAAAACTGAATGTAAATACTGAAACCAAACAACACAATATTTTTACGTGGTTCAGAGAACAACTTTCTACGTCCACAACTTTCTTTATGGGGAAGTAATCCATTAGATAAGCTTACACGTGTTTAACAAATGTTCCGCTTGATTTACGGGCACCAAACAGCCTAACCAATTCGATTACAGGTTTGAACAAGGCCTTATAACACTTTTGCAGGAAAGTGCACAACCTATCTTAGATTGCGGGTTCTAAAGGACCTAGACTCTTTGATTACGGGTTCAAAGAAAACCTAAAGTGTGGGGTTGGGTGTTTTTCCAACTATGAAGCCTTCAACACTTAGAAAAGTGGAGGCTTCTTCCTAAGGCTAGAGACTCGATCTTTTCAGAGAGTCTGCTTAGATACAGCAAGATCTGGAATTCCAGTCTCGATCAAAGAATGAGAATTCTGAGAGGCTAGAAAGAAGCTAAGGATGAGGACTTGATACTCTCAACAACTTGGCTTCTCACTCTTGGATGTACTTGCTAGGGAGAATACTACTCTCTTGAATCTGCTTGAATGCTTGTGTGCGTAAATATTTTTACTAGTCTTCTCGCATTTGTGGAGACCTCTATTTATAGAGAGGGAGATCAATTAGCCGTTCGAAAGAGCCATTTGAACTCTTCCAAAAAGCATGACACTCCACCTGCTCCTCTACAACCTTTCCTAAAATGGTAACTGCAACCCTTACTTTATGCAAGTCTCTATGGTTGGTCCGTTTATGGAAAGTTACAGGTTGTTTTGTACTTCTGAGTAGATTTAAATTTGAATGTGAACTCCTCTTTCTTCAACTTATTCTAAGTCTTCGCTTCTTGACTTTGGGACATCTGATTTTGACATAACTACTTGACATGCATGAGCTGCATGGATCAGTTCTAGAGTCAGTCGAGTTCTGGTCTGACTAATCGAGTTCATCATGAGCTGCCTTTTTTAGTTTTGCTGACTTCTTCTGTTTGAATCTTGTAAAGATGAAATCCCTATGCTCAAACAGTGAGCTCTAGCTAAGTTCAGACTGATAGTTTCATCTACTCGGTAGGGGTTAGTTGGATTTTGGGATAAATCAAAACCTTTACTAATTTTTTCAATACAATGCCATGCAAGTTTTCCATATGGTAATTACATTTTCAAAATTTTTGCTTAATATACTGTTTCTTCTATGAACGAAATATATGAAAGAGAATTTAGATTGATGAACAAGTAAGAGAGAGAGATGAGTGATGAGAGAGTCGAGTTTCGGGGTGTTAAGTAAGAGATGGGATGGGTGGTTGAGAGAGGTGATAGATACTTGCAGAGGTGGGAGGAGTGGTCGGAGAAATGAGATCATAGGGAAAAGATATGAGAGAAGAAGATGTCATGAGATTTAATTTTTCTTATTTCTTTTTAAATCTAAACATTGATAAAAGGACGTCATTTAAAGCAATATTTTCTTCTTAACGGCAGTTAACTTTTTCGTTAGCGATCGGACACACTTACACTAGTTTTAGAACGTTGAGGGGCGATATGCCCAATACTAAACATTGGGGCAGCAAAATGTTCAAAACCCAAGGGAGGTATCAACACCTTATCCCAGCTTTTTATTCACATTATTATTGTAATTTGTTGCACATTATGATATCTTCTTTTGAGTTACAAATTATGTTAAGTTACTATCAATATGTAACTTAGAGCATGTGTACTCGCTGGCTCGATAACTGGCTCGAGCCAACTTGATAATGAGGTGTTCTCCATCGTGCCTGGCTCGTTCTATTGAGTTAGGATCGATGGCTGCGAGCAACAGGCGCATGACAATTAAAAAAAGTTAAATTTGCCCTCTCCAACGGCTATTTTCCATCAGACGCCACCGTCAATGGCTCTCCGGCCACTACAAGGGGTTGCTGAAAGTCACCAACGATCATTTTCTCTCAATTTCTTTTTGTTTTTTTCATAGCAAAATGTCTTCATTTTTATTCTATTTTTTCTCGTAAGTAAAGTTTTATTCCACTGAAATGTCAATACAACTAAAACCATACAAAACCTTTCAAACACAACCAAACTAAACAAACCAACTATTAACTAATAACATCACGAACTAAGATAACTACCTAATTTCAGATCCTTTAGACAACATAAAGTAATTATAGTTTGGCATTGTCTTAACACAGATTCCCAGCCATTCTTCTCATGACGAAACTTCCTTCCATTTCGTTCTTGTCATACATAATAGATCACCGCACTTAAGCTCAGGCGATAAAGTTTCTTCTTTCCTTATTTAGCTCGACATTAGGGTATCAAAAACGCTCTCTCCTTTTCCTAATCACCATTCCTTTGCTGATATCCACACCACCTTTTGACTTCAAGCCAGATTTTTAAAGCAAATTCACAGAGAAAATATAGGTGATCATAGTCTCTATTTCCTTCTTACCCAAACTACACATTTGATCAACCTGAATTTCCACCTTAGCCAATCTATCACAAGTTACCGACCTCCGTAACAGTGCCAGCCATGAAATAAAAGTGCATTTGGGCGGGGCCACATTGTTGCTTATCATATTGTTCCAAGGAATTCATTGACTGAGCCTCTCAATTTAATGTAAATCTTTCGAATAGAGAAAATATTCTAATTCATCATTCTCATTTCCAATCCAGATTCCCGTAGAATCTTTCTCACCTTGATAATCTTTATAATAACTACATGGTCCCGGTAACGAGTAATTGGTGTATGGGGGAGGGGGATACACAAGTAGGGATTTTTAAATTAAAAACCTTCTCTCCTTAGAAACTGTTGAGTTCGGTTGGCTTGACGACTGAAAAGGTCAGTCAGAGTTGATCACTCAGTTAGGTGCACAACTGACTTCTTTGACTGAGGATAAGCTGTGTATTCCTGACTGAGGTTTTCATCGAGTTTTGCAATGTGAAAGTTGGTGGAATTTAAACTGAAATCCTTTGAGGGGAAGGTCAACTTCCCAAAACTCTTAGTGCAGTTTTACAAAACTATTTATGCAGAGTCAGTTGGTTAGAGAACTGAAAGTAGATACTAAAATAAATGAAAAAAATATTTTTACATGGTTTGGAGATTAACCTCCTACATCCATGATTTCCTTTTCGGGAAAGTAATCCACTAGATAAGCTTACGCATGCTTATCAAATGTTGTGTTTGGTTTATGGGCACCAAACAGCCTAACCAGTTTGATTACGGGTTCAAACAAAACCTTACAACTCTTTTACGGGCAAGAGTAAAACCTGGGCTTAGATTACGGGTTCTAAGGGACCCAATTTTCTTTAATTTCGGGTTCAAAGAAAACCTAAAGGGTGGGGTTGGGTGTTTTTCCAACTACGACGCCTTCTACACTTATAAAAGTCGAGGCTTCTTTCTAAGGTTAGAGACTCAAATATACTAGAGAGAGTCTGCTTAGAAACTATGCAAGAACCTAAGAATCTAGACTTGATCAAAGGATGAGAACTTTGAGAGATTAGAGGGAAGAACAGGAGGAGGAATGGACTCTCAACTTCTACTGATTATTCAGCTCAAGTGTTCTTGCTTGGGCGAAAGAGATTTTGCTTGAACTCTTTTTCTGCTTCTTTGCGCGTGTGTGCTCTCTTCTTCTCACAATGGGGAGACCTCTATTTATAGAGAGGAATATCAATTTAGCCTTTGGAAAGAGTCGTTTGATCTCTGCCAAAAGGTATGACACTCCACCTACTCCAGAGTAATCTTTCCTAAAATGGTAACTGCAACCATAGCTTTTTAGCGCATCTTCGTGGTCGGTCCATTTATGGAAAGTTACGGGATCTTCTGGCTCATCTTTTGGACTAGGTGGCTCAGGAGTTCCCCTTTGATTTGAGATTGGATCTTCTGTCTTATCTTTTGAGGTGTAAACTTCTCTGTCTTCTGTTGACCAAATGAGTGGCTCCACCAAGTTCTTCAGTCATTGGGCCTGAGATCTCGTTTGAGCTAGCTGAGTGGTCAAATTTCCTTCAGCGGCCTGCACTTTATCCTGTTCTCTGCACTCAAAAGTAGACTCATCAAAGCTAACATACGATGTTATCTCCAGAACTTTGGAGCTTTTGTTGAAAACTCTTTAAGCTTTAATCGTTGCAGCATATCCTAAGAATAAGCCTTTGACAACTTTAGGCTTGAAAGTTTTCAACTGAGCTTTCCTATTATTATGAATATAACACTTAGAACCGAAAACACAAAGATGGGATAGATTTAATTTCATGTATCTCCATAGTTCATATGGATTTTCCCATGACACTCATCAGGAGGGACCGATTTTACGTGTAGCACGCTGTGTTAACTACCTCAGCCCAAAATCTTTTTGCCAGAGCTGGCTTGTCTGTATGGATGTTGCAACATCCTTCAACATTCTATTTATTCTCTCAGCTACTCCGTTCTACTGTGGAGTCCTTGCTACTGAGGTCTGATGAGTTATGCCCTTCTTTTCGCAATACTCAATGATGGACTCATTGAGAAACTCAGTTCCGCGATCAGATCTGATGGAGACTATGGACTTTCTTTGTGATTAGAAATGCTATCCATAAGCTTTGGCAACTCTTCTCTCGTCTCGTTTTTGTGTGCCATGAAGATCACCCATGTATACCTCGAGTAGTCATCCGTAACTACGACGGTTTACTTATTTCTACTTAAGCTCTTGGGGGTGACAGGACCGAAAATATCCATGTGGGTCAATTGTAGAGCTCGATCCATGGATGGCATCATCTTGAGATGAAATGATGCTCTAGCCAACTTCCCTAGGTGAAATGCACTGCAGAGATGCATCGGACTGAACTTCAAGTCTGGTATTCCATTTGCGTGCTGTTGGCGAGCTAACTTGTTCATGGTTTTGAAGTTGAGGTGGTTGAGCCTTTTATGCCACAACCAGCTTGTCTCTGAGCTGCTCTTGGATACTAGTCACATTTCTAAAGGACTACTCGACCAGTTTGTGTAGTAAACGTCACCTGATGAAGATTGTTTACCATATAGAAGAATTGCTTGGTCTTAACGTTTTTCACCCTGCATCCCTGTGCATCAAACTTCACAGAAAAACTATTATCACATAATTGGCCTATGGAGAACAAGTTATGTTTCAATCCATCGACTAAGGAAGCATTTTTAATTGTCACTGAGCCAGTTTCGAATGTGTCACAGCCCGAAATCCGGTGTGTAGGAACGACCAGACTCCATTGGATTGTGAAGGTGAAACCATCAAATAAACAACCACTTATGTCTTAACTCAACTTTAAACACTAACCCGGATGAATTAAAATGTGAAACCAACAAATAAAACTCGATTCAACAATGAATCGATCAAGGAAAATAAGGTTTCAACATGACATGAATATAAACATACTTTCATAACATAGCTCAACAATGAACGAGCTTAATAATTTACAAAGGTTCTCAAAAATAGGGTTAAGTGTAACGACATCATGTCATTCAAAAGTAGGGTTTGTAAACGAAATTCAAAGCATTGTTTTCAGAGTTATCAAAATATTAACATATCAAAAGATTGTTAAGCAGCGGAGACATCACTTGCTTACAACAATTACATGTATGAAGACATGTAACTGTCGACTCAAACTTTCGAAAGATTAACACACCACCAAGACCATCCATACCACCCTCATCCGTAGCTAACCTGCACGTTTAGAAATACATGCAGGGCTGAGTACTTCGTACTCAGTGAACACAATGCCAAACACAGGTTTAAAAGCTTGCTCTTAGAGCTATATAATTGAACTTGCCTTGCCACTGCATCACAAGTGTTAGAACATTTGAAAACATTTTACTTGTGAATGCATAAATCATTTTATCATTTTCAAAATCACGACTGCGCAGTCAAAACATATATATAAACAAGCATGAATCATCTACCACATCAACTTTGTGTTGAGAAGTAGGCCTCCTTCTCAAACATTGTGACCGGCTAAACCAAAGTAAAGCACACAGTCACCATCATCAATCAATTAACCACACGTGGGTTCCTGCCTTTCACAGGGTAATATACTCATGTAGATGATAAAGCATACCAAACTTAGATAAATGGCAAGTCAATTAATTTTAAAAGCTCACATAATAATAATCAATAAGTAATAGCATTCGTCGGAGTTTTGGTTTCAGAAAGCCTACCTCACTTCTGGTCTTTTGAAATCAGGGTTGCTTACTTTACTCTTTTTCCGATTATTTCGCAGTCCCGCTCAGCCCTTCAATAACAACATCGATTAAACTCGAGCTTATCGACTCGAAAAATGTATAATAGACTGATGGCTCGGCTGATGGACTTCTACTTGAGTCGGGTTTTTCTTAAATTATCTAAACTTTTCTACATCGATAACTTTTCACTTTCTCGTTCTCGAGTCATCGCCTTTACTCGGTTTCTAATTACTTCTCAAACTCTGATTCTTGTTTCTATTATTTCAATCTTCACTTAAATTGATAAGTTATTATTTAACTCGTCTTAAACTTCTCATAATTTCAATTTATATGATCTTGGCAAATCATAACGTCAAATCTCAACTATTTTCATCACATATCAATCATACACAGTTGAGCACTTATTTCAACAATCGAATACTCACATCGGAGATCAAACATTCACATCAATACTCAAACATCGTCATCATACTCAAGCATCAATATCAACATCTCAAACACTTATATTAAATAAGTAATTAATTAAGTGATTATCTTACTAGAAAGGTTAATCATACTTAATCACTTAATTACACTCAAACATCGAAGTTTATATAAACAACTTACGTCTTAACATAATCACACAGTTAAGTGTTAAACTTCCATAATTATCTTATATCTTAAACATAATCATACTATAATGAATTATTATTCGATCTTTGACTTTTAAACTCTTAATGAAATTATTCGTTAAACTCATATAATAATAATTTCAAATTTAAATAATCAAACTTATACTTCGTATTTCTTGACTCAAAAATACGTCATTGTTTTTCCTCAAAATAGATATTCATATACGTCATCATTTTCTTCAAAATACGTACAAAATAATCAACTAAATATAGAATAGAATAATCATTATTTTATCTTTGTTGGGAAATTTAAGTAAAGTTTTGATTGATTCCAAGACCAACTGACCCCAACCGAGTAGATATTGCCATTTCCTAATGTTAGCTTTTAGGCTCGCTGTTTGAGCATTGTTAAGATTTTATCTTTACAGGTCTCCAGCTGAAGACGACAACAAGGCTTCACTTGGATAGAACATCAGTTGTAAGAAAGACAACTGAGCGTTCAAGAGATAGAACATCAGTTGTAAGAAAGACAACTGAGCATTCAAAGGAGAAGATGTAAGAGAACATCAGATGGAAGAAAGTCATCTGAGCGTTCGAGCCAACTGATCAGATTCAGAACATCAGAAAGACAACTGAGCGTTCAAGATTCAGAACATCAGTTGAAGGACTCGAACTGAGAAGATCAACAGCATGAAGATCAAGTTAGCTAAGAGTTCAACTGTTCCTATTCAGACAAAAGGTCAGATAAAGATATCGATCAGATGGAACATCAGCTGAAGACAAATCAGATGAAGATCAAACTTCTCAACCTACCATCCATTGTTGAAAAACTAATGTTGAGATTTGAAATTCAAATAAGGAAGTCACGTGAAGGTTTGACTCTCTGTCATTTCCTCATTTGGCCCAACACAAAGCTGTCTCAGATGGAAAGCAGAAGCACACAGTTGCCAAATCCGAAAAGTCTGCAGAGATGAGAGACAAGCCATCGCTTTCACAGAACAGAGATCAACAGTTCTTCCAACAGCTAGTTGATTCTCTCCGCCTATAAATAGAGACCTTCATTCATTCACCAAGACTCACGAGACAGACAAGTGCGAAAAGAGATTAAAGAGCGAGAGAAAGAACGAAAAACTGCACTCAAGCAAAACTGCTGTTATCCTCTAAGAACATCACTAGTTGAGAGTTCTAGAGTGTTAGATTCTGTCTTGGTGTTTTTCGATCCAACCTTGAGAACATCACTAGCTGAGAGTTCATAGAGTGTTAGATCCTATCTCACTTTCTTGTTCGAGTTAGTAGTTGGAAAAACCCACACATTAACATACACCCTTAAAAAGGTTGTTAGGACCCTACTCTTCCCGGTATTGAGTAGATAGGTTGATAAGTACCCGTAAACTTATCTGTAAGGTTGATAAGTACCCGTAAACTTATCTTAACGGTTGCAAAGCCCGCGTAAGCTTTGTGGTTTTTGTCCAGAAGAACTTGGACTGAGTTGTGTGGACTCACAACTCCCCGTGGACGTAGGAGTTCTCTCCGAACCACGTAAATCTTTGTGTGTTTGTGTTTATTTTTCCAGTTACTTGTTGCATATTCAACTGACCAACTAACCAGCATACAAAACTGCATCTTTGCATTTTAACTGATTTGGTTATTGACCGACCTTGCATTTAAGCGTGAGTTGATTTTATACGAGTTAATTTTTCCACCACATTCCGCACAGCACCACTCTTCCAACTGAGTTCTCGTACTCGGTTGTGAATCCAGCTGAGTCTTTTTACTCGGTTGAGATATTTTCGAGAGTTGTTTTAAAATTTCCTATCTGGTCATATTGGGACCATCAATCCTTTTCTTTTATTTAAAGCTCAATTTTCGTTTTTATTCAATAAAAACTCGGCTTTTCTTGTAAAAACTTTACTGTTCGATAACTTCGACATCTTAACTCCTTTTTAAGCGATTCAAAAAGCAAACTTGCTTAATTCTACTCAATTAGCATCATCGAATCTCTTAACACATCATATAACATCAATTACTCATCATAAAAATATTTTAAATCTTAAAAATATTATTTCTCTCACATAATATAATTATTTTCTCGTTTTTCAACTTCCACTACTTTTCTTACTCGATTAACATCTCGTCACATCAATTAAGCATTCAAAGCACACTTTAAGAACATAAACAATCATCTTATAATTCACATCATTCAAACATTTACATTTTTAATGAAAATATTACATTTAAATTAAGTATTCTATTATTATTATTATTATTACTTCTTTAATAATAATTATTTTAGCTTCTCGTTTGAAATAACGAACTCAAATACGAACATCTTATCTCTTAATCTCATACTTATGTCTTCTAACTCATTTTTTATAGAAAATTTCATCTCTTTTAGTTTATTTTTCTTTTTATCCTCAAATATTAATATTATTATTATTAATATTCTTCTTCTCTTTTAATACTAACATCACATTTTCATTTGTCATTATTCCAACATCATCATCAATCAAAGAAATATTTTTCTTTAGACTCATACGTTCATTTCATTGACTTCTTTTTCTCATTATTTTCTATTAGAAAATTCATAGAAAATTCATAGAAAATTCGTAAGACTTTATTTTCTACTCAATTCATTCAAAATAGACTTGACATCTCATCTATTTCTCAATTTTATTTTTATCTAATAAATTCCTCAATATATATGATATATATATATATATTTTCGAAATAATATATAAAAATAACTATTTTTCTAATTAATTTATTTCATCTTCAAATCTTCAAGTTTCTCTCATGAACTTGAAGAACACATCTTCAAAAATTCATATTAACATCAAGAACATCATATCTTATTTTTAAACCTATTTTCTTTATTTTTCCTTAAATTTACTCATAGAAATTCCATAAAAATACTTAAAAATCATATTTCTAAATTTTCATGCTCAAATTTTACTCAAAAATTTTCTAACACATCTTAACATCATAATCATCATCATCATTATATTTCATCAAAAATCATCAAAAATCATTTTTTCCTCATAATATCACATATTTCAAATTTTATGTAAAAATTCATATTATGACTTAAAAACACATCTAGATCATATTTTCATATATCATCATGCTCATAAACATCATATAACTCAGAAAATTCATAAATCATAATTTATCCATGTTTTCTCTATTTTTATTCGAATAAATCTATAAAAATTTAATAAATTCACCAAAAATTATCATCATCTCATATATGCATATAAGTCACATGAAAAATCATAATAAACACATATCATCATCATATCATCAAATAAGCATCAAAACTCATCAAGAACTCATTTTTCCTAATTTTCTCTTTTTAATCGATTTAGGGGTTTTTGCCTATCTTATGTTCTTTCATCTTTTTAACTCCTAAATCATGTTTTAAACCTTATTTTGATCATCATCTCACCATCATAACCCTAAGTTTTGCCTATCCATAAAGTAAACTGTTGGGAAATTTATTAGTAAGAGTTTTAATGAATTCCAAAACCGACTGACCCCAACCGAGTACATGTTGATGTTAGAATTTAGACTCGCTGTTTGAGCAAAGTTAAGATTTTATCTTTACAGGTCTCCAGCTGAAGATGGCAACAAGGCATTACTCAGACAGAACATCAGTTATGATAAAAGACAACTGAGTGCTCTTTTGTTCAGATGGAATGAGGGGGAAGTCTTCAGAGCATCATGAAGGGTTGTATACGAAAGCAAGCTTTTTGTTTATATACAATTGATATTTATTTCACTATAATTCTCCTATCTGAAATGTTTATTATTGCATAATTATTTTTTGTCCAATTATCTCAAATATCATAGATTATATAGTGTGTTGTAGATCACAGAAGATTATATAATCGGCATTTTATGAGATATAAATTAATATTCACAATCGAGACAACTTGGACGAGTTGTTGGTTTAGATTGTAGCATAATAGTACTAAATAGTTTATCTTGACTATTTATTTATGCTAGTACGTTAATCGTATTGAAAGGATCACAGTGAGATTAATTCTCTGTTCTGAATTATTGAGAATTAAAGATCTCGGTGACTTAAATAGTCTTAACCTTAATTGGGCTTATCAGTATGAATAAGTGTCTGACTATTGCTTTGATCTATTATAAATAAGAACTTAATCGTGGTTCAAAATTTTGTATTTTGGGCAGTAGCAGTTCTTATTTGATATTGATAGAGCTGCAATAAGGATCCGTGTCCTATGAATAATGGGATGATGATATCCTCTCGAGGAACTTAATAAGTTTGTCGTATTAAACCCTGCAGGTGGAATTAGTTCCGATACGATAATAAGTTTAAGTGGTAGCACTCGAGATAATTATTTATTAGTGAATAATTAATTGATTAATTAATTTACTGTCAGAAGTATTTAATTAATTAATGGATATTCGAGAATCTTAAACACGGAGATTAATTAAGTCTAATACTAGCCCCGACTCAATTAATTAAATAAGAGGGTAAGTCAGTATTAATTCTTTAGTGGAATGAATTAATATTTATATCTGATTTATATTTCTGGGCTGAATGGATTAAATCAGATATTATCGGGCCAATCTTATTTAAGCTAGTAGATCCCTGAACTGGCCCAATGGCCTGTGTTTCTAGTGGGCTAGGCGCCTGTCTCCTACGGCCCGTGAGGGCTGTCTAGGTTCAATGAATGTGAGCAGTTATTTATCTATAAATACAAGGCTCATAAGACTCATTACTTACTTGCATTCTAAGCAATAAAACCCTAGAAAGAGAGAGTATAGCCGCCGTCCCCAACTGTGAGAAAGAGAGTACGAGGTCGATCCCATCCATCGTCGTATTCTAGCCGGGAACAGTTCAGAAGATCAACTCTGGAGTCGTTGTGCATCAAATTTGCAGGTATATCGAATAAACATCCTATGATTGTAATTAAATTCATAGGAGCATGCTAGGTATGGATTTTGTATGTGTTTGTTAGATATCCATAATTGATCCATGGGTAAAGAACGGATTGGTTATCAAAAACCGGTTCCAACACATCAGTTGTGAAGAAAACCAACTGAGGGTTCATCAGATGAGAAGCAGTAGAGAGGAAGAGAACATCAGATGAAAAGGAAGTCATCTGAGGGTTCAAACCCAACTGAGTAAATACAAAGAAGACAACTGAGTGTTCAGTTTCAGAACCTCAGTTGTAGAATTCAACCAAGAAGTCCAACTGCTTGAAGTTCAAAGTCAGCTGAGAGTCCAACAGATCAGAACATCAGCTGAAGACCACTCAGATGAAGATCAAGACTTTCAACCGACTAACCAAGGTTGACTGTCCTAAAGGTTAAGATTTGAATTTCAAAAGGAAGTCACATGAGGGTTTGACCGTTCAGTCATTACCCCATCTGGCCCAACACAAGGCTGTCTCAGATGCCATATCAGGAAAGTCTGCAGAGATAAGAGACAAGCCATCGCTTTCAACGATCAGAGATCAACAGCTCCTCCAACGGCTAGTTGATACTCTCCGCCTATAAATAGAGGCATTCTCTCATTCGAGAGACAACCAAGAGAATAGAAGCAAGACAGAGAAGTGCAATCACAAGAGAATCAAGCAAAAGAAAAATCTGCAAAAATCCTATTCTAAGAACATCAGCAGCTGAGAGTTCAAGAGTGATAGAACATTAGTAGCTGAGGGTTCATAGAGTGAAAATCTGTCTTAGATCTTAGTTTGAGTGTTTATTCGTTCAAGCCTTAGATCCAGCTCTCATTCGTGATCGAGCTGTAGTTGGAAAACCCACCCACACCCTAAAAAGTGTTTGCTAGGAGCTTACTCTTCCTGTAATTGAGTAGTCAGGTCGTCAAGTACCCGCAAACTTGACACAGGTTGTTAAGTACCCGTAAACTTAACTGTGAAGGTTGATAAGTACCTGTAAACTTATTGCAACGGTTGCACAGCCCGGGTAAGCTGTGTGGTTTTGTCCAGAAGAACTTGGACTGAGGTGTGAGGATTCACATCTCCCCGTGGACGTAGGAGGGTTATCTCCGAACCACGTTAAATCTTGTGTGTCTGTGTTTAATTTTTATTGCATTTTTAACTGACTTAACTAACCGGCATACAAACCTCATTTGCACATTTTCAACCGAGCTGTTTTGGTTCTTGACCAACCGAGCTGTTTTGCGTGAGTTGTTTTTAACGAGTGTAATTTCCACCACATTCCGCACAGCCTCACTCTTCCAGCTGAGGTCGCTTACTCAGCTGTGAGATTCCAACTGAGTCCTTTTTACTCAGTTGAAGTGATTTTTCAGGTTTAAGTTTTTAAATCCTAACTGATGTATTCCCCCCCCCCATACACCAGTAACTCGTTTCGGGACCATCAAGTGGTATCAGAGCAGTGGTTCAAAAGACTGCTGACTCCGTTTCACAAGGTGTGAATTCGAGAAATTTTCTTCAGTGGTCAACTGAACAGATCTTTTCACGCTAGTGCATATTTGCTCGCATATTTGTTCTGTTTGTTGTGTGCAGATGGACGTCAAGGACAAGATCGTCGTCATGTTCTCAGTCGTCAATTATACATCTTGGAGAACTCAGATGAAGAAGATCCTTCTGTCAAAGCATCACAGGATGCAACAAGTTCTCACTTCTGGACCAATCGTCATAAAAGACAGAATAGTTCGCACTACCACAAATCCTCACGATGGAGATACAGTGGTGGAGTATGTGGAGAAACAGCCAGAAGACTACTCTCCAGAGAAGGCCAAGGTGAGCCAGTTGGATATCTGGGCTCAGAGCACAATAATGTCCACGGTTGGACAAGATTATCTGCTCTGGATAGAGGAGTGTGAGACTGCAAAAGAGATGTGGGACGTTCTGGCATTGCTAAGTGAAGGAAGTGACGAGACGAAGGAAAACAAGTTCTCACATGCATGTCAAGATTTCGACAACTTCAGTCTGCGACCTGATGAGACTATCGATCAGCTAGAGCTCCGGTTTATGGACATCATCAGAAGAATCCAGTCCATCCGGAGAGGAAAATATATACTAAGAGAAATCAACCTCAAAGTGTTACAAGCTCTACCGGCTGAGTGGGATACTTTCACAAATATCCACGAGAGTCGAGCTGATCTTGGTGAAATGGGAACTGAAAGATTGTTCTCAATTTTGAAAGAAAATGAGTATAAGGTCAACAGGAGGAGATCGCAGTCCTCAGGGCAGACAAGTAGAATTGAGGATATTGGCTCAGCATCGAAGTCAGTTGCTCTTCGAGCTGACTACTCAAAGTCGAGATCGTCAAGGCCAACCAGATCGGCTGACACGACTGCAAAGGAGCCGAGCAGAGAGGAACTGCAACAGAACATTGCAGCGTTGTCAAAGAAGCTAGCCGACATGGACACTCGGTTCGGCAAATACAAACGCTTCTACAAATCAAACCGAACTCGAGACAGTTCTAAGCCAGTCACCAATGGTTGCTTCGAATGTGGCAAGGAAGGGCATTTCAAAGCTGACTGCCCAGACCTCTCAAAGAAGGAAAGAGAAGCATTGAGGGCCAAGCAAACCGCAAAGAACAAGGCCATGGTAGCTAAGGAAGCAGCTGACGACATGGACATCTTCACAGACACAGAAGATGAGGATGAACTGACCTCTACCAACAAAGTCATCAGTCAGGATCAATGCCTCATGGCACTTGGAACTGACCAAGATGATATTGAGGTACAATCTAATCCTGCTCGCTTAAATTCTTCCAATACTTCTAACCTGCAGGAATCTCTGAGCGATGAGTTGGAACCCTCCTGGAATGATTTTCAAGAACTCAGTGAGGAACTGCATCAGCAGTCGGTTGAGTTTAAGAGTCTTCAAGCTTAGTTCGCCAAGCTTGAAGATTCCTTAACCGAAAAAGAGGATCTGATTACGAGCCAAACTCAGGAGATTGAGAATCTCAAGAGTCAACTGATCGAGGCTAAGGCTCCAGTTGATGAGGAGTTGACAAAGCAGAACAAAGAACAGCAAGATCAGTTGAAAAATCAAGATGCTCAGATCGAACAGCTGATAAAGAAGTCAGATGGACAAACCGAGCAGATAGCTGTACTCGTCAAGGAGTTGCAAAATGAAAAAGACAATCTAATCAAGCTGTATCAGTCATCCAAGATCATCGAAAACCTTTTAAATTACAGCAGACAGATGGATGACGTGTCAGGACTTGGTTATGATGTTGTCAAGGATACTGGGATTCCACCAGCAACCTTCGTCAAACCAGTAGAAGTCACAGCTGTCGAGCCAGACACAGCTGAATCTCCAGAAGCTAACTCAACCTCCACCTCTCAGCAAGTTCAACCGACCAACAGAATCTCAACTGAGAAGGGAAAAGGAGTAGCTGATGTAGGACAGAATGTTCCATCGGTTGGGACATCAACCGAGGGGGAATGTTCCAAAAGTCAGAAGAGGAATCAGAGGCGTCGAAGGCATAACCGGAACCGAACTCAGAATCCGAACAGACCTCTATATCATCCTCGGAGTCAACATCAAAAGGAATGGAACCGACCTCAGAACAAGCAAGGGTTCAATCATCTGAATCAGCAGCTGTTCCAACATCAACTCGACCAAAGGTTCCAACCAAGTCAACAGTTAAGGAACAGGTCGGACAACTGGAGATATTCATGGCACAATATGAATCTTCAGCAGGGCGTGAACAGCTATAGACAAGCCACAGGAAGTTGGAATCAGAATCAGCCACGAAGATTCCAGCATGGCGTCCGATCATTCAAACAAATCAGACAGGATAAAAATCGCCATCAAAATAGGGGGAAAGCCTCACCTCCTAAAGCCCAACATGGGAGAAATCCAACTCCTCCCAAGAAACAGAGCATCATTTCTAACAACAAGCCTAAGGATAACCGAGGTGTTGTTATAATTGATGAAAATGGGCAAATCATTTGGAATGACAAGGCTATTCGAGTGTACAGAGAAAAGCGACGCACAGTTCCAGGGGGAACTGGTTCTAACCCTCCAGGACCCAACTGAAATTGGGGACCTAAGCGAGTTTCTCTTTGCAGGTGCAGGAGAAACAGCTGAGGAAGAAGAAGGCGTCTGCTACAATGTGGGTGATGGATAGTGGATGCTCGAAACACATGACGAATCTGAAGGATTTGCTTGGTTGTTTCGTGGAGAAAGAAGGTCCATCAGTTACTTTTGGTGATAACTCAAAAGGTTACACCAGAGGTTACGGTACACTTGAAACTGATCATGTTTCTATTTCTAATGTCTCTTATGTTGATGGATTGAAGCATAACTTGCTCTCCATCAGCCAATTCTGTGATAATGGTTTTTCTGTCAAGTTTAATGCACAGGGTTGCAGGATTAAAGATGTCGGATCAAAGCAGGTGATATTATTGGGAAATCGATCCCCAACTGGGAATGTTTACTACGCTGACTGGAACAGCAGCCTCCCTGACACTTGCCTGTTATCAAAGAGCAGTTCGGATGTGAGCTGGCTGTGGCACAAAAGGCTCAACCATCTGAACTTCAAAACGATGAACCGACTCGCCAGACAAGAACATGCAAGAGGCATACCCAATCGAGTGTTTTCAACAACACACAGCTGCAGTGCATGCTAGCTGGGAAAGCTCGCTAGATCCTCCTTCCGGTTGAAGTCAACTCCTTCAACTGACCGAGTGTTACAGCTGATCTATATGGATCTCTTCGGGCCAGTTACACCAAAGAGCATGAACGGGAACGAGTATACCCTGGTTGTAACTGATGACTACTCAAGATATACGTGGACCATCTTCATGCGCCACAAGAGTGAAACCCGAGATGAGCTGCCCAAGCTGATGGATCGGATATCGAGCCAACAAGAGATGAAGATCATATCTATCCGATCAGATCGTGGAACGGAATTTCTAAATGAAACCATCATTGAGTATTGCGAAAAGAATGGCATAACCCATCAGACATCAGCCGCGCGTACTCCACAACAGAATGGGGTAGCTGAGCGAAGAAACAGAACGCTGAAGGATGCAGCCACATCCATGTTAGCGAGCTCAGCTCTGCCAAAGAGATTTTGGGCTGAAGCGATCAACACAGCATGCTACACTCAGAATCGATCTCTTCTCACCAAGCGATTGGGAAAGACACCCTACGAGCTGTGGAGACGCAGAAAGCCAGATATTTCTTATTTTCGTGTTTTTGGTTCTAAGTGTTATATTCACAACAATGGGAAGACTCAGTTGAAAACTTTTGATGCCAAAGCTTCGAAGGGCATATTTCTTGGATATGCAGCTCGGATCAAGGCATATAGAGTGTTCAACAACAGCTCTCGTGTTGTGGAAATAACACCTCATGTTAGTTTTGATGAATCTACCTTTGAGTGCAGGGAACAGGTAAAAGAACAACACGTGGATCCAGCTGTTCTACCAGTTCTCACCAGATCGCAAGCACTTCGGGAAAAAAACCGAGCTGAACCACTGGTATGGGCAACTGAGGATGAGGATCCATACTCCTCTGAAGATGAATGCGAAGACCTCAGCTCGTCCCAAGGGGGAACTTCAGCTGATGCCCCTCCAACTGCTTCAACATCTGAAGCAGAACCAAACTCAGCTCGAACTATTGTAAATGTTGAGGATCCAGACTCAACAGCTGATCAATCACCAGCTCTGAAGACTCCAACTCAGATTTCTGAACAGCCACAGTTGGAAGAAAAAGGAAGACGCAACCGAAGATGGTATGAAGTTCATTCCACCGACGACATCATCGGAGATCCAACCAAGGGTGTGCGTACACGGAGCAGAGTTGCAAATCCAGAATCAACCGAGGAAGATTCCAACACGTGTGCCCAACATGCTGAAGAATTGGCAGTTCTAGAGGAGTTCGAGCAAGCTGGAGATGTTGCCATGATTTCTTGCTTTGTAGCTGATGTACCAGAACCGAAGAATGTTGGGGAAGCTCTCAACTATGTCCACTGGAAAACGGCAATGCAAGAAGAACTGAATGATTTTCTACGCAACTGTGTATGGGAGTTGGTAGAAAGACCAAATGGTGTCAAGGTGATTGGATTGAAGTGGATTTTCAAGAACAAGAGAGACGCCATTGGATTCATTGTGAGGAATAAAGCAAGGTTGGTAGCTCAAGGATACTGCCAACAAGAAGGAATTGACTTTGAAGATTCCTTCGCACTAGTTGCAAGGCTGGAAGCCATCCGGATCTTTCTAGCTTGTGCCGCACATCACAAGTTCAAAGTGTATCAGATGGATGTGAAGTGTGCATTCCTCAACGGAGATATCAAGGAAGATGTATATGTTGAACAGCCTCCTGGTTTTGAGACTGGAGATGGAAGAGTGTATAAGCTGAAGAAAGCTATCTATGGTCTAAAACAAGCGCCAAGGGCCTGGTATGACACTCTTTGTGGATTTCTTCTGAACTCGGGGTTGAAACGAGGTTCAGTTGATAAAACTCTGTTCACCATCAAAGTTGGAGAAGATATACTTGTTGTGCAAATTTATGTCGATGACATCATTTTCGGCTCCAAGTCGGAGGAGCTGTGCAAGAAATTCTCCGATCTCATGAAGGAGAAGTTTGAGATGTCAATGATGGGCGAGATGAATTATTTCCTTGGATTACAAGTGAAGCAGTCACCTGAAGGGATTTTCATCAACCAGTCCAAGTATACAAAGGAGCTCATCACCAAGTTCGGATTGCAGACAAGTAAGACAACAAAGATCCCTATGAATACGAACTGGAAGATCGAACCAGGAGCTGAGGGAAAGCTCGTTGATGCCAGCCAGTATAGAGGGATCATCGGTTCGCTGCTCTACCTAACTGCCAGCCGACCAGACATTTCATACGCAGTTGGAGTGTGTGCTCGTTTTCAAGTCCAACCAAGAGAAGCACACATGTTGGCAGCAAAGAACATCATTAAGTATCTGAAGGGAACTGTCAATGTTGGGTTGTGGTACCCAACTGATGACAATATCCAGCTGACTGGATACTCAGATGCCGACCTATCAAGGTTGGACAGGAAGTCTACTTCTGGACACTGTCAGTTCATGGGAAGCAAGCTGGTTTCATGGTTCTCCAAGAAACAAGTGTGTGTTGCTACTTCTAGAACCGAGTCAGAGTACATGGCAGCCGGAAGCTGTTGCATGCAAATATTGTGGCTGAAGCAGCAACTGAGAGATTATGAAGTCACAACTGGACAGGTTCCCATTCATTGTGATAGCTCGAGTGCCATAGCTATCTCTCTAAATCCTGTTCACCACTCTCGGACTAAGCATATCGACATTCGTCATCATTTCATCCGAGATCATATTGAGAAGAAGGATGTGTCCATGGAGAAGATCCCAACTGAGATTCAGAGAGCTGACATCTTCACCAAACCTCTTCCTGAAGCCCGGTTCAAGATGCTGTGTGATCTTCTAGGACGCTTGGATCCGAGCTGAAGAGTCATCCGAGCTGATAAGGATCCATCCGAGCTGAAGAATCAGATATCTATTTAAGGGGGAAGCTCAGATAAAGGGGGAAGCTCAGATGAAAGGGAAGCTCAGATGAAGGAGGAATCTCAGATACGAATTGCCAACTGAAGACATCAAACGTCAGCTGAACAGACGAACTCGAGTCAGCTGATGGTATGCAGCAACTGAGGAGCACAACTGAGGTATACAGCTGATATCGACATCAGCTGACAGGTATCATTTATGACTGAAGGTGTTATGATATTAAATGAGAATGTTTGAAATAAATTCAAACATTCCTGAACATGTCAGCTAGACTAAACAAGCCATCATATCGCATTTAATGCAAAGTATGGCTGAACTCCTATAGCCTTACTTTATAGTGCGACTGGGTTGACACCTCAAACTATTCACCTTCTCACTCGCGCATTTGGTATATCAGTCAAAATTACCCAACAGTCGCGTAATCTCAGCCGTTGATAGATTTGCACCATTTAACCCCAGCCGTTGATATTATACGAGTCAAAGATTATATAATATGGCAAATCAGGAAGTGATCCTTACCTTCTTATTTCGTGCATATCTTTACTTACTATTCATCATCCTCTCCACATTTGTTTCACCTTTTCCAGTAAAGATTTTACTTCTTCTTTGCATATATATCTCCTCGAGATGGCGCCCAAATCCAAAGCCTCTAAGAAGATGGTTTCCGCAGAGCCTGCAACTTTTCAGGAATTGTTCGACATGGTGATGTCGAAGATTCATTTCGAACAAATTTTATCCAGAGCGGCTCTCTCCTCGCCTGAGCTCGCTTCCGTCGCCGCCATTCTCTCCGACCACCATCTGCTTGACTGGGCAACCCTCTCTCCGTCCCTGTTGCTCAGGAAGCAGGTCGTACATTTCTATCGGAATCTGCAGCGAGTTGCAGAAGACGGGCTTGTCACGATCATCCCATGCAAGCAACGCCACAGAACCTCCCGGACAGTAGAAGACACCGTCGTGGAGATAAAGGTATCCAAGGAGCTGGAGAAGCTCATCCCCAGAAACCGCGAAGCCACAGATGTGCTGGGGAACTTCACTGACAAAGAAGCTGATACCTTCCTTCAAACAATCCTCATTGTTCCCGAGCCATTGAAGGGGAGCATGCAGAGGACGAAGCTGAAGCCGGCTCACCGACTTCTCTTCGACGTAATCTCCAAGTGCGCCTTTGCATATGGTGGAGCCTTCGGTGACATAAGCCGACCTAAGCTCAAGCAGCAGAAGGCCCTGGAAGAGCTGCACCAGGTCGACTAGCTGGGATATCTGGAGAGCCACCTGTTGTTGGAGAAGCAGAAGATATCCGAGACAACAGCTGAGTTCGGAGAACTGCTGTTGAGTGTCAAGGGAACTCTCAACTTTGGGACAAAAATATCCGCCCTCATCCTCCAAGCCACAAAAGGATTGCCGCTGATATGGGAAGGGAGTGAGGACACTCCGGTCAGCAAGCTGTCAATGTTCCCCTCAGCTAAGAAGGCCAGGGATGTTGTGGAGGCTGTCTACACCCCCAAGGGTGCCCCCAAGCCAGCTGTGGAGTCAGCAGCTCGCCGCCCTTCGAGGACCAAGCCAGCGAAGCGCCAGCTGGAGGAGGTGGCTGAGGAGGAAGAAGACGAAGAAGAAGAAGAGGAGGAACCTCTGTAGAAGAGGCCAAGGATCAGGATCATCCAGCCAGCGGCTCAACCATCCACAACAAGTCCAGTGGTGGTCAAGCCAGCTGAGCCAATCGGTTGACCCTGCTAGGTTCATTCTTCAGCCGCGTAAGGAGGAAGCAGCTGAAGATGTGGAGATCCAAGTGGAGGATTCCAACTCCTCCTCAGATGACTCTTCTTCATCTGAGGAGTCCCACGACAGTCAAACTGGAGCTGATGCCAGCCAGGTAAACCCACCTGTGTTTGAAGAAATCTTTGAGCCAGCCGACTCACCACCTAAAGAGGATCCAGTTCTCTCAACTGATCCTCAGTCAGATATTCCGAGCCTCTCGCTCGATGCCAACGTTGTGACCATTCCTTCGGCCAACGTTGATGAAACCATCGAACCTGTAACCTTCGATATCGACCCCCCTCCAATCGATGAAGAAGCCAACCGCCAGGCGATTCTGGCTGAATATGAAGGAAGACTCAGCTACTGCTTCCGCAAGCTGATTGGTATGTTCCCCGAGGCAGCCTCAATGCCTGTATTTGCTGTATTCGGGACGGAACTTCTATACCAGTTCAGCGTCATATTCAGCTACTGGTACGTCAGGTTGAAGGTCGAAGAGTCCAACCTGAGGGAATACTTCGACTATCAGAACCTGGAGGTGGCCTACAACCAGAAAGTGGCTGTGCTACGACGTCGTCTGGACAGGAGCATCCAAGAAGGGACAGACACCAGGGAGCTGTGCAACAACCCTGGAGCTGTTCAGTTCCTTGCTGGCAAAAAATGCCACCTGCATGGAAGACGTCGATGCAGCTGATGAGGCGGCCAAGAGAGAAGAAGACAAGCTCAAAGCCTACCTCGCCAGCCGAGCTGCCCTGGCTGTCATAGAACCTTCTGCCCAGCCACAACCACAACTTCTGCCCGGACCCTCCGATCAGCCAGCTCTCTCAACCGACGCCATCTGCGAGCTGATCTTGGAGAGGGTCAACCAGCTGAGGCAGGAGATACTGTCCAAGATCCAGCTGAGCAAGGAGGAGGAAGCTGACAGGATGCAGCAGCTGATGGCAGAAAATGCCAGCCTGAAGAATCAGCTGGAACACCTCTCCTCTTCTCTGCAGCACAAGTTCGAAGACCTCTCCACTTCTTCCAGCTTGGAGGTCTCGGCTCTAAGGAAGGCCGTTCAGAGCCTCAGCTCGGATTTCAACGTGTTCAAAACCGTTGCTGAATCTGACCTCGCAAAGTCCCAGCAGACTCAGGACCAGGAGTGGATGTCTCAGTTCGCCTCTTTCCGAGCTGAGTTCGTCTCTCTCCACAAAGAGGTCTCTGCAACCTTTGCAGCTGTGCAGCGAGCTGAGCAGGAGCGCCAAGACTTGGAGTTGGCCAAGAAGGTAGCTGAGAAGGATGCTGTTGACGAACTGTTTTCCCGAGTTCAACAGGCTGAAGCCAAGTTGACCTCCCTGGATGGCACTGTAGCCACCCTTTTGGATGATGCCAAAAAGGGGGAAGATAAGGAGCCAGCAGCTGAGGAAGACAAGGAGCCAGCAGCTGGGGAAGACAAGGAGCCAGCAGCTGTTGGTGGACGAGGGAAAGCTGTTCTCCAGCAAGCTGAAGGGGAAGGAGTGCCAGCTGAAGGAGCTGAAGCTGAAGGATCGCAGCTCGAACTGGAAGTTTCCCACGACCTCGTAGCCGAGCTTACGGCGGAGCTCGAAGTAGAACTTGACGGAGGAATAATTACTTCTTTATTACTTCTTTAATAATAATTATTTTAGCTTCTCGTTTGAAATAACGAACTCAAATACGAACATCTTATCTCTTAATCTCATACTTATGTCTTCTAACTCATTTCTTATAGAAAATTTCATCTCTTTTAGTTTATTTTTCTTTTTATCCTCAAATATTAATATTATTATTATTAATATTCTTCTTCTCTTTTAATACTAACATCACATTTTCATTTGTCATTATTCCAACATCATCATCAATCAAAGAAATATTTTTCTTTAGACTCATACTTTCATTTCATTGACTTCTTTTTCTCATTATTTTTTATTAGAAAATTCATAGAAAATTCATAAGACTTTATTTTCTACTCAATTCATTCAAAATAGACTTAACATCTCATCTATTTCTCAATTTCATTTTTATCTAATAAATTCCTCAATATATATGATATATATATATTTTCGAAATAATATATAAAAATAACTATTTTTCTAATTAATTTATTTCAGCTTCAAATCTTCAAGTTTCTCTCATGAACTTGAAGAACACATCTTCAAAAATTCATATTAACATCAAGAACATCATATCTTATTTTTAAACCTATTTTCTTTATTTTTCCTTGAATTTACTCATAGAAATTCCATAAAAATACTTAAAAATCATATTTCTAAATTTTCATGCTCAAATTTTACTCAAAACTTTTCTAACACATCTTAACATCATAATCATCATCATCATTATATTTCATCAAAAATCATCAAAAATCATTTTTTCCTCATAATATCACATATTTCAAATTTTATGTAAAAATTCATAAAATTCATATTATGACTTAAAAACACATCTAGATCATATTTTCATATATCATCATACTCATAAACGTCATATAACTCAGAAAATTCATAAATCATAATTTATCCATGTTTTCTCTATTTTTATTCGAATAAATCCATAAAAATTTAATAAATTCACCAAAAATTATCATCATCTCATATATGCATATAAGTCACATGAAAAATCATAATAAACACATATCATCATCATATCATCAAACAAGCATCAAAACTCATCAAGAACTCATTTTTCCTAATTTTCTCTTTTTAATCGATTTAGGGTTTTTGCCTATCTTATGTTCTTTCATCTTTTTAACTCCTAAATCATGTTTTAAACCTCATTTTGATCATCATCTCACCATTATAACCCTAAGTTTTGCCTATCCATAAAGTAAACTGTTGGGAAATTTATTAGTAAGAGTTTTAATGAATTCCAAAACCGACTGACCCCAACCGAGTACATGTTGATGTTAGAATTTAGGCTCGCTGTTTGAGCAAAGTTAAGATTTTATCTTTACAGGTCTCCAGCTGAAGATGGCAACAAGGCATTACTCAGACAGAACATCAGTTATGATAAAAGACAACTGAGTGCTCTTTTGTTCAGATGGAATGAGGGGGAAGTCTTCAGAGCATCAGTTGTGAAGAAAACCAACTGAGGGTTCATCAGATGAGAAGCAGTAGAGAGGAAGAGAACATCAGATGAAAAGGAAGTCATCTGAGGGTTCAAACCCAACTGAGTAAATACAAAGAAGACAACTGAGTGTTCAGTTTCAGAACCTCAGTTGTAGAATTCAACCAAGAAGTCCAACTGCTTGAAGTTCAAAGTCAGCTGAGAGTCCAACAGATCAGAACATCAGCTGAAGACCACTCAGATGAAGATCAAGACTTTCAACCGACTAACCAAGGTTGACTGTCCTAAAGGTTAAGATTTAAATTTCAAAAGGAAGTCACATGAGGGTTTGACCGTTCAGTCATTACCCCATCTGGCCCAACACAAGGCTGTCTCAGATGGAAAGCAGAAGAACTCAGATGCCATATCGGGAAAGTCTGCAGAGATAAGAGACAAGCCATCGCTTTCAACGATCAGAGATCAACAGCTCCTCCAACGGCTAGTTGATACTCTCCGCCTATAAATAGAGGCATTCTCTCATTCGAGAGACAACCAAGAGAATAGAAGCAAGACAGAGAAGTGCAATCACAAGAGAATCAAGCAAAAGAAAAATCTGCAAAAATCCTATTCTAAGAACATCAGCAGCTGAGAGTTCAAGAGTGATAGAACATTAGTAGCTGAGGGTTCATAGAGTGAAAATTTGTCTTAGATCTTAGTTTGAGTGTTTATTCGCTCAAGCCTTAGATCCAGCTCTCATTCGTGATCGAGCTGTAGTTGGAAAACCCACCCACACCCTAAAAAGTGTTTGCTAGGAGCTTACTCTTCCTGTAATTGAGTAGTCAGGTCGTCAAGTACCCGCAAACTTGACATAGGTTGTTAAGTACCCGTAAACTTAACTGTGAAGGTTGATAAGTACCCGTAAACTTATTGCAACGGTTGCACAGCCCGGGAAAGCTGTGTGGTTCTGTCCAGAAGAACTTAGACTGAGGTGTGAGGATTCACATCTCCCCGTGGACGTAGGAGGGTTATCTCCGAACCATGTTAAATCTTATGTGTCTGTGTTTAACTTTTATTGCATTTTTAACTGACTGAACTAACCGGCATACAAACCTCATTTGCACATTTTCAACCGAGCTGTTTTGCGTGAGTTGTTTTTAACGAGTGTAATTTCCACCACATTCCGCACAGCCTCACTCTTCCAGCTGAGGTCGCTTACTCAGCTGTGAGATTCCAACTGAGTCCTTTTTACTCAGTTGAAGTGATTTTTCAGGTTTAAGTTTTTAAATCCTAACTGGTGTATTCCCCCCCCCCCCCATACACCAGTAACTCGTTTTGGGACCATCATAAACCATGCATCTTTTCCTTATTTTCTTGGTTTACATATACATATATACAACTCATGAATGAAATGAAATCATACTAAATTAAATAACTTAAGCTCTTCTTTGGCTTGGATTTTGGCTTGCTTGGATGATGAAAGATGATGGATTGTAGCTCCTTTCATTGCATGAAAAGGTATGCAAGACATCAAGATCATACTTTCAAAAATAAGGAACAAACCCTCATTTTCTTTCAAGAAAAATCGATGGAAGTGATGGAGTTTCTAAGCTTGTTTCAAGCTTGAAAATGAAATGAAAAAGGATAGAACTTACTTCTTAAATGATCTTGAAGATGAAGGAGATGATCTACATCATAGAATCCTTAAGCAAGAAGCATGATTTCATCAAGAAGCTAGGTTTAAGCATGGAAATGTTCGAAACTGTGCTGCTGCTGTTTGTCGATGAAAGACACGGTTGTGCAGCTGTTTTTCTTCGATTTCAAGTTTTTGGAAAATGATGGAGATGTAGGGGATGATCTTTAGAGTGTTAGGATTAAGTTTATGAAGTCATGGAGGTGATGGACATGGAGAATAGAGCTGCAAATTGCAGTCTTGCTGCTGCTTTCCTTCTCGGCAAAGAGAAACCGAAGGGAGGGAGAAAGATAGAGTTGCTTGTTGCTTGTGAGGGAAGAGAGATGTGATAGAGAGAAGGATCGAGTGTAAGATAAAGATGCAAGTGGATGCATTTAACATGTGGGGAATCTAATAGATTTAAAAAGATTAGAGAGAGAGGAGAGAATCGAGAGCAAGAGATTTCAGAGAGAAAGAGAGGACATCTCTTGGATGAATGAGAAGGAGAGTAGGATACACTCTCTCTAATGAGAGTGTTGGAGGATATTTGATCACTATTTTAGATAGGAATGAGATTTTTAACTGTTAATTATACCCGAAAATAAAAGTTTTCCAGTAAAAAATATCCTCGTCATTTTATTTGATTCCCTCAAACTTTTAATAACCCTTCTCGTCTCTTTCTCGACGTCTAAATTCTCTCTAATTCATCTTATATTTCTCAAAAAAATTTAAGGAATCCAATGATCTAATTTTTATGCGAAGATTCCTTCTAATGAATAAGTTCATAAAAACTGCTCGACTAAACGAGTCGTGAGACAATCTATTTTTAAACTTCACTCAAATGATCTCGGAAAATTCTCCGACTTATTTCAAAGGTCTTAAATAAATTCTAGATTCCAATGAAACTAATTAGACTACTTTGGATTAGGTCGATGAATAGGAATTTCTCGGTTTACGTTACTATTCATCTAAAAATAAAAGTTCTCAGAAAATTCCGAAATTCATACTCAGGCTTAAACTCATATTAATAAGCTCAAACAATTCATCACACACTTAATTCGAATATTCAAAATGAGAAAAATCATATTAGAGCACATAAAAGCATTTTCATCATTTCACAGAGAAATTTATTTTCGCGAAAAATTTTTAGTGCTCAAAACTCATCATATAGGCATATTATTTTAATTAATACGCACTTAAGAACTTAGAGAAGTTTGGGGTATTACAGAATGTACCAATCCCTTTGGTTTTGCCCTGGAAGTTGTCACCAAATGTAGCAATCGATCCCTCGAAACTTGATGTCTTTATGCTTTTATGGTGCGTCATGTGCTTGGAGCATCCATTGTCCATGACCCATACAAACTTTACGGCTCTTCTTTTTCTCAGTTCATCCTGGTCCTGCAAAATACAAAGAGAACTTTAGGTATCTACACTCAGTTGGCTCCTGGCAGGTTAGTGACTGGTGTTTCCTTGATGACTCGAACTGTGTGATCAGTTCGAATCATTTTCCCTTCTTCATCCACGTAGACAGCTGATTGAGTTGGATTTGGTGCGCGAGTTGTCCAATCCTTCGGTGGATATCCTTGTCTCTGTGGAGCTTAATTTTGACCTGGCTGACTCGGTCGATTTGTTCGTGGTGAGAACTGTCTGGGAGGGGACCTAAACTGTCTAGCTCTGGGTGCATATCCGTACTGTGGATAACTCGAACCATGATACTGATCACTGAAGTTTCCATATCCTTGATATGCTTGCCGGTATTGGTGCTGAACTGGGTACATCTGATGGTAGAAGTTTTGATTGTCCAAGTTCGGATGCCTTTGTGGCCCAAAGGCCATTAACTCAATCCAAATGACATAGTCAAGCCCAAAATACATATATACTTATATAAAATAAATTAAAAATCAAGAAAAATCGATTAATAATACAAATAATCCACATGATCATGTATTAACAATAATACATACTTAGAATATGATTCTCATGCTAAATCATTAATCTTAAGCACAAACTCGAATTTTATGCACAATCATACTCATGTTCATTTCTTACACTTAGCACATATTACTTTGGAACACCTATAATATATAATTCAATTATTCATCCCAAGGTACTCATCATTATTCAGATGTCACATACGTCATCATATGTTTAGCTCGCACATCAAAACATAAACCACTGATTTTTATTAATTCACGAATTAAGTCAAGAACTTTTCTTATACATTTTATCGAACAGTTGGAGTGCGTAGAATCCAGTCAAGTACTTATCTTTGTCAACTCACCACAGATTGTACGGACATCATCTATGGACCATTCCAGAATCCTTGAACAACATACTTTCACATAAATTAGTTTTACTTAAAAAATTGTAATGCCCCGTAAAATCCTTACGTTTTAAAAAAATTTAAAGTTAATTAAATAAATGGCTTTGCACGCCTAAGTTTACGATTTTGAATTCTAAGTCTAACGGTCGAATCCGTTTCTGAAAATAAATTACGGAAGTCAGCTAGACGACTACTGTATTTAGGGTTAGCGCGTACGAAAAGTTTTTAGTTCGTGAACTCAGAACGGAAAACTGTCTGATTTTTACATTTCCGAAATCGCGATACGAGCTCGCCCGAGAAAGTTCGTTTTTATGTTTTTCCGGATGAAACTCGGACTGTGTCGTCCCGAGTTTTTGTCAAAATAATTTTGTAAATTTATTTTCCGATTAAGTTTTGTACATTAAAATTTTAGGTCGAATCGGATCGCGACGATTTTGTGCCGAGCTATGTTATTCGTCGAACATTTTACGTAACGTTGGATCGCGCCGGAAAAGTGCGTATTTCTTTCTTTTCCCTCACCCCAACCGACATCATCCCTCTCACTTTATGGGATATTTTCATTTTAATGTTATATTAAGGGATACCTTAGCCAGTAACTATTCACTACTTTACACCTTTCAATCTTATAACATAAATTAATTCAAAACCAACACATCTCCTTCCCTCCCAACACTAAAATCGGCAGCCCTACCCTCCTCACTCCCATCTTCATTTCTTCCATCTCCATTGAAGAAACCTTCAAGAACTCCAAGAAGAAAATCACAAGTCTTGATTCATCCATCCAAACCTCTTTCTCCTTTCATTAATTAGCAAGGTAATTATCTCCTCCATACTTCTATCCATCCATCATCCTCTTCTTTTCATTTTTCTTTTGATCGAAAATTAGAGTATTGGGTTAGATGATTTGATCTTGATTTAATGAAATTGGATGTGTTAGATAGGTTAATTAGGGTTTAGAATTGAACAAAACCAAGAACTCTAATCTACATGTAAATACCAAAAATTTTAGGTTATTTGTAGGATTTTTGGATTTCTTCAATTAATGATAAATTCATGCTTAAGAGATGCTTAATTAGTGATTAGAACAAAGAGGAATCGAAAGCCCCATGTTTTGTGAAAATTCGATTAGGGTTTGAGTATGATTTGGGGATTTATGCATGATAGTATGAAATTGGATTGCAATTGTTCAATTGATGTTATAGTAGGTTGATTAGTGAATAAATGTTGTTAATTGGAGAAGAAAATCACTCTCTTAATATATATGTCAATACCGAAATTATTTAAGAAATTAGGGGTTTTCATGTGTTGAGTTTAATTGATGAATTGATGATGGAATTGTGTTGTAGTTGATGTTAGTTGTTAATAGGAATTTAATTAGATTTTTCTAAAAATATTTTATGAAATGTAAGAGATGAAGAACACGTTATAAGTTGAGATATAGTGATGATATGAAATGTTTGTATGCATAAAAGTGATTCACGTTAGATGTAGTTTAATGTCGTGAAATTTGAACGGAATCCGACAACTTTGAAAATTTGGTAAGAGACGAACAACTAGACGTAACTAATAACCGAGAAGTCGAATGAGAATTCTAATTTGATGTTATTGTCTATGATGAACTTGAGAACAACTTTGTAGTTGACGTCATGAGCTTTTGAGCTAGTATAATATGAGCTATGGTTATAGTCGAGAACTAGAACGCGAATTTGAATAATCTTGTTGGTTTAGTAATTATTAGTTGAAAGCCGACGTTTAGAACGTCGTGCTATTGAACGAGTTTTGAGAAGGAGTTCACCACATACGGGAGTACGTGATGACTGCCTTGAGGGTCCAGTTTCTAAAGAAATCGAATACGAGAGCTTAGAACGAACCTAAGACGTTATACGTCGAATCCATCGAGCAATTAGGGTTTTCGCGGCAGTTTTGCGACCCTCTCCGGAAACTGTAATAACTTTTAGCTCGTTTATTGGATTTGCGATCCGTAAATTGGAGCATAAACTAGACATCCCAAACTTTCAAATGGTACAGGGCTCATCCCCTGTTTCTAAATCCTCTATTCTGGGTAGTCCCCAGAGTTACTGGTTTGCGCAGTGAAATTTCAGTTTCCATTCTTCTAAGTTGTTTAGTTCACAACTTAGTTTCTTTCGATCGTTTAAGCCGTAATAGCTAACGAATATCTTCCTACTGACCTTAGAGTCAAGTACAGGGCTTTGAGTGATAAAACCAGTCGAGATCTCATCTCTTATCCATGCAAATAAAGAAGTAGTAAGCGAGAAATTTCATAAGTCTTTTAATGATATAAAACGTAATTTTCCTAAGTTGATTCTTTCCACTTAGTTCCTTATAATCTTTTAAGTCGTATTAAGCTTTCGACTACCCTCTCTACTGACCTAAGAGTCGAGTATGAGACCTTCCGAGTTCCAAACGGGATTTGAATGAGTCTCGTTCCCGTTTAAGTAAAATGAATCTAGTAAGCGTGCAAATGCCTAAAGAATGAAACGACTAAAACTTTTTTTTCGATTCTCTTTGATCGATTATCTTTTACGACCCGTTTTTAAGTATTATTATTTTACGATGAAGGAGGAAGCCAGCTGTAAAGAAAGGTCGGAAGATCCGAAGATTGGAAGCTAGTGCTTTTAGTTCTGTATATCAAGGTGGGCTTTTATATACAAAATAAAACGAGCAATGCTCGGTAAATCTTTCTTTATCGCTTTGATATCTGTGTTTTCAAAGTGATAATTATGGCATGAACTGTTTTATGTTTTATGTGAGTTCTCTTGTACCTATCTGAGTCAACATTCGTGTTTTCCAGATTTAGAGTTAATCTAACTAGGTTAACTAACGATCGGCTCTGAGTTAGCTGCTAAGTGCTTTCCAGAGTTAGTGCACTTTGTAACCTGTGGTGTATGTGATATCCTGTTGAGGGGTACCAGCCACGGTGAATGAGAATTGATCAAGATTTGAACATAGCATACCAAAAAATACTCGGCCGAGTAAATTGCGAAAATCAGTCAGAAAATGTTTAGTAGACACGGGTTCTTTTTAATAAAACCCCGATGTGCTACAATTATGAAATGCCATATTTATCTATACTTATGATTATGATTTCGGCATCGTGCCCACTAAGTACGTTTGTACTTAGCCCTGCATTGTTTTCTAAATGTGCAGGTTGAAGCGACGGTGAGCGGCGACGGTTGATGTTGAGTTGAAAGATAGGATGCTTTAGTTAGAACTCTTCCGTTGCAGAACTCTCAGTCCTTTTGAATATGTACCTTTTGAACAATACACTGTAGTTTAAGTCTGTAAATATGAACTTAGTTTCTACTGTGTACTTTTGTCAAGTAATCCGTAGCGATTAACTCTTTCTTATTTATATTCAAGTCTTGATCATGGTTTATTGATGCCTTTCATGTATGTTTAGTCAGTTAGCCCCCTTCTTCCCCTCTTCTTTAATCCAACCCCAGTCGCACCCCGGCTTCTGCCGTCCCTCGGGATTTGGGGCTGTGACAAAACTCTTTACAGTTTGGGATATATGGTCGATTGAAAAGTGGTTACTGGCCATTAATTCGCCCCTAAGGATTATACTTAAGAAATTTTCTGGAAACTAACATTTCTGCAGTAGTTTTACTCGATTTTATAAATATAGTAAATTAACTTGGATCGAATTCATATTTGAATTGGACACTGTCTATATATTGAGCTAGACTCAGAAAATACTAAGTTCCAGTTTCGTAAACATTTGGATGCGCTTGATGAGGCCTTAACAGTAGCCAAAAATCAGTTTTTCTAGACATGGTCTGGAAATAACTGAACACAAATAAATTCACCAAAAATCGTATACTCTACCAATTTCAGAGATTATTATCATTTTAGAAACTTTAGGATGTCCCTGACACACTCCAAAAAGTGGTTTGCAACAATACACAATATTATAACTCAAGTTATGACAACATACTTTCTATCTGCGCAGATTTTCAGATAATCTGCATGTCTAGGACTCGTGCTTCGACTTGACCATCCGTTACTTTTTACAGAAATCTTATTTTCATACAAAACACTCCGACTCACTAAGTATTCATGGAGAGCTGGATTCATTCAAATCTGATGCCTATAATGAGAGATATACTCTCAACGACATAGACAAAGATTTCATATACATGCTGTTAAAAACCAACTCAACCTCATTATATTCTAATCTATATTTAGTTCGTTTATAACATCTAATAACTCAAAATAAACATATTTAAGAGCATATTACCATACTTAGCACGTACACAATCATAATACGTGCAAACCATGGATCAACTAACACATAAACATGCATATCTACACATAATGCACAAGCAACAAGCAACAAGGTGATAGATCTAAACAAACACTTTATGAATATAAAGATGTTGTGTTACTGGAAATCTTAGCACAATTAATATAACATAAACAATAAATTGTGCAGAATAAAAAGACATACGATATGATAACCCAGTTCGGTTTTGCAACATATTTTTGGGGGGCTTTTGCCCAATAGAGAACCAATCCACTATAAGAAGAAATGAAAACAGAGGATCTTACACATACAGATCACCACATTATGCTACCATTTCGCTCACCCTTTTCCTAACTCCACGTGAATTAGTGGTTGCTAGATCCGCAATCATACAACCTAAGTTTGAACCGTCATTCCAACGCTTAACTCTCTCTACAAACTGAATTTATCAAAAATAAACTCTCATTAACTTGTGCTCTCAATTACAATACCCTCAAGAAAGTATATGCACTCAAACAATAAAACAATCGACAACCTCGTCACTATGTAGATGTCGAATATATATATATAGGTTAGAAACCCTAGATCTCTTCGGCATCATGTATATCTTCTTTGATCTTCTTTTCATGTGAGGAAAAGGTTTGGGGTACACGTCTGATATTTACTTGGTAAGTACCTTCTTCGCTTCTATGATAAACATGGAAAAGATCCCGCAAAATCCGCGCTGATAAGAAAAGTCTTTGCCAGATAGTTCCAGATTTTCTTAACACTGATTGAAGCACACTTCACAGAGTTTGATCTACGGAGCAGCTTGACACTTCAGGTGTACTTTTCGCTACATAAACTTTGCCAACATAATTGAGCAGCATCTCCTCTTGAGCAACAACGCCTCAAATCCAACAATCTCCCCCTTTGGCGAAACAATACTCAACTCAACAAGGGATCATGCTCGGGTACAATGGATTATAGATTGAAAGCGATAACAAATAATAACATGCTTTCAAATCCTAACTCAAATAAATGAGCATTGATATATAATTCAAGTGTCGTAGAGCAAATCAAGTATCTCAATCCAAGTCAAGTAGAAATTAGGGAAGACATAAAACAGTTTCAAACACAAGGCTCATTGTATCGACACCAAATCAGAGTAATATTTTGAAGACAAATAAAACATAGTTGTTTTTGCAACAGAATCTCAAACTCAAGTCCTAATAATTACATATATGAAGACATGCAATTGCAAGCTTAAACAAATGACTCGACTTATTAGAACACACTGTCGAGCAATTCACGCCATGCACATCCGAGCTAACCTGCCCGTTTAGAAAACACATGCAGGGCCGAGTAGAACACATGCCAAAAACAATTTAAAACTTGCTCATTAGAGCTATATAATTGAACTTGTCTTGCCATTGCATCACAAGTGTCAGCACAGTTAAAACATTTTACTTGTCGATGCAAAAACATTTTCTTTTCTTGCAACGACTGCGCAGTCAACATATATAATAATAGGAAAGGTATGAATCAATCTACCACATCATCTCTGTTTCGAGAAGTAGGCCTCTTTCTCAAACATTGTAACTGGCCTAACCGAAGCAAGGCTCACAGTCACCTCACATATTTCAAATAACAACACGTGTGTTCCTGTCTCACACAAGATAATAACTCAAGTAGATGATCAAACATATCAAAACTCAGATAAAATGGCAAGTCAATTAATTTTAAAAATCCACATAGTAATCATCAAGTAATAGCATTCAATAGTTCTCGGTTTATAAAGCCCACCTGACTCAGTAGGGTTAGTCGGGGTAGCTTCCTTCTTCTTTTTCCTTTACTTCTCTGTCTCGCTCGTTCCTTCAATAATAACATCATATAAGGATGAGACTACTTTCTCGAAAAACGAAACAAGTTCTAGCCCTCGGCTGAAGGACTTCTACTTGATTCGGGTTTCTTAAATTATCTCAGCTCGACTAACTCGATCTTTCTCGGTTTCTCGACTTTACCCAAGTACTAAACCAACACACTCTCAGACTCGGGCACTTAATTCGATAACACCAAACAAATTAGAACTTAAACAATTCACGAAAATTGAGAATTTACTATTTACGACATAAACTTTGTAGTTCTCGATTTCTCGAGTCAAACGAACTCAGAAAATTATAAGATTAATTCTCGATTACTAAAATCACAAATCATTCACATTCAAACTGTTACATTGAGAATCAGACATTCACAGACTGGTAAACGACTGACTTCGATAAATAGACGGAAATAGAAAAATATTCCAAATATCTTAGAATATTCTAGAAAAATTGCAGAAAATCAAATAAATTCACATAAACACGAATATTAACTCAGAATTTCATTCAAGTCTCTACACAGCCTTATACTGACTCAATACTGCTCGACTTTTAACTCGAAAAATTTAAGTCTTCGAATTTTAACGAAAACAGTTTCGTTGTTCTTAAAATAAATCAAGGAATTTAATTATGAAATCAAATTCAAAATCTGAAACCTTAGACAAAATATCTCAGATTAAAGTCTACGTCACTTTTTCTCGTAAAACATGCACATACTCAGAAAATTATCAAACTTCACATTTTGACTCAAAATAATTCCAATTGATCAATTACTCGATCAATTTCACTTACTTTCGTATTTAACTTACGAAAATCTCGATTTTTTATTCTTAACTTTAATTCTTAACAACTTATGCATACAAACTCTGATTCAAGAAATTCAAGAAGCTAACTTAGTTATTTTGACTCCAATTTCATCATCTAATCATCAAATTTATTAAACAAAGTCAAAAACACAAAGTCTCATGCTTTATTCTTTCTTAAACTTCGAATTTTTCATATATATATCTATACATTCTCGATTTTAAAAATTCAAAGCTCTAACATGCTTAAAATAAATACAATTTCATGAATTTAGCATCAAATCACTCAAATAAACTCAAGATCAAATTTCCCAACTTAAAATCCTATTAAGTTCAAAAATTTTGGACTTTAGTGCAATTAATACTTGTCCAAATTCAAAAATTCAAGTTTCTAACGTAGTTATAAAAATTTTAATTGATCGATTTCTCAATCAATTTCATCAAACGAGTTTAATTACTAAAAATCCTCTTTCATGCTCAAAACCTTCGACCAAAATTCGGGTTTTTAACATAGAAATCCGATTTTACTAATTCTAGGCTTCATTCTACCTCAAATAATTCCAATTTTACTAATCCTTACTCAATTCATCACATAGAACACATGAATCACAAAAAACCACAAGTTATTATGCTCATTTTGTTCGACATTTTCAAGCTTTTTAGCAAACGAGTTACTTTCTTCAATTCCTCTTAAACTTAAGCTCCTTTTATACTCAAATTCACTTATCAATCATCTAATTAACAATCAAGACTAAAAAATCATCAATTTCATCACTCACATAGTTCGAATATGTTGGGGAAAAATGCATAAAAATTCATGCTTCTCAATTTCTCATTTTAACATTCTCATAACATCATATAACTCATAATTTCATCCATACTCATCAAAATTAACACAAAATCATCAACTATACTCATGCATTCATGCATATACTTCGAAATTTTCAAGTAAAATAGGAGATAAATCATACTCTTCAATTCATCATTCTTCTCTTGCATTTAAGCACTCAAATCTAACAAATAACATCACAATTCATGCATTAGAAACTCACAACAAAAATCCCTAAGTTTTAACCTCTTAAGCCTTCGAAATTTTGGGGAGAAATTTCAAGAATTTCGACTTCCTTCAATTGATTACACAAACACTCTTATAGATTAATCTCTAGGACTCAATTTTAACATCATATTCATACTAAGAACAAAGACAATGAAATCCCTATTTTTAGCTATAGAATTCAGCACTCTCAAGAACTAGATGATCAAGGATTTTAGCTCAAGTTTTTATGCATGGAACCATGCAAAAATTGGTACTCAAGGCTTGAAGGACAAAGCTTCTTACTCATCTCATGTTCGATCGATCAAGAGGGAGGAAAGAGATGGATTTCCTGAGCTAGAACTAAACAAAATCGAACAAGGATCATGAAACTTACGTGAACTTGAAGATTTGATCGGTTGGAGGGCTCTAATCCACACAACTCTTAGCTTCTATTCAAGCTTCTTCAATGGAGGATTGGTGTATATGTGTGTGTGTGTGTATTGCCGAAGAGAGAATGAGAGAGAGAATGGTGTGATGTCGGCAATGAGAGAGAAGAGAGAGAGATTTACGAGAGAGAGAGAGAAGAGAATGACGAGAGAGAGTAGAGAGTGAGAGAGCATGAGATGAGAGTGAGAGTAGGATAGATTTAACACTCCCTCCGTCCCGTTCATAATGCAACGTTTCTTTTCGGTACTGGTATTAAGAAAAAGAGTATTAAGAGTAAAAATGGTGATTAGTGTATTAATAAAGTGATATAAAATATTATTAAAGTAAATAAAGTGTTGTTGATGTGATATAAAGTGGTTTTAAAGTGAAGAAAGTATTACTGATGTGATATAAAGTGATTTTAAAGTGAATAAAGTAGATAAAGTGATTTTCTAATTATTTCTATAAAAGGAAACATTGCAAGATGAATGGGACACCCCATAAAGGAATATGTTGCATTATGAATGAGACAGAGGGAGTAGATTTTAAGTTGCACCCTTTAGTCAAAAACGCGATATAAAAATCGCCGGAAAGAAAAGTTTTCCGGTGCAAAACAACACTACTTTTTCATTTAACTCTCAAACAACTTAAGACTCACCACGACTCTTTCTCGACATCGAAAAGCTCTCTACTTTGTCTCATATCTCACCAAATAAATAAATGATTTCAGAAATCCAGTTTTCAAATCAAAATTTCGAGAAACGAATAAAATCTCAGAAATCACTATTCATATTAGGGTTCTCAAAATTATAACTTAAATCTTACTCAGACAGTCTCAAATGACTCTCAAATATATCTCAAAGTTTTTAATAGAATTTTTATACTCAAAAGACACTAATTAGACTAAATTCGGAAAAAAAAACTCGATAAATAGTGAAAACTCGGGAAAAAGATACTATTCATCAGAAAACGAAACTTCTCAAAGTTTTCCGAAATTCAAACTCAGACTCAAACTCATATAATTATACTCAAGCAAAATTTTAAGGCATATACTCAAACTCAAAAATTTCCGAAATTCATCACACATTCGATTCGGATAATTGAAACGAGAAAAATCACGTAAAGACATTCAAGGGCAATTTAGTAATTTCACGAGAAAATTCCTTTTCTGAGAATTTTTATCACACAAAAGCACATCATCAAGGCATATAAACTCATTCAAGATGAACTTAAAGACTTATAAAAGCCGGGGTATTACAGCATAAACTGGGAAGCTTAAATATATGTCCATCAAAACATAGAAGAATTAACTCTTTGGCAAAAACAAAATAAGTCTGCAAATAAAGCCACAGACACTGCAACAGTATCACCAAAAACATAAAATAGAAAACCAGATTAACCAAGAAAATCCAAAAAAATACAATTTTTTCTTCTACTCCCCCTTTTTGTGACAAAGCAGGGGGGTCCTCCATCCAATCTTTGGAAAGACTGAGATCCCTTTAGATTGGCAGCTCGAGCAGATGCTTGAAGGTCATCTTCATCCTCTTCAGTTTGGGTATCTTCATCACCCAATTTCTCTTCATCATCCTCATCATCATCATCATCATCATCATCTCATGGCACAATACTTGCATTGAGTGGCTGGGAACCAGATGGCACAACTTCTCATTATGCAAAGACTGCATTGGCATCGTTGAGCAATGTCGTAATCTCATTCTTGCACAAACGAAGCCTCTTCATATGAAATAAGATTGACTTGTATTCCCATACCAGCTCGCGCATCATCCTTGTAGAAATAGCCCGAATATTAGGCTCACTCAGCATAGGCGCAACCACAGCAGAGGTCGGCCTTTTCCTTTCCACAATGCGGATAGAGGGACCCTCGATGTCCTTGGCATGAACAACCTCAATGAATAGCTTGTCATAGATGACAATGCTCTTTGGTGAATGCTTATACTACTCGCCAACATACACATCAGGAAATTGAGAGGAGTTGACTCCAAATATCAAGCCATGATACCCTAAAGCCTTTGGTTTCTTCAGGTTTCCAGCAGTTGCGTGACGTGGTCGTAGACCAAACATCCAAAGTCAAAGGGTTTGTAGCTCCCAATACCATACACCACCCTTGTTGTAGGGTTTAGGGTTTAAGGTTTAGGCCCTGAACCCTAAACCCTAATCTTGCAAAATCGTCAACCCCTTTATCTAGGTCCTTTTTGAACTGCAATCAAAGAAAGTAGGTTCCTTAGAACCCACAATCTAAGAGTGTTGTAGGTTTTGTTAGTACCCGAAAACTAATTGTCTAGGCTTATTTGGTGCCCGTAAATCAAACCTCAAAGATTGAAAAGTACGCGTCAACTTATGTAGTGGATTGTTAGCCCAAAAAGTTAGTCATGGGCGTAGGAGTTCATCTCTAAACCACGTTAAAATATTGGTGTCCTTTATTTTCATGTATTTCAGTTTCTATTTATTTCACAAACTGACTGACCTCTTCAAATAGCCTTTGTAAAATTGCACTAAGTGTTTGCAAACTTGACCTTCCCTGTAAAAGGATTGTTCAGTAAAGTAACGAGAAAAACATCCACCACATTCCTCATTGCATAACACTTTCCAAACCTCAGTTAGGACAACACAGTTGACCATCAGTCCAAGAAGTTAATTGTGTGCCGAACAAAGTGCAGCTCCAACTGAGTTTCACAATTATTCAGCACCATAAACTGAGCAATTCAGAACAAAAAGAAAGTTTTAAGAAAAATCAGTGCTGGTGTATTTCCCTCCTCCCCCCGATACACCAATTCACTCGTTACCAGGACCATCAGGATGTTTTAATGGATTAAAAAGGGAAAATTTTCTGTGTTTTCAGAAATGCACTGACCAATCTGAATGTCCGGGCATGTGATAGTAATTTCATTTTTATCTCCTCATATTCTTGAAGACCTTTGCGTTACAAGTTGATGATTAAGAGCATGCACAACAGGTATTGAGTTAGACCCCGGTTCTATCGCTGGGAAGTGTAATTTTAATGACCGGTGCGGTTGAGTAAAACTCCGAGTCTATAATCATTGGCAAATGATTGAATAGATTTTATTTTGTTATTTTTTTTTGTATTTGTAATAAATAACATTAAAAATACTTAATTAAATTCAAAAATTAAAAAATGACAATTTTATTCAATTAAAAAATAAAAACATACACTAGTTAATATAATAAAAATACAATAATTAAGGAAAAAAATTAGGGCAATCACTCCCACCCAGTTTCTTTTGCAAATTTGGCGCAGACTTTGAGTTGCGCCTCCAAAACAGACGGATTTATAGTGCTGGTGTCTCACGTAAAAATATCGTAGGCCCACTTCTTCCTACTGTCACTCCTCGACCCCTTTAATTCTTCGACTACGGTAGCCAACTCTGCCTTCGCCGCCTCCTTCGCCTTCCTTCCCCATCCTCCCCTTCTTGACAGCTTTCACTCCTTCGGGATGAATTTGCAGTATGTTTGCATCGCTCGTGGATGTCGTGGATGTGTTGCGGCTAGCAGATGAAGTATAGTCACCGACTTCATTTATCCTTGTCCCCTTTGGAGCTGTTGCCGTCGCCGGGTTCGAAAAACTCGGGATATTCTTCAAGAGCTCCCATGTCTTCATATAGGGGAAGCTTCTGTTGTATAGGGCGGACTAATTATCTTCGGCCATCGTATAAAGATTGAGGTTGTTGCGCCCGCTTTCGAGTTTGATGTAGCAAGCGGCAAATTGCTGGATCTGTTTCTTGGCGTGGCCCCACGCGCACTTCATCAGACATTTCTCGCGCGGCGCGGCAGGAGCTATGTGCTTGTTGAAGCGGGCACATATTTTCGTCCAGAAATGATTCTGGGTTTGGTAGTTGCTGGTCACTGCGTCCAGTCCAAAATCAATGTAGCATCGTGCGAGGAACTCTATATCGTCGGTGTGTAGTTAGGACCTCGTACTGGCCTCAATGCAGTGCTCGATGCGGCGGGCTATTTGCCCTTGCGGCTCGCTTTTCCCTTCCCCTTGGCCGGAGAATTGGTTGTGCATGATGTGGCAGGAGCTTTCCCCTTGCGGCGTGGCGGTGTTGTCTCGTGTTCCTTCGATTCCTCTTGCTGGAATCTTCGTCCGCCTCTTTCTCTTACTCCATCTCAACATCGTCGCAGTTGTCGTTGAGGTTGATGGATCTGATTCAAGCTGTTTCCGATGGCGGCGTATCGAATGCACGATATCCACCGGGTGGAGTGGAGAATTGGGAGAAGCCGGATGTCGGAGAAAATTGAGAGAACCCCGCAGACTGTGAGTAGCCAGAGATTATTGAGAGAACCCCTACGAGTAGCCGTAAGATGGGGGGAATTGGGAGTACCCCAGAGATTGCGAGAACTCCGTCGACGAGGGGAATTGGGAGAACCCCGACGACTGCGAGAAAGGTGCAAACCCGGCAGCCGGGGAGTATTGGGTGAAATCGGGAGAAGGGGGGAATTAGGAGTTTGGATTCAGTGGATTGGGAGTTTGATTCGGTGGATTTGAACCGACCCATTGTTGGTACCACGAATTGAACTCATTTTCACTCATTTTTTTGTACAAAAAAATAAGATTTGAAGATTGAAATTAAAGAAGAAAGAGATTGGGATGATGTCACAGCCCGAATTCTAGTGTGTAGGAACGACTAAAATCCATTGAACAGTGAAGATGGAACGACTGAATAAACATGACTCAATAGGAATATTAATCGGGTACAGAAGGAAATTCAAGTGAAAGCAATGACATTTAAGTAACTTGCCTTCAGTCACCTGGTTCAATAACTCAACAAAATATGTTTGACAATAAAGAATCAAGGAGTAAAGAAAATAAAGTGACGAACACGAAACTCTTCAAATAGACATCAGAGTTGAAAGTATCTCAAACACAATTAAGTATTTGAGTTGCAGTGGAGAAATACTTCAATTCACAAAGTTATATGTATGAAGACATATAACTCAAGCTTAAACCAAACTTGACTCAAAACAACGAACGTTGCCAGGCACACTACACCATCGCCATCTGAGCAAACCTGCACACTTTAGAAATAACATGCCGGGTTGAGTACTTCGTACTCAGTGAACACATGCCAAAATAATTTGAAAACTCGCTCAATAGAGCTATATAATTGAACTTGCCTCATTAGCTGCACCACAAGCGTAAGATATAATTATTTAAAAGATTGTTTTGACTTGTGGCAGCTTAAAAATATTTTCGTTTGTTTTCTGAAATCGGCTAGCCATTTTCTCGGGTACGAATCCATCTACGTATCTCATCTTCTTGTGGTGTCGAGAAATAGGCCTCCTCCTCGAACATCGTGACCGGCCCAATCAAAGCAAAGCTCACAGTCTTTACATAACCGGCCCAACCAAAGCAAGGCTCACAGTTACTTAACGACCGGCTAGACTGTAGCAAGGCTCACGGTCACCTAATCTAATGCATGCATTGTCCCGCTTTGAACAGGTTCTCATCCCGTGCGTCTACACGACACATTCACTCAATATAAAGTAGAGGATTACATACCAAAACATAAAAACTCAGGCAAGTCAATTAACTTTAAATAAAAGCGCACATATAAAAATAAAATGTGCATTCATCGTTGAGTTTCGGTTCAGAAAGCCAACCTGATTATTGAAGATTAATCGGGGTAGCTTACTCTTTTCGTCTTCTCTTATGTTTCAGTCTTGCTCGGTGCTTCAAAAATAATATTTTATAAATACGAGTTCACTTTCTCGTAAAACGAAAAATAGCTTTAGGGCTCGGCTGAAGGACTTCTACTTGACTCGAGTTTTTCTTATCTTATTTTAACTTATCTAAATTAGTTTCTTTCTCGGTTTCTCGTCTTTACTCGAGTACTAACTAATCTCTCGAACTCGAACTCTCGTTTTAATAAAATAATATTTTAATATTTTACGCAAAACGAGAATTTACTATTCATCCCATCTTATACTTCTCAATTTCTGGACTATTATCATCACAGATCTTTCACATCAAACTTTCACATCAATAATCGGGCATTCACAATAGATAAACAATCAACTTCATAAATAAGCGGAATAATAAAATCCCACTTAATCACATAAATTCAATTAAACATAATAAACTCAGAAATAATTTATATTTCAAACGCAGTCAAGTGATGACTCGTTACTTCTCGACTTTTAATTCTAGAAACTTATAACTTCGGATTTTAACGAAGATAATTTTGTTAAACTTTTAATAAATCAATTAATAATTATTATTTTGAATTTAATATTCAAACTTCTATTTAATATTTCTCGATTCTAAAATACGTCGTCATTTTCTCAAAATACGAACTCATAGTCGTATATACTCTCAACTTAATACTCAACATCAAATAATTATCATTTAATCTTTTTCTCTATTAAAAACTCTTTATTTTTCGTTTTTATTGAATAAAAACTCATCTTTTCATTTCAAAACTTTGACACTCAATAACTTCTACGTTTGAACTCGTTTTTAAGCGATTCAAAAAGCAAACTTGCTTATTTTCACTCAAACATCATCATCAAATCACTTAATACTCATTATAACATCAAGAATTTAGCTTTCAATATTTAAACTTATTAGACTCGTTTTTCTCATATTAACATGCACATTTGTTTGTTTTTCAAACTTTATAACTCTACTTCATTCAATAACACTTCATATCATTACTCAAACATTTAAACATACTCAATAATATAAACATCCATCTTACATCTTATATCATTGATTTTTCTCAATTTTTAAGAAAATATTTCTCTAGTTGAATATTTATGTTTTATTATTATTTATTCTAACATCTCTTTGGTCGATTTCTCAACCAAAATAAATAAACGAACTCAAATACGTTTAACTCATCTCTTAGCTCTTATACCCGATTTTAAGATACTTCCTCAAAGAAAATTCATTTTCCTTTATTTTAAATCTTTTTATTCCTAAAAATAATATTAATATAACTATTAATATTTTTCTTTATGTCTTAATATACTCAAACATCTTAGCTTAGAAATTTTATTCCTCTGATGCATCAAAATCTTCATATTCTCAACAAAGAAATGTCTTTCTTTGTTTTATTTAAACTCATAACTTCAAAAATTATTATTTTCTTCTTTCTTTCTTTTCTTTCTATTATTTATTTATATATATATTTAGATCGAAATCCTTAATAAAATTCTTAGACTTTTATTCTTTTCTCTACTAGCTCTAAACATACTCAAAACTCCATTTAACTTATCATCTCTTCTAAAGCATCAAAACATCAAAGAATTTCTTCATCTTCATATATATATATGCTTATTCCGAATATATATATTTATATTTGACAAAAATAATAATTATTTTTATTTTTTCTCTAAATCTTCAAGAACATCAAGAACATCATAAACTCATCTTCAAATCTTCATATACTCAAGAACATCAGAAACTCATATTTATATACTTATTTTCTTCGAAAAATTCAGCAAAATTTATAAATATTAATACTCATCAATCTCTTAGGATTTCACACTTTATGAATCACTTAAAATCATCAAGATCATCATATATCATCCAAAATCATCTTTAATATCACAAAGTCATCATCTTCATAACTATATATACTTTAAACTTTTCCATATAATTTCAAGAAATTCATATTTTTTTATTTACTCTAAATTTCATGCTTATATATACTTAAATCCATCAAAAACACCATCAAATCCACAGATAAACATCTAAGCATAAAAATTCCCATTTTTCTTCAATATTTTAGGCACTTTCAACAAATGAATCTTCAAAATTTTCCAACTTCATACTTATACACACAAATCACTCAAATCATCATATATATATATATATATATATATATATATATATATATATATATATATATATATATATATATATCATCAAGAAAATCATCAACTTATCATCAAGAAAAATCATCAAAAATTCTTCTATTTTCTTTTTCTCTTTTTCGATTTTTCTCTAGTTTTGTTAGAGAAAATTCCTTCTCTTTTACTTCTCATCTCTTAACTTCTATTTTAAATTTTAAAACTCATTTTAATCATCTCATCATCATCATCAAGTTAAAACCCTAAGGTTTGCCTAAACATAAAGTAAACATGCATAGTTTCCTTTATCTTCTTACACATACATATACATATATACAAGGATCAAGATTTAAGAGCTTAAAAACAAAATTTGAAACTCCTCCTTCCTAGCTCTACTCTCATCGGTTTTGGGGGAGAAAAGGAATCAAGTTTTAAACCTTGAATTTCCAAGCACAAACCTTGTAGAGCTTCATCTTTTCAACCACAAGATCAAGCTAGAATCAAGCTCCTCCTTGGCATGAAACTGCTGAAAATTTAAAGAGAAAAAAGAGGGTGAATACTAGTCTTAAATCGATCACCAAGACAAGAGGATTTCAAATACCTTATCGGTTAATCGTTGGATGATCGGAGATGATCTTCTTGGTGATTTTAGAGCTTGAAGTAGAAGCTTTAATGGAGTCTTCATGTGTATACTTGTGTGTGTTTGTATTCGGCAGAGAGAGAGAGAGTTGGGAGTGAGAGAAAGAGAGAATGTTTGATAATGATATATGAGGGAAAAGGGGATGTATTTGTATGATGAATGGAATAATCGAAAGAGAGAGAGAGAATGATGTAGTTAACTAAAATGATTGGAAGATGAGAAAGTGACTTACACGTACATAGGTGAGAGTGGGAGAGTGTAATACCCCAGAAAAGTTCTACTATCTTTAAAAAATGAAAGTTAATAATAATTATGGCTTTGCACGCCTAAGTTAAGGATTTTCGATTCTAAGACTAACGGTGAAATCCGTTTCAGAAAATAAATTCCAGAAGTCGGTTGAACGACTACTGTATTAGGGTTTTCACGTCCGGTAAATTTTTCGTCTGAAAACTCAGAATTAAAATCCGTCAGAATTTACATTCACTTTTTCTTCGATACGAGTGGAGAAAGTTAGTTTTTATGATTTTCCGGGCGAATTTTAGACTGTCTAATCCCGACTTTTTCTCGGATTTTGAAAAACGAATTAGGTTTTCCGAGTACGTGATTTATTTCCAATCTAACGGATGAATTAGATTTCGTCGAATTCGTAACTACCTAAGAAATTATTTCTCGACTTTTTAATCGTCGTTTAAAGCCGGAAACGAGATATTTTCCGTCTAAATAATCCACGCCAAACGTCCCTTAGCGACTCACCACCTTAGTTGTTAGATATTTCCACCTTTATGCATAGTAAAATGACTAGTCATCACCTCTCTACTCCCTCCTCTCTCTACCGCCATTTCCTATCTTTTTCTAGCCCATTCTCTCTCAAATTCCTTCATTAAAATCATCTCCTTCAAGCTTTCTCAAGAACACAAGTCCTCCGTCTACTGATCAATTCTATTTCCGAGTTCATTATTCCGCAAGGTAAGAACTTCGTCTCCAATATGAACCGAACACAAATCCTTTCCCCTCATTTTCATTTTTTTCGAAATATGGGAGATGGAATAGCATGTTGTCTTTTAGTCGATTCATGTTCTAGGATGTTTAGAATCGAGTTCTATGGATCAAATCATGAAGAAAATCACTCCCCATTTCTTTAGGTTATTACCGAAATTTTTATAATTTTTGGGGTTTGATCGTAGTTCGATTTCTTTGATGTTTGATCGATAGATTAGTGTTCTTCATGTTGTTAATTGATTATAGGAATTAATTTAGATTTTTCTAAAAATAAAAGTTGAAGGATAAGAGATGAAGATTGGTCGATTTAGTATAGTAAATGTTATGATATGCTCGATTGATTAATAGAAATGAGATATACGATGTATGAGGATGTTTATATATTTAATTGGGATTTTTCTAAAAATAAATTGAAAAATGTAAGAGACGAAAACGTGTCGATAAGTTGAAGCTCGTTAATGTTTTGATAATATGATTTGCATATTAGTGATGCTCGTTAGGTGATAATCGTTGTTGTAAAATTTGAACGAAAACGGAGAACGTAAGATTTTCGTTAAGAGATGAACGATCGACGATAAGTCGAGATTAGATAATGATATAGGTCTAAGATGTGATTATAAATTAATCTCGTTAGTAAATGATCATAATCGGAAGGTTAGAACGAATTCTAATAACGTTGGATTTTTCATAAGAGACGAATGAATGAACCTAAGTATCGTTAGAAAAGACAAATAAGGAAAATAATTGGATATTAATGATCGTTATTGTTAAATGAACGAGTTTGTAGTTGACGGCTTTTACATCCGAGATATGAAATGATGAGTTATAGTTGTAAACGAGAAGTAGAAACGAGAAGTTGTTGAACGAAATAGAATTTCAATTTCAATTTTGGTATAGTAAATGGTTAGTTGGAAATGACGAGGAAATGCTCGTCGTTTGTTAATCAAAAGTCGTGATGGTGAACCCGTTTAAAGGATACTACATATAGACTGATTTAAGATGAAAATTTTGTGAAAATAAAAGTGGAATAACATAAAACGAACCTAGAAAACCGTGCGTCGATTTTATTGAGCATTAGGATTTCACTCGGCAGTTTTGCGACCCTTCACGGAAACTGTCATAACTTTTAGCTCGCTTAACGAAATCCAGATCCGTAAATTGGATAGTAAACTAGACACCCGTTCCTTTCTTTTGGTATAAGATCCATCCCCTGTTTTCGTATGCTCTGTTCTGTATGAACCTACTAACTTGGGCAGTAAGTATCCAAAGTCTAGTTTCCTAAGTTGAATCCTTTTCAACTTCGTTCCTTGTGAACTTTTAAGTTGTTCTAAGTTATCGACACCCTTTTACCTACTGACCTAAGTCTCCAGCAGTGTTCCGAGTCAGTTTGTAGACGAAAATTGATCGAAGTCTCGTTTATTAGTTAATCAAAAGGAAGTAGTAAAATGCAAATGCCTAAAAGACTAAAAACCGTTTCGATTTCCTGTTTCTTTTATCGATTGCGTTCAAGTTGCTTAAAGTCTGTTTATTTACGATAAAAGGAGGAAGTCAGCACCAAGGATAGTACGGAAGACCAGAGATGGAAGCTCGTTAAATAGTTCTGTAATCAGTCAGGTGGGCTTTTATATATGAAACAAAATGAGCAATGCTCAAAAATCTTTTTCTTTATCGCTTTGATAATCGTGTTTTCAAAGTGATAATCATGGCATGAACTACTTGTTTTATGTGAGTTCTCTTGTACCTTATGAGTTAGCCAAAAGGGGTTAACTAAACGATCGGACTTTGAGTTAGCCAACTTGCTTTCCAAAGTTAGTGTACACAGTAGCCGTTGAAGTATGGAACCCTGTTGAGGGGATGACCTGCCGCGGTGATAAAGTAGCCATTGAAGTATGGAACTCTGTTAAGGGACGATCTGCCGCAGTGATAATTATTCGGTCAAGATTGAACGTAACATCTATTAGAAAAATGCTTTGCAAAGCTATGTTTATGAAAAGAAAATATTTAATAGGCACGGGCTTTTGAAAGAAACACCCCGATGCGCTATAAAAGAGATGCGTGATTTATCAATACTTATTGTATGTTTTCGGCAATGTATCCACTAAGTACTATTGTACTTAGCCCTGCATATGTTTTCTAAATGTGCAGGTTGAAGCGACTGGAGCGGTGATGGTTGAGTTGAATAGAGATAGGGAAGACTTTAATATGTAGTTCACATTTCCGCTGCTAAACTCTGGACGCTTTTATGTTATGATGTAAATCACTTTTTGGTTTAAGTTCCTGTAAAATAACTTAGATGCTTTTGAGTACTTTGTCGAGTGATCTTTCAAGATCAACTCTTTCTTTAATTAATGAGGTCTTGTCCATAGAAATTTTGCTGTCTTTTATGTATATTTATTCTTCATTCCCTTTCTTCCCCACTTCTTTAATCTAATCCCCAGTCGCACCCCGGCTTTGTCATCCCTCGGGATTTGGGGCTGTGACAGAGTGGTATCAGAGCAATCGTTTCTGCTCTGCATACGAATTTCTTTCAAAGTAGTCAGATAGAGTATTCGTTCATACTCTATACCCGAATCTTCTTTCAAAGTGAAGTTAGGTCATAACACTAAGATTAAGAGTGTAGACGACAACTTAACCTCCCGCTGTGTCGACTCAACAAAGGAAAGAAAGAAAGAAAGGAAAGAGTTTCAAGAAATGTGTTCTTCTTTTAGGAAAAATTTTGAATAAGTATTTACTAAGTTTAGAATGGAATGAAAAGGTGCCAAGTAAAGAATTGTTTGAAAGTATAAGAATTATACCTTGTTTTGTTTTATTATGTGAATTATGTGAAATTATTTGCGCAATAATTTCTTTTAATTTGAAAAGTTTGTTGGCACAAGAACCTAGATTGATTCTAGGGATTTTCCCGTTTCATTGAAGAACATAGACTGTGATTCTAAGGACTTTCCGATTCCTTGAGAACATAGATGCTTTAAGAAGTATTGTTTCCAAATGATTTCGAAAGGAGATCGTGAAACGGGAATGACTTCTATAGACGAATGTCACGTGCTACATGAACAAAGACTCGACAGAGTCAATTTTGTTTTTGTAATTAAGAGTCAATAAGAATTTCCTTCGAGGAAATAAAATAAATGATGATAAGGTAAATTAATTATGTACTAAGTGAATGAAAGAAACGAATGGACGTTTGAGGAGCGTTGACTTCGAAATAAGAAAGAAATGATCGAGTCAAGGAAGGCAGAATAAAGGGAATCAAAGTGAACGAAAGAAATGAATGTTACCTCCGTACGAGTAACATGAACAAAGTAGACGTACTTTGTTTTAATAAGTGTGAATCATTAAGAGTTTTCCTTTGAGGAAACTGCGAAGTCGAAAGTTAAGAGTTCGTACTTTGTTTAATAAGTAAAGAATCGTTAAGAAATTTTCTCTAAGGAAGAAATAATGGAAGAAAGTAAGAAAGAATAAAGAAAGAAAGTAATGAAGAATAAAGAAAGGAAGTAATAGGAAATAAAGTAAGAATGCAAAAGAATTATAAGATAAAGGATGGAAATAAAATCTTGAAATTTTATTTCTATATATTGTTTAAGAGCAATTCTCTGTGAATTGTTAAATGTTTAAGATAAGTGATTGTTTAAGTGTTGGTGACATTACAATTGAATAAAAAATATTCAATTTGTAATTTAAGATTTTCCTTAAGATAAATTATTATCCTACCCGTTACTGATCCATGTTTCTTAAAAAAACTTTGTAGGATGGATACTAGATTTGACACGGCGCAGGAGAGCCAATCCCCGCCACAGCGTACTTGGGAAGATCAGAGCCGACGGGTGACTACTTAGGATTCGCTCTAGCAGTGCACAAGCGTGGTTGGGCACACGACACGACATGGTACTACCTTGGAGTTTTTGGCGACGACATCGAGCCAACGGGTGACTACTTAGGATTCGCTCTAGCAGTGCACAAGCTTTTCTTTCAGAGCAGACACGTAGCATCATATCCCACTCAGGGACATCCTCCCTACACTCACTTCCCAGCAGATTCAGAGTCAGAGCATGTTGAGATAGATCCAGAGATGGCCGCACAATTAGAGATACCTCCAGTGGTTGTACCTAGTGAGGACACAGAGGAGTTAGTATCAAAGGCAGAGTACCCGGTGATTGGCGCGGATGTTACTGCTATGATAGAGTTACCATACCCCTTCAGACAACTTGACGAGATCTGCTCAGAGTTGGCTAGAGTCAGAGCAGAGTTTGAGGCAGGACCGTCCAGGGTCTGTTCTAGGGAGGAGTACGAGCCCAGTTCCATTCCAGAGCACCTTCTTCCTCTGAAGAAGCGTACAGTAGAGCCCAGTTGTGACTACCTAGTGTCAGACTCCGAGAGGACAGTTTCAGAGGTACCTGCCCCACCACCACTTGTACTTACAGTCGGCACTACCTTGAGGGTTGACGAGGCACTCCAGCTCGTCTTTGGTTCAGACTCAGAGGAGGAGGATCCGGATGAGGACCTAGAGGAGGATCCGGAGGAAGACCCAGAGGAGTCACAGGCCGTGGAGGGCAGTGCTGACTCGACCACAGCTAGTTGAGCAGAGCATACAGACGCATAGTAGTAGTATTAGTAGTAATAGCTCTCTTGGTCTTGTATATAGTCGGATCAGTAACTAGTTTTGTAGTACTCTATATGAATACGGTGTTTTGGATCGTTTCCATTCTAGTACTTCTAGTGGTACAGTAATGCAACCAGTAGTGCATCTTGTATACAGATAGGTAGTTAGCCTAGCTCAGACTCGCAGTAGTCTAGATTTTCTGTTGTATAAGTCCTCATTGGAGGCAAAACTAGTATTCTTTTTGATGTATATATATATATATATATATATATATATATATACATGACCTGTGAGAGGGTTTTGATCACAAGAAAGTTTATTATAAATCGTATGATTAAACCAGAATGTTAAATGAACTCGTGTAACGAGAGTTTAGTTACACTTGAGAGTTAAAAGTTTAAAGAACTAGTATCGAAGTTAGTCCCTATTATTCTTTTCCATGAATTTGTTTAAGTTGGAAAAGGTGTTAGCAAGTAAATGAAAGCTTAAAAGCCAATATTAATAAGAATTCTTGTCTCTTATAGTACCAAAAATGCCGCCGAGAATAGTTAACAACCAAAGAGGATCAGGAGATCCTAGAGGGCCTGATAGAGGTCAAGGACAATGTATAAGCGAAGAAGAGCAAAAACATCAAGCAACCCTTTTACCCCTGCCACCCTCACAACATCGTAACATCGAGGATATATTCTTCAGAAGAAATCCACCGGTTTTTAATGGATCTAGTAACCAAAGCGATGCTGAGCTTTGGGTACAATCTATAGAAAGAATCTTTGAGCTTCTTAGATGTACTGATAAGGAGCGCCTTGCATGTGTTGCGTTTCAACTAGCCGGACCAGCTGACTACTGGTGGAAGACTAGACAGAGGGTCTTACCCGTGGAGCATTTGGCTCAACTTACTTGGGATGAATTTAAGGAGGCTTTTTATGATAAGTATGTATCCGAGAAAGGGGATACCGAAGAAGAAATAGCAAGGAAGTTTCAAGGGGAACTTAAACATAAACTGGGAGTAGCTTTAGCCAATCACGAAGGACTGAGCTATACAGAACTACTAGGACGAGTCCTAGAAATAGAGGCAGTAGTGCCAGATAAAGGAAAAATGGTAGTGCCCATACCAACAATAACCCAGACTTCAACTCAAAACCTTCCCAACAATAATATTAATTATAGAGGAAAAAGGAAATGGGAAGGAGGAAGTAGCAGTGACTGTTACCAGCACCACAACGATCAAGGGAAACAGAGTAGAAATCGACAGGGCTTTCAGCAACCAAATAAAGATAACAACTATGGTAAGAAGTCGTGGCAAAGGAATAAACCACAAGGAAATAAACAATCAGGACAGGAGAAGGGAAATAATCTACAAGGACAGTTGCAAGGGCAGCAAAGGAACAATAACCAAGGAGGAAACGACCAAAGAGAAATCAATGTACCTACCTGTATTAAGTGCAATAGGATGCACTTCGGAAATTGTCTAGCAAACGTTGATGGATGTTTTAACTGTGGTCAGAATGGACATGCGAGAAGAAATTGCCCGAAACCGCTGACAGCAAATGGAAATAACCAGCACGACCAGCTCCAAACCCCAAAAAATAACCAAGAAAAGATCACTATCCCAGCTTGCCCTAAGTGTAATAAGGAACACTACGGTGTTTGTCTAGCGAACTCCGGTGTTTGCTTCAACTGTGGACATAAGGGGCACTTTAAGAGAAATTGCCCAGAACAATTACAAGCAGTAGAACAGAAACAGGATGATCCTACTTGTTCTATTTGTAATAGGAAGCATGTCGGTGTTTGTCAAGCAGACACGGGTAATTGTTTTAAATGTGGGCAAACGGGGCATATAAAGAGGAATTGCCCAATGCTGTTTCAAATGATGGAACCAAACCAGTATGGTCAGCCCCAACCATTGAAAGCAATTCAAGCCCAGTCACAGCAACAACTGACACGACCACAACAGAATGCATGAGTTTATACGATTAGGCAGGAGAAGTATAATGAAGGCAACGGAAATTTGGCAGGTATTGGACGAACTTCTTAAATTACCCTGTCATAATCTTGCCTCACACTAGAGCTTTATATTCGTTATTGTTAGTACCTGTTGACATTCTAGGAGTAGAATTAGAATGCACTAAACATGAAATAAGAATAACTATGCCTTAGGGGAGATTATCGCCACTCCCTTGGTTTCCTGTGAGCATAGAATTTGATTTAGGATCTTTTTAGGATCATAGCAAACAATCGGAAAGTAATAATGTTCGACGTAGATATAATACTAGGAATAGGATGGTTGTCTGAGAATTATGCCATAATTCTCTGCAACGAGAGAAAAATCTCTTTTCAACCCCCGGGTAGAGAACCAACCGAATTCCATAGGATTTCGATGGGCAGGAGGATACCAATAATATCCGCCCTACAAGCTAAGAAGTTGATGAAGAAGAAAGGAGTGCACAACTCATCTTATGTACCTAGTTGGAGAACCAGGAGCCAAGAGGATCATTCAAGACATGAAAATTTTGAACGAGTATGAGGACGTCTTTCCAAACATATTATTTGGTTTACCACCAGATCGTCATGTAGATTTCACGATTGATTTGGAAACAGGATCGGCTTCCAAATCAAAAGCCCATATAGGATGGTACCAAAAGAGTTAGAAGAGCTTAAGATCCAAATGCAAGAGTTGTTAGATGATGATTTCATTAGACAAGTGTTTTCACTATAGGAGCACCTGATTGGTTCATCAGGAAGAATGATGGTTCTATGAGAATGTTCATAGGCTATCGCAATTTAAATAAGATAACCCTTAAGAATAAGTATCCTTTTATAAGGATAGAAGACCTCTTGATAAGCTTAAAAGGAACAAGTGTATTTTCGAGGATAGACTTAAGGTCTAAACAACACTAGTTGAAGAATAAACCGGAGATATACCTAAAACTGCCTTCGGATCAGATATGGCCATTACAAATTCTTAGTTATGCCATTTGGTTTGACTAACGCTCCCACAGTATTCATGGACCTCATGAATGAAGTTTTCACCCATACTTAGACAAATTCGTCTTAGTATTCATCGACAACATTCTCATTTATTCCAAGAATGAGGATGAGCACGAACAACACTTGCGAACAGTGTTTTAGAGCTGAGAACTCTATGCCAAGTTCAGTAAAGACGAATTTTGGCTGAAGGAAGTAATGTTCTTTAGACACATAGTGTTAGCAGAAGGTATCAAGGTAGATCCTGCCAAGGTAGAGGCAGTACTCAAATGGAAATTGCCCACAAGTCCGAATGAAATAAAGAGTTTCTTAGGTTTGGCCAGTTATGATAGAAGATTCATCGAGGAATTTTCTATGATTGCTAGACCTATGACGCAACTACTTAGAAAGGAAAATAAGTACAAATGGACCGACAAGTACGAGATAAGTTCGCAGACGCTCAAGGAAAGGTTGACCATCGCACCAGTTTTAGCCCTTCCAGAAACAAACAAGGAATATGAAGTATATACAGAGGCTTCAAAGATCGGATTAGAGTGCATTAGGATGCAAGATGGGGTGATAGTTTATGCTTCACAACGACAACTTCGACCTCACGAGGTTGAGTATCCAACCCAAAATTTAGAACTTGCAGCCGATGTGCATGCGTTGAAAATTTGGAAACACCATCCTTATGGTGTATGGGTTGAGATTTTTATAGATCAAAGAGTCTGAAGTACCTCTACGAGCAAAAAAGAAATTAACATGAGACAAAGAAGAGGGCTCGAATTAGTTGAGAATTATGATTGTGGTATCAATTACCATCTAGGAAAAAGCTAAGTGTAGTAGCAGGCATGTTGAGTCGAAAGACTCCAACTAAGTTCAAATGTTTCTTCATCAAGAAAAAAACACCTATACGAGAATTCGAGATGAAGAATAGAGAGGTGCTCAATACACCTGAAGCGATAACAAGCCAAATAATAGTAATCGTAGCTATACCAGACTTACGAAAAGATTACAAGTGCCTAGAGAAAGGACGAGTCGATCGAGAAGCTTCGACTAAGGATAAGAACGGATAAACCAGACGGTTATTCCGAAGCAATGGATAATATGATAGAAATTAAAGAATGGACTAGTATTCTCGATGACAGCAAATTTAAGACTTAAGAAAGGATTTCTGGTAGAATTGATTAAAACGAGACGTTGCCTCGTCTATAGAAAGATGTTTAGCTTATCAGCAAGTGAAAGCTTTACACTGACGACCATACGGGTTGTTATAACCGTTAAGTATTTCTATGTAGAAATGGAAGAATATTTTTGATGTTGATCAAATTGTTAACGATAGTTATTAAGCTACGATAAGTATTGTGCCTTACAAGGCCTTGTAGAAGAAGAAGTTTCAGATAATTGTCTTATTGTCATAAGGTAAGTGAAAGAAAGAACCTAGGATCAGATACGGTCAGGGAAATGATCGAGATTATTCGGCAGACACGAGTTAGAGTGAAAGAAGCCTAAAGGTAACGAAAGAAAGAAGTTTAGAAAAGACAAAAGACTTAAGAAATATGTGCCGATTAGGCTTAAATTTAGAAATAGGGACAAGACTTTCCTCATGATTATCCTTCAAAGGATAATATGATTAATTCCATGCCAAGTATAAAGCTTTGACAAAGATTTATATGATTAGTGGATATCTTGAAAAAGATAGCTTCCAATACGGATAGTTATGGCGTTGTTGCCAAGTTTATGGAATGTTTATTATATGCGTATCTCATTATGAGAAAATGTGTGTGTTCGATTCTGCACACGTGGTTTTGTCAGCAAGATGTTGTTCTTGGAACTGACTTAAGTTATGAAGAAAGACCGCAGTCGATCTTGGATCGAAAAGCGTGAAAGTTAGGAAGCAAGTCGATACGATTAATAATAGTGTTATAAGATCATCACGGGCAAGAAGAAGCCCCGTGAGAACTTGAAGAAGAGTTGAGGAAGGAGTACCCGAACAGTTTAAGAAGATAAACAAATTTCGGGACGAAATTTTTCGTAAGGGGGGTAGGATGTAATACCCCAGAAAAATTCTACTGTCTTTAAAAAATGAAAGTTAATAATAATTATGGCTTTGCACGCCTAAGTTAAGGATTTTCGATTCTAAGACTAACGGTGAAATCCGTTTCAGAAAATAAATTCCAGAAGTCGGTTGAACGACTACTGTATTAGGGTTTTCACATCCGGTAAATTTTTCGTCTGAAAACTCAGAATTAAAATCCGTCAGAATTTACATTCACTTTTTCTTCGATACGAGTTCACCGGAGAAAGTTAGTTTTTATGATTTTCCGGGCGAATTTTAGACTGTCTAATCCCGACTTTTTCTCGGATTTTGAAAAACGAATTAGGTTTTCCGAGTACGTGATTTATTTCCAATCTAACGGATGAATTAGATTTCGTCGAATTCGTAACTACCTAAGAAATTATTTCTCGACTTTTTAATCGTCGTTTAAAGCCGGAAACGAGATATTTTCCGTCTAAATAATCCACGCCAAACGTCCCTTAGCGACTCACCACCTTAGTTGTTAGATATTTCCACCTTTATGCATAGTAAAATGACTAGTCATCACCTCTCTACCACCATTTCCTATCTCTTTCTAGCCCATTCTCTCTCAAATTCCTCCATTAAAATCATCTCCTTCAAGCTTTCTCAAGAACACAAGTCCTCCGTCTACTGATCAATTCTATTTCCGAGTTCATTATTCCGCAAGGTAAGAACTTCGTCTCCAATATGAACCGAACACAAATCCTTTCCCCTCATTTTCATTTTTTTCGAAATATGGGAGATGGAATAGCATGTTCTTTTAGTCGATTCATGTTCTAGGATGTTTAGAATCGAGTTCTATGGATCAAATCATGAAGAAAATCACTCCCCGTTTCTTTAGGTTATTACCGAAATTTTTATAATTTTTGGGGTTTGATCGTAGTTCGATTTCTTTGATGTTTGATCGATAGATTAGTGTTCTTCATGTTGTTAATTGATTATAGGAATTAATTTAGATTTTTCTAAAAATAAAAGTTGAAGGATAAGAGATGAAGATTGGTCGATTTAGTATAGTAAATGTTATGATATGCTCGATTGATTAATAGAAATGAGATATACGATGTATGAGGATGTTTATATATTTAATTGGGATTTTTCTAAAAATAGATTGAAAAATGTAAGAGACGAAAACGTGTCGATAAGTTGAAGCTCGTTAATGTTTTGATAATATGATTTGCATATTGGTGATGCTCGTTAGGTGATAATCGTTGTTGTAAAATTTGAACGAAAACGGAGAACGTAAGATTTTCGTTAAGAGACGAACGATCGACGATAAGTCGAGATTAGATAATGATATAGGTCTAAGATGTGATTATAAATTAATCTCGTTAGTAAATGATCATAATTGGAAGGTTAGAACGAATTCTAATAACGTTGGATTTTTCATAAGAGACGAATGAATGAACCTAAGTATCGTTAGAAAAGACAAATAAGGAAAATAATTGGATATTAATGATCGTTATTGTTAAATGAACGAGTTTGTAGTTGACGGCTTTTACATCCGAGATATGAAATGATGAGTTATAGTTTTAAACGAGAAGTAGAAACGAGAAGTTGTTGAACGAAATAGAATTTGAATTTCGTTTTGGTATAGTAAATGGTTAGTTGGAAATGACGAGGAAATGCTCGTCGTTTGTTAATCAAAAGTCGTGATGGTGAACCCGTTTAAAGGATACTACATATAGACTGACTTAAGATGAAAATTTCGTGAAAATAAAAGTGGAATAACATAAAACGAACCTAGAAAACCGTGCGTTGATTTTATTGAGCATTAGGGTTTCACTCGGCAGTTTTGCGACCTTTCACGGAAACTGTCATAACTTTTAGCTCGCTTAACGAAATCCAGATCCGTAAATTGGAGAGTAAACTAGACACCCGTTCCTTTCTTTTGGTATAAGATCCATCCCTTGTTCTCGTATGCTCTGTTCTGTATGAACCTACTGACTTGGGCAGTAAGTATCCAAAGTCTAGTTTTCTAAGTTGAATCCTTTTCAACTTCGTTCCTTGTGAACTTTTAAGTCGTTCTAAGTTATCGACACCCTTTTACCTACTGACCTAAGTGTCGAGTAGTGTTCCAAGTCAGTTTGTAGACGAGAATTGATCGAAGTCTCGTTTATTAGTTAATCAAAAGGAAGTAGTAAAGTGCAAATGCCTAAAAGACTAAAAACCGTTTCGATTTCCTGTTTCTTTTATCGATTGCGTTCAAGTTGCTTAAAGTCTGTTTATTTACGATAAAAGGAGGAAGTCAGCACCGAGGATAGTACGGAAGACCAGAGACGGAAGCTCGTTAAATAGTTCTGTAATCAGTCAGGTGGGCTTTTATATATGAAACAAAATGAGCAATGCTCGAAAACCTTTTTCTTTATCGCTTTGATAATCGTGTTTTCAAAGTGATAATCATGGCATGAACTACTTTTTTTATGTGAGTTCTCTTGTACCTTATGAGTTAGCCAAAAGGGATTAACTAAACGATCGGACTTTGAGTTAGCCAACTTGCTTTTCAAAGTTAGTGTACATAGTAGCCGTTGAAGTATGGAACCCTGTTGAGGGGATGACCTGCCGCGGTGATAAAGTAGCCATTGAAGTATGGAACCCTGTTAAGGGACGATCTGCCGCAGTGATAATTATTCGGTCAAGATTGAACGTAACATCTATTAGAAAAATGCTTTGCAAAGCTATGTTTATGAAAATAAAATATTTAATAGGCACGGGCTTTTGAAAGAAACACCCCGATGCGCTATAAAAGAGATGCCTGGTTTATCAATACTTATTGTATGTTTTCGGCAATGTGTCCACTAAGTACTATTGTACTTAGCCCTGCATATGTTTTCTAAATGTGCAGGTTGAAGCGACTGGAGCGGTGATGGTTGAGTTGAATAGAGATAGGGAAGACTTTAATATGTAGTTCACATTTCCGCTGCTAAACTCTAAACGCTTTTATGTTATGATGTAAATCACTTTTTGATTTAAGTTCCTGTAAAATAACTTAGATGCTTTTGAGTACTTTGTCGAGTGATCTTTCAAGATCAACTCTTTCTTTAATTAATGAGGTCTTGTCCATAGAAATTATGCTGTCTTTTATGTATGTTTATTCTTCATTCCCTTTATTCCTCGCTTCTTTAATCCAATCCCCAGTCGCACCCCGGCTTTGTCGTCCCTCAGGATTTGGGGCTGTGACAGAGAGAGAGTTGTGCAATTATTTGGATAGGGATGCAGATTTTTATTTGCTAAAAATCCTCGGAAAAAAAAGTTTTCTGGTAGAAAATATCCTTATTTTTTCATTTAACTCTCAAACGACTAAAAACTTTCCTCGACTATTTCTCGATGTCCAATTTCACTCTAACTCGTCTCATTCTTCACCAAATAAATCAAGAATTCCAATTATCAAATTTTCAGATCAAAATTTCGTCTAACGAAGAAAACGTAAAAATTTACTATTCACATTCGTTTCCATCAAAATAAAAAATTCAAATTCGTTTCAAACGAACTCGGAAAATTTTTATACATGCACCAATGGTCTTAGCATAATTTCTAGACTCAAAAGACTCTATTTAGATGAAATTCGAAACTCATCGATGAATAGTAATTTCTCGGTTAACGTTACTATTCATCAAAAAGTAAAAATCCTCAAAATTTTCCGAAATTCAAACTCAAGCTCAAACTCATATATTAATGCTCAAATAATGCATCACATACTCGATTTGGATAACCAAAACGGAAAAAATCATGCCAAAGCACGTAAGGGCATTTTCAACATTTCACAAGAAAATTTATTTTCTTGGAAAATCTTTTTATCACTCAAAACACATTATATAGGCATATAAACTCAATTAGAATGCACTAAAAGACTTAGAAAAGTTCGGGGTATTACAGATGAAGATTGGATTTTGGTGTGGAGAATGAATGTGATGAAGGGGTATTTATAGTGAATTTTGAGTGTATAGCCGTTGGGTATTAAATTATAATTTTTTTATCAGCAAAATAAACAAAAAAAAATTAAAGCCGGACCAATGGGAACACACCACGTGTCCCCAAGTTGCTGCATATGCAAGGTCGAAGGTGGCATCGGAAACTCGACACCACCCTCGACACACCCCCTTCGATATACCTATGTCGAGCAGCCCGCAACGGCGTCGACCTCACGGGGTCGAGCGGCCTATCGACACCGGCGCTCGACTCCCGTTGTGGGTGCTCTAACTATAACTAATTATTGAATCAACTTTGTAGATTTAAGTTTCATTTTTCAGTAATATGATTAGCTATAACTAATTCTTGAAGTATTTGGTTTGCCGGTTAAAGTTTGATGATTAGCTATAACTAATTCTTGAATCAATTTTGTAGAATTAGTTTCATTTTCTAGTCGTACCTCTATTCATTACGAGACCTGATTGCAGATTTGTGTAAAACTTTTTCTGCGTGATAGAGCTATGATTTTTTTTTTTATCAGTAGAATTATAAATGGGGAGTTATGGGGTATAAAAGTACATTTACAATTATTTTTATTCTATTTTAAAAATATGGGCTATAAAGAGAAAAAAGAGGATCATATTTAAAATCACCCTTATTTTTATCTTTTTTAAGAAATTTATTTTTTAACAATAAACATTAGGGAAGCACATTGATTCCTATATAAAGTCGATTTAGCTCATTCCCCACATGTTGACTTTCAAACAAAATTTTCTCGTTTTAGATATTAATGAATATAGAGTAGCACAAAATTAACAATCGATATTCTATATCATTTTATATAAGGAAATTTTAATTAAATTTTAATAAGCATGACACACGGCATCGAAAATTATACGCACGGGCGTCCAAATTTTGTAACATTTCGTTTTAACTTATTTTTATTTGGGTGTCGAAAAATGATATGCACGAAAATTTGAAAAATATAATTAAATTAATATGATTGGTAGCAAGAAAATTGCACCAAAAATCGATCGGATTTCGATTCCTATTTCCTCACTCATAAGCTTTAAAATTGCACCGCTTCTGCATCTTAGACCATCCATAATGCCGGAGATATTTTGGTGTCTCCATCTTCAATAGGGCCCAAATAGAAATAGTCACATGTAATGGGACTATCCATATGTTGTCTCCATCTAATTAGAAAAATTCAATTAATTTAAATAAAATAAAAACAATACATCACTAGAAATTTAAAAAAAAAACATTAATAAAAAAAAAACCTAGCTCATCCTCGACGTTGTTTGACCTCTGGTACCATCATCATGTGTAGTTGGTATTGCTCCGGCGTCATTTACGACATATCCTTGTTGATGATCTTCATGTCGATAGAATTTTGCTTCTCTCGAGCACTTTGCTTTCATTGCCTCTACCATGGTTCGCTTTACCTGGGCGATGGTGGTTAGTCAGGAATTCGTCGAGTCCAACAATGACACGAGCTCGGCACCCTCGCTCGGCACGTTTTTTCCTTTTCCTTTGGCCGTCCTTGCTGCCGCCTTCTACGCTTCTCGACCCTGTGGTGGGGGGAGTGGGGAGTCGTGTTTTTCCCTTTAGCCTAGTTGGAGACGCGCCCAAAATAGCTCTTTATTTGCATTGGGTTGAGGTCGTCACCAAACATGAATTGAACCTCTGGGCCAATTTTCCCCAATATTTCTCGGAGTGTTAATCTTTGTTGAGGATTGAATTGCACATCTCCTCCTTCCAAATTTGAGCGACGGTGACAGATTGTTCGACGGTACACGTATGTCGCTTCGCCTTCGGTTTGGCGGCGGCTTTAGTCGGCGGTGGCGGAGGAGCAGCAATGGCAACAAGGGTGAAAGCGGCAGAGGGTGCCTTGCCTTTGCCCTTGAGAGCCCTCTTGCGACTCACGGTGGACGGCGACGGCTTGGACGAGTGACTCTCCTCGCCTCTGGAAAAACTGAGGAAGGACTCTCCAACATACTAGTTGAGGTTGATAGAATCGAGCCCCATCGGCGTGTATACATCGTCCGCCATATCAAGATACCATGACAACGAAAAAGGATGATTTTGATCCCTTTTCAAAAGTATGGGAGGTGAGTTGAGGAAGAAACTGAATAAGACTAGAAGGAGAAGTAGAAGAAATGGTGTGATAATTGGAAGAAACGAAGTAGTATTAATAGGGAAAAACACAAAAAAAAATAATTTTCACCACGGCCAAATTCGACCATTTCCGGATAAAAACGGTTGTTTTCGGTCAAAATGGACCGTTGGCCGCCGGCGCGTGGGTCAAAGCTTTGCCTTTTTTTATGATAGGAATAGGCCTTATCACCTCTGTGGTTAAATAAAGAAGAATTGTATGAGAATGTTCAGGATATGAATGAAGAATATTTCCTTTTCCTTATCTTTTCTCTGTGTTTTTGGAGTTAAACTCACTTGAAGTAGTCATATTATCTTTGATAATCATATCAGAAAGCCCTAAAAATCATAACTAGCCCTTCATAGTAATATTTCCAAAATTATATTAATATGATGAACTATTAAATATGAAGCATCTCTTAGTTAATTTGCAATCTATTATTTGCAACTATCTGAAGCTTAGCAACTCATTATTGATTAGGTTATATTAAGAGACAAATTTTGAAATAGCCATAATGGCCATTAAAACATAAATTTTGGTTCACCTTCTTCAAAAATATAAAGTATGGTCATTTTTTTCAATGTGGGACTAAAATACCCTTAATGAAATGTGGAGCGGGTTGGGTCTGACGCGAGCAGGCGCGGGCCGGTTCGGGCCGAGTATCAGGCATCTGGTACTTCTGGTACAAATTTAGTCTTATTAGTACCAACTATTCTAGTACATCTGGTACAAATTTAGCCTTATTAGTGCCAATTGTTCTAGATTTGGTACAATTGGGACAAATTGTCTAATAAGTTCCACATGTACGAATATTCTAATTTGTTCCAATTATTTCAAATTATAACTTGTTTCACTATAATACAATTGGGACGAACGATCAAATTAGTTCCAATTGTGCCAATATGTTAGTATACAATTGGTACGAATGAAATTCATTTTGTGTCATTCGTACCATATCGATAACAACACCCATATGCAAAATTGAACACTAATTCTTTCAATGCCTTCAAAATCAAAACGAGATAAAAAAAATTCTACATTTATTCTACTGTGTGACTTTTATTCCATGAACAAAACATAAATACATGCATACGAACAATTATAATTAGGGAAAGAAACAAAAACTCAGAATACATAAAGAAACTAAGACTACCTGCAGTGGTAGTGTCTCTAAGGGGTGTCTCTTTGGATTTTTTGGAGATAGAGAAAGTGAGCTGCAGTGGGGTTGTCTCTTTGGGGTGTATTTTGCATTAATTTTAATAAGAAAATTTGAAAATTTCATTAATTGGCAGAAATAACTAGTACAATACATTAATTGAAATAAAAAAATAAAAATATTACATTAATTGAAATTTAAAAAATAAAATACATCCTGCTCGTCAAGCGGCCCAAATCAGCTCCAAACATGCTCGATTAAATCATTGGTGAGCCGATGATTATTCCTTGTATCTCTCAATGCGACGTCCCGTTTGAGATAATCTTTCCAGGACAGCGGAGTGGGGACCCGACGCACATCACTGGCCGTCGTTGTTTCTGTGTCCTCTCTCCAATTGACAGCATCCTCCCTCTCCTCATCAATAATCATGTTATGCAAAATAATGCACGTAAACATGATGTTGCGGAGGTGCTTTATGTACCGTTTCCGCGTCGGGTTCCGAATAATTCCCTATCGGGCTTGAAGAACACTGAATGCCCGTTCGATATCCTTCCTCGCCGCTTCCTGCATTTTCTTGAACCACGCCAACTTCGGGTTTGTTGCAAGCAGAGGAGCCTTGATCAGAGCCAACCAATCAGGGTAGATCCCATCGGTTAAGTAGTAACCCCCATCGTAGTGCTTTCCGTTCACCACGAATTTGCACGGTGGAGCCCAATCCCCGGAAAGCCGTGCCTCTTCTCGTGCATTTGTAGCAGTCGAGCGATGTCTTGAGCATTTGGCCTCCTCAAGTACACGTCACCGAAGAGCTCGATAACAGTTTTGCAGAACTTCCGGAGACAGAGACGGCCCGTGCTATCTCCGATCTTCAAGTACTTATCGAATGTATACGGCGCTCCACCGATGGCTAGTTGGCGAATGGCCATTGTGCATTTTTGCACCGACGTTAGGCCCCATTTGCCGATTGCATCTTGTTTCTGCTTGAAGTACCGCACATTCTGCTCCAACACCTCGCAAATCTTTAAGAACAGATGCTTGCACATCCGAAAATGCTGGTGGAAAAATGTAGGGTCATACGCCGGGTTTTCGTTTAAGTAGTCGGACATTAATTGCTCTAACATTGCCTCCCGATCGCGGTGTACCACTATCCTCTTCAGCTTTTTTTTCGTGGCGAAGAGTCGAGCGGCAGCAGCTTGGTGGTTCATCACCGTCGACATAATCTCATCGTTAGTGCCATGAGAAGAGTAGCCGGTTGAGGATTCCGACGAGGAAGACATTTTTTTGCAAAACATTGAGAGCAAAAATAGAGAGAAAACTAGAGAAAGAAGCTGAATTTGGTGTGGAGAAAATTATGTGATGAAGTAGGGTATTATAGGTGTGAATTAATAAAAAAAAATTGCCCATTTTTGAGCCGTTGTCGAAAGGCTATCTTTTAAAAAAAAATATTCTGTTAGGCCCGCGCCGACAATTTTTTTATAAATCGAGCGCGTGTCCTGCATGTGCCGGATCAAGACCGTCTCGACGCGGTGGGACCGTCTCGAGAAGGGGGGCTGCACCGCGGTGTCTCGTCTACGCGGCTGTCCCCAGCCGGACGACAAGACACTGCTACGGGAAGTCTAATTAAACCTTTTCTTCAACACCTCATTTGAGAGGATTGAATAGTACCAGTAAGCAATACCTAGAAGGAAAAATCAGAATACTTAAAGAAATATTTTTGCTCGAATTCATTGATGGATTGAGCAGAATTACAATGAGAAAAAATAGGGATATTCTAATCAATTGCCTTGACAACCTGCGCATCTCTTTATCCTTCCTCCAAATTAATAGATACTTAATTTCTCAATCCTTTCTTCAAATCAGGGGCGGTGGTGCAAGGGCGGTGGTGTCTGCCATTGAATCGGGGGCGATGGTGTAAGGGACGGGGGTGCTCGGATGAATTTCAATGAAAATTGATGGAGGCACTAAGCATAATGGTCCAAGTCTGTGGAGGAGGAGATTGAGCGAGAGTTGAAGAAGGAGGGGATGACGGTGGTATCGTTGAAGCAGAAGATGGAAGGGATGAAGAATTGGAGGTCCCGACGCGGTGAGGTTGGGGAGAAGAGGTAGGAGAAGGACGGAAGCTCGGAAAGATGAGGGATGGCTGTTGTGGAAGACAGTGGATCGGGAGGAAGGGCGGTGGCTGAGAGAGAGAGAGAGAGAGAGAGAAAGAGAGCGAGAGAGAATTGCAGAGAATGCCGCTACAGGAGATATAGAATGTGTGGGAAAGAGAAATACAGTAAAGTTAAATGAGTAATTGGAGCAAAGCGGGTTTGGAGATGGATCCGGGTGAGAGAGATAAGGGTAGGTAGGTCATAAATTGAAAATAATGGCTAGATTTTATAATTGTTAAGAAGGTGGGCCAAAATTTATATTTTAATATAATTTTGGCTATATCTTATGATATTCTTTTATATTAATTTCAAAAAGTTAATAACTTTATATTTTCAAAACTTAATTATGAAACAACATCTAAGACCATTCAGTGGGTATCTCCATGGCGGGCTCGAGACACCTACATCATGGAGACACCCACTGCAGCATCGGCGGGCTCGAGACTCGCTTTAAGGAGGCTCGATATGGCAAAGCTTCGACCCACTTGGAGTTGATAAGGCCTATTCCTATCCTAACAAAAAGTGGGACTATAGTACCCCGATCTTTTATAAGTCTTTAAGTTCGTCTTGATTGAGTTTATATGCCTTGATAATGTGTTTGTGTGTGATAAAAATTTCTGAGAAAAGAAATTTCGCGTGAAATTACTAAAATGCCTTTGAGTGCCTTTATGTGATTTTTCTCATTTCGGTTATTCGAATCGAATGTGCGATTAATTGATTGAGCATGATTATATGAGTTTGAGTCCGAGTTCGAATTTTGGAGAATTTTGAGAAGTTTCGTTTTTCGATGAATAGTAACTTATCCCGAATTTTCGCTATTCATCGAATTTTTCCGAATTTTATCTAATTAGTGTCTTTTGAGTATAAAAATTCTTTTAGAAGCTTTGAGATATATTTGAGATTTTCTGAGTAAGATTTGAGTTAATATTTCAAGAACCCTAATATGAATAGTGATTTCCGAGATTTTATTCGTTGCTCGAAATTTTGATTCGAAAACTGGATTTTTGGATTCCTTGATTTATTGGTGAGATATGAGACGAAGTAGAGAGATTTTCGAAGTCGAGAAGAGTCATGGTGAGTTTGAAGTCGTTTGAGAGTTTAATGAATAAGTAGGGTTAAATTGCACCGGAAAACTTTTTCTTCCGGTGATTTTTATATCGCATTTTTTACTAACAGGTGCAACCTAAATTCTTGATCATCTCTCTCTCTCTCTTGAGTGCCGAAAATTTCATTAATTTTAGGGGTTCTTATACCTTGATCTTTAGTATGAAATTGATGATAGAATTAAGCTCTAGAAAGTAATCTAAAAACATCTATGTAATCAATTAAATGAGAAGAATTTTCCACCTTTTTCCCCTCTTAAAAAACCGATGGAATAGGGTATAAAATGAGGGATTTTTATTGTGTTGCTCTTGAAGATGAATTGATGATGTTATTGATGAATTGGAGTATTATGGATGCTTGATAGATGAAGAGATTAAGGAGTATGAATTGTTTGCTATCTTTCTTCAAAATTTTCGAAGGTCTTATCCTAAGAAATTGGGAGTTTTGTTGTGATGATCTTGATAAATGAATTGATGATGAATTTAATGGATTTGAGTATTGAAATGCATGAGAAATCGATTGAAATAAAGAGTATGATTTATTTCCTCTTAAAAATTTTGAAATATATATTTAGGAAATGTTGATGATTTTGTGACGATATTGATGAAGTCTTGTTAAAATTGAGTGATATATGATGATATATGCATGAATAAGTGATTAGAAGAGAAGTATGAATTTTTGTGAATTTGATCTCAAAAATTTCGAACATATGCATGAAGGAATTTGATTATTTTTTATGTTGTGAGTTAGTATTGCTTAAATTAATTAGTGATAAGTGAAATCGAGTATAATTTGAGCCTAAGTTTAAGAGGAATTGAAGAAAGAATTCGTTTGCTTAAGAGCTTGAAAAATTCGAACTATTAGAGCTATAGAACTTGTGATTTTGATGTTCATGTGTTCTAATTATGCAATTGATGTTAGATAGTGAAATTAGATTTATTTGATGCACGATAGAACTTGAAATCGTTGAAATCGGATTTCTATAAAGAAAGCCCTATAAATGACGATGAAATTAGGCATAAAATAAGGATTTTTAGTAATCGAGCTCGTTTGAGTAAATTGGTTGAAAAATCGATCAATTGAAATTTTTATAAGTATGATAGAATCTCGAATTTTTTAATTCAGAAAAGTTTTGCACTAAATTCCAAAAATTTTGAACTATATATGATTTTTAAGTTAGGAATTTTTTATCTTGAGTTTGTTTGAGTGAAGTGATGTTATATTCATGAAATTGAATTTATTCTAAGCATGTTAGAGCTTTGAATTTCGAAAATCAAGCATGTATAACCCCGGATGTGAAAATTTCGAAAGTTAAGGAGAAGAAAAGCATGAAACTTTGAGTTCTTGATGTTGTATGATGAATTTGATGCTTAGATGATGAAATTGGAGTAAAAATAACTAAGTTAGCTTCTTAAAATTCTTGAATCGGAGTTTGTATGCTAAAGTTATAAAGAAATTAAATTAAAAATAGAAATCGAGCATTTTGTAACTTAAAAACGAGATTAAGTGAAACTGATCGAGAAATTAGTCAATTAGAATTATTTTGAGTCAAATTATCAAATTTGATAATTTTCCGAGCATGTGCACGTTTTACGAGAAAAGTGACGTAGACTTTAATCCGAGAAAATTTGCCTAAGATTTCGAATATTTAATTTGATTTCATAATTGAATTCTTTGATTTATTTTAAGAAAATGCGAAACTGTTTGCGTTAAAATCCGAAGACTTTTATTTTTCAAGTTTAAAAGTCGACAGTAATGAGTCAGTATAAGACTATATTAAGACTTAAATGAAAATCTGAGTTGATATGAGTGTTTATGTGAATTTATTTGATTTTCTGGAATTTTTCTAGAATATTATGAGATATTTGGAAAATTTTTCTTTTCCCGTCTATTTATCGAAGTCAGTCGTTTACCTATCTGTGAATGTCTGATTTCTGATGTGAAAATCTGAATGTGAATGATTTGTGAATTTAGTAGTCGAGAATTAATCTCGTAATTTTCTGAGTTCGTTTGACTCGAGAAATCAAGAAATACGAAGTTTATGTCGTGAATAGTGAATTCTCGATTTTCGTGAATTGTTTAAGTTTGAATTTGTTTAATGTTATTGAGCTAAGTGCCCGAGTCCGAAAGTCGTTTGGTATAGTACTTGAGTAGAACCGAGAAATCGAGAAAGATCAAGTTAGTCGAGCCGAGATAAGTTAAGAAACCCGAGTCAAGTAGAAGTCCTTCAGCCAAGCGTTAGAACTCATTTAGTTTTTCGAGTAAGTAGTCTCGTCCTTATAAGTGGGACCGAGAAGTAGAAGAAGAAGAAGAAGAAGAAGAAGAAGAAGAAGAAGAAGGAAGCTAACCGACTAACCCTACTCAGTCAAGTGGGCTTTATAAACCGAGAACTATTGAATGTTATTACTTAATGATTATTATTATGTGAGTTTTTAAATTAATTGACTTGCCATCTTATTTAAGTTATTATATGTTTAATCATCTACTTGAGTTATTATTATCCTGTGTGAGATAGGAACACACGTGTTGTTATTTGTTAGAAGTGACTGTGAGCCTTGCTTCGGTTAGACCAGTCACAGTGTTTGAGAATGAGGCCTACTTCTCGACACAGAGATGATGTGGTAGATTAATTCATACCTCTATTATATATATGTTGACTACGCAGTCGTTTCAAGGAAAAGAAAATGATTTTTGCATTCAAAAGTAAAATGATTAAATTGTACTAACACTTGTGATGCAGTGGCAAGGCAAGTTCAATTATATAGCTCTATCGAGCAAGTTTTAAATTATTTTGGCATGTGTTCACTGAGTACGAAGTACTCAACCCTGCATATATTTCGGGCTGTGACATGGACCTACTTGGAGTTGCTAGTGCTCTCTTGCCCAACACGTAGCGTTTGCCGCTTTCTCGAATCTTCTCAGTTACTAGGTTTCCCTCAGTTTCTGGCCCATCTACTTCTAATATGCACAGTTTCTCGAATCTACTTCTAAGTAGCATTGGCTTCTCTGGTGTATCATTTTCCGTGCATTTGGGGCTGAGAAGATGAACATGCTAACGAATTTATTCCTTAATGGATAAGCTGCGAGAAAGAGTTGCGAAGAACGTCCCTAACAGAGAGTTGTTCTCCTATGATTGGCCCCATTCTCAAAAGATTGAGAAACAAGAAGAGATCCATTAAGAGAAAGATTTATTCTCAAATAAATCTTAACAGTTACATTCAATCACAATTCTATGCCTGTTGAAACAAAGAAAAAATATTGGACCTAATGTTTCTACTAAGTCTTATGTGAAGGAAGTAAGATGAAGTCATCAATCAAAATTAGGTGTCGACCTCGGAGTTGAGGATGTCGTGCATTCGCCAAAACAAGCCTCTCGTTTTCTGGTGGCATTCTGGGAAGAAGCTCCTTTCTTCGGACCGGGAGGGTAAGGTAAGGAAAGTGGCTCCCAGAGAGGAAGCCCTCGAAGAGAGCTCCATAAGCGCAGCTAAGCTAATATACACCGGAGAAAGCCAGGTGTCGTAGGTAATGTAATACCCCGAATTTTTATAAGTCTTTAAGTGCGTTCTAAATTTCATAATCTGCCTTCAATAATAAGATTTTTCCCAAGAAAAGGAATTTGCTGAAAATGACCAAATTGCCCTTATGTGCATTGACGTGATTTTTCTCGTTTCGATTATTCGAATCGAGTCTGTGATGCATTGATTGAGTTTATTTTTATGAGTATGAGCATGAGTATGACTTTTGGAGAATTTTGAGAATTTTTACTTTTTAGTGAATAGTAATGAGAACCGAGAAAATACTATTCACCGACGAACTTAGAATTTGACCTAATCAGTGTCTTTTGGATCTAAATTTAATTCTAAGACCCCTGAGATATGTTAGAAGCTTATCCGAGATGACATGAGAGAATTCTAAGAGTTTAGTTTTTAACAGATTAATTAGCCGATTGATTTTTAGGTTTTCTTCGTTACTTGGAATTTTGACCTAAAAATTAGATATTCGGAGTCCTTAATTTATTTCATGAGATATGAGATAGAGTTGAGGTGTTTTCGATATCGGAAACGAGACGAGGAGAGTTTAGAGCCGTTTTCAGTATAAATAGAGGCCTTCATTCATTCATCAAGATAGAAGACAGAGAAGAGATACACGAGCGAAAGAACAACGATATACTTCACACAAGAAAAACTGTATTTAATCTCTAAGAACATCACTAGTTGAGAGTTCATAGAGTGTTAGAATCTGTCTTGGTGTTTTCGATCTTAGTTTGAGTCTTCATTTGTTCAAGCTTAGATCCTAGCTCACTTCTTTGTTCGAGCTAGTAGTTGGAAAAACCCACCCTTATACACATCCCCTAAAAAGGATTGTTAGGACCCTGCTCTTCCAAAAATTGAGTAGATAGGTTGATAAGTACCCGTAAACTTATCTGTAAGGTTGATAAGTACCCGTAAACTTATCTTAACGGTTGCAAAGCCCGCGTAAGCTTTGTGGTTCAAGTCCTAAAGAATTTGGACTGAGTTGTGTGGACTCACAACTCCCCGTGGACGTAGGAGTTCTCTCCGAACCACGTAAATCCTTTGTGTGCTTGTGTTTTCAGTTCAGTTAATTTATTGCATATCCAACTGACCAACTAACCAGCACTCAAACTGCATATCTTTGGATCTTAACTGTTTTGGTTATTGACCGACCCTGCATCTGAGCGTGAGTTGTTTTTATGAGTTATTGTTATTTCTAGCACATTCCGCACAGCACCACTCTCACAGCTGAGTTTTCCTACTCAGTTGTGATTCCAGTTGAGTCCTCTTACTCGGTTGTGATAATTTTCAGGGGGTTGTTTTTTAAATTCCTAACTGGTGTATTCCCCTCCCCCCCTATACACCAGAACTCGTATCGGGACCATCAAGTGGTATCAGAGCAGTGGTTCAAAAGACTGCTGACTCTATTTCACGAGGTGTGAATCGAGGTGTTGTTTTCTTCAGTGGTCAAGTGAATAGATCTTTTTCATGCTAGTGCATATCTGCTTGCATTTGTTGTCTGTTTTTTGTGTGCAGATGGATGTTAAAGACAAGATTGTTGTCATGTTCTCGGTTGTGAACTATACATCCTGGAAGACTCGGATGAAGAAGATTCTATTGTCAAAGCATCATCGAATGCAACAAGTGATTACATCCGGACCGATCACCATCATGGAAAAAGTTACTCGCACTCCTACAAATCCCAATGATGGGGATGCAACTGAGGTGATGGTTGAGAAAAAGCCAGAAGACTTCACTCCTGAGGAAGCGAAAGTGAGCCAGCTGGATATCTGGGCTCAGAGCACTATCATGTCCACAGTTGGACAAGACTATCTTCCATGGATAGAAGAGTGCAACACGGCTAAGGAGATGTGGGACATTTTGGCATCTCTCAGTGAAGGGAGTGACGAAACCAAGGAGAACAAGTTCTCCCATGCTTGTCAAGATTTTGACAACTTCTGTCTAAGAGCTGATGAAACCATTGATCAGCTAGAGCTTCGGTTCATGGATATCATCCGAAGGATTCAGTCTATCCGACGAGGGAAATATACTGTGAGAGAGATCAACCTCAAAGTATTACAAGCCCTACCAGCTGAGTGGGACACCTTCACCAACATTTATGAAAGCCGAGCTGATCTTGGAGAGATGGGAACTGACAGGCTGTTCTCAATCCTGAAAGAAAATGAGTACAAGGTGAACCGACGAAGATCAACTCAGTCCTTGATGCAGACGAGTCGACATGAGGATGTTGGTTCAGCAACAAAGACAGTAGCACTTCGAGCTGACTATTCCAAGCCGCGAACATCAAGGGTAACAAGATCTGCGGACACAGCTTCGAAGGAGCCAAGCAGAGAAGAGCTGCAACAGAGTATAGCCGCCCTGTCAAAGAAGTTAGCTGACATGGATACTCGGTTCAGAAAATATAAGTGGTTCTATATATCCAACCGAACTCGAGATAACTCAAAGCCTGTGACCAACAGTTGCTTTGAATGCGGCAAAGAAGGACACTTCAAAGCTGATTGTCCAGATCTTTCGAAGAAAGATAGAGAAGCGTTGAAGGCCAAGCAAAATGCGAAGAACAAGGCCATGGTTGAAGAAGAAGCAACTGATGACATGGACATCTTCACTGAAACCGAAGATGAGGACGAGCTGACTTCCACCAACCACGCTATCGGATAGGATCAATGTCTCATAGCAATTGGAACCGACCAGGATGATGCTGAGGTACATTCTAGTCCAATTAATTTAAATTCTTCCAATGTTTCTAACATGCAGGAAACAATAGATGAAGAGTTGGAACCCTCGTGGGGTGATTTCCTAGAACTCAGTGAGGAGTTGCATCAGCAATCGGTTGAGTTTAAGAGTCTTCAAGAACAATTTGTCAGACTTGAAGAATCCTTAACCGAGAAGGATGATCTGATTAAAAGTCAAACCGAAGAGATTGATGATCTCAAAAGTCAACTGAATGTGGCCAACCAAACTAATGCTTCAACCGATGAGGAGTTGAAGGAGCAGATCAAGGAGCAGCATGATCAGTTGAACAAGCAAGAGGCATAGATCGACCAGCTGATGAAGAAATCAGACGCACAGACCGAGCATATAGTTGTTCTCCTCAAGGATTTGCAAACTGAGAAGGACAACCTGATAAAGCTATATCAATCATCCAAAATCATCGAGAATCTTATTAGTTACCAACGACAGATGGATGACGTGTCTTGACTCGGTTACGACATGGTCAAGGACTCTAGAATTCCACCCGCAACCTTTGTCAAGGCTGTGGATATCACGGTTGCCAAACCTGATACGGTTGAGTCTGCAACTCCCCAACTTAATCCAACCTCCACGTCACAGCAAGCACAACCAGCTAAGGAAACTGTAACTGAGAAAGGAAAAGGAGTTGTGGTTGAAGAACTGAAGAATCCATCGGTTGGGATAACAACCGAGGGGGAATGTTCTAGGACTCAGTAAAGAAATAAGAGACGTCGAAGATACAATCTGAACCGACCTCAGAAGAGATGGAATCAACTGAACCAACAGGGATTCAACCATCAGAATCAACATCGGTTCCATCATCAGAACAACCAGAGGTTCCATCAGAGTCAACCGATGTGGAACAGTTCCAACAGCTGGAGAAATTCATGCCAGATTATGAACCAACAACAGGGCATGAACAGCTATCGTCGACAGTCAGGACCATGGAATCTGACTCAGCCACACAGATTCCAAACTGGAGTCCAACCTCACAGGCAAAATCAAATGGGTCAGAAACATCAACAAAACAGGGGGAACGCTTCTCCTCCTAAAGCTCACAATGGGAGAAATCAATCTTCTCCCAAGAAACAGAACATCAATAATAACAACAAGCCTAAGGATAACCGAGGTGTTGTTATAGTTGATGGAGAAGGAAAAGTGATTTGGAATGATAAATCTATCCGAATCTACAGGGAAAAACGACTCACAGTTCAAGGGGGAACTGGTTCTAACCCTCCAGGACCCAACTAAAATTGGGGACCTAAGCGTGTTTCTCTGTGCAGGAGCAGGAGGAACAGCAGAGGAAGAATAAAGAATCACATACCATGTGTGTGATGGATAGTGGATGCTCGAAACACATAACAAATCTGAGGGATTTGCTTGGAAGTTTCGTGGAGAAGGAAGGACCATCTGTTACCTTTGGTGATAACTCAAACGGTCATACCAAAGGCTACGGTACCCTTGAAACCAATCACGTGTCTATTTCCAATGTTTCATATGTTGATGGATTGAAGCATAACCTGCTGTCCATCAGCCAATTCTGTGATAATGGTTTCTCTGTCAAGTTTGATGCGCAGGGCTGCAGGGTTAAAAATATTGTAGCAAAGCAGGTCATATTGTTGGGAAATCGATCCTCAATCGGGAATGTCTACTATGCAGATTGGAACAGTAGTCCTCCTGAAATCTGTATGTTATCGAAGAGCAGTTAAGATGTGAGCTGGCTGTGGCACAAAAGGCTCAACCATCTAAATTTCAAGACAATGAACCGACTTGCAAGATAGGAACATGCAAAGGGCATTCCGAACCGTGTGTTTTCAACAACACACATCTGCAGTGCATGTCAGCTAGGAAAGCTCGCTAGATCCTCCTTTCGGTTGAAATCGATTCCCTCACCGACCGAGTATTGCAGCTGATCCATATGGATCTCTTCGGGCCAGTTACACCCAAGAGCATGAATGATAACGAGTATACACTTGTTGTTACTGATGATTTTTCTAGGTACACGTGGACCATTTTCATGCGACACAAAAGTGAAACCCGAGATGAGCTACCCAAGCTGATGGATCGGATATCAAACCAACAAGAGATGAAAATTATTTCCATCCGATCAGACCGTGGAACCGAGTTCCTAAATGAAATCATCATCGAATACTGTGAGAAGCACGGAATCACTCATCAAACATCGGCTGCGCGTACTCCACAACAGAATGGAGTAGCCGAGCGAAGGAACTGAACGCTGAAGGATGCGGCTACATCCATGTTGACAAGCTTAGCTCTGCCAAAGAGATTTTGGGCTGAGACAATCAACACAGCCTGCTACACCCAGAACCGGTCTCTTCTGACCAAGCGGTTGGGAAAGACTCCATATGAGCTATGGAGACGCAGGAAGCCTGATAATTCATATTTTCGCGTTTTTGGTTCTAATTGTTATATTCACAACAATGGGAAGACTCAGTTGAAAACTTTTGATGTCAAGGCTTCGAAGGGCATATTTCTCGGATATGCCGCTCGGATCAAGGCTTATAGAGTTTTCAACAACAGCTCTCGTGTTGTGGAGATAACACCTCATATTAGTTTTGATGAATCTACCTTTGAGTGCAGGGAACAGGCTAAAGGACAACAAGCAGATCCACATGTTCCACCAGCTCTCACCAGATCGCAGGTTTTAAGGCAGAAGAATCTAGCTGAACCATTGGTATGGGCAACTGAGAATGATGATCCTTGTTCCTCAGAAGATGAATGTGAAGACCCCAGCTCATCTCAAGGGGGAACTTCAGCTGATGTCACTCCAACTGCATCAGCATTTGAAGCCCAACCGAGCCCGGTTCAAGATAATATCCATGTTGAGGATCCAGACTCAACATCTGATAAATCACCAGTTCTGAAGATCCCAGCATCTCCCACAGCTCAGGTTACCCCATCAGTTGAAATCACTGAACAGCCACTGTTGGAAGAAGAAGAAAGACGCAACAAGAGATGGTATGAAGATCATTCCAAGGACAACATCATTGGAGATCCAGCCAAAGGTGTGAGTACTAGGAGCAGAGTTGCAAATCCAGACTCAGCTGAGAAAGATTCCAACACTTACGCTCAATATGCTGAGGAGTTGGCAGTTCTGGAAGAGTTCGAACAAGCAGGAGATGTTTCCATGATTTCATGTTTCGTAGTTGATATGCCAGAACCGAAGAATGTTATGGAAGCTCTCAACTGTGTTCACTGGACAACAGCTATGCAAGAAGAGCTGAATGAATTTCTACGCAACTGTGTATGGGAGTTGGTAGAAAGACCAAATGGTGTCAAAGTCATTAGATTAAAGTGGATTTTCAAGAACAAGAAAGACGCCATTGAATTCTGAGCTCCCCGCTCGATGCCAACGTTGAGACCAGTTCTTTGGCCAACGTTGAGGAAACCCTTGAACCGATCCCTTATGAAAATTTCTCTCCCTCCCCCATCGACGAAGAGGCTGACTGTCGAGCTGTCGCACTGGAACATGAAGGCAAGCTGGCCTACTGCTTTCAGAAGCTGATCGGGATGTTCCTTGAAGCGCGCGACATGCCGACTTTTGCTACGCTTGAAACTGAGTTGTTGTATCAGTTCATCATTATCTTCAGCCACTGGTATGTTAAGGAAGATACCATCCGCATACACAGCTGGAACCAGCTCAAGGCCGATGAGTCGCACATAAGGGACTACTTCAACTACACCAACCTTGAGGTTGCGTACAACAACAAGGTTGCGCTGCTGACTCGCCGACTGGACATCAGCAAGGCGGAAGGAAAAGACAACAGGGAAACAGTAGAACAAGACTGTGTCAATTTCCTGGACAACATGCTAACCAAATCTGCTGATTTTATAAATGATCTTGATGCAGCCGCCGCAGCAGCGAAGCAGGAAGAGAAAGAACTTCAACAGTACCTGGCAAATCGCCAAGCCATGGTCACTGTTGAACTGCCCGCAACTTCTGACCAACCAGCTCCAGCTGATCAGCCAGCCCCCTCCACAGACGAAATTTGCGAGCTGATCGCTGAGAGGGTCGACCAACTCAGGAAGGAGATGCTTGCCAACATCCAGCTCAACAAAGCAGATCAGCTGAGGATGATGGAAGCTCAGGAGGAAAAGCAAAGGAAGCTACAGGAAGAGAATGATGCGCTGAAGATGAAGCTGGATGAATTCTCAACATCCACCAGCCAAGACATCAATGCACTGAAGACAACCGTTCATGGAATCCGATCAGATCTGAACGTCTTCAAGTCTATCTCAGACTCCAACCTGGCCAAATCTCAACAAACTTAGGATGTAGAATGGGATTCTCGATTCGAATCCAGATGGGCTGAGTTCGTCGCCTTCCAGACTGAAGTCACTGAAACCTTCGCCGCCATCAAGAAAGCTGATGAAGAGCGCTGCGACAAGGAACTGGCGAAGAAGGTTGAAGTGGAGTGTGCAGTAGATGAGCTCTTCAACCGAATCCAGCAAGCTGAACAGCAACTCACCTCTCTGGATGGCTCAGTCGCAAGCCTTGTTGCTGATGCCAAAAAGGGGGAAGATATGATGCAACAAGATGAGATCGGGGAAGATGAGACACCAGCCGAAAAATCTTAGCCGAAGAAGAAAGCTCAGAAGAAGAAGTCCACTCCAAAGCCAACCGACAAGAAACAACAACAACTCAAATCCATTGTTGTCGGTGGAGATGAAATGGCGAAGGATATGGAGCAGGCGGAGGAGTATGGAGTATCCTACAACTCCATAGCCGAGATTGCAGCCGAGCTCGATGCTGAACTCGACGGTATTACAACCGAAGAGTGTATTGCTGCTACTAAGGCTATTTATGTTCCTGAGAAAGACTACATGAATCCTGACTGGATAAAGAAGTTTGCAGCCAGCCAAGCAACGAGAGTCAACCAGTTCGAGGAGGAGCTTGCCAAGGTTACCAACAACTTGGACAGGAATGTTGCCTCCCGCAGCCGACGCCGCATAGAAAAACATCAAGTAAAGGTTGAAGCAAGGTTGAAGCAACAGAGATTGCCAGGGAAAATCAAGCTTCAAAGTCGCTTCAGGCATGTTGACAAATGGATGCCAGCTGAATGGAATGAGGATTGGGAATGATTCAAGCAGGAGTTTGTGAATGATTTTTATTACAGGAAGGTTTACTCAACTGAGGATTCGAGGAGAGCCTTCAAGGAAGCCCTGACCGAGCTACATTCTGGGGATCCGGGCATGTTCAGCCAGTTCAGGTGAGCAATGATTGATGCGAAACTTGATATGAACATTGTCCCTGTCCCTCAGAAAGTCACATACCTTCCTCAATTCCTTCCAGACTCAAGAAATCCCAACCGACAAAAGATAGCAGCTGAGGCAAGAAAAGTTTGTCAGGAACATGGAGTTGACATTTCGAAGGAGTCAGATGTGAAGAGAGAAATTTTTGTTAGAATTTTTGGCAAGTATGGGCTAAAGTATTAGCTAAGTTAAAGTTTTTGAGCAACTGATGTATTTTTTATTTTTGTGCATATTTTTATAACCATCAGTTGTAATGAAAACTTTCATCAGTTATCCGATTCACCTTGATGTACAATCTCTAGTTGTCCAAGCTCTGAATCGCAAAGTTATTTCAATACCATGTTATAACTGTGCTAACCCTTTGATGTTTTAATCTTATAAACTGTCTAGAATTTCAGCTGAGATTTTAGATAGGTCAGTAGGGTTTAGATCAGTAGGGTCTTGGCATCATCAAAAAGGGGAAAATTGTTGGGAAATTTAAGAAAAGTTTTGATTGATTCCAAAACCAACTGACCCCAACCGAGTAGATGTTGCCAGATTCTAATGTTAGTATTTAGGCTCGCTGTTTGAGCAATGTTGAGATTTTATCTTTACAGGTCTCCAGCTGAAGACGGCATCAGGACTACACTCGGATAGAACATCATTTGTAAGAAAGACAACTGAGCGTTCAAGGGGGAAGATGTAAGAGAACATCAGATGTGAGAAAGACAACTAAGCGTTCAAGCAACCTGTTCAGATGGAACATCAGATGTGAGAAAGACAACTGAGCGTTCAAGCCAACTGTTCAGACAGAACATCAGTTGCAGGACTCGAACTGATAAGATCGACAACATGAAGTTCAAGATAGCTGAGGGTTCAACTGTTCCTATTCAGACAGAAGGTCAGATGAAGATATTGATCAGATGGAACATCAGCTGCAGACCACTCAGATGAAGACCAAAACTTCTCAACCGACTAAATAAGGTTGAAAGTCAAAGGTTGAAGATTTGAATTTCAAAAAGGAAGTCACGTGAAGGTTTGACGTTCTGTCATTACCTCATTTGGCCCAACACAAGGCTGTCTCAGAAGGAAAGCAGAAGTTCACAGTTGCCAAATCGGGAAAGTCTGCAGAGATGAGAGACAAGCCATCGCTTTCACAGAACAGAGATCAACAACTCCTCCAACGGCTAGTTGATTCTCTCCGCTTATAAATAAAGGCCTTCATTCATTCATCAAGATAGAAGATAGAGAAGAGATATACGAGCGAAAGAACAACGATATACTTCACACAAGAAAAACTGCATTTAATCTCTAAGAACATCACTAGTTGAGAGTTCATAGAGTGTTAAAATCTGTCTTGGTGTTTTCGATCTTAGTTTGAGTCTTCATTTGTTCAAGCTTAGATCCTAGCTCACTTCTTTGTTCGAGCTAGTAGTTGGAAAAACCCACCCTTATACACATCCCCTAAAAAGGATTGTTAGGACCCTGCTCTTCCCGAAATTGAGTAGATAGGTTGATAAGTACCCGTAAACTTATCTGTAAGGTTGATAAGTACCCGTAAACTTATCTTAACGGTTGCAAAGCCCGCGTAAGCTTTGTGGTTCCAGTCTTAAAGAATTTGGACTGAGTTTTGTGGACTCACAACTCCCCGTGGACGTAGGAGTTCTCTCAGAACCACATAAATCCTTTGTGTGCTTGTGTTTTCAGTTCAGTTAATTTATTGCATATCCAACTGACCAACTAACCAGCACTCAAACTGCATATCTTTGGATCTTAACTGTTTTGGTTATTGACCGACCCTGCATCTGAGCGTGAGTTGTTTTTACGAGTTATTATTATTTCCACCACATTCCGCACAGCACCACTCTCACAGCTGAGTTTTCCTACTCAGTTGTGATTCCAGCTGAGTCCTCTTACTCGGTTGTGATAATTTTCAGGGGGTTGTTTTTTAAATTCCTAACTAGTGTATCCCCCCCCATACACCAGAACTCGTATCGGGACAATCAAGAGAAAAAAAAAGAGATAATAATAATTGAAGAAGATAAAAGAGGAGTCCGAGATAAGAAAATCGAGTTAAAATATAAGTATAAAGTTAAGACGAGTAGTCGAGGTTAAGACATTCGATTGAACGAGAAATAATAAAGAGTTAATCTTAAGTTAAATAAATTTTCTTTTAAAGGGAAATTAATTGAAGAGTCGAGCATAAGATATTAGTAAGACGTTGAGTCAAGTTTAGCAAATAATAATTTACGAAAAGATAAGTCGAGTAAGAATAGTTGTGAGTATAGAGTCGAGCGAGAATTATTTTCTAAAGTATCAAAATCGAGTTAAAAGAGTATTAATGTTTAATTATTAAATTAAATAAGAAATGATAGAAAAACAAGAAGAAAATTTGATAAGAGATGTTTTGATTTGAAAATCGAGTTTATTAATTGATAAGTGTTTAAATGCTCGTTTATTTTTAATAAGTCGAGATTATATAAAATAAGAGTTTAATTGAGAATAAGAAAAGGATTATAATACGTATGCGAGTATGTGTATGTGATTGAGAAAAAAACGACGTATTTTGAAATAATGTCGTATATTGAGTCGAGAAATACTAAGTGATTAATTGAGTTTTAAATTCTTATTACTTGAACTTTTATTCTCTTTATTGAAAAGATATAAGTTATTTTATCAAAGTTAACATCTTTTCTAAAAACTAAAATCGAGCAAAGTCGAGTCAATTCATGATTGAGTTTGGAATATGAATTATGTTGAAGTTGTTATGCTTGATTGAATCTAAATATTTACGTGAAATATTTGTACTGTGTTATGATGAAATGATTCGTTGAAATTGTTGAGAAATGCGTGCATAAGACATGATTAATTTGATATGATGTTAGTTGAGTTGAGAATGCAAGTAGGAATTCAAGTAATGAAATTGAGATAAGTGATATTAATGAGAAATGCTAAGATTTTGCCGATTACCGTTTAGCAATGATGATTTATAACGAGAATTCGAGACGAAGTAGTTAGTAATCGAGTGGAGTCGACGAGTCGAGAACGAGAAAGTTGAGAAAGGAAATTGATTTAGAAAAGATAAAAATAGAGAGTCGAGTCAAGTAGAAGTCCTTCAGTCGAAGCCAAAATCTACTTTACGTCTTTCGCGTCGAGTCTTATTCTTTAATCTATGTCCAATTGTGAAGGACAGAGCGGGACGGACAAGTAGCGAGGACAGTCAAAAGTAAGCCGCCTAGCTAGTCTTCGGAAGTCAGGTGGGCTTTTCTAAACCGAAACTCAAATGATGACGGCGTAATCTATCTATATATTACGTGCGCTTTTCAAACTGATTGACTTGCCTAAATGATCAAAATGTTTTGGTATGCAATTATCTACGTGTTAAAGTTGTTAAGGTCCTATGGACGCACGGGATAAAGGTCCTGTAAGATACGGAACAATGCATGCATTAGTTAATGTGACTGTGAGCCTTGCTTCGGTTGGGCCGGTCACGGTGTTCGAGGAGGAGGCCTACTTCTCGACACCACAGAAAGATAAGTTGTAGATTGATTCATGCCTGAGTATATAAATGACTGCAGTCGATTTCACAAAAGTATGAAAATGTTTTTATGGCTGTCACAAGTGGTTAAACAATTATATATATATATATATATATATATATATCCCTTGTGATGCAGCAAGAGATGCAAGTCTAATCATATAGCTCTAATAAGCAGAGTTTCAAATGTTTTTGGCATCTGTTCACTGAGTATGAAGTACTCAGCCCTGCATGTATTTCTAAACGTGCAGGTTAGCGGGATGTGGATGGCGTGGGCGGCTTGGTGGTGTGGTGTGTTTTCTTTGAGTAGAAAGTGGACTGGCAATTACATGTCTTCATACATGTAGTTGTTGGGATTGAGTCGAGATTTTCGCTGCAATAAAATGCTATGTTGATTGAAGTCTTCTTGATATATTTTTGAATTATACTTTGATACTCTGTTGATTAAGAGCGATGTGCTTGATACAATTTATGGTTTTTGTTGATTCTCATTTCTTGTGAACTTGATATCCTTATTCCGTTTGGACTTGGTATGTAAATTATCCATGCTCGTTTGATGTTTTAGTTGTGACTTGGAAGCATGTTTTTATTTGATTATCTCTTTCAGTCAATATACCCTTGTTTTCCCCGAGCATGAATCCCTTAATTGAGTTGAGTTGATGGATGGTTAGTAATGTTAGTGTCGTTAGTCGTACCTCGGGAGTCGGGGTGTGACATAGTGGTATCAGAGCAGGTCTATCTGCTCTGAAGTCTAACTTTCTTGATGAGTCGAGTCTAGATTTATTTCCTAGACTTATTTGAGTCAGTAACACACCAAGCAATCCCCCATCTCATCCGGCAACTAGGTACGCTCTATTTTCAAAAGCTTTCAAGTTTGAAATGATTATTGAGTTATTGAGTTTATTATTTGTGCTTTTCTAGAGATAAAAGCTTTATAAGTAGATTGAATAACTAGATTGCTTTAGAATGCCTCCCCTAATGCGTTTTTGTGGAAAATCGAAAAGGATGGAACGTTTGTGCAAACGGTTACGTGAAATGGAATTGCCAGGTACCTTGAGCGATAATACCCCTATCGAAAGCAAGAATGACTATGTGGTGGTTGGAAATTCTAGCACGCTCATTTAACTGTTTTAGTGTGCTTGACTTGTTTAAAATTCGTATAGGATGGCCGACGGTGAGTGGATGCAGGTATACCTGCATGTGAGAAAAATGAACTCCGAGACTCTTGCAGAATTCTTAGCCCGATACCATAAGATCTAGGAAAAGGTTCAGTATATGGACGTAGGACCGTTGGATGGAATGACACACTTGATTCAGGCTTTGCCCCGTGAGTGGCGAGATTGGGCAGCTTCGATGGTGCCCCGATTTCTCGGACATCGCTACCTTGATGGCTATCTATATGGCAACTGTAACGCGTTCATCTCCACTATTACTGGACAGTATATGCAGTACGGTGAACAGCCTCCAGCCCCTTATGATGATAACTTCCCTGCCGAGCCAAATAGTTTTGTTCATAGTCCCCCGCCTGTGCTCCAAGATGGCCTTGTTCCTCCTCGTGTTCCTTCACCGCCTCGTGTTGAGCCAGAGTCTCGACCTGCTTACCAGGACTACCCATATTCGGGTGGTGTACTTCCCATTCGAGCCTTTGATCCTTTTGCCTCATCTAGCTCGATAACCCAACAGTCGAACGATTTTCATGACCCTAACGGAGCCTTGCCGCCTGTGAATGACCAGTTTGCGGAGTATATGCGTCGTAACCAAACTTCTTCTCCAGTTCAGCCCGTAGCCGAGCCCTCTAGGCCAGCCCGTTCCGACGACGGCAATGACGATGAGTATGACGAGAATTCAACAGCCGCAGCTACCGTGGGAAGCGGTTATCTCCAAGCTCTGCCGAACTATTATTTTCCTGTTCCGTACACGTTTGCTCCTACCCCTGTAGTGAGGCCTGATGACGGACGTGAGTTAGAATATGGCGCTTCAGCCGATGTGGCATCCTACCTTCGCCATAATGAAGATAATCCCGAGATACCTCCATGGGTCGAGTCAGAGCTAGAGGACGTCAATGCTCGTTTGAAGACGAGGATACAGAAGACATGACAAATCCTTGGGAAGCGATCAACTACACCTTCCACGACTATGAAGAGGAAATGAGGGCAGCTGAATGCGAGCGTTTCAACATCATAAATGACGGCGCAGAAGAAGATGAGGAGGAGGATCCAGAAGAGGAGGAGGATCCCAAAGAGGATTCCGAGGAGGAAGAGAACCCAGAGGAGTACCCTGACGAAGAACAGTACGATGATGACGGCCCGAGTGAGGGTGATTCTAATGTTTAGAATCAGTTCAAGCAAGCTGTGGAGAAATTCGAACAATATTTATCTTTTATGTCTAAGAGTTTAACTCTTTTTACCTTTCCGCAGTGATGTAATATTTATAACTTGAGGTTTGGTTAGCTAGTAGAATCGAACGCAAAGTGATAGCTCGTGTAGTTCAATTTGAGTCGTAGACCGTCGTGTCGACGTGTGGGAAATTTTCCGATGTAAAAGTTAATCCCTTATTTTGTTGTAAGTCCTCCAAAGAGGCCATTGACGGGTGATATGAAGGAAGAGCCGTTAGGCCATTAAAATCAATTTTGAGTCTTCCAAGAAATTAAATTAACCCAAGAAATCGAGATTCCATAATTTTGTTTGAGACAAGAGCAAGTGACGCGATAAGAGTTGAGTCAATTAAATAATCTATTCTTCGAATAATAAAAGTTGAGTAAAAGTAAACGAGATATATGAGAGCCACAATAATAGCATGAGGACGCATGATTGTTTGAGTATTGAGAAAAATTTAATTTGAAAATATGTGGATATTGATGAGATGATGTTTGAGACTGTGATTGTGATTGAATGTTGAGAAAATTTTGTTTGGAGAATGTATATATACGAGGATGATGTGAATGCTTGTTCACCTTTATGATGATTGATTATTTTTTAGTTGAGGATTGAATTGTTTGAGATATGTGAAATTGAGATGATTGAATTATTTGCAACAATTATTAAATTGGTTATGTTTGATAAGTACCGTTCGAGAATCATATTCCTCTTGAAAAAGGGAAACATTTTCAGAATCGAGAAAGGTTTCGAGTGAGATAATTTATTCTTTCCAAGTGGCTTAAAAATTTTTCTTTTGCATTTCTTTAGAATGCTGTCAAGACGAAGAAACATTAGAAATGTTAGAGATGAGGAAGAGGGACAGCGAGATCCTACTCCGCCCCCTCCCAATGAACGTCGCGTAGAAGAACTTTTCCTTCGCCAAAATCCCCCAACCTTCGATGGTAAAGGCAGTCCGGCAGAAGCCGAAGACTGGATTCGTTCTCTTGAGCGAATATTTAGATTCCTTCGTTGCACCGATCGCGAACGTCTCAAGTGCATGACGTATCAATTGAAAGGAACTGCCGACTATTGGTGGGAAGCAAGATAGAGGATGTACACTCCAGAAGAGCATGAAAATCTGACGTGGGAACAATTTAAGGAAGCATTGTACGAAAAGTACGTGCCAAGAAGTTATCGTAAGCATAAGGCGAACGAATTTGCCAATCTGAGACAAGGAAAGAAGACTGTAGCTGAGTACGATCCAGAGTTTTGCGAATTAGATCGATTTGTGCCTGATAAGGTAGATACCGACGAGAAAATGTGTGAGTTGTTCCGAGCAGTATTAAGGCAAGATATTCGAGTAGTTCTCGCCAGTCAGAGTGGTCTGACTTACGCGGAAGCCCTTAACCGAGCCCTAGACATTGAGTTGGCTATGCAGCCAGAAAAATGATCGCATTCCTCAGCGAATCCTTAGTTCCAAAGCCAGACGACGACGACCGTAACTACCCACCAGTCTCAGTTCAGTCAGCATGGAAAGAGAAAGGGAAAATAGAGTGGTGAAGGCCACCCAAATAAGAAGCCTTGGCAAGGAAAAGGACAACAACAATCTCAGCAAGCTTAGAAAGCGAGAGCCTCGCAGGCTAATCGAAACAATGTGCCTGTAGGACCTCAAGGAAGTCCACCTTATTCGAAGTGTGGATGGATGCATCAAGGCATCTGCAAGATTGGCAGTAATGTTTGTTATATTTGTGGTCAGCCCGGTCATTTCTCGAACTAGTGTCCAAGTAAGTAGAAAGGAATGAGTGGCGGAAGACCAAATCAGTTTCAGCCTTCGCAGATGAAAGCAGTTGAGGCAACTCGACCGCAAAAGTTCCTCCAGCATCAGCGTAAGCCGCAGCAGCCAAAGCAGCAACCTTCTCAGCAGGAGCCGCCACATTTTCAAAGAGCCTATGCAATCGAGCAGAAACCGTCAGCTAAAGACCCAGGAAACCTAAAAGGTATGGGAAAGCTTAACGGCATACATGTTATCGTTTTGTTTGATACCGGCGCTTCGCATTCGTTTATTTCTAGCTCGTACATAGAAAATTTAGGTTTGAAAGTAGAAGAATCGAACTAGGTGCTTAGAGTCGCAACCTCTTTAGGTAAATCTGCGTTAATTTCGCGTGTTTGCTCGAACTTCGAATTCGAATTCGGAAGCCATAAGTTGCTAACAAAATCCGTAAATCTGATTCAAATGTGGAACGTAGACATAATCTTAGGAATGGATTGGTTAACCGAGAATTTTGCGACGATTCGATGCAACCTGAGGCTGATTTCATTTCAAACCCCTGGAGAAGAGCCGACTGTAGTTTTTGGAGTCGAGAAGAAAATAAGAAAGAGTATGCCGTTAATTTCGGCAATGAAAGCACACAAGCTAATGAGAAAGAAGGGTACAAAGGTGTATCTAATTTACCTAAACAAAGACGAGAACCAAGAGCTGAGTGTCGATGACGTGCCTATTGTGCGAGAATTTAAAGAGGTTTTTCCAGAAGTACTCCCAGGATTGCCTCCTGACCGGCAATTGGAGTTTACGATTGATTTAGAACCAGGATCAGCCCCAATATCAAAAGCTCCGTATAGAATGGCCCCAAAGGAACTCCAAGAATTGAAGATCCAGTTGCAAGAACTGTTAGATATTTGGGTTTTATTCGACCAAGCGTTTCGCCTTGGGGAGCCCCGATTCTCTTTGTGAAGAAGAAGGACGGAAGTTTGAGGATGTGCATGACTACCGAGAGCTTAACAAGATTACGCTTAAGAACAAGTATCCTTTACCAAGGATAAGCGATTTGTTTGACCAACTAAAAGGAGCCGGTATTTTTTCCAAGATTGACTTAAGATCTGGATACCATCAACTGAAGATCAAGCAAGAAGATGTTCCTAAGACCGCTTTTAGAACGAGATATGGACATTACGAATTCATAGTAATGCCATTTGGGTTGACTAATGCTCCAGCAGTATTCATGGATTTGATGAATAGGGTTTTTCATGAATTTTTGGACAAATTTGTCATTGTCTTCATAGACGACATATTGGTGTATTCAAGGAATGAAGCCGAACACGAAAAGCATCTGTGAATCGTGTTGGAAAAGTTAAAATCCGAGAAGTTGTATGCCAAATTCAGCAATTGTAAATTTTGGTTGAAGGAAGTGAATTTCTTAGGAAACGTTGTTTCATCCAAAGAAATTAAAGTTGACATGGAAAAGGTGAAAGCTGTGCAAGATTGGAAATCACCGAAGTCAGTTCATGAAATCTGTAGTTTCCTCGGTTTAGCAGATTACTATCGAAGATTCATAGAAGGATTTTCCAAGATCGCGAAGCCGATGACGAGTTTGTTGAAGAAAGAATCAAAGTTTGAATGGACGGAGGAATGTGAGAGAAGTTTCCAAGAGCTCAAAACAAGATTAACTTCAGCTCCAGTATTAGATATTCCCGAACCAGGGAAAGACTACATCATTTATACCGATGCATCAGCTTAAGGATTAGGATGTGTCCTAATGCAAGATGGAAGAGTCATAGCATATGCTTCAAGACAACTTAAACCCCTTGAAGAGAAGTATCCAACTCATGATTTGGAATTAGCAGCCGTAGTGCATGCCCTGAAAATTTGGAGACATTATCTTTATGGAGCTAAGTGTGAAATCTTTTCGGATCACAAGAGTTTGAAGTATTTCTTCGAGCAGAAAGAGCTAAATATGAGACAGAGGAGATGGCTCGAATTGGTGAAAGATTACGATTGCAAGATATCCTATCATCCCGGTAAAGCTAATGCTGTAGCCGATGCGTTGAGCCGAAAAAGAAGGATGGAGAATTCAGAGGAAACCGAGTTAGGATTTTTGCCAACTGAGGAAGCAAGATTGATCGAAGATTTTGGGAAAATGAGGATCGAAGTAATTATACCCCCAGCAACAGTAGAGCAAGTGATTGCTACTTTAGTAGTAATGCCAGATTTGAGATCTCGTATCATAGAAGGCCAAAGAAAAGACGAAGAATTGGAGAAGTTGAGGTTGAAGATTAGAAAAGAAGGAGTTAAAATTTTTTCAGAATGCCTTATTATTTCAAGGAAGGATTTGTGTGCCCAACGATGAAAAGTTGAGGAATGAGATAATGAGTGAAGCTCATGAGACCCCGTATACAGCCCATCCCGGCAGTACGAAGATGTACCAAGACTTAAAGCAACAATTTTGGTGGGAAGGATTGAAAAAGGATGTGGCCATGTATGTTGAAATATGTTTAGCTTGCCAACAAGTAAAGTCTCTACACCAAAGACCGTATGGACCCTTACAACCGCTACCAGTCCCAGAATGGAAGTGGGATGGTATCACGATGGATTTCGTGACGGGTTTGCCAAGGACGAGAAGAGGAAATACAGTTGTGTGGGTAATTGTGGATAGATTGAAAAAGTCCGCTCATTTCATACCCATTCCACATACCTATGGATCGGATAAGTTAGCTCAGATTTATGTCAAAGAGATTGTAAGATTGCACAGAGTGCCGAGTACGATTACCTCCGACCGAGATTCGAAGTTCACAGCTCATTTTTGGGAAAGTTTCCAAAAAGAATTGAGAACGCAGTTGCAGTTCAGTACCGCTTATCACTCTCAAACGAATGGTCAATCCGAACGAATGATTCAAATCCTCGATGATATGTTAAGAGCTATTTTATTAGACAAAGGAGACAAGTGGGAGAAAATTTTACCTCTAGCTTATAATAATAGCTATCAGAATACGATTGGAATGGCCCTTTACGAAGCCCTTTACGGAAAGAAGTGTAGATCTCTGCTCTATTGGGATGAAGTAGGCGAGAGAAAAGTGATAGGGCCAGAAGCGATAGAGGAGATAATAGAATCTGATCGTCAGATTCGTGAGAAGATTAAGGAAGCCCAAAGTCGACAGAAGTCGTATGCCGACAATCGAAGATCCGAGTTAGAGTTCGATGTAGGGAATAAAGTCTTTTTTGAAAGTATCCCCTACGAGAGGAGTGCACCGTTTCGGTGTTAAAGGAAAGCTAAAGCCTCGTTTCATAGGACCGTTTGAAATTCTTGAGAGGATTGGAGCCGTATCATATAGGTTAGCGTTGCCTCCCAGTTTTGAGAATTCGCATAACGTTTTTCACGTGTCGTAATTGAGGAAGTACGCTTTCGATCCAAAGCACGTGATTCGCCAAGAAGATGTGGCTTTGAAGCCAGATCTAAGCTACGAGGAGAGGCCCGAGCAAATTTTAGACCGCAAGGTACAGCAGCTTAGAACGAAATCGATTCCCTTAGTTAAGATTAAGTGGTGTCATCACAATCTTGAAGAAGCTACGTGGGAACTCGAGGAAAAGATGAGAGCGAAATATCCCAAGCTGTTTTCTCAAGGTTAGTAAATTTCGGGACCAAATTTTTCTTAAGGTGGTGAGGATGTAATACCCCGAATTTTTATAAGTCTTTAAATGCGTTCTAAATTTCATAATATGCCTTCAGTAATAAGATTTTTTCCAAGAAAAGGAATTTGCTGAAAATGACCAAATTGCCCTTATGTGCTTTGACGTGATTTTTCTCGTTTCGGTTATTCGAATCGAGTCTGTGATGCATTGATTGAGTTTATTTATATGAGTATGAGCATGAATATGACTTTTGGAGAATTTTGAGAATTTTTACTTTTCAATGAATAGTAATAAGAACCGAGAAAATACTATTCACCGACGAACTTAGAATTTGACCTAATCAGTGTCTTTTGAATCTAGATTTAATTCTAAGACCCCTGAGATATGTTAGAAGCTTATCCGAGATGACATGAGAGAATTCTAAGAGTTTAGTTCTTAACGGATTAATTAGCCGATTGATTTTTAGGTTTTCTTCGTTACTTGGAATTTTGACCTAAAAATTAGATATTCGAAATCCTTGATTTATTTCGTGAGATATGAGATAGAGTTGAGGTGTTTTCGATGTCGGAAACGAGACGAGGAGAGTTTAGAGCCGTTTTCAGTATAAATGAAATAACACAGACATACTCTACCGGAAAACTTTTTCATCCGGGTAAAATTTTATCTGTAAAAGAGAATATCTCTCTCATCTCTCTACCTCTCACCACTAACCTCCCTTTCTCTCTCTCCCTAATCTCTCTCCCTAGACCCCTAATGTCAAAACCTATAATGGAATATAATGATGATATTCCATTTTATTTCTTCTAAGAGAAGAATTCATCTCCATCATTTCATTTCATCATTCATCCATCTCATCACTCTCTCTCAAACTCACTCTCTCTCTCTCTCTCTCGTTCCTTATCAAAAAAGAAAGAAATAAAATTTCTCTCCACCTCTCTCCCCTCTTTGCCGAGAAAGACACACACACATAGTTGAGAAATCCTCCATTGAAGCTCCAACCTTCAAGCTTTCAAGCTTCAATCTTCAAGAGATCATCATCCTTTCCAATCTTTCAAGCTCTAAGTGAAGAGGTAAAAATCCATTTAAATCTTGAGTTCAATATCAAATCCAAATCATCTCTATTTTCTTCATAATTTTCGGCACTCATGCCTTTGGAGAGATGATTGATTTTTATCTTATTTTTCTTGAGGATTCAAGATGAAATCCACCATGAAAATTCAAGCTAGAGTTTGAGCCTCCAACCCCTTCATTTTCGATCCAAGAAGAATCAAGAGGAGAGCTTGGTTTCAATTTCCTAAAAGTAGGTTAATTCATTTGATTACTTGTATATTTGTAATCTCTAATCCCTAAAAGAAAGAAAGATGCATGTTTTAAAATTATGCATAGGCAAACTAGGGATTTCGATATGAGATTCGAGTGAGGAAATCGAGCCTAGGAAGTAAAAGAGAAGAAACAAAATTAAAATCCCTAAAATTCTATAGAAGCCGAAAATTTAGGGCAAGAGGAAGAAAATTGATTCCTATGATTTTGATGATTTAATTGCACTATATGTGTTTATAAGTATGATTTGATTGAGATTTATGCATGAAGAATTTGAGAAAAATCCATGCCTTAATTCTCTATGAATGCCGTGAGTATGAGCTTGAGGAGGAGGAAATTATTGTGATTTATTTCTTGATGTTATGATGATATTAAGAGCATGAGATGATTATGAGTTATAGATGATTTAATTCATTATGTTGATATTATGAGAAAAATCAAGATATATGCATGTATATGGAAGAAAAGTATATTTGATGATTTTTAGTGATTTTTGATGTTATGAAGGTTTGAACATATTTGTGTGAAATTTAGAGTGTTAGATGTTTGATAAGTATTTTTGAGATGAAGAAGATGAATTTCTAATCATAAAAACATGAAGAAATCGAAAATTAGGAGTTGAATGCCTAGTGTGTGTTCTAGGTGTTCTTGGTGAAAATATGAGTTTTTGAATGAGTGTTCTTGGTGTTTTAGGTGTTCTTGGTATTCTAGGTGTTCTTGATATTTTATGAAGATTTAAAGAAAAATAAAATTAATTGTAAAATAAATTAAATTAGAAATTTTGAGAATAAAAATAATTAGAAAATAAAAAGAAAAGTAATTAAAATAATAATGAGTTTTGGAATTGAGAAAATAAAGAAAAATAATTCTTTATTAAATAATTAGAGATAAGAGGAGAAAAAAAATTAGTTTTAATAATAAGAGATAAAAAAAAAAAGAGATAATAATAATTGAAGAAAATAAAAGAGGAGTTCGAGATAAGAAAATCGAGTTAAAAGATAAGTATAAAGTTAAGACGAGTAGTCGAGGTTAAGACATTCGATTGAACGAGAAATAATAAAGAGTTAATATTAAGTTAAATAAATTTTCTTTTAAAGGGAAATTAATTGAAGAGTCGAGCATACGAAATTAGTAAGACGTTGAGTCGAGTTTAGCAAATAATAATTTGCGAAAAGATAAGTCGAGTAAGAATAGTTGTGAGTATAGAGTCGAGCGAGAATTGTTTTCTAAAGTATCAAAATCGAGTTAAAAGAGTATTAATGTTTAATTATTAAATTAAATAAGAAATGATAGAAAAACAAGAAGAAAATTTGATAAGAGATGTTTTGATTTGAGAATCGAGTTTATTAATTGATAAGTGTTTAAATGCTCGTTTATTTTTAATAAGTCGAGATTATGTAAAATAAGAGTTTAATTGAGAATAAGAAAAGGATTATACTAAATAAAATAAGATAAGAATACGTATGCGAGTATGTGTATGTGATTGAGAAAAAAACGACGTATTTTGAAATAATGTCGTGTATTGAGTCGAGAAATACTAAGTGATTAATTGAGTTTTAAATTCTTATTACTGGAACTTTTATTCGCTTTATTGAAAAGACATGAAGTTATTTTATCAAAGTTAACATCTTTTCTAAAAACTAAAATCGAACAAAGTCGAGTCAATTCATGATTGAGTTTGGAATATGAATTATGTTGAAGTTGTTATGCTTGATTGAATTTAAATATTTACGTGAAATATTTGTACTGTGTTTATGATGAAATGATTCGTTCAAATTGTTGAGAAATGCGTGCATAAGACATGATTAATTTGATATGACGTTAGTTGAGTTGAGAATGCAAGTAGGAATTCAAGTAATGAAATTGAGATAAGTGATATTAATGAGAAATGCTAAGATTTTGCTGATTACCGTTTAGCAATGATGATTTATAACGAGAATTCGAGACGAAGTAGTTAGTAACAGAGTGGAGTCGACGAGTTGAGAACGAGAAAGTCGAGAAAGGAAATTGATTTAGAAAAGGTAAAAATAGAGAGTCGAGTCAAGTAGAAGTCCTTCAGTCGAAGCCAAAATCTACTTTACGTCTTTCGCGTCGAGTCTTATTCTTTTATCGATGTCCAATTGTGAAGGACAGAGCGGGATGGACAAGTAGCGAGGACAGTCAAAAGTAAGCCGCCTAGCTAGTCTTCGGAAGTCGGGTGGGCTTTTCTAAACCGAAACTCAAATGATGAATGCATGTTCTATCTATATATTACGTGCGCTTTTCAAATTGATTGACTTGCCTAAATGATCTAAATGTTTTGGTATGCAATTATCTACGTGTTAAAGTTGTTAAGGTCATGTGGACGCACGAGATAAAGGTCCTGTAAGATACGGGACAATGCATGCATTAGTTAAGGTGACTGTGAGCCTTGCTTCGATTGGGCTGGTCATGGTGTTCGAGGAGGAGGCCTACTTCTCAACACCACATAAAGATAAGTTGTAGATTGATTCATGCCTGAGTATATAAATGACTGCAGTCGATTTCAGAAAAGTATGAAAATGTTTTTATGGCTGTCACAAGTGGTGAACTGTTTTTAAACAATATATATATATATATCCCTTGTGATGCAGCAAGAGATGCAAGTCTAATCATATAGCTCTAATAAGTAGAGTTTCAAATGTTTTTGGCATGTGTTCACTGAGTACGAAGTACTCAGCCCTGCATGTATTTCTAAACGTGCAGGTTAGCGGGATGTGGATGGCATGGGCGGCTTGGTGGTGTGGTGTGTTTTCTTTGAGTAGAAAGTGGACTGGCAATTACATGTCTTCATACATGTAGTTGTTGGGATTGAGTCGAGATTTCCGCTGCAATAAAATGCTATGTTGATTGAAGTCTTCTTGATATATTTTTGAATTATACTTTGATACTCTGTTGATTAAGAGCGATGTGCTCGATACAATTTATGGTTTTTGTTGATTCTCGTTTCTTGTGAACTTAATATCCTTATTCCGTTTGGACTTGGTATGTAAATTATCCATGCTCGTTTAATGTTTTAGTTGTGACTTGGAAGCATGTTTTTATTTGATTATCGCTTTCAGTCAATATTCCCTTGTTTTTCCCGAGCATGAATCCCTTAATTGAGTTGAGTTGATGGATGGTTAGTAGTGTTAGTGTCGTTAGTCGCACCTCGGGAGTCGGGGTTGTGATGCAGCAAGAGATGCAAGTCTAATCATATAGCTCTAATAAGCAGAGTTTCAAATGTTTTTGGCATGTGTTCACTGAGTACGAAGTACTCAGCCCTGCATGTATTTCTAAACGTGCAGGTTAGCGGGATGTGGATGGCATGGGCGGCTTGGTGGTGTGGTGTGTTTTCTTTGAGTAGAAAGTGGACTGGCAATTACATGTCTTCATACATGTAGTTGTTGGGATTGAGTCGAGATTTCCGCTGCAATAAAATGCTATGTTGATTGAAGTCTTCTTGATATATTTTTGAATTATACTTTGATACTCTGTTGATTAAGAGCGATGTGCTCGATACAATTTATGGTTTTTGTTGATTCTCGTTTCTTGTGAACTTAATATACTTATTCCGTTTGGACTTGGTATGTAAATTATCCATGCTCGTTTAATGTTTTAGTTGTGACTTGGAAGCATGTTTTTATTTGATTATCGCTTTCAGTCAATATTCCCTTGTTTTTCCCGAGCATGAATCCCTTAATTGAGTTGAGTTGATGGATGTTTAGTAGTGTTAGTGTCGTTAGTCGCACCTCGGGAGTCGGGGTGTGACAGGTAAGCTCTATTCAGTCCGGAGCATTGATTCTGTTAGAACTTCAAAATCAGTAGATTTATGGTAGGGATCTCTAAAAGTAGTAACAACATAGATAGAGCCAGGTATCACATGAGTAACTCGATCCATGATAAAGGAAGTTGTTCTTCAAAGGCAGATTCAAGATCTAGTCTTGCCTTTTCAGCTTCGCCCGCGTAAAAGGTCAATCAACTCCTTGGGAATAGAGTGGAGAAGTGTTAACTAGCTTTACTTGCCCTAGCTCACACATAAAGAAGGAGTAAAGAAATGTTAGAAAAGCCAATAGGTGCACCAATAACTGGCTAAGCAACTGAAACTTCCTGATCGGAAAAGCTTTCGGAATGGGCTCTACATTCATTTTGTTGGCAGAAAGGATCCAATTCATAAACACGGAAACGGTCAAGGCTCAAGGACAAGCTTTAGACAAAACCTACGGTTATTGTCTTTGTCCGCTGTCCTTTCCCCCTTTCCCTCTTAGCAGCAAGAAGTTCTTGATCTCGATTTGCACCAGCCTTAGACAAGACGAGACTTGAATTAGGAAAAGCAAGTCTTTGTTAGCTAGCAGTTCGTTTTCATGCGAGTAGCTCTGATTCTATGTAACCAAAGCATCTTCCTGACTAATTGTGTCGACCTTACTTGGTGCAGAGTCCTCCACCAGATATTTTTGTTGTTTTAAGTTTAAGAGAAGATCATCATTGGCATTAGTCTGACTTAGGCTTAGGCCTTGATGTCTTTTGATTTAAGCTTTCAATACCCGGAATAGGAAATGAGATGATTCCATAATGGGAACTCATAAGCGCGCATCCATTCTATGCTGGTAATCGAGGAGCTCTCTACCCAATCCAACTTGCTCTGGCCCTGGGTCCTTCCTTTCTATTCCTTGGTAAACGAACTGTTGGTGCATGCAGAGGGGGGGAGGGGGGGTATCTGCTTTTGACTCATAGAAACTTTTCTCACTAGTGTGAAGGGGCCGGTACCTGGCCTGAGTGATAGTATGAATGCAAGAATGCTGCTAACGCGATTGCAGCTAAAGCGCATTAATGATTTCTTTGTTAAGAGAGTTCCCGCGTTTTCTTTCCATCGGAACTAGCACTGGGAAAAGTATCTTTGTCACACCCCGATTCCAATAAACCGAGATGCGACAAAAGGGGAATAAAGAAGCGGGAAAGAAAGGGGATTACTTTTTGCACATATAATAATTTATTCACAAATTCAATGAAGTGAGGCGACAAAACCACGCTACAACATATGGAGTAAACCTGCATCTAGCATAACAAAAAGAGTCGACCATCCACTTCACCAAATGGTTTATCATGATGGAGTGGGAATTCGAGCGTCCAAGAGAAGCTGATCATAAGGCACTCTCCATAAAATAATAAATAACACAAAAGAAACATATTCAGAGTTGCACATTTAAAACAACATAGCGGAAACACACAATAGCTACTACAACAACCCCTTCCTCAGTCTCGCGTCCCATCACTACCTCCCAGCCTGAAAACATTTTGAAAAGAATTTTGGATTGAGTACTAGGTTACTCAGTGGGCATGTGCCATTTTGAAAATAATTTTTTTTTTGGAAACATAGCAGATTATCTATTTAACATGGTATGCCTCATAGGGTTCTGACCATACAAAACATACTTAGATACATGATGTGACGTTTGATCTTTATACTCTGACTTGGCACCATAGCTATGGTTTGTAGGAACCGTATATTGAAATACGGCTCGTGTGCCCATGATCCATTCCGGATGTCTAACAAGTACACACAAAATCCAAGCCGTAAACATGCTTCTATTAAATAATTGACGTCCATAGGATGTTTAGAAACGTTTATCTGCGAACTGAGAAGTTAATGACTCCAGAGTTGATCTTCCGTTTGTTTCCCACAACAGTACTCGATGTAGGGTGGCTACAAGCTTTGAGTTCTCTCTTCCTATGGGTGACAGCCGCCGCTCTCTCCTCTCCAGATTTCTGTCTCTTTTGTTTTTACGTAAGTGACAAGTGAGGAGAATTAGTGGACTTCTTATTATTTATACTAGGTAATTAAATACCTAAATAATAAGCCCACTAACCAGATCCATCAAACAAAGCCCAAAAGCTTAAATAGATCAATAATAGACGGCTGGCCCCATAGAGAGCTAGGCCTTAATTGGGCCAAATGGGGATCTACTAGCTCGAATAAAGTATTGGCCTCCCAGTGCTCGATTTCCATATTCAGCCCGAGAATATAAATCGAGACACAAGTATTAATTTATTCCACTAGAAAATAAATACTGAATTACCACTAAATTCGTCAGGTGAGTCGGGCTAGCATTTGACTTAATTAATCTCCGCGTTTAAGATATTCAATATCCATTAATTAATTACTTCCTCTGACGATCCATTAATTAATTAATCAGTCATTTAATAATAAACGACATCTCGAGTGCTACCACTTAAACTTATTATCGTATCGCAACTAATTCCACCTGCAGGGTTTAATACGATAAACTTATTAAGTTCATCGAGAGGATATTATCAGCCTGTTATTAGCAGGACACTGATCCTTATTGCAATTCAATCGCGTGCCAAACAACAATCGCTATCACCCAAGATATCCAGTATATTGAGCGTAGACAGAGCTCTCACCCATGATAAATCAAAGTAATAGACAATCAATCATTCACACCGATTAATTCAAGTAAGGTTAAGATCATTTAAGTCTCCGAGATCTTGATTCTTAATCAATCAGAATATAAGAATACATCTCACTGTGATCCATTCAATACATAAATGTACTAGCTTAAATAAATAGCCAAGACAAACTATTTTCCATTTATGCTACGGTCTAAATCGACAACTCGTCCGAAGTTGTCTCAACTGTGAACACGACTTCTATCTCAACTTTACCGATTATAAGATCTTCTATGATAAACCACACACCATATAATCTAGGTATGAGATAATTGGACTATAATATGATCATGTAATAACAATATTTCAGATAGAAGAATAACAGTGAATACAAGGTATCAAATGTATAGAAGCATAAAAGGCTTGCTTTCAGTATACAACCCTTCAATTCTCGCAGTTATACTAAAGCAAACTTTTAGTATACAATGCGACTGTTCAACTAGATAATACTGATAATATCCATCTATCATTTACACTTTCTCCCACTTATACTAAAGTTTAATTTAGTATTGGGAGGTTGCCTACCCCAACTCCTTCAACATGCTTGTTGAACGTCAAGGCAGGTAGACTCTTTGTAAATGGATGAGCCAGATTATCAACTCCCGCAATATGCTATACTGCCACTTCTCCATGCTTCACGAGCTGCCGGATATAGTGATATCTACTGTCAATGTGCTTTGCAGCTTGATGACACCTTGATTCCTTACAGTTCGAAACTGCAGCCGTATTATCTTAATAAATTGTGATGCACTTCGGCAAACCAGGAATCACATCAAGTTCTGCTAGGAAGTTCTTGAGCCACACAGCCTCTTTGGTAGCTTCACAAGCAGCCACATACTCGGCTTCCATTGTAGATAGTGAAATGCATTTCTGCTTTACACTTCTCCACACAATGGCTCCATCTCCAAATATAAATACATAGCCCGATGTAGACTTCTGTTTGTCCTTATCAGCTTGATAATCGAAGTCTACATAACCTACCGGAGTCAGATCACCGGACTGGTAAACTAGCGCACACTCCCTAGTCCGTTTAAGGTACTTGAGTATGTGCTTTACAGCATTCCAATGAGCTTGTCCAGGATTTGCTTGATATCAAGCCGCTACACCAATGGCGTAGCAGATATCGGGCTTGGTACAATGCATGGCATACATGAGACTACCTATAGCCGAAGCATAAGGAACCTTCTTCATGTCCGCTATCTCCTTTGGTGTCTTAGGACACATCGCCTTAGATAGGGGGACACCATGTCTAAAAGGTAGAAAACCTTTCTTGGCATCCTGCATGCTGAAGCGCGACAACACAGTATCAATATAGGCCGTTTGAGATAAGCTCAACATCCTCTTATATCGATCTCGGCCGACCTTTATCCCAAGAATGTATGCTGCCTCTCCCAAATCCTTCATTTGAAACTATTGGGATAACCACTCCTTGATGCCCGACAATACATTCACATTATCGCTAATGAGAAGTATATCGTCGACATAGAGTATTAGGAATACCAAACTCCCATCGATACAAACTCGGTACACACAACTGTCATTGACATATTGCTCAAAACCCTTGGTTTTGACAACGTCATCAAAACGTTTGTTCCATGACTTAGAAGCTTGCTTAAGTCCATAAATGGACTTCTTAAGCTTCCATACCAAATGCTCTTGTCCTTCTTTTATGAATCTCTCGGGTTGCAGCATATAGATGTCACGATCTTCCTCAAGATACCCATTCAAGAATGCGGTTTTGACATCCATCTGTCATACCTCTAGATTCATATGAGCAGCCATGGCCAAGAAAGCTCGAATAGACTTAAGCATGGTTATTGGCGAAAAAGTTTCATCGTAATCGATTCATTTTCTTTGGGTGTAACCCTTCGCCACTAGTCTCGCTTTGAAGGCCGTAACCGTCCCGTCTGGTCCTTTCTTTCTCTTGTATACCCACTTGCAACCAATGGCTTCACAGCCCTCTGGAAGCTCGCATTTCTCGTATACATCCATGGTGGTAACAAATTCAAATTCCGAAACCATACACTCATACCATTCAAGAGCATTAGGATCTTCAAGTGCCTCAGAATAAGTCCAGGGGTCATCTTCGATAAGCCCGTCATCCACCGAATCCGAAGATTCATTGGCTAACGCATATCGACTGGGTAACTTGCCTTGCGTTACCCTCCCACTGCGATGAGGTACTATAGAAGATTCAGTATCGATAGCCAGTGCAGGTTCTGATGATACCAGAGATACTTCATCTTGCACAATCGGGTGAGTTTGTTGACTTGTTGTCCTCTCACCTCGAACTTCCTCGAGTACAATCTCACTTCTTGGCTTGTGGTTATTTACATAGTCCTCTTCCAAGAATCTCGCGTTAGTGCTAATAACGACTTTCTGATCCTTAGGACAGTAAAAGTAACCACCTTTCGTTCCCCTAGGATATTCTACAAACAGCTTTACTTCTGTTCTAGAACTCAACTTATCGGCATCCTTGTTCAGCACATGTGCTGGACTGCCCCAAATCCGGATGTGGGAAAGACTAGGCTTGCGCCCGGACCACAGCTCGGACGGGATCTTTGCAACCGACTTAGAAGGAACTAAGTTTAGAATGTAACAAGATGTTTCCAAGGCATATCCCCAGAACAAAACAGGTAAAAAAGCATAACTCATCATGGATCGAACCATCTCCAAAAGTGTTCGATTTCTTCTCTCTGCCACACCATTCTGTTGGGACGTACCCGGTGTAGTCAACTGAGATGTAATCCCAGATACTGACAAGTATTCTCTAAACTCGTTGCTGAGGTATTCGCCACCGCGGTCAGATCGCAATGACTTGATACTCTTACCATGTCGCGTCTCTACTTCCGCCTTGAACGTTTGAAACTTGTCAAAGCATTCAGACTTGTAGCGCAACAAGTAAATGTATCCGTACCTTGAGTAATCGTCAATGAAAGTGACAAAATACTCGTACCATCCACGAGCTTGAGTGGACATAGGTCCACACAAGTCAGAGTGAACCGGTTCTAACACTTCTTTGGCTCTATACCCCTTGGCCTTGAAAGGCCGAGTCGCCATCTTGCCTTCTATGCAGGATTCACAGACTGAGATTGGCTCAACTAGGAATGACTCCAATGTTCCATCAGAAATCAGTCTTTGGATCCTGTGCAGATTGATGTGATCCAATCTTAAATGCCAAAGAAGAGTTTGGTTCTCAAGAGAAGAAGCCTTTTCTCTTCTTTTGGTTTGAAGTTAAAGCATTAACAGACGAAGAATAATCATACATGCACGTAATAGTATAGAGAGAATCAGCTGCACTATAAAATAAAACCTTTCCGTCTTTCATGAATGTAACACGATCATCCAAAAGAACAGAATACCCGTCTTTTCATAACTGGCGGGTAGAAATTAAGTTTTTACTAAAAAAAGGAACATATAGTACGTCTCTCAAAACTAAAACATGACCCTCAAAAGATAAATGAACATATCCAATAGCAACGACGTCAACAGTTGCTGCATTTTCCATGGAGACGGTCAGCTCGCCTCTACTCAGCTCCCTATTTAGCAGGAACCCCTGCAAGGTATAACATACATGATCAGTTGCACCCGAGTCCACCACCCACGAATGGGCAGTACTCGAAACTAAACATGTTTCAGTTACTAAGGCTAGAGACGTACCTTGAGCATTCTTCATCAAGGGATAGTCAACCGTCCAATGTCCAGTTCTCTGACACTTGTAGCATTTGCCCTTCCCCTTTGGCTTTGGCTTTGGCTTTTTAACACCACCGGTCAGGCCTACATTCTTGCTCCCACTTTTTCCTTAACCTTTCTTTCCACTTGGCTTTTTCCACTTCTTCCCACATTTCGGTGCAAAGTGAGAGCCTTTGGCAGTAGCCAATGCCTGTGGACTCTTCCCCATAACTCCCTCAGTAGCAACGAGTTCATTGAGCAATTCGTTCAAAGTGAACTTCTTCTTGCCCATCACTGCGCTGAGACAGAAGTTCTCATAACTCTTGGGGAGAGAGTGGAGTATCATGTCGACCTTAGCCTAATTTTCGATACCTCCACCGAGCAGATCTAGCTCATTGAGATGATTAATCATCCCGAGCACATGCTCACGCATAGACGAACCCTCCGTCATTCTAGAAGCCATGAGTTTCCTCATAAGCTCAAAACGGGTTGAACGGTCTGATTCACCAAAGAGCTCCTCGAGGTTCTTCATAATTTCAGTTGCAGTCTGCATCGGCTGATGCTGCAGCTGAAGGTTGGAGGTCATAGAGGTCATCATATAGGCTTTCGCCATATTATTCGCCCTATGCCACCTCCGGTGAACCTCCTTTTGCTCATCGGAAGATCGAGCAGTTGGGTTCGCAAGCAGGAGTAGTAAGCACAAACTTATACTCCTTAGCGTCTAGGACAAATTCCAGGTTGCGCTTCCATTCCAAAAAATTTGGACCGGTAAGCGGCTTTGCAGTAAGCACATTCAGTAGTGGAGTAACAGTCATATCTGAAATAAAACAAACATAAAACACACATAAGTTCCACTTTACTGCATGATCTTTTCGTAACAAATAATATTGTAACCTTTTGATAAAACAATATTAATTGAAACCTCCGTTAGCCCAATCGAATTACACGTAAGCCACGTTCATGTGGACGTTTACGGCGCATCTCATGACTAGGCACCCAGCCTTTGACCCGTTCTCATGTCAATTTAACCTTATGACAAAATGAGATCAATAAATGGACCATATCTAGACCACGTGAACCTTGAGAAGGGACTCCGATGGGGAGTTGTACTCAAAGTCGACGCCTAAGCTGTTACCACAATTTAGCCAACTCTGTGACTATCTTATTTCAATCTCTCCTAGAATAATCCGCAGGAAATTAATACGTGCAAGCCACGTTCGTGTGGAAGTTTACATGCAAAACTCCCACTACTCACGAGATCAAAATATTTTATTAAAAGTTTAACCGACAAAATCTGCAAATTGTGAACATGTGCAAACCACGATAGTGTAGACGTTTACACAAATCCACAACTCACTTCGTCTTAAACCAATTGTGGAGGTCTAATCAATTTTAATAAATAAAATTGTATTACCGCTTAGTCTTTTCCTCAAAAAATTTGTGCATGCTTATCACGTTGACACAGAATATCTAAACATGTTGTTCTAGAACTCACGTAATAAAACATGCTCGCTTGAATTCTAAAACATGCTTAGAGAAAATGTAATAAATCCTAGCATGCTTTTCCAAACACATATATTTGCACATTATCACAAATAATTACATGCTTTAGATCGAACACCTTAACGGTGATTAAAAAACCCATGACATGTTAGCATACTTTTCTCGACAAAAATAAATAAATATTTGTTTGTCGTCTATCGTGGGTATCTTGGAACCTATCCGTCCCTGCCTATTTTATTACATAGAATAAAATAGAAAAATACAAATAAATAAATAAATAAATAACAATTTTCTAACTATTACAATAATAGTTACGTCTTGAATCTTCAGTTAGGCCTTATGTAATATGACTTGGAGCCTTAACCTTCAAAATCAGCAATTTGGGCCTCAATCTTCAAATCTGCCCAGCCCAAGACTTGTATGGCCCATATACAGCCTCAACTTGGCCCGCTGCTGCCCAAGGGTTTATGCCCTAAAATTTGCAGCCGTCGCGGTTGGAGCCCAAGCCGTCGTTCGGCACTACCTTGCCGAAATTGTGACTCGCCGTCACCTCGAACCTGCAACGACAAACAACAACCGCCACACCTAGCTGCCACCTCTACAGCTCTGGTGAAGCGCTGTCGTCCCCACTGCTTCGAGGAGTCCACTGCCATGCTGATGCTCCATCACCGGAATCGGAACCGCAACGTCAAGATGTGCCTTCGCGCACGCTGCTGCGCCGCCACAAGCACATCGCCGACATGTTGCTCGCTTCCCACTACTGCCGTCTAGTTACCACGACTAGGAGGTCACTGCAATGTGTTGCCACCGCTGCAGCCTCGTTACAGCCCGTCGTCGCCTTGACAAACAGCAGCAAAACCTGCCTCCGTTGACAACAGCAAATCCGATGTGGTCATTGGCTCGCACCTAACCATTCATCTATCACAGCAACATCCAGAGGTAAACCCCCCGACGCGCCTGTGACTACCGCCGCCGTCTCGTCCATCGCACTCCACCACAGCTGTCCTTTCGGATCAGATTGCCAATTTCCATCAACTTTGCTTTCTTCCCTTCCCTTTTCTTTTGTTCTCGTACAACAGGTACAATAAATACATGGGAAAACAGAAAATACAAAGCAAAAGGAAAACTAATCTATTTCACGGTTTTTCTCGTGAAAAATTATATCTTATTTGAGCCAAACAGGCAAAACCATTGGTAAAAACAATTAGCCACGACAGACGACGAATAGATAACCTGCTTCAAGAAAGATACATACAATACGACATAGTTGTGCATATAAAATTGGATTTACTACTTGTTAATTCGACAGAGCCAAAATTACTGAATGCGGCTCTGATACCAATTGTAGGAACCGTATATTGAAATACGGCTCGTGTGCCCACGATCCATTCCGGATATCTAACAAGTACATACAAAATCCAAGCCTTAAACATGCTCCTATGAAATAATCGACGTCCATAGGATGTTTAGAAACGTTTACCTGCGAACTGAGAAGTTAATGACTCCAAAGTTGACCTTCAAGTTAATGACTCCAAAGTTGACCTTCCGTTTGTTTCCCACAGCAGCACTCGGTGTAGGGTGGCTACAAGCTTCGAGTTCTCTCTTCCTATGGGTGACAGCCGCCGCTCTCTCTTCTACAGATTTCTGTCTCTTTTGTTTTTACGTAAGTGACAAGTGAGAGAATTAGTGGACTCCTTATTATTTATACTAGGTAATTAAATACCTAAATAATAAGCCCACTAACCAGATCCATCAAACAAAGCCCAAAAGCTTAAATAGATCAAATATAGACGGCTAGCCCCATAGAGAGCTAGGCCTTAATTTGGCCAAACGGGGATCTACTAGCTCGAATAAAGTATTGGCCTCCGAGTGCTCGATTTCCATATTCAGCCCGAGAATATAAATCGAGACACAAGTATTAATTTATTCCACTAGAAAATTAATACTGAATTACCACTAAATTCGTTAGGTGAGTCGGGGCTAGCATTTAACTTAATTAATCTCCGCGTTTAAAATATTCAATATCCATTAATTAATTACTTCCTTTGACGATCCATTAATTAATTAATCAGTCATTTAATAATAAACGACATCTCGAGTGCTATCACTTAAACTTATTATCGTATCGGAACTAATTACACCTACAGGATTTAATACGATAAACTTATTAAGTTCATCGAGAGGATATTATCAGCCTGTTATTAGCAGGACACGGATCCTTATTGCAATTCAATCGCGTGCCAAACAACAATCGCTATCGCCCAAGATATCGAGTGTATTGAGCTGCAGACAGAGCTCTCACCCATGATAAATCAAAGCAATAGACAATCAATCATTCACACCGATTAGTTCAATTAAGGTTAAAATCATTTAAGTCTCCGAGATCTTGATTCTTAATCAGTCAGAATATAAGAATACATCTCACTGTGATCCATTCAATACATAAATGTACTAGCATAAATAAATAGCCAAGACAAACTATTTTCCATTTATACTACGGTCTAAACCGACAACTCGTCCGAAGTTGTCTCAACTGTGAACACGATTTCTATCTCAACTTTACCGATTATAAGATCTTCTGTGATAAACCACACACCATATAATCTTGGTATGAGATAATTTGGACTATAATATGATCATGTAATAACAATATTTCAAATAGAAGAATAACAGTGGATACAAAGTATTAAATGTATACAAGCATAAACGGCTTGCTTTCAGTATACAACCCTTCATGATTACCATAATCCATAAATCTGGACCTCCCAAAATAATATAATCAGCGCTCAGAGATCAATGGCCAAGTACGCGATAGTGATCATGCAGCGCACAATTCTCAACTAGTATTAAAGTAGCTAAGAACCTCGATCTATAACATGGAGTATATAATATAGAATACACATGAAAATATTTTATGGATAACTGATTTTTCATTCTATTCTAGAGTTTAATAACTTAAATATAATTTTCGAAAAAATTACCCACTCCATCAATCAGAAATTCATCAAAGTATTTGTTTTTAAAAGGAATTCATCAAAGTACTTTTATTTGTGTTTGAACCTCTTAAATTTTTGAGCAAAACGCCAAACGAACTTTTCTTATAATACGACTACTCTTTCCATTTATTTCTTTCTAATTGCATGGGGCGATAAATGAAAAGCTTCAGCCGCTCCCTATTTATAGAAGAAAATAACGTAGGTTTGTAGGCATAGGTTTTGTTAGTCATAAATCTAAGAATAATTATATGGTGGCACGTGTAGGGATAGACAAATCGATAAGTTTTGGCAAATCAGATTTTTTTAAGTCCTTATTGATCGATCGGATCATTTATTGTTTTTTTGGTGTGATATTTATTATTATTTTAATAAAAAGATAATATGTGGCAGATCTAAAATTTTAAAATTTAAGATTTTTATATATTTTTCAAATTTTACACTATTAATTATGTCAAATTAAAAAATAATAGAGAATTCATTTTGCTTTATCTATGTAGATAATATTTGTACATACAAGCATTATTTTATTATCTATACCTGGGATCTCATGCATTAAATAATGTATAATAATACTAATTAGATAATAATAATATAATAATATACTAATTACATCATTAGTATTATAATAATATTTCCAATCAATTAGTATATATATACCTCCGTAAGTATAAATAAATAAGTATATGATTTAAACTTAATAAATAAGTAAATTATATATTATATGAATAACTCGATTATGAAAATATATTTTGTTGGACCTTTCAAAATATTTCTCTGAGGTACTACTTTCCTTATACTAAATTTCTGGAAATATTCAATTACAATTATTTTTATTTTCAAAAGATTAGTAGGTCATTAAACTTATTAGAAAATTAAAGGGTACTATATTCCTCCCCTCTTAAAAAAATTTCGTCCTCCAAATTTATCATAACTTATAGAGTTACCATGATGAAAACATAAACCTGGTCAATGGACTTAAAAGAGTCTCAACACAACAAAACATGACATTCATCTCCTTTTCAAAACGTTGATCATTTTAATGACAACTTTTCATGGTCATGGAGAAATCTCAAATAAATTCAACATAATAGTGTTTCGCAAAACACACAAACATACTTGATTCACTAGCAACGCAATAATCAATTTGCAATTGCAACATAACATACTTGACACATAAATTATATTTTCAGAAAACAATTATTAATCAAGAAATACTTTTTCCTTGTCGAGGGCAGTGTGACGGCGAGTTGAGAGGTTTGTAGCACACACACATAAATATATATTACTAATTTTAAACCTAACACACAGATTGTTGATCTCAGAGTCATTCCCAAAGATAACCTCGAATATGTTGTCTCATTCCAACATATTCTCGGTATCACTCTCGTTCGGGTGTGTTTCAGTTCATTCCTGTCCCCTCCGCTTTGAAGTCTTATAGGAGCCCCTCATTGTCCGTGCCTCTACACTGATGATCATTCTTTACTTCTGCCCCGGAAATTACAGGCCCACAAAAGTACTTTAGTTTATGTCTGAACCACTTAGATTTTCGAGCAAATTACCAAACGAACTTCTCTTATAATACGACTACTCTTTCTATTTATTTCTTTCTAATTGCATGGGGCGATGAATGAAAAGCTTCAGCCGCTCCCTATTTATAGAAGAAAATAACGTACGTTTGTAGGCATAGGCTTTGTTAGTCATAAACCTAAGAATTATTATATGGTGGCACGTGTAAGCATAAACAAATTGATAAGTTTTGGCAAAGCAGATTTTATTAAGTCTTTTTCTATGTAGATAATGTTTGTACATGCATGCATTATTTTATTTCATGCATATATCTATACGTGGGATCTCATGCATTAAATAATATGTAACAAATTAGATAAAAATAATATAATAATATAATAATATACTAATTTCATCATTAGTATTATTAATAATATTTCCAATCAATTAGTATATATATACCTCCGTAAGTATAAATAAATAAGTATATGAATTATACTTAATAAATAAGTAAATTGTATATTATAAATAACACGATTATGAAAATATATTTTGTTGGACCTTTCAAAACATTTCCTCGAGGCGCTACTTTCCGTATACTAAATTCCTAGAAATATTCAATTACAATTATTTAATTTCTAAAAGATTTCTAGACCATCAAATTTATTAGGAAATTAAGGGGTATTACAATCTTGATTTTTCTTTCAAGGCCTTTCAAGTTTTGTTCCCTTTCCTGACTTCCGAGGGGCACCAAGGCGAGTACCTAGCCTGAGTGTATGAATGCAAGAATGCTGGTAACGTGATTGCAGCTAAAGCGCATTTAAACGATTTCTGATACGAGCGTGTATCAATGGCGGAGCTATTCGAGTTGCTCAAACTCCGGAAAAGGGGAAAGAAAGAAAGATAACAGCTATTCGAGTCGCCGGAACTCCATTAACAAAGAAGTAGAAAACTTTAATTCATTCGATAGTGATGAAGACATAGCTGCAACATATATATATATATAGCCTACAACCTAATGGGCTATCTCTATTTAATAATATTTGGGCCTTGAATGTGGCCTATTACATTGGCTCATTCATTAACTAATAACTATTGGGCTTGCGTATCATTCCCCACTCCTTCGCTTTCACCTTGTCCTCAAGGTGAAGCTTGACAAAAAAAATCAGCCCTCTGAAAATCAGCAAATAGAAATTGAGGGAGCAGTGCCCACCAAACCGCTTGACAAAAGTTCCAGCTGAAAACGAGCGCAAAAATAAAGAAGTCTTTGGCGGCGGTTCACCGCACAGCTGAACTGTATGACCGGCAACATTTATAGAAACCGTGAAACTGTGACAGTTGGAAATGGGTTGCATCTCTGACGGGCTAGCAGGAGTTTGTTGTGTTGGGCCGAGCTCCAACAAGAAAAGAGCATTGGGCTCGTATTCTAGAAATTTGGGCCCAATAAACATTTTATCAATTAGTTTTTGACCGGACTCCACAGAAATTACATAATTGGTATCATCCCTTTGAAAAATGGGCCAAACATGAAGTCCAAAATATTCATCAATAAATCGGGTGTACGAGATATTCGCAGTCAGCGGCGAGGGTTCACCTTTCAGGTTGCAAATCAAGCCAGGGAGTTGCAGGGAACGAGGACTTTTGGAGGCGAAAAGAGCGTGAGAGCTAGAAATTTTACCCACAATGTCCTCATTGTCAACTGCCGAAATAGGAATATCCGGCAGATCGGGGTCTTCGTCTTTTTTGTACCCCATAAGTAGCAAATACTTGATGCGGCAACGAAGGGTTGGGATTGGGGATGGTAGTCGACCGTGAAGGAAATGGGGAAATTGGTGATTTCGCGATTGGTGAGTGATTCTCGGAATAGGAGGAAGTGTAAGAGGGACCGATTTTAGTGGCGGCGGTCTGGGTGGGGGGAAAATTGGCGGCGGAGGATATGGTGGAGGTAACATTGGGGGTGGGTCTGCAAAACACTGGATGAGCCGTGGAGGGGCTGTAGTAGCCAGCAGAGATGAAGTAATCTGCTGTATAGGCGGCGCAAGAGGCAAGGGCGACGCCGGTGGTGGTACCCACGGCAACGAAGGGAAGAGAAGAGACACAGCGAACGAAGTAGGAGTTGTGTGAGGAGAAGATGGTGCCATGGGAACAGAGGTGATTGGAGAAGGGTATAGAGGCCATTGAAATTCAGATGTGGGTAGGATCGGAGACGGAGCCAAAGGCTGAGAGGACGGCGGAGCGCGGCAGAGGGCAGTGGTAGTTGAGAATTTGTGTGGTGGTGTTGAAGGTGGAGGCGGCAATTCTGGTGGTGGTGGGGGCGACAGTAAATCAGGTGGTGGCTCTGTTGGTGGGGATGGTATGGGCGGTGGAGGTATTGGCGGCAGCGGCGGGTGGACCAATGGATGGGGTGGTTGTTTGGGGGGTGGAAACGGAAGTTGAGGTGGCGGCGGCTGCGGGAAAGAAAGCGGAGCACTTTCAAGAGGAATAGAGTGTGCTGGTGAAGGTTTGAGATGCTCGCAACATTCAGATCTGGGTTGGATAAGAGGCGTTGGGTCATTTAATGGAGGGGAAGATGTGAGTTGTTGGGTGGAAGAAAACCAAATGAGTGAGGAATTTCAAGTTTGGCAGAAAAGTATTCTATAGAGTTGGTGATTTGATGGAAAAGCTGGTTTGTGGTCTGAAAATGGATGTCCATGGAGGTTTGGAAATTGTCGATGGAGATTTGCAGCTCATAAAGGGCAGCGAGAATTTCGGATTTAGCCATGAGAACAACGAAACGAGGGATAAAGCTCTCAATGAAAGCACCAATTGATACGAGCGTGTATCAATGGCGGAGCTATTCGAGTTGCTCAAACTCCGGAAAAGGGGAAAGAAAGGAAGATAACGGCTATTCGAGTCCGCGGAACTCCATTAACAAAGAAGTAGAAAACTTTAATTCATTTGATAGTTATGAAGACATAGCTGCAACATATATATATGGCCTACAACCTAATGGGCTATCTCTATCTAATAATATTTGGGCTTTGGATGTAGCCTATTATATTGGCTCATTCATTAACTATTAACTATTGGGTTTGCGTATTAATTTCTTTGTTAAGAGAGTTCCCGCGTTTGCTTTCCATCGAAACTAGCACTGGGAAGAGTATGTTGATTCTTCTTTCAAGGCCTTTCAAGATTTGTTCCCTTTCCTGACTTGTGAGGGGATTGGTGCCCCCAAGAAAGAATACTATTGCATATAGAGAAGTAAGAGAAGGTATTGTGTGCGATCTGTTGCAGCTGATATGCGATTGGGTCTGGGTCGTATTGACCCGGTCAATTCAGGTTGACCCGTTGACCCGATTAAAATTAATTTCTTTTTCTTTTTTTTTTTCAATTTTCAAATTTATTTTTTCGGCTCCGCCTTTGTTCCGATTACTAATATAACGATAATCGTCGGGCAACAACTCGGACTTTTTCGGCTCGCTCCGAGGCATTCGGCTCCCCTCGCTCGAATCTTGACCAAAGAAGAAGCGGCAAACAACAAAACGAAGCGGCAACAAAAAATGAGGAAAAAAATGTGAATTTTAAAAAAAAAAATTGAAATAGAAAAAATTAAAAGAAAAAACTGAAATTGAAAAAAAAAAAAACTGAAATTGAAAAATCGGAATTAAAAAAAATCAGAAAAATAAATCTGGCGCGTACACAACACGCGTCGCGCGTGAGAAGCCGTCGTATGGCGTGCACGCGCCACGCACTGTCGCATTCAAGTTTTGCTGGAGAAATAAATAATAAAAGAATCAAAAACTTTTCTTGAATTTAGAACCTAAAAGCTGTTCCATCCATAATAAATTCTTATAACTAATTAACTAGCATATTACTGTCTAATAGTTTCACAAATATTAGTAAATAATATATTCTCGTAGAATTTTTACTTGCTGCAAACTTGTAGTAACTAGCAGTTGAGTATTGACTCGACATATTCCACGCTGATTTTTGGCATGTTGGGTCAGCATGTAATCATCTAGAATTGAATTGTAAGATTTTTTGAGAAGAAAAAAAATAGATGTACTCATAATTTGCGAAATATTGAGGCATAAAATGATGAAAAGTGAAATTCGAAAGATAATACAATATGAAATGTTGAATCAATGCAAAATAATAGAGAAAAAAAACAGCACTCGTTTTTGTTGGGTGGCAGATCACGCAATCCTGTTTGCAGAATTTTATTGATGCCACATGAAATTCAGTAATGAATATTCATATAACTTTGTAGTCCTTTCTTTGCTTCTGTTGGTAAAGTTTGAAATTAATTGTCGTTTTCCGTTTATTTTATTGATTACGCGGGCTACCTATTCTTTTTCTGGGATTGGTCCTAATTCATAGTATTTCTTTTTCATTCCTTTTTTAGCAAGCAGTACTATAACGAGAATTCTGCAATTTTGGTTGACCTAATCGTTAGCTGTAAAATTGGTATATAGTTTTAATAGTATGCATAAAATTAATTTTAATAATAGAGGTTTTTAATTAGCTAATTATTTGCAATTTTCTCAATTGATCACATGCATCAGCACGTATGTAGTACTTACTATTACTCATATTATTTGATTTGGTTGTTCTTCAGAAATGGGAATCAAATAATAAAAGTGGAAAAAAGATATAAAAGGAAAAAAATGAGAATTAATAATGCAGCGAACTTTCGTCTATATATATTGCTTTCCTTGTTGTAATGGAAGAACACATTAACAAACCATAAAAGCAATTAAGCTAGTCAATTACGCAAGCATCTGCAATCTCCAAAAAAAAAAAAAAAAAAGCAAGCAGCATTATGAGTTCGAAAGTAGTTCAAATTTTCGTTACTGCAGTCGTATGTTTGTTGATTGTGAAAACTGCTACAGCGCAGCTTAAGGTAGGCTTCTATCAAGATTCGTGCGGTTCGGCTGAGTCGATCGTGAAACAAGAGGTTGAAGCTGCATTTATTAAAAACACTGGAGTTGCAGCTGGCCTTATTAGGCTTCACTTTCACGACTGTTTTGTAAGGGTAAGAAAAATTATTCTACTATATTTTTCTTGATTATGTGTTTTGTTCATAATCCCTTGCATGATAATATCATGAATTTCCCTATGATTCTTTGTGCAGGGCTGCGATGGGTCGGTGCTGATAGACACTGTCGATCCCAAAAACCCAGCAGAGAAGGAGGCGAGGGCGAACAAACCAAGACTTAGAGGATTTGAGGCCATTGACAGCATAAAGGCTAGGCTCGAGGCCACGTGCCCCGGTGTAGTCTCCTGTGCCGATATACTGGCGTTTGCAGCTTGGGATAGCGTTGAGATTGTAAGAATCTATATTTCTGTGTTGGTTCATTCATAATTGAATAACTAATTAATATTATCCTGTGGTCGTAGACGGGAGGACTAGGGTATGATGTCCCTGCAGGGAGGAGAGATGGTACAACTTCTCTAGATGATGAAGTAAACCTACCAGCTCCCAGTCAGAATGTAAACCAACTAACTCAAGCATTTGCCGACAAGGGCTTAACTCAAGAGGAAATGGTCGCTCTTTCTGGTAAAATATATACTTATATCTCTCAACTCTCATCTTAAAGTTAATTGTCAGCTAGCTGGCTTTTAAAAGCATGCATGTTGTATTATGTATATGCTGATGATGAGATGATAGTGAAGTGAAACACGAGACGAGATGAAGCTTAATTATGTATAATTGTTGACACGTTGGGGCGGTCCCACTGCACATCTTTCCGCAACCGCCTCTACAATTTCAACTCGAGCTCGAGGTCAGACCCGACCTTGGACCCCACCTACGCGACCCAACTCAAGCAGCAGTGTCCAAAAGGCGGCGACGCCAATCAGGTGGTGGAGATGGACCCCAGCCCGGCCACGTTCGACGTCGCATACTACAGAGGCTTGAGTATGAATAGAGGCCTGTTCACGTCGGATCAGACCTTATTGACCGACCAAAACACAGCAACACTAGTCTCTCTCTATGCTCAGAATCCGCTGCTTTGGAAAACAAAGTTTGCTTCTGCGATGGTCAATTTGGGAAACATTGGAGTCTTGAGTGGTAAAGATGGCGAGATTCGCAAAAACTGTAGGGTCATAAATTGACACTGCATGCTATGTTGTCTTTGGAGTGAAAGCTTCTGTGCAACATCTAAATACATATAATGCCAACAATTCAAAATCTTCAAGTTAATTCATTTTTGTCACAGATCAATGCATGATTTAGTTTGCAGTATATATTTTATATAAGATAATCTCTTGAAAAGGATAATACTACTCATAACCAGCCCTTGCTTCTCTTCATTCTTGAATAAAGCAGAAAAATGGGGGCACATGTTCATCACCTCAAACCAAAATGTCAAAACAATGTAATGAAACAAAATCGTACCATAAGATAATCTTTTGCAGAAAATATTATAAGTAATATTTCCAAAACTACTGATATGTACTATATACTTTCTTAATGAATTCTTAAGGGGAAAGTATTCCATTACAACAAGGAGAGAAATATATATAGATAAAAACTCGCTGCATTATCAATTCTCATTTCTCCATATTTAATATTCTTTTTCCACTTTTATTATTTGATTCTCATTCTGAAGAACAACCAATATCAGTAATAATATCAGACTAGTCCGTAGTAATTACTACTTACATGCTGATGCTATCAATGGAGAAAATTTGCATATAAGGTAATTTAAAACCTCTATTATTAAAATTAATTTTGGACATACTATCAAAACTAGATGCTGCTGTTTTCATTTGTCCAGCACCTGTGGCTTTGATTTTAATTTTACAGCTAATTTTATAACGATTATATCATTCGGATTGAAAAATTAATTCTCATTATAATACTGTTTGCTAAAAAAAATGACCAACCAGAATGACCACTTTTATACAAATATCTCATTTAATTTTCATGTGTCATTAGTAAAATTCTGGAAAAAGGATTGCGTGATGCCGAACCCAACAATAATGCGTTAATATTGTATTTTCCTTTTGAATTTCACTTTTCAAGGTTTATTTTTTTTATCTTATAATCAATAAAAGAAAATGTCATTCTATGCCTCAATATTTACACTAATTCATGATTGCATAAGAATGTTTAGCACATTATGATTTTATTCTTTTTCGTTTCTTCCCAAATATAAATCTTACAATTTAATTCTCCACTATTACGTGTGCTGACCGGAATATGTCGAGTCAACACATAACTGCTTCTATATAATTTGTTTGATAGATTCGAAAAAAAGTTGTATTCATCAATACATGATCGTAAGATTTCATATGTAACTTAAAAAATATTAAACATTGAAATATATACTGGTTTTAGTAATAGTTAATTATGAAACATAGTAGTGCTATTTGGACACACAATACTTAGCAATATGGTAAATTGAGAATTTACATCATTTTTTAATTAATTAATAAATTTTCTAATTTTGATATGTTAGTGATTTACAAACATAACCTTGTCAATATCCTAATTAATTTTCATCCCAATTTGAAATTCAAAGTTCAAATTGTGTGCTCTAATGCGAATCCCACATATTTGTGTGAATCTTTCTAACAATAAAATATCTCTCGAATAATTAAGTTGCACTTGATTATGAAAGAAAAAACCAAAATAGTTACATGATAAAATATTGCATGAGATAATTTCTATCAATTTAATATCTCTCAATTAATTAACTTGAAATTAATTAAGAAATACATAACTGAATTAGTTGGTGATTTGGAGTTGGGTGGGGATGAGAGTGAAATTTTGGAAGGTGTCTGCATGTGATCATTTTTTATTTTTTTTATTTTTATGGGAGTGTGGGTGGGAAGGAAATTTCGGAGGTAAATTGGAGGAAATCTAGGTTGAAGAGATAATTAGCACCAACTCTCATTAATTTGGAGCCAAAAACGATTAGGGGCAAATTTATAACACTAATCATGAGTTTAATTCAAAAATTGATCAGTATTGAAATCGGTCAATCTTTTTCTAGTTCAACCACTTGTATCCGCCGGACACAGTAAAGTTATTGTATTTTATAAATATTTGAAGGTTAGCAACTGGATTTATTTGGTTCTATTATTCCAAAAAAAAAATAGTAACTTTAATTATATTTTCAAAGCTTAATTATGAAATAACAAGTTAACAACTAATTAAGACGCAGAAGAGGTGCAATTTTAGGGTTCAGAGTTAGGAAATAGGAATTCAGATCCGATCAATTTTTTGATGCAATTTCCCTGCTAGTCGCTACCAATCATATTAATTATTTTTTCAAAAATTCCACGTGTGCATATCATTTTTGGACAGCAAAATTATATTAAAATATAACGAAAATGTTATAAATGGACGCTCGCGTGTATAATCTCATATCAGATCTTCTATTACATTCAGTGTTGCATCTCCTATTGTATTAACAAGAGAACGACACCGGGCGTGATTATGGGTTTAAAATTTAGGGAATATATTTTCCTTATATATACCCTAAATCTTGAACCCTTAATCATGCCACATATCGTTCCCTTATTAATGCAATAGCAGATGCAACATGGAAAGGCAATAGAGGATCTCATTTGGTATAATCTTTGATCCCGTGTTTAAAAAAAATTCAGATTTCACTATTAAACTTTAAATTAAATAAATTTAATTGCTAATTTTGTGCGTGTGATGGGGAATGACTTTAAATAAATATAATTGCTAATTGCTAATCGACACGGGGGGAAGATGGAGATAGCGCGATGCAGCATGGGGCGTCTTGAGACTGTTCTATAAAATTGAGACGGGCACGCGTGATGAACTTATATTTGTGTTCATTTTTCGTGTCTTTTATGTTGTGTATTTTGTGTCTTTTTCGAGTTTTTATATGTCTGGGAGGACACAAGTAGGAGGAAGTGGTGCAGGGCAGAACAAGTGCGATTGTGGGCATAATTTGGTGGAAAACTGCTTTTCTGGCGTTGGGCAACCATACAATGCAATATGGGCATAGGGCTGAAGTCTGTAGCTGGGAATGAAGAGATATATCTTGAGCAAAACTATAGGTGAAGGAGTAACTCCCCATAATCTTATGGCCAAAGAAGCAGAGTACCCAGACTAGTGCGCGTTGAGGGCAAGCCTGAAGCTGACGTGACCAAGATAGAAGGGTGAAGTAGAGGGCAACGGATGATACTTGAGCGCCACGGAAGAGGATAAGGAAGGAAACTTCCATCCTTATCATGTAGAGACTGGTCAAAGTCGGACTCAACAAAGGAAGGAAATCTGATGCCAAGCTAAAGAAGGAAACAAGGCCAAGGAAGGAAGGGATACAACCCATGAAGGGAATCGACTTAACCTACCCTTGATGCCTATATATACGGCTTGTTCTCTGCAAATTCATCGTGCAACACTAGTGTAGTTTCAATTCAGTCTTGAGAGAGTTTGGAGAGGAGAAAAACAAATCCTACGGGCAAAGCTTTAATTTCTGTTATTTTACTGCTTTAGTTTTCTGTTGGCATTCTGGCCAAGACGATTTACATTTCTGCATGGTAGTATAGTTCTTATTCAAGTTCTTATTATGTCTTACTTTATTTCTTTGACTATGTTTACGTTTGAATTTATGTCTAGCTAATTTCTTATACTTGAAAATTAGATGATGTGAATTATTAATTCTTTGATTATTCATGAGGCCTAAGTGTTTAAATTAAATCGTGTTCTTTATTCACAAAATATCGGCTTAATATTAGATTTGAGCAAGGTAACTAATTGCCTGATTACCAATAAGTTAAGGAGTCTAGATCACCGATAGAGTCGAGGTCAACATGAGAGTGTCTCTTGTACTCGAATAGATATTAAGTATTGGAGAGCAGTCGATGCCTGGGCATCCTTCTACAATTCTACAATTCAACTTCTACAATACTTCATAGATCCGAACAATCCTTTTTCGTCGTCTTGGTTTCCTGAAATGTCCGACGATATGTACACACTTGCGGATCTCGACTCAATCAATCTCAACTCCCAACCAGCAGGTGTCCTACCCCTTCTCACTGCCGACGAGGATAGGCGGAGCTCGGTGCCGCCACCATCACAGTCGTCCGCCGCCAAGAGCAAAGGAAAGAAGTTGGTCACCAGCAAAGCAAAGCCCTCGCCATCGCCGCCGCCGCCGCCAAACCGAAGCAGTGCAATTACACAGTTGAGGAGGCCACTGCCAAGGCACAAATTTGGCGAGAAAAGACTTTCAATTCAATTACTGAGGCCGACCAGCGAAAGATATTGGGAAAAAGTGACGGAGCGGTTCAATGTCATGTTTGCAACCAATCTCAACCCAACGCAGTGCAAGAGCTTTTTTAGGCGCATCTCAACACCACTGAAGAATTGGATAATCGCTTTCGACAAAGTGAAGAAGCAGAGGCCAAGCGGTGCTACCGACGACATGGTGAAAGATACGACCTCTCTCTCTATCTTGATTTTTTCTCTCTCTAGAAAAAAATTCTAGATCTAGTTGGAAATAATGTTATTTTCGTATTTGTTTTTGACGATTTATGAGTTTTAATATGATTCATGGTGATTCATGGTATATTTGGGGTGTTTTCCGGCCGATTTGGATGTATTGATGTTTCAAATCTAATTTATCGCATTTTACATACATGGCGAATTTACAGTCGTTACGAATTTTTCATTTCGTACTTGGATATCATGTTGATGTGGTAATCTAGTACGAAATAAACATTTCGTAACTAGGTTATTAGGTTGTGTTGTCAATAAATGTGAATTTGAAATTCTTACTTTGTATTATGTTGTTTGAGATGTGGGAACACCGTTACGAATTTTTAATTTTGTAATGGGGTTATCAGATTGTGATGCCTTGAATCCCTATAACAATTTATTTATTTCATTTCGATATGCCTTGATTCTCAATTACGATTTTAGCATTTCGTATCACTATGCCATGATTTCCTGTTTCGATTTTGTCATTTTGTTTCTGTCCATGTTATGATTTTGTCATTTCGTATCACTATGCCTTGATTTTCTGTTAACATTTTGTCATTTTGTATCAGTATCCCTTGATTCTCAATTACAAATTTGTCATTTCTATCATATGTCGTGAATCTTTGTTACAATTTCGTCATTTCGTATCAGTATATCTTGATTCTGTGTTAGGATTTTGGCATTTCATATCACTATACTCTGATTCACTGTTATAATTTTGTCATTTTGTTTCAATATGCCTTGATTCCCAATTAAGATTTTGGCATTTCGTTTCAGTATGCCTTGATTTCATGTTATGATTTTGTCATTTCGTATCACTATGTCTTGATTCTCTTTTACAATTTTGTCATTTCGTATTAGTATGCCTTGATTATGTGTTAAGATTTCGGCATTTCATATCACTATGCCTTGATTCTTTGTTACGATTTTGTCATTTCGTTTCAATATGCCTTGATTTCCAGTTAAGATTTTGATATTTCGTTTCATTATGCCTTGATTCCTTGTTACGATTTACTGATTTCGTTTCAGTATTCCTTGATTGGTTGTTAAGATTTTGTCATTTCGTTTCAGTATGCCTTGATTGCCTTTTACAATTTTGTTATTTCGTTTCAGTATGCCTTGATTCCCTGTTACAATTGTGTCATTTCGTATAAGTTTGCATTAATTTTGTTGGGAAAATTAGTAAAAGGTTTTTAATGATACCAAAACCCCAACCAACCCCAACCGAGTAGATGAATGCCTTCAGTCTGAACTTAGCTAAAGCTCATTGTGTAAGCGTAGGGATTTTATCTTTACAAGTTTCAAGCAGAAGAAGACAGCCGAACTGAAGAAGGAAGTTCGTGAAGAACTCAGTTGAGACCCAAACTCAGCTGATCCTCAAACTCAGTTGAGACCTCAACCTCAGCTGAAGCATGGACTCAGTTGGACAGCAGATCAGTTGACTCCTCAACTAACCCATGCAGCTGAAGCGTGAAGAGAAGTTGTGTCGAAGTCAAACGTCGCAAAGCTGAGAAGAGAAGACTTTGAAGACGTTGAAGGCAGAAGAGTTGCAGTCCAGATTCAAATCTACTCGGAAGCACAAGTCAGCTGGAGAACTTACTATAAATGGGCCGACAACAGTGACGTGCATGAAGCGAAGGTCGCAGTTACCATTTTAAGAAAGTCTCCAGAAAAGCAGGTGGAGTGTTATACTTTTGGCAGAGATCAAACAGCTCTTTCCAATGGCAAGTTAGATCTTCCTCTATAAATAGAGGTCTCCACATCAAAGCTCGTGGGCAAGAGTTTTGGGAGTGTTCGTCCCTCCTCCTATTCTTCCATCTAGCCTCTCAAAAAACCCCTTCTTTGATCGAGTCTAGAATATAGGTTCTTGCACAAATTAGTGTCCAAGCAGACTCTCTCCCAAAAGATCGAGTCTCTAAGCCTTAGGACGAAGCCTCCACTTCTCTCTATGTAGAAGGCTTCTTAGTTGAAAATCTCCAACTCCCAACCCTTAGGTTCGACTTTGAACCTACAATCAAAGTCATCAGGTCCCTTTTAAATCTGTAATCAAAGACCGGGTCCCTTGGAACCCGAAATCCAATACTAGATCCCTTAAAACCCGCAATCTAAGACTAGGTCCACTTAGAACCCGTAATCTAAGCCCAGGTTGTACACTTGCCCGGAAAAGTGTTGTAAGGTCTTGTTCGAACCCGTAATCAAATTGGTTAGGTTGCTTGGTACCCGGAAACCAAGTGGCGTGTTTGGTAAGCACGCTTAAGCTTATCTAGTGGATTACTTCCATGAAAAGGAAGTCGTGGACATAGGAGGTCAATCTCTGAACCACGTTAAATATTGTGTCCTTTACATTCTGTATTTACATTCAGTATTTTATATTCAGTTACCTAACCAACTGACCCAACATACAAACTACATATTTACAAACTGCACTAACTTTGGGAACTTGACCTTCTCCGTTTTCACAAAGGTTTCAATTTATAAAACGAACATAGTTGCCACCAACTTCCGCATACTCTAAACTATTAAAAACCTCAGTTGATCTACACAGTTGACACTCAGTGAAATAAGTCAGTTGTAGACCCAACTTTGTGATTCGCTCCAACTGACCATCTCAGCTGTTGAGCTGATCCAACTAACTTTCCCTGTTGTCGAGCAAACTGACCTGAGCAGTTTTACTCAGTAAAAGATTTTAAAGTCAATCAAAAATTGCTACTGGTGTAAACCCCCCCATACACCAGATACTCATTACCGGGACCATCAGATTCCCTATTACGATTTAATTATTTCATTTCAATATTCCTTCATTCCATATTAAGATTTTGTCATTTCGTTTCAGTATGCCTTGATTCCCTTTTACAATTTTGTCATTTCGTATCAGTATGCCTTGATTCCCTATTACAATTTAGTGATTTTGTTTCAGTATTCCTTGATTCTCTAATAAGATTTTGTCATTTCGTTTCAGTATGCCTTGATTCTCTTTTACAATTTTGTCATTTCGTTTCAGTATGCTTTGATGCCTTGTTACAATATTGTCATTTCGTATCAGTTTGCATTGATTTCCTGTTACGATTTAGTTATTTCATTTCATTATTCGTTGATTCCCTATTAAGATTTTGTCATTTTGTTTCAGTATGCCTTGATTCCCTTTTACAATTTTGACATTTCGTATCAGTATGCCTTTCTATGTTGTGAAACACATCATTGTAGTTCATTTTTGTTTACCTAATACGCAAATACGGTTATGTTATTTCATTTAATTTGTTTTATTAGTTCCAGACCTGATTGTGTCGTACTTATTCCATGCAGACAAGACCATGTTGTTTAGTTTTTGCCCATGGAGGATAATGCAATGACAATCAATATGAGAGGGTGAGAAAAGAATATATTTACATACCGCAGACTGGTATAACATTTTAAGAGTTATTCAATAAGCTTGAAGTGTGATTGAAGAAGGATAACAACATTTATACAACTTGTATTTTAATTATTTCGTAAATAATATTTTCAGGTTATGTGCCAAGATCAAAATAGGTTTGGTAGATAATATTTCTAAGTTATGTATTACTATTGCTAATTATGGACGACTTATTTTTATTTATTCAATTACAACTACAAATATAATTGATACGGATATTACGAAATTAAATAATTCATATCTGGCATAGTAGTGTGAATAGTACCAATTTGGTCATTTTGTAACCATTTTCTATAATACGAATTGAGAACACTCGTAAGAAATTATGTACCACGTTAAAAAGTTACAATCCATTACGAAACATTCAAATTCGTGCAAGTATGGAATGTTCAAAATCAATTCAAAAGTAGTCATCAAATAATTCAAGTAAATGTATCCGGTACCATGCTTGGGGCACACAAATAAGTATGAAATTATTGATTACATAGTACAAATATGCAATTTGTAACAGTGTAATCGCCGTTGTGGTGGTGGTGACGATGGTAGAATGGGAGGCAGAAAGTTGTACGTTGGTACGAATACACAATTCGTAATGGCGTAACCGCCATCGTGGTTGTGGGTCACTGTGGTGGTGGTGGCGGCGATTGGAGGATGGAAGACGGACAGTCGTACGCTTATACTAATATGCAATTCGTAAAGGTGTAATCGCTGCCATGGTGGTGGCGGTGACAGTAGCATGATAGAAGGTGGACGGTGGTACGCTGGTACGAACATGCAATTCATAACATCGTAACCACCGCCATGGCAGTGGCGTTGAAGGTGCAAAGATCAAAAGCGGATGGTGGTATGCTGATACTAATATGCAATTCGTAATGGCGTAACCGCCGCCATGGTGGTAGTTGTGGCGGTGTTAGGATGGGAGGCGGACTGTTGTATGATGGTACGAATATGCAATTCGTAACGGCGTAATTGTCGTCATTGTGGTGGCGGTGGCAGCGTAACCGTCGCCGTGGTGGCGACAAGATGAGAGTCGGACAGTGATACGCTGGTACGAATACACAATTCATAACATCGTAACTGCCACCGTGATGGTGGTGGTGTCGGTTGGAGGATGGAAGTCGGATGGTGTTATGCTGATACTAATATGAAATTCGTAACGGTGTAATCGCCGCCATGGTGGTGGCGGTGGCGGTTGCAGGATGGAAAGTGGACAGTGGTACTCTAGTATGAATATGCAATTCGTAACGGCATGACCGCCCCCATGGCGGTGGCAAGATGGTAGGTGAACAGTGATACACTGGTATGAATATGCAATTTGTAACGGCGTAATGCCGCCGTGGCGGTGGCAGTGGTAGGATGGAAAGTGAATGGTGGTACGCTGGTACTAATATGCAATTCATAACGGTGTAATCGCCGCCATGGTGGTGGTGGTGGCAGGATGGGAGGGCGGATGGTAGTTTGGTGGTACGAATATGAAATTTGCAACGACATAATCGTCGCCTTGGTGGTGGCGTAGCATAATGGAAGATGAACGGTGATACTTTGTTACAAAAATAACTTGATAAAGATACAAGATGAGAGGAAAGATGATGGTTTCGGTAACGCGTAACCGGTATATGGGGGAGTGAAATACACCAGTAGCAATTTTCGTTTTGCTTAACGTCTTTTCACTGAGATATACTGCTCAGGTTAGTTTACTCACAATTGGAAGAGACAGTTGGAGTAGCTCTTTAACCAAGTTGCTTAGTTGGAGCCAATCACACAGTTGGTAGGTCAGCTGGCTCCTATGCCTGAAGATCAGCTGAATTCACCAACTGAGGTTTTAAACAGTTATGCAATGCGGATGGTGGATGATAAGCTCGTTACAATTACTGAAACCATTGTGAAAGGGGAAGGTTAAATTCCCAAGTTAGTGTAGTGCATATGCTGGGTTAGTTGGTTAGGTACTGAATTTAAAATACTGAATGTAAAGTACAGAAAGTAAGCACACAGTATTTTAACGTGGTTTGAATATCAACCTCCTACGTCCACGACTTCGTTTTTGGGGAAGTAATCCACTAGGTAAGCTTACGCGTGCTTACCAAACGCCCTACTTAGATTCCGGGTTCCAAGCAAACCTAACCAGTTCGATTTCGGGTTCGAACAAGACCCTACAACACTTTTTCGGGCAAGTGCTCAGCCAGTCTTAGATTCCTGGTTCTAAGGAACCAACTCTTCGATTCCTAGTTCCAAGGGATCTCTGCTTGGATTACAGGTTCCAAGCGGCCTGGTATTAGATTACGGGTTCCAAGGGACATGGTATTGGATTACGGGTTCCAAGGGACCTTAGGACTTTGATTCCAGGTTCAAAGTCAGACCTGGGTTTGGATTTTAGGGGGAAGGGGGGGAGAATCCAACAAGGAACCTTCAACACTTTAGGGGAGTGGAGGCTTCGACCCAAGCATATGAACTTAATCTCTTGTTAAGAGAGAGTTCTGAGGGGATACAAAACAAGCAAGGACTATATTGCTAGCCTCAATCAAAAAGGGAAACTTCTGAGAGGCTAGAGGGAAGAACATGAGAGAAATCACTCTCATCCTTCTTCACATGTCTTCTTGCTTGGAGAGAGAGAGAGAGAGGTGAAAAGCCGCTTGCGCCGCTTCACTCTTTGTGTTGTCTCTCGGCACTTTGGCATGCTTTTTCTCTACTTGTATCAACCTTGCATTTTAGCCTTGTTGTAGAGACCTCTATTTATTGAGGAAAGGTCAAAGCTAGCGGTTGGAAAGAGCCGTTTGATCTTTGCCAAAAGCATGACACTCCACATGCTTTACTGGTAACTTTCCAGAGACGGTACATGCTACCATGCTTTTTGCACGTCGTTGTTGTCGGCCCATTTATGGAAAGTTTTCCAGCTGACTTGTGCTCCCGAGTAGATTCAAAATCTGGACTGCAGCTCCTCCGTCTTCAGCGTCTTCTCTTCTCCACTTCGAGACGTCTTGACGTTGACACAACTTCACGGTAACTGTATGCCTTCAGTTGCGTGGTTCAGCTGTGGAGTCAACTGAGCTGTTGTCCAACTGAGTTCGCGCTTCAGTTGGGGTTGATGTCCCAACTAACCTTGAGTCTCAGCTGAGTGTGATCCTTCAGTTAAGTCCGGGTCTCAGCTGAGTTCTTCACGAACCTCCTTATATAGTCCGGCTGACTTCTTCTGCTTAATCCTTGTAAAGATAAAATCCCTACGCTCAAACAGTGAGCACTAGCTAAACAGACTAAAGGCAATCATCTACTCGATTGGGGTCAGTTTGGTTTTAGGCATCTTTCGAAACCATAATAATTTTCCTTACAAAAGAGAATGTAAAATTAAGTGGGAAAAGTCAAAAGTAAGGGTAAAAAGGTCCAAAAAAGCATACTTTGGCTAGAATTTGTCCATATTAAGTTATTTGTGTAATACCCCGATCTTATGTAAGTCTTTAAGTTCGTTTTGATTGAGTTTATATGCCTTGATAATGTGCTTGTGTGATAAAAAAAATTTGAGAAAAGAAATTTTCTTGTAAAATTACTAAATGCCATTGAGTGCCTTTATGTGATTTTTCTCATTTCGGTTATCGGAATCGAATGTGTGATGAATTTATTGAGTATGATTATATGAGTTTGAGTCCGAGTTCAAATTTCAGAGAATTCTGAGAAGTTTTGTTTTCTGATAAATAGTAACTTTTTCCGAGTTTTCACTATTCATCGAACTTTTTCAAATTTCATCTAATTAGTGTCTTTTGAGTATAAAAATTCTCTATAAGCTTTGAGATATGTTTGAGAGTCGTCTGGGATTGTCTGAGTATGATTTGAGATAATATTTCAAGAACCCTAATATGAATAGTGATTTTTGAGATTTTATTCGTTCCTCGAAATTTTGATTCGAAAATTGGATTTTTAGTTTCCTTGATTTATTTGGTGAGATATGAGACAAAGTAGAGAGCTTTTCGATGTCAAGAAAGAGTCGTGGTGAGTTTTAAGTCGTTTGAGAGTTTAATGAAAAAGTAAGGTTAAATTGCATCGGAAAACCTTTTCTTCCGACGATTTTTATATCGCGTTTTTGACTAATGGGTGCAACCTAAATTCTATTTATTTCTATCCTACTCTCACCTCTCCTCACTCTCTCCCCACGCGCTCTCTCTCTCGTCGACATCACCACTCTCATCTCTTCTCTCTCTCTTCGACGCGCACACACACACAAATACATACACATTTCCTCCATTGAAGAAACTTGGATGGAAGCTTAAAGTTGCGTGGATTAGAGCCCTTTAATTGATCAAGTCTTCGAGTTCACGTAAGTTTCTTGAACCTTGTTCGATTTTGTTGAGTTCGAGCCAAGAAAATCTCCCTATCTCTCCCTCTTTTGTTTGACCGAATTGGTCCATGGAGCAAGGGATTGAAGCGTTTTGTTCTAGCCTTGATTCTTGAACTCTTGAGTATTATCCATGCATGAAAAGAAGAAAAAAATTCCTAGATCATCAAGTTGTAGAGAGTGCTGATTTTTATAGCTAATTTTAGGGGTTTTCATGTTGATGATGATAGCATGAAATTGATGATAGAATTGAGCTCTAGAAATTAACTAAGATCATATATCTGATCAATTGAATGAGGAGAAATTTCCACTCTACTTATGCATGAAATTTTCGAAACTTTTAGGGTAGAAATTAGGATTTTTGTTGTGTTGTTCTAGATTGAATTGATGATGTTAGTGATGAATTTAAGTATTGCGATGCATGAGAAAAGTGATGAAATGAAGTATATGTATGTATAGTAGATTGTAGGGTTTAATAATTCTAAATTATATGATTTCATTAATTAAATTTGTTTAACTCTCAGATATGACATGCAATCAAGAAAATCTCTATTTTCTCACATAATAAATAAAATGATAATATTAATATCATTATATCAAATACGGTTTTTCGGTTTACGGTCTGCTTTGGTTTGAATTTTCATAACCATAATTTTTGAAAAATCTAAACCAAACCATATTTTTGAAACCAAAAAACCGAGCCAAACGTAATTTACAGTTTGGTTCGATTTGGTTTACAGTTTAAACCAAACTTTGAACACCACTAGTATATGTGTGTAGAGAGTAGATGATTTTGTGATAATATTGATGAAGTCTTGTTAAGATTGAGTGATATATGATGATTTATGCATGAATAGTGATTAGAACAGAAGTATGAATTTTTATGCAATTTTCCCCAAAATAGTCGAACCATATATGTATAAAAATTGATGATTTTTTATGTTGTGAGTTAGTATTTCTTAAATTGATTAGTAATAAGTGAAATCAAATATAATTTGAGCTTAAGTTCAAGAGGAATCGAAGAAAGAATTTCATTTGCTTAAAAGCTTGAAAAATTTGAACTATTGGAGCTATAGAACTTGTGATTTTGATGTTCATGTGTTCTAAGTATGATTGATGTTAGATTACTGAAATTAGATTTATTTAGTCACGTTAGAACTTGAAATCGTTGAAATTGGATTTCTATAAAGAAAGCCCTAAAACTGGTGATGAAATTGGGCATAAAATGAAAATTTTTAGTAATCGAGCTCGTTTGAGTAAATTGGTTGAGAAATCGATCAATTGGAATTTTTATAAGTATGATAGAATCTCGAATTTTTGAATTCGGAAAAGTTTTGCACTAAATTCCAAAAATTTCGAAACTTATAAGATTTTTAAGTTAGGAATTTTTGATATTGAGTTTGTTTGAGTGAATTGATGCTATATTCATGAAATTGGATTTATTTTAAGCATGTTAGAGCTTTGAAATTTTCAAAATGGAGCAAGTATAGATATATATGTGAAAATTTCAAAAGTTAAGGAGAAGTAAAGCATGAAACTTTGAGTTCTTGATGTTGTATGATGAATTTGATGATTAGATGATGAAATTGGAGTAAAAATAACTAAGTTAGCTTCTTGAAATTCTTGAATCGGAGTTCGTATGCTAGAGTTATAAAGAAATTAAGTTAAAGATGAAAATCGAGCATTTTGTAAGTTAAAAATGAGATTAAGTGAAATTGATCGAGGAATTAGTCAATTAGAATTATTTTGAGTCAAATTGTCAAGTTTGATAATTTTTCCGAGAATGTGCACGTTTTACGAGAAAAGTGACATAGACTTTAATTCGAGAAAATTTGTCTAAGATTTCGGATTTTGAATATGATTTCATAATTGAATTCATTGAATTATTTTAAGAATAACGAAACTGTTTTCGTTAAAATCCGAAGGCTTTTATTTTTTAAGTTTAAAAGTCAAGCAGTAATAAGTCAGTATATGACAATTTCGGACTTAAATGAAAATCTGAGTTGATATGAGTGCTTATGTTAATTTATTTGATTTTCTGGAATTTTTCTAGAATATTCTGACATATTTGGAATTTTTTTCTTTTTCCGTCTATTTATCGAAGTCAGTCATTTACCTATCTGTGAATGTCTGATTTCTGATGTGAAAGCCTGAATGTGAATGATTTGTGATTTAAGTAGTCGAGAATTAATCTCGTAATTTTCTGAGATCGTTTGACTCGAGAAATCGAGAAATACGAAGTTTAAGTCGTGAATAGTGAATTCTTGATTTTTGTGAATTATTTAAGTTTAATTTGTTTAATGTTATCAAGCTAAGTGCCCGAGTCTCAAAGTCGTTTAGTTTAGTACTTGGGTAGAATCGAGAAACAGAGAAAGATCGATTTAGTCGAGTCGAGATAAGTTAAGACAACCCGAGTCATGTAGAAGTCCATCAACCGAGCATTAGAACTCGTTTCATTTAGTTTTTCGAGTAAGTAGTCTCGTCCTTATAAGATGTTATTTTTGAAGGAACAACGAGACCAAGAAGTAGTAGAAGAAGAAGACGGAAGCTAACCGACTAACCCTACTGATGGTCCCGATACGAGTTACTGGTGTATGGGGGGGGGGAATACACCAGTTAGGATTTTTCAACTTTCGAAAAACTTAACACTTGAAATCAACTTCAACTGAGTGAGAGGACTCAGTTGGGATCTCACAGCTGAGTAAGCAACCTCAGCTGGAAGATTGGTGCTGTACGGAATGTGGTGGAAAATAAACTCGTAAAATCAAACTCACGCTTTTATGCACGGTTGGTCAAAACCAAAACTGTTGTTGTGAAAGTATGCAGATTGTATGCGGTTAGATTGTCAGTTGAGATATGCAAAATAATGACTGAACACAAAACAACACGACACACAAGATTTACGTGGTTCGGAGAGAACTCCTACGTCCACGGGGAGATGTGAGTCCACACACCTCAGTCCAAGTTCCTCTGGATAGTTCCACTCAACTTACGCGGGCTGAGCAACCGTTACAGTTTAGTTTGCGGGCACTAAACAGCCTAAGTCAAGTTTGCGGGTACTTGACGACCTAACTACTCAATTACAGGAAGAGTAAGGTCCTAGCACACTTTTTAGGGTGTGAGAAAGGGTAGGATTTCCAACTACAGCTCGATCAATAATGAGAGCTGGATCTAAGGCTTGAACGAATAAACACTCAACCTAAGATCAAAAACGGTTTCGAATTCTAGGAACCCTCAGCTACTAATGTTCTCTCAAATTGGAACTCTCAGCTGCTGATGCTCTTAGATGATGATGTTGCAGATTTGCTTTGATTACTCTCGAGAAAGCTCTTGAATTTTTCGTCGTCTATGTGTCTATCTGCATATCTGTTCTTCTCGAATGAGAGGATGCCTCTATTTATAGGCGGAGATAATCAACTAGCCGTTGGAGGAGCAGTTGATCTCTGATCGGTTGAAAGCGATGGCTTGTCTCTCATCTCTGCAGACTTTCCCGATATGGCATCTGTGCTCTTCTGCTTTCCATCTGAGACAGCCTTGTGTTGGGCCAGATGGGGTAATGACTGAACGGTCAAACCCTCATGTGACTTCCTTTTGAAATTCAAATCTTTGACAGTCAACTTCGGTTTGTCGGTTGAACGTCTTGACCTTCATCTGAGTGATCTTCAGCTGATGTTCCGATCTGTCGAGTTCTCAGCTGACTTTGAACTTCAAAACAGTTGAACTCCTTGTTCAGATTCTATAACTGAGGTTCTGAAACTGAACCCTCAGTTGTCTTCCACTTCTTTACTCAGTTGGGTTTGAACCCTCAGATGATTTCCTTTTCATCTGATGTTCTCTTCCTCTCAACTGTTTCTCATCTGATGAACGCTCAGTTGGTTTCCTTCAACTGATGTTCTGAAGACTTCCCCTTGTTTGCATCTGAACAAATGAACTCTCAGTTGTCTTTCTTCACAACTGATGTTTTGTCTGAGTGACGCCTTGTTGCCATCTTCAGCTGGAGACTTGTAAAGATAGAATCTTAACTTTGCTCAAACAGCGAGCCTAAATTCTAACATTAGGTTCTGGCAACATCTACTCGGTTAGAGTCAGCCGGTTTTGGAATTCATCAAAACTTATACTAATAAATTTCCCAACAATCCCCCTTTTTGATGATGCCAAAACCACTTACAACTTGAAACCACTACTGATCTAAACCTCACTAACTTATCTAAAATCTCAGCTGAAATTCTAGACAGTCTATAAGATAAAACATCAAAGGGTTAGCACAGTTATAACATGAAGTTGAAAGACTTTGTGATTCAGAGCTTGGACAATGAGGAATTGTTCATCAAGGTGAATCATATTATATACTTTGAAGTTTTTGTTACAACTGAAGGTTACAAAGTTAGGCGCAAAACATAGAAAGATACAACAGTTGCTTCAAAAACTACAACATCCAAAAACATTATCAGCTCAAAAACTTTGACAGCTCAGAAATACTGTTGACCATACTTGTTGAAGATACGGTTGAAGATCTCCTTCTTCGCTTCCGAATCAATCCCAGTGTTGACGCCGTGTTCCTTGCATACTTGCCTCGCCTCAGCCAAGATCGTATTTCTATTTGGCGTGCTTGTGCCTTTGATCATCGGAGGGCGGTATATGCACTTCTTTGGAACTGGAACAGTGTTGGGATCAAGCTGAGCATTCAGCATAGCTCGCTTGAACTGACTAAACATTCCAGGGTCTCCAGATCTGAGTTCCCACAGGGCTTCCTTGAAGGCTAGCCTTGGGTCTTCAGTCGAGTAGACTTTCCTGTAATAGAAGTCATTGACGAACTCATGCTTGAACTGTTCCCAGTCATCGTTCCACTCCGCATTCATCCACTTGTCAACATGTGGGTATCGAGACGGGAGCGGAGCGTTCTTCTGCAGCTGATGCGTCGACTTTCTAGCCTCAGCCTTCATCCGGTGCTTGTTGATTCTTCGCACACTCCGGCTGGCTTTGTTTCTGTCGACGTTCTTCTCCACCTTGGCGAGCTCCTTCTCGAACTTGGCCACCTTCTTGGCCTGATCGGCAGCGAACTTCTTGATCCAAGAGGGATTCAAGTACTTCTCCTTAGGCACCTCCATAGCTTTGGCAGCTTCGATACAGTCTTCAACGGATATCCCATCAAGTTCTGCATCGAGCTTGGCTGTGAGCTCGGCTACGAGGTCGTGGGAGACTTCCAGTTCGGGCTGCAACCCTTCAGCTTCAGCTTCAGCTGGCACTCATTCTCCTTGCTGGAGAACAGCTTTCCCTTGTCCATCCCCAGCTGCCGGCTCCTTGTCTTCCCCAGCTGCTGGCTCCTTGTCTTCCCCAGCTGCTGGCTCCTTGTCTTCCCCAGCTGCTGGCTCCTTGTCTTCCCCCTTTTTGGCATCATCCAAAAGGGTGGCAACAGTGCCATCCAGAGAGGTCAACTTGGCTTCAGCTTGTTGAATGCGGGAAAACAGCTCATCAACAGCGTCCTTCTCTTCCACCTTCTTCGCCAACTCCAAGTCTTGGCGTTCCTGCTCAGCTCGCTGCACAGCTGCAAAGGTCGCAGAGACCTCTTTGTGGAGGGAGATGAACTCAGCTCGGAAAGAGGCGAACTGAGCCATCCACTCCTGGTCCTGAGTCTGCTGGGACTTTGCGAGGTCAAATTTAGCAACGGTCTTGAACACGTTGAAATCCGAGCTGAGGCTCTGAACGGCCTTCCTTAGAGCCGAGACCTCCGAGCTGGAAGAAGTGGAGAGATCTTCGAGCTTGTGCTGCAGAGAAGAGGAGAGGTGATCTAGCTGATTCTTCAGGCTGGCATTTTCTGCCATCAGCTGCTGCATCCTGTCAGCTTCTTCCTCCTTGCCCAGCTGGATCTTGGACAGCATCTCCGTCCTCAGCTGGTTGACCCTCTCCGAGATCAGCTCGCAGATGACGTGGGGTGAGAGAGCTGGCTGATCGGAGGGTCCGGGCAGGAGCGGTGGTTGTGGCTGGGCAGTAAACTCCAGGACAACCATGGCAGATCGGCTGGCGAGGTAGGCCTTGAGCTTGTCTTCTTCTCTCTTGGCCGCCTCATCAGCTGCGTCGACGTCGTCCATGCAGGAGGCATTTTTGGCGAGCATGTCATCAAGAAAGTGAACAGCTTCAGGGTTGTTGCACAGCTCCCTGGTGTCTATCCCTTCTTGGATGCTTTTGTCCAGACGTCGTCGGAGCACAGCCACCTTTTGGTTGTAAGCCACCTCCAGGCTTTGGTAGTCGAAGTACTCCCTCAGGTTGGACTCTTCGACCTTTAACTTGTCCCAGCCATGGATTCTGAGGGTCTCCTCCTTCACGTACCAGTAGCTGAATATGACACTGAATTGGTATAGAAGCTCCGTCCCGAGAAGAGAAAATGGGCATCGATGTTGCCTCGGGGAACATACCAATCAGCTTGCGAAAGCAGTAGCTGAGTCTTCCTTCATATTCAGCCAGGATCGCCTGACGGTTGGCTTCTTCATCGATCTGAGGGGGGTCGATATCGAAGGTTAAGGGTTCAATGGTTTCATCAACGTTGGCCGAAGAAGTGGTCACAACGTTGGCATCGAGCGAGAGGCTCGGAATATCTGACTGAGGACCAGTTGAGAGAACTGGATCCTCTTTGGATGGAGAGTTGGCTGGCTGGAGGATTTCTTCAGTCACAGGTGGGTTAACCTGGCTGGCATCAGCTCCAGACCGACTGTCGTGGGACTCCTCAGATGAAGAAGAGTCATCTGAGGAGGAGCTGGCATCCACCACTTGGATCTCCACGTCTCCACTTGCCTCCTCAGCCACGTCCTCCTGGCGAGGTTGAAGAATAAACCCAGCTGGGTCAACCGATTGACTGGATTCGGTTGACTCCTTCGCCTCAGCCGGCTTGACCACCACTGGACTTGTTGTGGATGGTTGAGCCGCTGGCTGGATGATTCTTATCCTTGGCCTCTTCTGCAGAGGTTCCTCCTCTTCCTTCTCTTCGTCTTCTTCCTCCTCAACTACCTCTTCCAGCTGGCGCTTCGCCGACTTAGTCCTCGAAGGACGACGAGCAGCTGCCTCCACAGCTGGCTTGGGGACACCCTTGGGGGTGTAGACAGCTTCTACAACATCCCTGGCCTTCTTGGCTGAGGGGAACAGTGACAGCTTGCTGACTGGAGTGTCCTCACTCCCTTCCCATGTCAGCGGCAGACCCTTTGTGGCTTGGAGGATGAGGGCTGATATCTTTGTCCCGAAGTTGAGAGTCCCCTTGACACTCAACAGAACATCCCCGGACTCAGCTATCGTCTCGGATATCTTCTGCTTCTCCGACACCAGCTGGCTCTCTATATATCCCAACCAGTCGACCTGGTGCATCTCTTCCAGGGCCTTCTGCTGCTTGAGCTTAGGACGGCTAATGTCCCTGAAGGCTCCACCATATGCGAAGATGCATTTGGAGATTACATCGAAAAGAAGTCGGTGCTCCGGCTTCAGCTTTGTCCTTTGCATGCTCCCCTTCAATGGTTCGGGAACAAGAAGAATGGTTTGAAGGAAGGCATCAGCTTCCTTGTCAGAAAAGTTCCCCACCACGTCTGTGGCTTCACGGTTTCTGGGGATGAGCTTCTCCAGCTCCTTCGACACCTTTATCTCCACAACGGAGTCTTCTACTGTTCGGGAGGTTCTGTGGCGTTGCTTGCACGGGATGATCGTGACAAGCCCGTCATTTGCGACTCGTTGCAGATTCCGGTAGAAATGTACGATCTGCTTCCTGAGCAACAGGGCCGGAGAGAGGGTGGCCCAATCAAGCAGATGGTGGTCGGAGAGGATGGTGGCGAAGCGAGCTCAGGCGATGAGAGAGCCGCTTTGGATAAAATTTGTTCGAAATGAATCTTCGACATCACCATGTCGAACGATTCCTGGAACGTTGCAGGCTCTGAGGAAACCATCTTTTTAGAAGCTTTTGACTTGGGCGTCATCTCGAGGAGATATATATGCAAAGAAAGAGTGAAAGACTTTACTGGAAATGGCGAAACAAGATTTGAGAAGATGATGAATAGTGAGTAAAGATATGCACGAAAAGAGAAGGTAAGGATCACTTCCTGATTTGCCGTATTATATAATCTTTGACTCGGATAAAATCAACGGCTGGGGTTAAATCGCGCGAATCTATTAACGGCTGTGATTTCGCGACTGTTGAGTAATTTTGACTGATATACCACGCGCGCGAGTGAGAAGGTGAATAGTTTGAGGTGTCAGCCCAGTCGCACTATAAAGTAAGGCTATAGGTGTTCAGCCAGACTTTACATTAAATGCGATATGATGGCTTGTTTAGTCTAGCTGACATGTTCAGGAATGTTTGAATTTATTTCAAACATTCTCATTTAATATCATAACACCTTCAGTCATAAATGATACCTGCCAGCTGATGTCTGAATCAGCTGTGTTCATTTGTTGAATTCCTCAGTTGCCGCATACCATCAGCTGACTCGAGTTCGTCTGTTCAGCTGACGTCTGTTCCATTGTTGCAGCATACCATCAGCTGACTCAAGTTCATCTCCTCAGCTAACGTTTGATGTCCTCAGTTGGCAATTCGTATTTGATATTCCCCTTTCAGCTGAGCTTCCCCCTTCATCTGAGCTTCTCCCTTAAGTCGATATCCGATTCTTCAGCTCGGATGAATCCTTATCAGCTCGGATGACTCTTCTGCTCGGATGACTCTTCAGCTCGGATGAGTTTTTAGCTCGGATCCAAAAGTCCTAGAAGATCACACAGCATCTTGAACCGGGCTTCAGGAAGAGGTTTGGTGAGGATGTCAGCTCTCTGAATCTCAGTTGGGATCTTCTCCATGGACACATCCTTCTTCTCAATATGATCTCGGATGAAGTGATGACGAATATCGATATGCTTAGTCCGAGAGTGATGAACAGGGTTTAGAGAGATAGCTATGGCACTCAAGCTATCACAATGTATGGGAACCTGTCCAGTTGAGACTTCATAATCTCTCAGCTGCTGCTTCAGCCACAATACTTGCATGCAACAGCTTCCGGCAGCCATGTACTCTGACTCGGTTGTCGAAGTAGCAACACACGCTTGTTTCTTGGAGAACCATGAAACCAGCTTGCTTCCCATGAACTGGCAGTGTCCAGAAGTAGACTTTCTGTCCAACTGATCTCCTGCTAGGTCGGCATCTGAGTATCCAGTCAGCTGGATATTGTCATCAGTTGGATACCACAATCCAACATTGACAGTTCCCTTCAGATACTTAATGATGTTCTTTGCTGCCAACATGTGTGCTTTTCTTGGTTGGACTTGAAAACAAGCACACACTCCAACTGCGTATGAAATGTCTGGTCGGCTGGTAGTTAGGTAGAGCAGCGAACCGATGATCCCTCTGTACTGGCTGGCATCAATGAGCTTTCCCTCAGCTCCTGGTTCGATCTTTCAGTTCGTGTTAATAGGGATCTTGGTTGTCTTACTTGTCTGCAATCCGAACTTGGTGATGAGCTCCCTTGTATATTTGGACTGGTTGATGAAAATCCCTTCAGGTGACTCCTTCACTTGTAATCCAAGGAAATAATTCATCTCGCCCATCATTGACATCTCGAACTTTTCCTTCATAAGATCGGAGAATTTCTTGCACAGCTCCTCCGACTTGGACCCGAAAATAATGTTATCGACATAAATTTGCACGACAAGTATATCTTCTCCAACTTTGATGGTGAACAGAGTTTTATCAACTGAACCTCGTTTGAACCCCGAGTCCAGAAGAAATCCACAAAGAGTGTCATACCATGCTCTTGGTGCTTGCTTTAGACCATAGATAGCTTTCTTCAGCTTGTACACTCTTCCATCTCCAGTCTCAAAACCAGGAGGCTGTTCAACATATACATCTTCTTTTATATCTCCATTGAGGAATGCACACTTCACATCCATCTGATATACTTTGAACTTGTGATGTGCGGCATAAGCTAGAAAGATCCGGATGGCTTCAAGCCTTGCAACTGGTGCAAAGGAATCTTCAAAGTCAATTCCTTCTTGTTGGCAGTATCCTTGAGCTACCAACCTTGCTTTATTCCTCACAATGAATCCAATGGCGTCTCTCTTGTTTTTGAAAATCCACTTTAGTCCAATCACCTTGACACCATTTGGTCTTTCTACCAACTCCCATACACAGTTGCGTAGAAACTCATTCAATTCTTCTTGCATGGCTGTTGTCCAGTGGACACAATTGAGAGCTTCCCCAACATTCTTCGGTTCTGGAACATCAGCTACATAGCAAGAAATCATGGCAACATCTCCAGCTTGCTCGAACTCCTCTAGAACTGCCAATTCCTCAGCATATTGGGCATAAGTGTTGGATTCTTCCTCGGTTGATTCTGGATTTGCAACTCTGCTCCGTGTGCGCACACCCTCGGTTGGATCTCCGATGATGTCGTTGGTGGAATGAACTTCATACTATCTTCGGTTGCGTCTTCCTTCTTCTTCCAACAGTGGCTGTTCAGACATCTGAGTTGGAGTCTTCAGAGCTGGTGATTGATCAGCTGTTGAGTCTGGATCCTCAACATTTACAATAGATTGAACTGAGTTCGGTTGGGCATCAGATGCTGATGCAGTTGGATGGACATCAGCTGAAGTTCCCCCTAGGGACGAGCTGAGGTCTTCGCATTCATCTTCAGAGGAGTATGGGTCCTCATCCTCAGTTGCCCATACCAGTGGTTCAGCTCGGTTCTTTTCCCGAAGAGCTTGCGATCTGGTGAGAACTGGTAGAACAGCTGGATCCGCGTGTTGTTCCTTTACCTGTTCCCTGCACTCGAAGGTAGATTCATCAAAACTAACATGAGGTGTTATTTCCACAACACGAGAGCTGTTGTTGAAAACTCTATATGCCTTGATCCGAGCTGCATATCCAAGAAATATGCCCTTCGAAGCTTTGGCATCAAAAGTTTTCAACTGAGTCTTCCCATTGTTGTGAATATAACACTTATATCCAAAAACACAAAAATAAGAAATATCTGGCTTTCTGCGTCTCCACAGCTCGTAGGGCGTCTTTCCCAACCGCTTGGTGAGAAGAGATCGATTTTGTGTGTAGCATGCTGTGTTGATCGCTTCAGCCCAAAATCTCTTAGGCAGTGCTGAGCTCGCTAACATGGATGTGGCTGCATCCTTCAGAGTTCTATTTCTTCGCTCAGCTACGCCATTCTGTTGTGGAGTACGCGCGGCTGATGTCTGATGGGTTATGCCATTCTTTTCGCAATACTTAATGACGGTTTCATTTAGAAACTCCGTTCCACGATTTGATCTGATAGATATGATCTTCATCTCTTGTTGGTTCGATATCCGATCCATCAGCTTGGGCAGCTCATCTCGGGTCTCACTTTTGTGGTGCATGAAGATGGTCCACGTATATCTTGAGAAGTCATCAGTTACAACCAATGTATATTCGTTTCCATTAATGCTTTTTGGTGTAACTGGCCCGAAGAGATCCATGTGGATCAGCTGTAACACTCGGTCAGTTGAAGGAGTTGACTTCAACCGGAAGGAGGTTCTAGCGAGCTTTCCCAGCTGGCATGCACTGCAGATGTGTGTTGTTGAAAACACTCGGTTAGGTATGCCTTTTGCATGTTCTTGTCTGGCAAGTCGGTTCATTGTCTTGAAGTTCAGATGGTTGAGCCTTTTGTACCACAGCCAGCTCACATCCGAACTGCTCTTTGATAACAGGCAAGTGTCAGGGAGGCTGCTGTTCCAGTCAGCGTAGTATACATTCCCTGTTGGAGATCGATTTCCCAACAATATCACCTGCTTTGATCCGACATCTTTAACTCTGCAACCCTGTGCATCAAACTTGACAGAGAACCCATTATCACAGAATTGGCTGATGGAGAGCAGGTTATGCTTCAATCCATCAACAAAAGAGACATTAGAAATTGAAACATGATTGGTTTCAAGGGTACCGTAACCTCTGGTATAACCTTTTGAGTTATCACCAAAAGTAACTGATGGACCTTCTTTCTCCACGAAACTTCCAAGCAAATCCTTCAGATTTGTCATGTGTTTCGAGCATCCACTATCCATCACCCACATTGTTGTAGACGCCTTCTTCTTCCTCAGCTGTTTCTCCTGTACCTGCAAGGAGAAACTCGCTTAGGTCCCCAATTTCAGTTGGGTCCTGGAGGGTTAGAACCAGTTCCCGCTGGAACCGTGCGTCGCTTTTCTCTGTACACTCGAATAGCCTTGTCATTCCAAATGATCTGCCCATTTTCATCAATTATAACAACACCCCGGTTATCCTTAGGCTTGTTGTTTGAAATGATGCTCTGTTTCTTGGGAGGAGTTGGATTTCTCCCATGTTGGGCTTTAGGAGGTGAGGCTTTCCCCTTGTTTTGATGGCGATTCTTATCCTGTTGAGTTTGTCTGTGAGGTCGGACGCCATTGTGGAATCTTCTTGGCTGATTCTGATTCCATTGCCTTGGCTGTTGACGATAGTTGTTCATGCCCGAATGTTGATTCATGTTGTGGCATGAGTAACCATAGCTGTCGTAACTTTTCCACATAGGTTGACTCTGTTGGAGCCTCTGATTGTTGTGGTGATGGAACCGTTGTTGATTATGTCGGTTCTGAGCTTGGATATGTTGTCGATTTTGAGCTTGATTGCGACTCCGACGTCTCCGGTTCCTCCGTTGAGTCTTGGAACATTCCTCCTCGGTTGTAGACTCCAGGAACTGTTTCGTTGGTGCTCCATCTGCAGCTCCTTTGCCTTTCTCAGCCGTAGTTACCTTTATCGGTTGTGAGGGTGTTTGTTCAGTTGCATACTCAACTGTGTTAGGTTTGCCAACCATGACTTCCTCAGCCCTGGTGAAGGTAGCTGGTGGAATTCCAGTGTCCTTTGCCACGTCGTATCCGAGTCCAGACACATCATCCGTTTGCCGTCTGTATTTGATGAGATTCTCGATGATCTCGGATGACTGATATAGCTTTGTCAGGTTGTCCTTCTCAGTTTGAAGATCCTTGAGAAGAACAACTATATGCTCGGTCTGGGCATCTGATGTCTTCATCAGCTGGTCGATCTGAGCCTCTTGCTTGTTCAACTGTTCGTTCTGTGCCTTGATCTGTTCCTTCAACTGTTCATCGGTTGAAGCCTCAGTTTGGTTGGCTGTACTCAGTTGACTTTTCAGCTGGTCAATTTCTTCAGCTTGTCTCTTGATCAGATCGTCCTTTTCGGTTAAGGAATCTTCAATCTTGGCGAACTGGGCTTGAAGACTCTTAAACTCAACCGACTGCTGATGCAGTTCCTCACTGAGTTCTTGAAAATCATTCCAGGAGGGTTCCAACTCATCGTTCATAGATTCCTGCATGTTAGAAGTATTGGAAGAATTTAAGCGAGCAGGATTAGATTGTACCTCAATATCATCTTGGTCGGTTCCAAGTGCCATGAGGCATTGATCCGGACTGATGACTTTGTTGGTAGAGGTCAGGTCATCCTTATCTTCAGTGTCTGTGAAGATGTCCATATCGTCAGCTGCCTCTTCAGCTACCATGGCCTTATTCTTTGCAGTTTGCTTCGCCCTCAGTGCTTCTCTTTCCTTCTTTGAGAGGTCTGGGCAATCGGCTTTGAAGTGTCCTTCCTTGCCGCATTCGAAGCAACCATTGGTGACTGGCTTCGAACTGTCTCGAGTTCGGTTTGATTTATAGAAACGTTTATATTTGCCGAACTGAGTATCCATATCGGCTAACTTCTTTGACAACGCTGCAATGTTCTGTTGCAGTTCTTCTCTGCTCAGCTCCTTTGCAGTCGTGTCAGCCGACCTGGTTGGCCTTGACAATCTCGACTTTGAGTAGTCAGCTCGGAGGGCAACTGACTTTGATGCTGAGCCGACGTCCTCAATTCTATTTGTCTGACTTGAGGGCTACGACCTCCTTCTATTGACCTTATACTCATTTCCTTTCAAGATTGAGAACAATCTTTCAGTTCCCATTTCACCTAGGTCAACTCGGCTCTCGTGGATATTTGTGAAAGTATCCCACTCAGCCGGTAGAGCTTGCAACACTTTGAGGTTTATTTCTCTTAGAGTGTATTTTCCTTTCCGGATGGATTGGATTCTTCTGATGATGTCCATAAACCGAAGCTCTAGCTGATCTATAGTCTCATCAGGTCGCAGATTGAAATTGTCAAAATCTTGACATGCATGCGAGAACTTGTTTTCCTTTGTCTCGTCGCTTCCTTCACTTAGCGAGGCCAGGATGTCCCACATCTCTTTTGCGGTCTCACACTCCTCTATCCAGGGCAGATAATCTTGTCCAACCGTGGACATTATTGTGCTCTGAGCCCAGATATCCAGCTGGCTCACCTTGGCCTCCTCCGGAGTGTAGTCCTCTGGCTGTTTCTCCACATACTCCACCACTGCATCTCCATCGTTGGGATTTGTGGGAGTGCGAAGTATTCTGTCTCGTATGACGATTGGTCCAGATGTGAGAACTTGTTGCATCCTATGATGCTTGGACAAAAGGATCTTCTTCATTCGAGTTCTCCATGATGTATAGTTGACAACGGAGAACATGACTGTGATCTTGTCCTTGACGTCCATCTGCACAAACAAAAACAGGACAACAAAAATGCGAGCAAGAATGCACTAGCGTGAAAAGATCTGTTCAGTTGACCACTGAAGAAAATTCTCGAATTCACACCTCGTGAAACAGAGTCAGCAGTCTTTTGAACCACTGCTCTGATACCACTTGATGGTCCCGATACGAGTTACTGGTGTATGGGGGGGGAATACACCAGTTAGGATTTTTCAACTTTCGAAAAACTTAACACTTGAAATCAACTTCAACTGAGTGAGAGGACTCAGTTGGGATCTCACAGCTGAGTAAGCAACCTCAGCTGGAAGATTGGTGCTGTGCGGAATGTGGTGGAAAATAAACTCGTAAAATCAAACTCACGCTTTTATGCACGGTTGGTCAAAACCAAAACTATTGTTGTGAAAGTATGCAGATTGTATGCGGTTAGATTGTTAGTTGAGATATGCAAAATAATGACTGAACACAAAACAACACGACACACAAGATTTACGTGGTTCGGAGAGAACTCCTACGTCCATGGAGAGATGTGAGTCCACACACCTCAGTCCAAGTTCCTCTGGACAGTTCCACTCAACTTACGCGGGCTGAGCAACCGTTACAGTTTAGTTTGCGGGCACTAAACAGCCTAAGTCAAGTTTGCGGGTACTTGACGACCTAACTACTCAATTACAGGAAGAGTAAGGTCCTAGCACACTTTTTAGGGTGTGAGAAAGGGTAGGATTTCCAACTACAGCTCGATCAATAATGAGAGCTGGATCTAAGGCTTGAACGAATAAACACTCAACCTAAGATCAAAAACGGTTTCGAATTCTAGGAACCCTCAGCTACTAATGTTCTCTCAAATTGGAACTCTCAGCTGCTGATGCTCTTAGATGATGATGTTGCAGATTTGCTTTGATTACTCTCGAGAAAGCTCTTGAATTTTTCGTCGTCTATGTGTCTATCTGCATATCTGTTCTTCTCGAATGAGAGGATGCCTCTATTTATAGGCGGAGAGAATCAACTAGCCGTTGGAGGAGCAGTTGATCTCTGATCGGTTGAAAGCGATGGCTTGTCTCTCATCTCTGCAGACTTTCCCGATATGGCATCTGTGCTCTTCTGCTTTCCATCTGAGATAGCCTTGTGTTGGGCCAGATGGGGTAATGACTGAACGGTCAAACCCTCATGTGACTTCCTTTTGAAATTCAAATCTTTGACAGTCAACTTCGGTTTGTCGGTTGAACGTCTTGACCTTCATCTGAGTGATCTTCAGCTAATGTTCCGATCTGTCGAGTTCTCAGCTGACTTTGAACTTCAAAACAGTTGAACTCCTTGTTCAGATTCTATAACTGAGGTTCTGAAACTGAACCCTCAGTTGTCTTCCACTTCTTTACTCAGTTGGGTTTGAACCCTCAGATGATTTCCTTTTCATCTGATGTTCTCTTCCTCTCAACTGTTTCTCATCTGATGAACGCTCAGTTGGTTTCCTTCAACTGATGTTCTGAAGACTTCTCCTTGTTTGCATCTGAACAAATGAACTCTCAGTTGTCTTTCTTCACAACTGATGTTCTGTCTGAGTGACGCCTTGTTGCCATCTTCAGCTGGAGACCTGTAAAGATAGAATCTTAACTTTGCTCAAACAGCGAGCCTAAATTCTAACATTAGGTTCTGGCAACATCTACTCGGTTGGGGTCAGCCGGTTTTGGAATTCATCAAAACTTATACTAATAAATTTCCCAACACCTACTTAGTCATGTGGGCTTTATAAATCGAATCTATTGAATGCTATTACTTAATGATTATTATTATGTGAGTTTTTAAATTAATTGACTTGCCATTTTATCTAAGTTATGGTATGTTTGATCGTCTACTTGAGTTATTATCATGTGTGAGACATGAACACACATGTTGTTGCTAATTGAATTATGTGAGGTGAATGTGAGAAGGAGGCCTACTTCTCGACATAAAGTTGATGTGGTAGATTGATTCATACCTCTTTCCTTCAGTATTATATATGTTGACTGCGCAGTCGTTTTTAGAAAAGAAAATGTTTTTGCATCCACAAGGAAAATGTTTTGAACTGTGCTAACACTTGTGATGCAGTGGCAAGACAAGTTCAATTATATAGCTCTAATGAGCAAGTTTTCAATTATTTTGGCATGTGTTCACTGAGTACGAAGTACTCAGTCCTGCATGCGTTTTCTTAACGTTCAGGTTAGCTTGGATGAGGATGGCGCGGACTTGCTCGGCAGTGTGTTACAATAAGTCGAGTAGCTTTGGTTTAAGCTTGCAATTGCATGTCTTCATACATGTAATTGTTGAGACTTGAGTTTGAGATTCCTCTGCATAAACAACAATGTTTATTTGTTTTAAACTTTTACTATGATATTGGTGTCGATGCAATGAGCATTGTACTTGAAACTATTTTTCTGTTATCCCTGATTTCTATTTGACTTGGATTGAGATATTTGATTTGCTCGTTTATTTATCATTGCTCGTTTATTTGAGTTAAGAATTGAAAGCATGTTGTTGTTTGTTATCGCTTTCAATCTATATTCCCTTGTTCCCGAGCATGATCCCTTGTTGAGTTGAGTATTGTTTCATGGTTTCACCTTCACTGTCCAATGAATTTTAGTCGTTCCTACACACTTGAATTCGGGCTGTGACAGTTTGACAACTATTGTACTCTTTAGAATCCATGTGGCTAGATGATCTTGTCTCATCTCTTAGTTTTTTTTTTCAAGTTTTTTTTACCAATTCTCTTATGGTGTATCAAAACATTGTGGTGCATATCATTACACAGTGTGATGCATCTATTGAAAATAAAAGTGAAAATTAAAAAAATGATAAAATTTGAAAATATGATTATTTAACCTCTAATTGGGAATTAATAAAATCCTAATTGAAAAATAATAAAATCTAGATGAATTGAATTAATTAAAATCTAATGGGATTAATTAATAAAAATATTGAAACTAGAAAAATAAATTGAGTGTTGCATCCCATTATATATATAGTGTGGTGTATCTCATTACACGTGATGGTGCATCACATATTATACTATGTGGTGTATCTTGAAAATAAAACTGCAAATTAAAAAGAATAAAAAAATGAAAATATGATTATTTAAAAATTGAAAATAAATATACACTATGAATTAATTAATCGCTAATTGGGGATTAATAAATTCTTATTGGGAAATAATAAATCTTAAGAGGATGGAACTAAGACAATTGTTTTGGTGCATCTGTTTTATACTATACACCCACTTTTTGTCCTATTATAGCACACCATCATTGATTTTTCAACCAACATTATTTACAACCCCCGAATTACTGTTCATCACGGGCGTGAACAGTAACCTCGCACGCGCGGTACTGTTCGTGGCACTGTTCACTTTATTTTTATTTATTATTTTTTTTAATTTCCAAATTTTTTTTGTTTTTTTTTTTGCAGATTTCCTTTTTCCTATTTTTTTCTGTTTTTTTTTTATTTCGATATTTCTTTTTCTTTGTTTTTCTTGTTTTCTTTTTTATTTATTTTTTTATTTTCCTTTTTTTCCCACTTTTTTTTAATTTTTCAGATTTTGTTTCTTTTTTTTCTTTATTTTTATTTTCTAGATTTTATTTTCTTTTTTTTTTTGTTATTTCCACATTTTCTTTAATTTATTTCATCTTCGTTTTTTTCAACATTGTCGTGACGATATGTAATGATTGTGAAACATGACGTTTCTTAGTGAAAAAGTTTACTTTTTTCAAAGACAATAATTACTTTAATGTTCGACTAAACGTAGAACTTATTGTATTTAAAGTTGATATTGTTGTGACAAAATGTAATGATTGTTAAACATTACGTTTCTTAGTGAAAAAGTTTACGTGTTCCAACGACAATAATTACTTTAACGTTCGACTAAAAGTAGAACTTGTCATATTAAAAAGTTGACATTGTCGTGACGAAATGTAATGATTGTGAAACATTACGTTTCTTAGTGAAAAAGTTTACTTTTTCCAACGACAATAATTACTTTAACGTTCGACTAAAAAGTAGAACTTGTTGTAGTAAAAAGTAGACATTGTCGTGACGAAATGTAATGATTGTAAAACTTTACGTTTCTTAGTGAAAAAGTTTATATTTTCCAACGACAATAATCACTTTAACGTTTGACTAAAAATAGAATTTGTCGTATTAAAAAGTAGATATTGTCTTGACGAAATGTAATGATTTTGAAACTTTACGTTTCTTAATGACAATATTTACTAAAAAGTTTGGAAATAAAAAAATCTGAAAAGTTTAAAAACAAAAAAACTGAAAAATATTAAAAAAAAAACTGAAAAATAAAATATGTAATTAAAAAAAAACTGCTAAAACAGTCTCCTGGAAAGGAAAAAAAAATAAAAAAATAAAAATCGGAAATTAAAAAAAAGTATATGAACAGTACCCTGCGTGTGAACAGTACGCGCGCGTGGGTGATGAACAGTAACCGACGGGTATTGTGTGCTGAATAGTCAAACATGGTGTGCTATAATAGGACAAAAAGTGGTTGTAAACTATACAACCGACTCACCAAAACACACCTCTTGAGATAATTAAATCCTAATTGGGATTAATAATTCCTATTTGGGAAATAATAAACCCTAAGGAATTGAATTAATTAACTCCTAATTGAGAAAAAATAAACCGGGGATTGAATTACTTAAACGCTAATTGGAGTAAAAAAAATACCAATGGAATTTATTAATAAAAAAATAAAAAATTTTGGAAAAAAGTAAAAAATAAAAATTGTGTGGTGCATCTCATTACACATGTTGGTGCATCTTGTTATGGTGATACATCTCATTTTTTTATTTTTTTTTTGATATCAAGGGAACCCGCAGTTGCTACCTTCAGTGCGCACTGAGTAAACTCCCGTTCCTTGTGCAGTAGCTTGCAAACCACACAGGATGATACATCTCATTACACTTACACATGATGGTGCATCTCATCTACCCTTACATTTAACTTAAATTAAAAAAAATTTAAAAATTTCAGGTGCGTGCACAATACGCGCCACGTGCGCATTGCATGTAAGCGGTACTCCTCACAAAAATTTTTGCGTTCTTTAATTTGTGTTCGGTTTAATAATTGATCCTATAAGTTGTTAAAGATTCTCGCCCCTTTCCAGAGAGGTAATTATTTTATTACTACTCTAATTTGAATTCAAGAGTAATATTTTAAGGATTTGAATTAGACCAAGTAAGAATAATCATTAACCCACTGCCAAACTTGAGTAATAGATTCAATTTCTTGAATCCATTTTCAACTATCCAAAAAGTCCAACCAACATGGGCTAAGAGTGTAATAGGTGACCGAGACTTGAATGGAATGGAGGCAAATTTTCAATGGATAGTAACAAACAATAAAATAATATTTATATAAAATATTAGTAAATTAATGAAATTATCTGCTTAATCTAGGGAATAATAAATTGAATGAATCAAATTAATATAGTAATATAATCTATTTTTGAATATGGTAAAAATATGATAGGATTTGACATATTTCAAAATTAAAAATTAATACATTCATTATATTGACAGAAAGGGTAAATTAGGAAATTAAAAAAATTCGAACGGTTTCTATTCTATCCAAACAAAATCGAATTTTTTATACATGCGTTCAGGCATACGTGACACGCCCCCTTTATTCAATTATTCTTGTTTATCTTAATTTCCACAGTTCCGTATTAATTAGTTAAATTAAAATCGTATAATCACGTTCTCCTTTTGATATGGAAGTACTCAAAACTATGATATCACAACTTTAGATGGTCGAGTAGTTGTCACATCCTATGTGGTGGTTTAGTTGTCCCATATTGTGGTGTAGAGGTCCCACCAATATGATGGTGTAGCGATTTATTTGATTGTATAAATATACACCTCATTGTAATTTCCTCAAAAAAAACTTTAATTAGAAACTACAGCCTTGACATTGTACCGAATAGGCAAGCTAATCTTTTAAAAAACAGACATATATACGAGAATAACATGTACTCCATAATCCTATAACGAGCAGTGGCGGAGCCACTTACAAGCATGAAGAGGCTTAAGCCCCTAGCAAATCAAAATTTTTAGATTTTTTATTATACAAAATTTTCAAATTAGTTATATTTTATGTGAATTTTTGTAGTATAAGCCCGCGTTCCCGAATCGAATTGTTATGAAAAAGTCAACATTTTGAAGAAGTAGAAAAATTAGCTACAGGTAGAAAATTTTCCTGGCTATGCCACTGATACCGAGGGTACAATAAAATATAATTTTCACAGAACAATGGCGTCGATTATTCAATTATATTGTTAATGTTAAACTCACTCATTTGTGTAATGACTGATCTCAACATCTCTCTTTTTTGAGTGTATATTTTGTTAGACAGGTTCCTTCGACAGAAAACAATAATAACAATAAATAAATAAATAAAATCAAATTCCTTTATTTGATTCTTACAATTTAACATTTTAGTCGTATTCGAAATTGCTTACCTATGAGGTTTTATTCATAGTCAGAATGTGAGTAAAAAAAAAAAAAATTAAAAAAACAAAAAAACAAACACTAATTTAAAACATTGTAATTATATTAGTAAACCATATTGGAGAAGCAGCTACGTACAATAATTCTTCACAAATAATTCATTCACTTAATTTATCCAACAAGAGACACCTATCCCATCATGCACCATCAACCAAACCAAATAAACCCTAAAGTTTGCCAACAGTCACAACTAAAATGTCTAAATAATGTTCAAGAGTAGCAACATAATCAAGAATTTCAATACGCTTAGACGGTGCCAAAGAGAACGTCTTCCTGCACGAAGCAATGTCTCCGGAGAAGGCATCTACACTCGTCTTTACGGAGTGATAATCGTGCGACTGAAGTGTGGCGTTGGCTGCAGAGAGGGAGTTGAGTGCAGCGGTGAAGTAGTTTCTGCAAAGGCTGTAAACTGCCTTTAGTTGTGGGTCGTTGGTTTGGGGGAGAATGATATTGATTTTCTTGATTGTTGGTGCGGTGTGAGGATATGTTTGATCGATTATCGATTGAGCGAGTTGTTGCATATTTGAATCTTCATCACTGTAAAACACATTCTGGCAATGATCATGATATTTTGTTTGGGCGCAGATGTTCTCTACTAATCCGGCTGAAATTGGATTAATTGTCAAGAAAACTAGTGTCAAGACAGCGATGGAAATTATTGAGGCCATTTTTTATTTTTTTGTGTATGAATCCTTCGTGTGATTTGATTTATATAGCGGGGTTGGGGGGAGAGATTATGTCATGCATCATGAATTTAATTGAGTCTTGATTTTTCAGATATTTTGTGCAATATTCTTTTCTTTTGGATGGATTGGTTAGATGAAATAGTATGTAACGTTTGATTGCTATCTATGAAGTATGGAATAGATTTTGATATATTTTGCCGGGATATCTTACACAATTAAATTCCCTTGAACACATAGTAATTATATGTGGTAAAACGGCAAAATTATAGTAATAATTTGTTGGTACAATAATATTATTAATATCACCTCATATTTAGGTGGTATATAGAACAATAAAAATAATACTATATATGAGCTCAATCTTTTTAGAGATAGTATACTTTGTAGCAAATATGATATTTGAATGTCGTAAATATATTAATGATAAATCCCGTGGGATTTGTTTGATGTAATAATTAAGATATATTTGACCAATAAAAAGGGAAGAGAATTAAATTATTTTGTTAGTTAAAATGATTTTTCCCATTTATAGGTCATATATTAATTAAATTCTATCATCATTGCAGTTCAATATCATAATAATTCAAAATCATTTATAGTTAAAATGATTTTTCTCATTCTTTTCGCAAAGACTTCAATGCATGCACGAGACGGGTTTTAACCAGCCTGTGCATGCACCCCGACTCACGTATTTGACCCGCATACCTGACCTGCATGCATGGACAAATACGGAGTAGCTTAATGGTTAGCTTACTCGCCTACATTTTATCTTCACTTGGAGGACCAGAGTTCGAAACTCTTACTCCATCTGTTCTCACTTAGTATGTTGTGGGGATGGTGCACAGGTTTTAAAGAAAAGTAAATAAATATTTGGTAGAAATATTTTAAGTGGAGGAAAGAACTCATTTAGAATGTATTGTTAATTTCTTAGTGGATGCAGAAACTTTATAATAGTAAATATATTAAACTTTTAAGAGTAAAAAGGTAAAAAACATGTACTAAAAACGAAACATCATACTAAATTGGGACGACTGAAAAAAGAAAATAACCATACTAACCCAAGATGGTGGGAATATTTTGTTGCTTTCCTTTTCTTTTTGCCTATTTTTTTGCTTTTTTTTTTCACTCAAGTTTCTTTTCCTTTTTTTCTGTTTTGTGGTTTCCTTTTCGCTTTTATTTTTCTTTCTTTCATTTTATTATTTTCAATTTACGTTTTCTTTTCCTTTTATTGTGTTTTCATTTTTTGATTAATAACCTGATTTTTTAATCTTTTCTTTTACTTTTATTTTATATAAATAATTACTTAACGAAATAACATGTTCTCTTTAATAAAAATAACATTTGCACAGAAGAAAAGTAATAAGTTTAAAACACTCTGTTGCGGTAGGTCTCTTTTTGGATCCTTTGGCTCGATCTGAGGCCTTCGGCTCCATTCGCTCGAATCTTGACAAAAGAAGATCAGGCAATCATAAAAACGAAGAGGCAAAAAAAATCCGACCCTATGGTTGTGCATCTGATTATATACGGTGGTGCATATCGAATTATCGATACACTTAGTGGTGCATCTAATTATACGATGTAGTGCATATAAGTACACTTTGTGGTGCATATGGTCTGACCCTAAAAAATAAAAATCAAAAATAAAAAAAAAGTCAACGGTTTGACCGGGTCAATCCAGGTCCGACCCGAATTCTGACCGGGTCGACCTGGTGTCACATTGTGAGACTTGTTGCACACAAGTATTTGCCTAACTACTTTACCAAATAAAACAACAATTTGCCATGAATAAAAATAAACATTATCGTAAAAAAGTAATCTTTTTGAAACATTACCTTTCTTCATGACAATGATTACTTTTCATTACGACAATAATTACTTTAACAAATAACTAAAAGTACAAGTTGTCATAAATAAAAATAAATATCGTCGTAAAGATAATATTTTTGAAACATTACTTTTCTTCATAACAATAATTACTTTGCATTACGACAATAATTTATTTACCAAATAACTAAAAGTACAAGTTGTCGTGAAGAATAATAAACATTATCGTGAAGAAAAGTAATATTTTTGAAACATTTCTTTTATTCATATCAATGATTACTTTTCATTACGATAATAATTAGAGAATATCATGTGATATAACTATAATGAACATTAAAATATAAATTTTAGCCCACCTTCTTCATAAATATAAATTGTGGTCATTCTTTTGAATTTGGATCTAACTATCCTTAATAACTGAATCCAATTCAGACTCGAATCCTATGCCTTAATGCCGCCTCGTTTCAACTATTCTCAAACCCGCCGCCCCGTTTCAACTATTCTCAAACCCACCATCTCTCTCTTTCCCTCTGTCTAGTTTCTCTCTCTTCTGTGCACACAAGTCACCTCTCACTCTCTCTACTTTTCTCTTTCTTCTCTGATTTTCCTTCTCTTCCCCCACCGCTGCCGCTGCCACTGCCGCCGTGCAGATCCACATGTATCACGTCCCAATCCACCTCATACAACTGATTGGGCAGATCGCTCAGCCCCAGGCGACACTCTGAGAAGAACAAGTTCAGCACCGACCGACACTCATTCGTAGCCTCCTTTGCCACCGGCACCGACATGTCTCTCAGTCGCGGCGAGTAGTGGACATTGTACGCCTCAATCTCTAGGTACTTCTCCTCGAAGTAGGCAGCATAATAGGGGTTCTCGGTTATGTAGACAGTGCGGATGCCGCAGTTGAGGGTGGTACAAAGGAGGGATTCATATGTAGATGAGCATTGTCGGTGCTGTTCGAGGTGGAGGTGGAGATACAGTGGACGAGGGCACAGACGATAGTTTTGGACAGGTGTGGAATCGAGACGGTGGCAGAGGAGGAGACGGCAATCGCTGGTGCAGCATTGACTTTTGTGGTGTGCTTGTCAAATTAAGTTGAGAAATTACTGAAGATGCTTTGATAATCCGCAACGTATTTTGATTGAGGGGATGGTTGTCCAGTGATGAGTTCCTAAATTGTTTTGTTTCGTTTTTTTTCCCCTTTCTCTTTCCATTGTGTAGCATTACTACAAGCAATTGCATCACTATCAAAATGATTCAGGTTCTTTTTAAAATGTTGGTGTAGTTCATTGGCCAATTGTACCATAGTGAAACAAGTCAATAATTTGGAACAATTGGAACAAATTAGAATATTCTTCCAAATAGTAGTATAGTACCACGTTATAACTTCGAACATCTAGAACTAATTAGACACATTGTCCCAATTTTACCAAATCTGAAACAGTGGCACTAATAATGCTAAATTTATACTGAACAATTGACACTAATAAGACTAAATTTGAACCAGATGTACCAGATACCTGGTACCCGGCCCGAACCGACCTGCACCCGCCTGCGTCACACCCGACCCACTCCGTGTTTTATTAAGGGTATTTTTGTCCTAAATTAAAAAAATTGCCAAAATTTATATTTTTGAAGAAAGCGGGCTAAAATTTATGTTTTGATGACCATTATGGCTATTTCAAAATTTGACTCTAATAATTATTTGACCTAATAACTAAAGGTACACGTTATAGTGAAGAAATATAAAAGTAAACATTGTTCTTAACAAAATTGAACATTGTTCTTAATAAAAATAAAAGTAACATCGTTCTCAATCAAAGTAAACATTGTTCTTAATAATAGAGAACATAGTCGTGAAGAAAAATAATATTTTTGAAATATTACTTTTCTTCGTATTAATATTTCTTTTTCTTACGAGAATTGTTATTTGAAAAAATAAATAAAAGTGCAAGTTTTCATGAATAAAAAATAACAAAGAAAATATTATCTTACTATAAATCAATAATTACTTTTCATTACGATAATAATTTCTTAACTAAATAAATAATTTCCTATGAATAAAAATAATAATTTCAGTGAAAAAAGCCAACATTTTATAAACATTACATTTCTTTATCTCAATAACTAAAAAAAATATAGTGAATAAAAATTGGTAAAAAAATTGGAAAAAAAACCTAAAAATAATAATAAAAAAAAATTATAAAGAAAATGAAATAACATGGAAAAAAGGAGAACTAACAAAATTAAAAAAAAACAAAATCGAAAAAAAGAGAAAATGAAAAAATAAAACTGATAATGGAAAAAGGAAAAAGGAAAAAAAAAACTAAAAAATGGAAAAAGAAAAGGTGAAGAGATGTTGTTAGAGAGGTTCGAAAAAATAATAAAATAGAAAAAAGAAAAAGAAAAAGAATGAAAAATTGAAATAACATGGAAAAAAAGGAAAACTAACAAAATTAAAAAATTTAAAAAAAAAAAAAGAGCAAACGAAAAAATAAAACTTATAATGGAAAAAGGAAAATAATTGAAAAATGGAAAAAGAAAAGTAGAAAGACGCTGTCAGACCCAGGTCATACCAATTGGTCTAGTTCTTTGTTTGTTAATATTTCCAATGCAAGGTATTAGGCTACCCACATCCTTTAAGTGTCTCTAAGTCATGTGAACCTAAATAGAGCCACAATGTTTGTAATGCAAGTGTCTTTATCTCTGTCTGTAATTAATTAGTTTCTAAAATTCGAATTTTCCATGAATTTTAAATAAACTTGAAAAATTACATTGATTGAAAAAAAACAATATACTAATTAATAAAAACAGAAAAATTACATAATAAAAAAGATTACGCCCATCTTCCGATGTTCTTTCACCTCTGCCACCATCATCATGTGGACTTCGAGCTGCTCCCTCGTCATGTACCTCATATCCTTTTGGATGATTTTCATATCGATTGCATGTTGTTTCACCTGAGCAGCAACAGACATTGCCTCCGCCATGGTGCTCTTGGCCTCGGCGATGGTGGTAAGTCGGGCGTTTGTCTAATCCAACAAGGAGTCAAGCCCTGATGATTCACTTGTCGCTTTATTCCCTTTTCCTTTGGCCTTCCTCCACGCCTCCATTTGTTGCCGCATCTTGTCCCTGCGGTCGGGACTCGAGGAGGCGCGTTTTCCCCTTCAGTCGATGCCTCCTCCGCCGACGCCGAAGATGTGCAGGCGCCCGAGGCCAAATTCTTCGTCCTCTTCATGGAGTGAATGTCGGGGAAAGCTTGGGCAATGAATCTTGGATAGTCACGCAATATTTCCCACACCTTGAAATACTTGAAGTAAGGGCCTCCTGTTCATACCTTGTAGATTTGTTGGGCATCATTTGTCACCATGTCGTCGGAACGTCGTTCAGCCTGTGCTTATTCGCTTTCTCGAAAGCGACCATCCAATTCTTCACCATTGTCTGGATGCACCCATAAAAACTCTTAAACTACTTGTTGTTGAGTTTGTTTCCAAACATTGCGTTGAAACGAGCATCAACTTCTCCGAGTATCTTTCGTCGGACATGTTGGCCCCGACGATTAAATTGCACATCTCCTCTCGCCAAATTTGTGCTATGGCGGCAGCCTCCACAACAGTGTAGTTGTGACGCTTCGTTTTGGTGCCATCGGTATCGGCATCAACATCGGCGGCTTCGGCGGAAAGGGGGTGACGACTTTGCCCTTGTCCTTTGTCTTAGTCGTCTTCTTTCCTTTAGCAGAGGGCTGTGACGGTGGCGGAGGCGGCGCATAATGCAGTCCAAGGGTCGTCGTTGGTGAAAGATCCGGTACGTGTTCGTGTTGGTCCAATTACATGAGCACGAGCTAAGAAGTTTAAGGAGGACTTGGCAGGCTTAGTTCAAGAAGTCTGGGATCAAGAGTTGATGAAGAAGCCCATTGGAGATGTGCGAGTGGACAACCCATGTTTGGTTAATCTCATTATGTACTAGTGGGCCGAAGCTTCAAGACTTTATTTGTTTTTAAGACTTTATTTATTTATTTATTTTCGTTTTTATAAGCCCATTAGTTTTAAACCTTGTTGTTTTAGAGATTTGGGCTTTCTTAGCAGTTTAGTTAAGGTGGGTTTTTATTTAAATTGTTTCCTTTCTAGACTAGCTTTAGAATCTCGCGTATATAAAGGTTTGTTATGAACGATTTTGGGCAGACATTATTCATTAATCAAAACGTGAGTTTTATTCTCTCTCGAGAGTTTCGAGTTCTTCTTGGTTATTCCAAGTTGAATTCAATTATCGGGGAATCAATGAGACAACCATTCCTCATTGTGTGTCAATCATCGTCCCCGAGTTGCTGTGTCATCTTATCGTTGGGTTTTAGGAAACTTTTATAAGCCTAATTCACTTCGCGAGATAGATCCAGAGGTTTTGGGATCTCCATCATTTGGTTATTCTATTCAAATCTTCCGTTAGCATCGAGGATCGCATCATTTTGACATCAGGAGCCACGTTCGTATGCAGGTTTCATTTTCTTTTCTGGGTAGAGTTTTTAGGTTTCGTCTTTCTGTTCAGTGTCGTATCGTCTTTCTGTTCAGTTTCGTCACGTCTTTTCCGTTTAGTTTCATTTCGTCTTTCTGTCCAATTTTCGTCTCCTCTTTCACGTTTCAAAAAATATATATAATCATCGTCCAGATTCGTTTCCGTGTCCAAAAACGCGTCCAAATCTGAGCTTACCATATATCTTCATATCTTACCACATATATATATATATATATATATATATATATATATCCGTCCATATCCACCATATCTTCCTTACTATATATTCGCCCATATCTTTCCATATTTACCATATCTTTTCATATCTTACCATATCTCCTATATCTTTTCATACTTTTCGATATCTTCCATAACTCCTCGAAATTTCCATCCGTTCTTTTAAGTGATATAATATACATCCTAAGAGACCATAATACATCTCTTACATGCCCATAAGCTATCAAAATCCAGTCTCACCTAAAAGTGGTCGCCAAAGGCATATACTAATATTTCGTTTCATTCTTGACTATTGTTGGGAAATTTATTAAAGTTTTGATTGATTCCAAAACCAATTGACCCCAACCGAGTAGATGTTGCCAGATCCTAATGTTAGTAGTTAGGCTCGTTGTTTGAGTATTTGTTAAGATTTTATCTTTACAGGACTCCAGCTGAAGACGGCAACAAGGCTTCACTCGGATAGAACATCAGTTGTGAGGAAGACAACTGAGCGTTCATTAGATGAAGCATTGATAAAGGGGGAAGTTACACTCAAGCGATAGAACATCAGTTGTAAGGAAAACAACCGAGCATTCATCCATCAGATGAGAAGTAGAAAGAGGGAAGAGAACATCAGATGAAAGAAAGTCATCCGAGCGTTCAAACCCAACTGATCAGATACAAGGAAGACAACTGAGTGTTCAGTTTCAGAACATCAGTTGTAGGACCTCAAACCAAGAAGGTCAACAGCATGAAGCTCAACTCAGCTGAGAGTTCAGACATAAGCTTTCAGAGAGAACATCAGCTGAAGAACAATTCAGATGAAGATCAAAAATCTCAACCGACCATCCTTGTTGGAAGTCTGTTGTTAAGATTTGAATTTCAAATAAGGAAGTCACGTGAAGGTTTGACTCTCTGTCATTACCTCATTTGGCCCAACACAAGGCTGTCTCAGATGGAAAGCAAAAGCATGCAGTTGCCAAATCCGGAAAGTCTGCAGAGATGAGAGACAAGCCATTGCTATCAAAGAACAGAGATCAACAGCTCTTCCAACGGCTAGTTGATTCTCTCCGCCTATAAATAGAGGCCTTCATTCACAGAGAAGATGATAAGACACACGAGACGAACAAGTGCAAGTAGAAATATTCAAGCAAAGAACAACTTCATTCTGCATTCAAGCTTAACTAGTTATCCTCTTAGAACATCACTTGTTGAGAGTTCTAGAGTGTTAAAATTAGTTTCTGTGTCTTTAGATCCAACCTTGAGAACATCACGTTGTGAGACTTCGTAGAGTGTTAGATCAAAGCTCACTTTGTGTTCGAGCTTCTAGTTGGAACCCATCTTTTTCACACTTCCTCTTAAAAGGAGTGTTAGGACCCTACTCTTCCCGGAATTGAGTAGATAGGTTGTTTAGTACCCGAAAACTAAACTGTAAGGTTGATAAGTACCCGCAAACTTATCATTAACGGTTGCACAACCCGCGTAAGCTGTGTGGTTTGTCCAGAAGAACTTGGACAGAGTTGTGTGGACTCACAACTCCCCGTGGACGTAGGAGGTTTCTCCGAACCACGTAAATCTCTGTATGCTTGTGTTTATTTTTCAGTTATTTCTTAGCATTCTCAACTGTCTTGGTTCTTGACCAACCGTGCATAAAAGCGTGAGTTAGTTTTTACGAGTTTATTTCCACCATATTCCGCACAACACATCACTTCCAACCGAGTGTTTCTTACTCAGTTGTGATTCCAACTGAGCTGCTTTACTCAGTTGAGTAAATTTTTTAGGGGGTTGTTTTAAAAAGTTTGATCTGGTGTATTCCCCCTCCATACACCAGAACTCATATTGAGACCATCAAGTGGTATCAGAGCAGTGGTTGAAAAGGCTGCTGACTCTGTTTCACAAGGTGTGAATTCGAGAAAGTTTCTTCAGTGGTCAACTGAACAGATCTTTTTATCACGCTAGTGCATATTTGCTTGCATATTTCTTCTGTTGTTATGTGCAGATGGACGTCAAGGATAAGATCGTGGTCATGTTCTCGGTAGTAAATTATACATCCTGGAGGACACGGATGAAGAAGATCTTACTGTCGAAGCATCATAGGATGCAACAAGTACTCTCGTCCGGACCGATCATCATCAAAGAGAGAATCACTCGCACTCCTACAAATTCCAACGATGGGGATACAGTTGTGGAGTTTGTGGAGAAGCAGCCGGAAGACTACACTCCAGAGGAAGCCAAGGTGAGCCAGTTGGACATCTGGGCTCAGAGCACGATCATGTCCACAGTTGGACAAGATTATCTGCCTTGGATAGAGGAGTGTGAGACTGCCAAAGAGATGTGGGATATCTTGGCATCGCTGAGTGAAGGAAGCGACGAGACGAAGGAGAACAAGTTCTCACATGCATGCCAAGACTTCGACAACTTTTGTTTGAGAACTGATGAAACAATTGATCAGCTAGAGCTCCGGTTTATGGACATCATCAGAAGAATCCAGTCCATCCGAAGAGGAAAATACACCTTGAGAGAAATCAATCTCAAAGTGTTACAAGCTCTACCGGCCGAGTGGGATACCTTCACCAACATCCACGAGAGCCGAGCTGACCTGGGTGAGATGGGAACTGAAAGATTGTTCTCAATACTAAAGGGAAATAAGTACAAGGTGAACCGACGAAAATCTCAGTCCTCAGTTCAGACGAGTCGACTTGAGGATGTTGGTTCAGCCTCAAAGTCAGTTGCACTTCGAGCTGACTACTCCAAATCGAGAACATCGAGGCCAACAAGATCTGCAGACACAGCTGCAAAGGAGCCAAGCAGAGAGGAACTGCAACAGAACATAGCCGCCCTGTCAAAGAAGCTGGCTGACATGGACACACGGTTCGGCAAATACAAGAGGTTCTACAAATCTAACCGAACTCGAGACAACTCAAAGCTTGTGAACAACGGTTACTTTGAATGCGGCAAGGAAGGACATTTCAAAGCAGATTGTCCAGACCTCTCGAAGAAAGAGAGAGAAGCGTTGAGGGCCAAGCAAGCTGGAAAGAACAAGGCCATGGTAGCAGAAGAAGCAGCTGACGACATGGACATCTTCACTGACACTGAAGATGAGAATGAGCTGACTTCTACCAACAACGCCATCAGTCAGGATCAATGCCTCATGGCACTTGGAACCGACCAAGATGATACTGAGGTACACTCTAATCCTGCTAAGTTAAATTCTTCCAATATTTCTAACATGCAGGAATCACTGGATGAAGAGTTGGAACCCTCCTGGAGTGACTTTCAAGAACTCAGTGAGGAACTTCATCAGCAATCGGTTGAGTTTAAGAGTCTTCAAGAACAGTTCGCAAAACTTGAAGAATCCTTAACCGAGAAGGACGATCTGATAAAGAGTCAAACCAAGGAGATTGAGAATCTCAAAAGTCAACTGAATGCAGTCAACCGAACTAATGCTCCAACCAATGAGGAGTTGACGAAGCAGATCAAGGAGCAACAAGATCAGTTGAAAAATCAAGAGGCTCAGATCGACCAGCTGATAAAGAAGTCAGATAGACAAACCGAGCAGATAACTGTCCTCCTCAAGGAGTTTCAAACTGAGAAGGACAATTTAATAAAGCTATATCAGTCATCCAAGATCATCGAGAATCTCATCAGTTATAGCCGACAGATGGATGACGTGTCAGGACTCGGTTATGATGTGATCAAGGATACTGGAATCCCTCCAGCAACCTTCATCAAAGCTGTGGAAGCCAAGGCTGTTGAACCTAACACAGTTGAACCTGAATCTCCCCAAAGTAATCCAACCTCCACCTCTCAGCAAGCTCAACCGATCAAGGGAACCACAACTGAGAAGGGAAAAAGAGTAGTAGATGGAGGATAGAATGTTCCATCGGTTGGGACATCAACCGAGGGGGAATGTTCCAAAAGTCAGAAGAGGAATCAGAGGCGTCGAAGACATAATCGCAACCGAACTCAGAATCAGAACCGACCTCTGCATCAACCTCAGAGTCAACATCAGAAAGAATGGAACCAACCACAGAACCGACAAGGGTTTAATCATCCGAATCAACAGCGGTTCCAACATCAGTTCAACCAAAGGTTCCAACCGAGTCAACGGATAAGAAACATGTCGAACAGCTGGAGATACACATGCCACAACATGAACCACCAACAGGGCATGAACAGCTACAGACAACATTCAGGGAGTTGGAATGAGAATCAGCCACAAAGATTCCAACATGGCGTCCGACTCACAGACAAATTCAACAGGATAAGAATCGCCATCAAAACAGGGGGAAAGTCTCTCCTCCGAAAGCTCAGAATGGGAGAAATCCAACTCCTCCCAAGAAACAGAACATCACTACTAACAACAAGCCTAAGGATAACCGAGGTGTTGTTATAGTTGATGATGAAGGAAAAGTGATCTGGAATGACATATCCATCTGAGTATACAGGGAAAAGCGACATATAGTTCTAGAGGGAACTGGTTCTAACCCTCTAGGACCCAACTACAATTGGGGACCTAAGCGAGTTTCTCTGTGCAGGAACAGGAGAAACAGCTGAGGAAGAATAAAGCGTCAACAACCATGTGGGTGATGGATAGTGGATGCTCGAAACACATGACAAATATGAAGGATTTGCTTGGAAGTTTTTGGAGAAAGAAGGTCCATCAGTTACTTTTGGTGATAACTCAAAAGGTTACACCAGAAATTACGGTACCCTTGAAACCAATCATGTTTCGATTTCTAATGTTTTCTATGTTGATGGATTGAAGCATAACTTGCTCTCCATCAGCCAATTCTGTGATAATGGTTTCTCTATCAAGTTTGATGCACAGGGTTGCAGGGTTAAAAATGTCGGATCAAAGCAGGTCATATTATTGGGAAATCGATCACCAACCGGAAATGTCTACTATGCTGACTGGAACAGCATTCTTCCTGACACCTGCTTGTTATCAAAGTGCAGTTCAGATGTGAGCTGGCTGTGGCACAAAAGGCTCAACCATCTGAACTTCAAGACTATGAACCGACTTGCCAGATAAGAACATGCAAGAGGCATACCAAACCGAGTGTTTTCAATAACACATATCTGCAGTGCATGTCAGCTGGGAAAGCTCGCTAGATCCTCCTTCCGGTTGAAGACAACTCCCTCAACCGACCGAGTGCTACAGCTGATCCACATGGATCTCTTCGGGCCAGTTACACCAAAGAGCATGAATGGCAACGAGTATACCCTTGTAGTAACTGATGATTATTCCAAATACACGTGGACCGTTTTCATGCGACACAAGAGTGAGACCCGAGATGAGCTACCCAAGTTGATGGATCAGATATCAAACCAACAAGAGATGAAAATTATTTCCATCTGATCAGATCGTGGAATCGAGTTTCTAAATGAAACCATCATCGAGTACTGCGAGAAGTACGAAATTACTCATCAGACATCAGCTGCGCGTACTCCGCAACAGAATGGAGTAGCTGAGCGAAGAAACCGAACACTGAAAGATGCAGCTACATCCATGCTGACAAGCTCAACTCTGCCAAAGAGATTTTGGGCTGAGGCCATCAACACAGCATGCTACACCCAGAACCGGTCTCTTCTAACCAAGCGGTTGGGAAAGACACCATACGAGCTATGGAGACGCAGGAAGCCAGATATTTCTTATTTTCGCGTTTTTGGTTCTAAGTGTTGTATTCACAACAATGGGAAGACTCAGTTGAAAACTTTTGATGCCAAGGCTTCGAAAGGCATATTCCTTGGATATGCTGCTCGGATCAAGGCCTATAGAGTTTTCAACAATAGCTCTCGTGTTGTGGAGATAACACCTCATGTTAGTTTTGATGAATCTACTTTTGAGTGCAGGGAACAGGCTAAAGGACAACAGGCTGATCCACAAGTTTCACCTGCTCTCACCAGATCGCAAGCCCTAAGGGAAAAGAATTTAGCTGAACCACTGGTATGGGCAACTGAGGATGATGATCCATATTCCTCTGAAGATGAATGTGAAGACCCCAGCTCATCTCAAGGGGGAACTACAGCTGATGCCTCTCCAACTGCATCAGCATCCGAAGCCCAACCAAGCCTGGTTCGAAATGCTATCAATGTTGAGGATCCAAACTCAACAAATGATAAATCACTAGCTCAGAAGAGTCCAGCATCTCCCACAGCTCAGATCACGGAACAGCCACAGTTGGAAGAAGAAGAAAGATGCAACAGAAGATGGTATGAAGACCATTCCACAGACAACATCATCGGAGATCCAACCGAAGGTGTGCGTACAAGGAGCAGAGTTGCGGCTCAAGATTCAACCGAGGAAGATTCCAACACTTATGCCCAATATGCTGAGGAGTTGGCAGTTCTGGAGGAGTTCGAGCAAGCTGGAGATGTTGCCATGATTTCTTGCTTCGTAGCTAATGTACCAGAACCGAAGAATGTTGTGGAAGCTCTCAACTGTGTTCACTGGACAACAGCCATGCAAGAAGAACTGAACGAGTTTCTACGCAACTGTGTATGGGAGTTGGTAGAAAGACCAAATGGTGTCAAAGTCATTGGATTAAAATGGATTTTCAAGAACAAGAGAGACGTCATTGGATTCACCGTGAGGAATAAGGCAAGGTTGGTAGCTCAAGGATATTGCCAACAAGAAGGAATCGATTTTGAGGACTCCTTCGCGCCAGTTGCAAGACTGGAAGCCATTCGAATCTTTCTAGCCTATGCTGCATTTCACAAGTTCAAGGTCTTTCAGATGGATGTGAAGTGTGCATTCCTCAACGGAGATATTAAGGAAGATGTATATGTTGAACAGCCTCCAGGCTTTGAGACTGGAGATGGAAGAGTGTACAAGTTGAAGAAAGCAATCTATGGATTGAAGCAAGCACCCAGGGCTTGGTATGACACTCTTTGTGGTTTTCTTCTGAACTCGGGGTTCAAACGAGGGTCAGTTGACAAAACCCTGTTCACCATCAAAGTTGAAGAAGATATACTTGTTGTGCAAATCTACGTCGACGACATCATATTCGGTTCTAAGTTGGAGGCACTGTGTGAAAAGTTTTCAAATCTCATGAAGGAGAAGTTCGAGATGTCAATGATGGGCGAAATGAATTATTTTCTTGGACTACAAGTGAAGCAGTCACCAGAAGGGATAATCATCAATCAGTCCAAGTATACTAAAGAGCTCATCACCAAGTTCGGATTGCAGACAAGTAAGACAACAAGGATCCCGATGAATACTAACTGGAAAATTGAACCTGGAACTGAGGGAAAGCTCGTAGATGCCAGTAAGTATAGAGGGATCATCGGTTCTTTGCTCTATCTAACCGCCAGTCGGCCAGACATATCTTACGCGGTTGGAGTGTGTGCCTGGTTTCAAGTTCAACCGAGGGAAGCTCACATGTTGGCAGCAAAGAACATCATCAAGTATCTGAAGGGAACTGTAAATGTTGGGTTGTGGTATCCAACCGACGACAACATCCAACTGACTGGATACTCAGATGCAGATCTAGCCGGAGATCGGTTGGACAGGAAGTCCACATCTGGACATTATCAGTTCATGGGAAGCAAGCTAGTTTCGTGGTTCTCCAAGAAACAAGCATGTGTTGCCACTTCTACAACCGAGTCAGAATATATGCTGCCGGTAGCTGTTGCATGCAAGTGTTGTAGCTCAAGCAACAACTGAGAGACTATGAAGTTGCAACTGGACAGGTTCCCATTCATTGCGATAGCTCAAGTGCCATTGCTATCTCTTTGAATCCTATTCATCATTCTCGGACAAAGCACATCGACATCCGACATCATTTCATCCGAGACCATATTGAGAAGAAGGACGTATCCATGGAGAAGATTCCAACTGAGATTCAGAGAGCAGATATCTTCACCAAACCTCTAGCCGAAGCGCGGTTCAAGATGTTATGTGATCTACTTGGATTGTTAGATCCATCTGATGAGGAACCAGCTGAGGTGAAGAGATAGATATCCATCTGAGGGGGAAGCTCAGATGAAGGGGGAATCTCAGATACGGATTGCCAACCGAAGACATCAGACGTCAGCTGAACAGACGAATTCGAGTCAGCTGATGGTATGCCGCAACATTGGATCAGACGTTAGCTGAACAGACGAACTCGAGTCAGCTGATGGTATGCCGCAACATGGGAACACAGTTGATACAGACATCAGCTGGCAGGTAACATTTATGGCTGAAGGTGTTATGTTCTTAAATAAGAATGTTTAAAATAAATTCAAACATTCCTGAGCTAGTGAGTTACATTAAAATAGCCATCATGTCGCATTAAATGTAAAGTACGGCTGAACATCCATAGCTTACTTTATAGTGCGACTGGGCTGACACGAAAACTGTACACCTTCTCACGCGCGGGTTGGAACTCGGTGCATGACGTCAAGTCAAAGATAGTCAACAGTCGCGTGATCTCAGCCGTTGATGGATTCGCGCCATTTAACCCCAGCCGTCGATCTTTACCGAGTCAAAAACCTATATAAGGTGAAAAATCAGGAAGAGATCTTCTACTTTCCTCATTCGTGTCTATCTTCTATAACTGTTCATCCTCTTCTCTGAGATTGTCTAACTATTTTCTGCAAAAGTTTTTCCCTTCCTTTCCTATATATATTCCTTTTGCAGTGATCATAAATGGCACCCAAAAGCAAGAAAATGGCTTCATCTGGATCTTCTCTTGTCCCTACCTCATATGAAGAATCTTTCGACATGTTGGTGTCGAAGATCCACTTCGAGCAAATACTTTCCGATGAAAAACTGGAGTCACCGGTGTTGGCTCCCCTTGCCAATACTCTCAGAGAGAATGGCCTCCTCGAATGGGCCAAGCTTTGCCCCTCCCACTTGCTCAGGTGACAAGTCGGGGAATTCTACGTCAACCTGAATGCCCCCCTTGACAGCACAGAAGGAGTGTCTACGGAAGTCTCCTGTCGGCAACGAGACGTTTCGGCTAGGACCATTCGCCGTGTCACCTTCCCCATCGACATTTCCGATGTCCTTCGATACATCATCCCCGTCAACCACACAGCCACAGAGCTTCTGGAAAGCATAACGGACGAGCAGGCGGATGAGTTTCTGCAGAATGCTGCCGGAGAGGTTGAGGAGCAACATGCAGAGGACGAAACTGAAGCCAGAACATCGCTTCCTGTTCGATGTTATTTCTAAGGTAGTGTTCGGCTACAGTGGTGCCTTCGGCGACATCAGCCGACCCAAGTTGAAGCAGTTGGTGGCTTTGGAGCACCAACACTAGATCAACTGGTTTCAATACTTCCTGAACCAGTTGATGGTGGAGAAGTCAAAGATCTCTGAGACAACAACCGAGTCTGGAGAGAAGCTGTTGAGTGTGAAAGGGACGCTCAACTTCGGCTGCAAGATCTCAGCCCTGATCTTACTCGCGACCAAGGATCGCAACATGGTCTGGAATGACTGTGAGGAGACGCCGGTCAAGAAGTTGTTGCTGTTCCCAACAGCTAAGAAGGCACAGGAGGTGCTTAGGAGTGTGTACACTCCGAAGGAGAAGAAGGAGGTTGGAAAGTCTGCTGAGTCCATAGCTGAGGGGGAACCAGCTGTCACTCGCCCCGCCAAGTCCAAAGCTGCACGCCGACGAGCTGAGTCGGAGAAGAAAACAACTGAGGAGCCTGCCCAGAAAAAGCTGAGGGTATGGTTCAAGAAGTCTGTTGAGAAGCCAACTGAGGTGCCAGCTGGAGAGCCAGCTGAGGAGCCAGTTGAGGTACCAGCTGAGGAGCCGGCTGAGGAGCAGGGTGAGAAAATTTCAGCTGAGGAACCAGCTGACGAGAGAGATGTGGATGCACCAGCTGATGAGGAGCTACCAGCTGCAGATGCACCAGTTGAGTCGGCAACTGCTGAGGAGCCATCTGAGTCGAGCCGCTCAGCTGAGGCTGCCACTTTCGAGATCGTTCCTCGAGCCACCGGAGCTGACAAGGCTGACGGAATGGAGACGGATGTGACATCGGATGCATCTTCCTCCTCTGAGGAAATCGAAGATGTTCCCACCTCCCCCACAGCAGGAGTTGATGCCGTACCGCTCCCAGAGCCTCTTGTTCTTTCTACCCAACCAGAGCCAAATGTTTCGAGCACCTTGCTCGATGCCAACATTGTGACCGCTCCTTCGGCCAATGTTGAGGAAACAATTGAAACCCCCCTCCCAACTGAATCCAATATTTCGAGCTCCCAGCTCGATGCCGATGTTGCGACCGACTCTTTGGCCAACATCGATGAACCTTTTGAACCTTTGCCATATAATCTTTCCCCATCCCCAATAAATGAAGAAGATGATCTTCAGGCAGTTGCGCTGGAGCACGAGGGCAGGGTGGCCTACTGCTTCCAGAAGTTGATAGGTATGTTCCCGGAAGTTCACAACATGCCAGTCTTCGCCACTCTGGGAACCGAGCTGTTGTATTAGTTCCACCTGATCTTCTGCCATTGGTACGTGAAAGAAGATACGATCAGGGTGCAGAGCTGGGACAGGCTGAAGTCAGATGAGTCCCGCATTCGAGCCTACTTCAACTACTCCAACCTGGAGGTGGCTTACAACAACAGGATTGCGCTGCTCACTCGTCTGCTGGACCATAGCAGAGCTAAAGGGACAGACACCAGGGAGGCAGCTGGTCAGGATTGCATTGACTTTCTTGACAGCATGCTGATCAAGTCAGCTGACTTCCTCGGGGATATGGATGCAGCCGCCGCCGCAGCAAAGGAGGAAGAAGAAAAGCTACAACTGTACTTGGCAAACCGACAAGCCATAGTCACAGTTGACCCACCAGCTTTGATTGAAGATGCCCCTTCAGCTGATCAGCATGCTCCCACTTCTAAAGAAATATGTGAGCTGGTAGCTGAGAGGGTCAACCAATTGAGAACCGAGTTGCTTGCCAACCTCCAACAACATAAAGAAGATCAGTTGAAGGTGTTGGCAGCACAAGAAGTGAAGAACCAGCAACTGGTGGAGGAGAATGTTGCGATGAAGACCAAGCTGGAAGAATTCTCCTCCTCCACCAGTCAAGAAATGTCGGAGCTGAAGTCCACTCTGTTGGGATTGAAGTCTGAGCTCAACGTCTTCAAATCCTTGGCCGACTCCAATCTCGCCAAGTCACAACAAACTCAAGATGCTGAATGGGAGTCTCGCTTCGAGTCGCGATGGACTGAGTTCGTGGCTTTTCAAACTCATCGAGAACCTCTTTTCCTTGAAGAAAGCCGAACAAGAGCGCCAGGACTCTGCATTGGCGAAGAAGGTGGAGCTTGAGTGCGCGGTCGATGAACTCTTCAACCGCATTCAACTAGCCGGGAATCAACTCACCTCTCTGGATGGTTCAGTAGCAAGCCTTATTGCTGATGCCAAAAAGGGGGAAGAGAAGAAGGCGGATGTTGAGTCACAGGGCGAAGAAGAGACCCAAGCCGAGGAAGAGATATCAGCTGCAGCAAAATCTCAGCTGAGGAAGAAGACAAAGAAGGCCGCTCCCAAGTCAACCGAAGTCGGTGGAGCTGAAATGTCAAAAGACTTGGAGCAGGCAGAGAAGTTTGGAGTGTCGTACAACTCTATAGCCGAGATCGCAGCCGAGCTAGATTCTGAACTTGACGGTATCACAACCGAAGAGTGCATTGCTGCTGCCAAGGCTATGGGTGTTGAGGAGAAAGACTATATGAACCCGAGCTGGTTCAGTAAGTTTGCCGCCAGCCAAGCCAGAAGGGTGAACCAGTTCGAAGAGGAGCTGAAGAAGATAACCCAGAACTTGGATCGCAACGTTGCCTCCCGTAGCCGACGCCGAATCAACAAACATCAATCAAAGGCTGAAGCTCGGTTGAAGCAACAAAGGTTGCCTGGGAAGTCCAAGGTCCAGAGCCGGCGTAGGCATGTTGACAAGTGGATGCCGACTGAATGGAATGAGGAATGGGAGCTGTTCAAGCAGGAGTTCATAAACGACTTCTACTACAGGAAGGTTTACGCAAATGACGACCCCAGGAAAGCTTTCAAAGAAGCGTTAACCGAACTGTACACTGGGGATCCGGGCATGTTCAGTCAGTTCAGACGTGCAATGATAGATGCTAAACTCAATCTGAACACTGTCCCGGTACCTCAGAAGGTCACATACAAGCCTCATTTCCTCCCAAACTCCCAAACCCCCAACCGAACAAAAATTGCAGCTGAAGCGAGGCAAGTCTGCAAGGAGCACGGAGTTGATATCTCCAAGGAATCAGCAGCTAAGAGGGAAATTTTTGTTAGGATTTTTAGCAAGTATGGGCTACAATTTTAGCTCAGATAGTTTTTGAACAACTGTTGTAATTTTTGGCCTTTGTACTTATCTCTGTAATCTTCAGTTGTAATGAAAACTATCCAGTTGTAAGATTCACCTTGATGAACAATCTCTCATTGTCCAAGCTCTGAATCGAAAAGTTATTTCAATACCATGTTATAACTGTGCTAACCCTTTGATGTTTCAATCTTATAGACAGTCTAGAATTTCAGCTGAGATTTTAGATAAGTCAGTTAGATCTAGATCAGTTGTGATCTGTAAGGGTTTTAGAATTCATATAAGGGGTTTTGGCATCATCAAAAAGGGGGAAATTGTTGGGAAATTTATTAAAGTTTTGATTGATTCCAAAACCAACTGACCCCAACCAAGTAGATGTTGCCAGATCCTAATGTTAGTAGTTAGGCTCGCTGTTTGAGCATTTGTTAAGATTTTATCTTTATAGGACTCCAGCTGAAGACGGCAACAAGGCTTCACTCGGATAGAACATCAGTTGTGAGGAAGACAACTGAGCGTTCATTAGATGAAGCATTGATAAAGGGGGAAGTTACACTCAAGCGATAGAACATCAGTTGTAAGGAAAACAACCGAGCGTTCATCAGATGAGAAGTAGAAAGAGGGAAGAGAACATCAGATGAAAGAAAGTCATCCAAGCGTTCAAACCCAACTGATCAGATACAAGGAAGACAATTGAGTGTTCAGTTTCAGAACATCAGTTGTAGGACCTCAAACCAAGAAGGTCAACAGCATGAAGCTCAACTCAGCTGAGAGTTCAAACAGAAGCTTTCAGAGAGAACATCAGCTGAAGAACAATTCAGATGAAGATCGAAAATCTCAACCGACCATCCTTGTTGGAAGTCTGTTGTTAAGATTTAAATTTCAAATAAGGAAGTCACGTGAAGGTTTGACTCTCTGTCATTACCTCATTTGGCCCAACACAAGGCTGTCTCAGATGGAAAGCAGAAGCATGCAGTTGCCAAATCCGGAAAGTCTGCAGAGATGAGAGACAAGCCATTGCTATCAAAGAACAGAGATCAACAGCTCTTCCAACGGCTAGTTGATTCTCTCCGCCTATAAATAGAGGCCTTCATTCACAGAGAAGATGATAAGACACACGAGACGAACAAGTGCAAGTAGAAATATTCAAGCAAAGAACAACTTCATTCTGCATTCAAGCTTAACTAGTTATCCTCTTAGAACATCACTTGTTGAGAGTTCTAGAGTGTTAGAATTAGTTTCTGTGTCTTTAGATCCAACCTTGAGAACATCACTTTGTGAGAGTTTGTAGAGTGTTAGATCAAAGCTCACTTTATGTTCGAGCTTCTAGTTGGAACCCATCTTTTTCACACTTCCTCTTAAAAGGAGTGTTAGGACCCTACTCTTCCCGGAATTGAGTAGATAGGTTGTTTAGTACCCGAAACTAAACTGTAAGGTTGATAAGTACCCGCAAACTTATCCTTAACGGTTGCACAACCCGCATAAGCTGTGTGGTTTGTCCAGAAGAACTTGGACAGAGTTGTGTGGACTCACAACTCCCCGTGGACGTAGGAGGTTTCTCCGAACCACGTAAATCTCTGTGTGCTCGTGTTTATTTTTCAGTTATTTCTTAGCATTCTCAACTGTCTTGGTTCTTGACCAACTGTGCATAAAAGCGTGAGTTAGTTTTTACGAGTTTATTTCCACCACATTCCGCACAGCACATCACTTCCAACCGAGTGTTTCTTACTCGGTTGTGATTCCAACTGAGCTGCTTTACTCAGTTGAGTAAATTTTTTAAGGGGTTGTTTTAAAAAGTTTGATCTGGTGTATTCCCCCTCCCCCATACACCAGAACTCGTATCGGGACCATCAACTATTTTGGAATCTACGTTCCGAGAGAGGGTACAAAAAAAAAGTATAGAAATTTCCGAAATTCGTTGTGGACAATTTTTTCCCTATGATTTCTTGGGTCGTGTAGAATTGTTTTGGGGCAGTTTTTGTGTGCACTTTTTCTGACTTTTTGATTGAGTCTCATAGTCTTTTTCAGGTTCCTTGGGTCGTGTACAGTCGTTTGGAGCAGTTTCTGTACAACACATTTTTTAGTCTCCAGTTTATGTTTCTTTGTGTTTCTATTTTTTATTTCCAGTTTCTGTCTTTTGGTTGTTTCGTTGTTTGTTGGTGTTGAACTCAAGTGGTAGATTGAGAGAATTCGATTCCTTGAGAGAGAATTTGAGTGGAAAAATGCAGGAGGGAGTGAGATTATTAGAGTGAAAAACAGCCATAATTGAGTGATACACGAGTGCTGAGTGATTTCTTATTGAGCAATACACGAGTGCTTGTGAGGTTGTGAGGTTTCTCTTTTTACTAACCGTTTCTGTGTCAATATGCCAAAAGACGATAAGCAGGTTGCAGACAAGGAGGATCAGTCTATCGTTGATCCAAAGACGAAGTTTTTTATGGATGCACTTAAATTAGAATTAGGAAAGATATTGAGATTAGAAATGGAGGTGGTGCATGATAGAATCGACCAGATCGGGCGTTCTCAATCTAGAGAGACCAATTCCAATCATGGCCGAGCTGGTGGTAGAGGACGTGGAGGTAGAGGACGTGGTGGTAGAGGAGTTCGTGCTGAGTATGAGGAGTATGTGGAAGATACATAGTATGAAGATGAGGACGATGGAAGCTGGCATACAGGCAGTGATAGAACTGCCCAAGATAACTATCTGGGCAACATAAAGATGAACATTCCTTTCTTCCAAGGGAAAATGATCCAGAAGTGTATCTTGAATGGGAGAGAAAGGTGGGGCTCATGTTCGATTGTCACAACTATTCAGAGCTCAAGAAGGTGAAGTTGGCAACGGTAGAATTCTCATACTACACAATTGTTTGGTGGGATCAGTTGGTGACCAGTAAGAGGCGAAACGATGAGCCACCTATTGAGACTTGGCGTGAGATGAAGGTTGTGATGAGGAAGCGTTTTGTACCTAATCATTATTACCGAGAGCTTTTCAACAAGTTGTAGAATTTGAAGCAAGGAAGTAGGAGTAAGGATTAATATTTTAAGGAGATGGAGATAGCCATGATTCGAGCCAATGTTGTGAAGGAATGAGAGACGACCATGGCGAGATTCTTAGCTGGTTTGCAGTGGGACATTTGAGATAAGGTGGAGCTGCAGCACTATGTTATGTTGGAGGATATGGTCCACATGGCCATAAAGATAGAGAATCAACTCAAGAGGAGGACCAACAATCATAGACAGAGTCCGGCCAATTGGAGGCAATCCCAGTCACCTTCTAGTGGTTCCTCATCAAAAGGGAACCAATGGAAAAAGGAGGCACCGTCGAGAGATGAGAAGAAGCCGTTCTTTAAGCCCTGAATAGAGACTTCGAATTCAGCAAATCCGGTCAAACTAGTGACTCTTGATAGTCGGAATCAGGATAGGAAGTATTTCAAGTGTCAGGGATTCGGGCATATAATTAGTGAGTGTCCGAACAGAAGAGTCATGATCTTGAGAGATGATGGCGAAGTGGTGACTGATGATGAGGAGGTCGATCTGGAGATGCCAGCCTTGGAGGCTTCCAACGAAGATGAAGAGGTTGAGGAGATTTTACCACCTGTTGGGCAGCTTTTTGTAGCTAGGAGGGTTTTGATTGCCTAAACTCAACACGATGAGAGAGAGCAGCGAGAACCTCTTTCACACGAGGTGTCATGTTCAAGACAAGGTGTGCAGCGTCATTATTGATGGAGGGAGTTGCACGAATGTGGCAAGTGCAGCCATGGTTGAGAGATTGGGGCTGCCCATGGTGAAACATCCCAAGCCGTACCTTTCACAGTGGCTAAGTGAAGGTTCCCTTCCGCATTAGGAAGTATGAGGATGAGGTGTTGTGTGACGTGATTCCGATGCAAGCGAGCCACATCTTGTTGGGGTGGCCGTGGCAGTTTGATCGTCGAGTTACTCATGACGGTTTCTCCAACAAATACTCCTTTGACTGTAAGCAAAAGAAGGTATCACTTGTTTCTCTGGCTAGATGCAAAAAGAAGCAGAGAAGATGAAGTCTAAGGAGTCGGCCGACCATAAAAAAGAGATCGGGTTGGCACATAATTCTTTTCTGGCTAGACCAAGTGATTTGAAGTGGGCTGTGAAGGAGGAGAGACCAATGATTGTGTTGTTGTACAAGGAGAATTTGTAGGATTTTGATGATGTCTTTCCCGACGAGATTCCACTGGGTTTACCACCAATTCGTGGGATAGAGCATCAAATAGATTTTGTTCCCGAAGCTGTCTTTCCCAATCGACTAGCTTATAGGACCAGCCCTGAGGAGACGAAAGAGTTGGAGCAATGAATCGGGGATTTGATGGTGAATGGGTGCGTGTGAGAGAGTTTGAGTCCGTGTGCCATTCCGATTTTGCTCGTTCCAAAGAAGGACACATCGTTGAGAATGTGTTGTGATTGTCGATCCATCAACAATATCACGGTAAAGTATCGATTTTCTATTCCTCGTTTGGATGATATGCTTGATGAATTGCATGGTGCTTGAGTCTTTTTTAAGATTGATTTGCGTAGTGGGTATCATCAAATTAGGATCAAGGAGGGAAATGAATGGAAAACTGTTTTTAAAACAAAACTTGGTTTGTTTGAGTGGTTGGTTATGCCTTTTGGTCTGACTAATGCACCGAGTACGCTTATGCATCTTATGAATCATGTTTTGCGTGCTTTTATAGGTAGATTTGTTGTGGTCTATTTTGATGATATACTTGTTTATAGTAAGAGTCAAGTTGAGCATGTTGAGCATTTGAAGGCTGTTTTGGACGTACTTAGAAAGGAAAAGTTATATGCTAACCTTAAGAAGTGTGTCTTTAGTACGGACAAACTCGTATTTCTTGGTTTTGTTGTTAGTGCACAGGGTGTACAGGTTGATGAAGAGAAGATGCGAGCTATCCAAGAGTGGCCGACACCGAAGAGTGTTGGAGAAGTTAAAAATTTCCATGGAATTGCTAACTTTTATAGGGGGTTTGTGCCTCATTTTAGCAGTGTGGCAGCACCTTTAACCAAAGTTATCAAGAAGAATGTGGAGTTCAAATGGGGAAAGGCGCAAGAAGAGGCATTTCAGCTATTGAAGCATAAATTGACTCACTCCCCGGTATTATCTCTTCCTAACTTTTCTAAGTCTTTTGAGATTGAATGTGATGCTTATGGTATTGGTATTGGTGCAGTTTTGATGCAAGAGGGGAGGTCCGTGGCGTACTTTAGCGAGAAGCTTAGTGGGGCGATGTTGAGCTATCCCACGTATGATAAGGAGTTGTATGCATTGGTAAGAGCCCTCAAAACGTGGCAACACCACTTGTGGGCAAAGGAGTTTGTTATTCACACCTACCATGTGTCGTTGAAGCATTTTAAAGGGCAGCACAAGTTGAACAAGAGGCATGTAAGGTGGATGGAGTTCATTGAGACGTTTCCATATGTCATCAAATACAAGTAAGGTAAAGAGAATGTGGTGGCTGATGCACTTTCTCGGAGGTATGCCTTGATCTCTTCTTTAGATGCTAAGTTGCTTGGTTTTGAGAGTATTAAGAGTTTATATGAACATGATAGTGAGTTTGGTGAGATTTATCGAGCATGTGAGTGATCTGCTAGAGGAGAGTACTTTCAGCATGATAACTATCTTTTTAGGAAGAATAAGTTGTGTGTTCCTAAGTGCTCTATACATGATTTATTGTTGCTTGAGTCTCATAGTGGGGGTTTGATGGGACATTTTGGTATTCCTAAGACCTTATCTATTTTGCAAGAACATTTTTTTTGCCTCATATGAAACGTGATGTTGAAAGAATTTGTGGTCGATGTGTAACATGTAAATAGGCTAAGTCTAGGGTGAACTCTCATGGTCTTTATACACCATTGTCTATTCCTACTGCACCTTGGATTGATATTTCTATGGACTTTGGGTTAGGTTTGCCTAGGACTAAGCGTGGTTAAGATTTGATCTTTGTTGTTGTTGATAGATTTTCTAAGATGGCACATTTCATTCCATGTCATAAATCTGATGATGCATCTCATGTAGTTGATTTATTCTTTAGGGAGGTTGTCCGTTTGCATGGTATGCCTAGAACTATTGTTTCTGATAGGAATTTTAAATTCTTGAGTTACTTTTGGACAAACTGAAGTAGTTAATAGGACTTTATCTACTTTACTTAGAGCTATTATCAAGAAAAACATTAAGTCTTGGGAAGAATATTTGCCTCATGTTGAATTTGCTTATAATCGTTCTGTTCATTCTGCTACTCAGTTTTCGTCATTTGAGATTGTTCATGGTTTTAATTCCTTAACTCTATTGGATTTGTCACCTTTACCTGAGCATAAGCACACCGATCTTGATGGCCAAAAAAGGGCTGATTTTGTAACACAAATTCATGAGAAGACAAGGATGAACATCGAACGGCACACTGAGCAGTATACCAAACATGCAAACAAGGGTCGTCACAAAGTGGTGTTTGAACCCGATGATTGGGTATGGCTGCATATGCGCAAGGAAAGTTTTCCATTGCAGCGGAGATCCAAGTTACTTCCTCGAGGAAATGGACCATTCCAAGTTTTGGTGCACATCAATAATAATGCCTACAAGTTGGACTTATCCGGTGAGTACAATATGAGTGCTACTTTTAATGTTTTTGACTTGATTCCTTTTGATGCAGGTGACGCCTTGGATTTGAGGACAAATCCTCTTCAAGAGCAGGGGAATGATGCAGCCCAAGCATCGTCGTTGGTGCAAGATCCGGTACATGTTCCTATTGGTCCAATTATAAGAGCACGAGCAAAGAAGTTTAAGGAGGACTTGGCAGGCTCAGGTCAAGAAGTCTAGGATCAAGAGTTGATGAAGAAGCCCATTGGAGATGTGCGAGTGGACATCCCATGTTTGGTTAATCACATTATGTACGAGTGGGCCAAAGCTTGAAGGCTTTATTTGTTTTGAAAACTTTATTTATTTATTTTCTTTTTATAAGCCCATTAGTTTTAAACCTTGTTATTTTAGAGATTTGGGCTTTATTAGCAATTTAGTTGAGTTGGGCTTTTATTTAAATTGTTTCCTTTCTAGACTAGGTTTAGAATCTCGCCTATGTAAAGGCTTGTTATGAACGATTTTGGGCAAACATTATTCATTAATCAAAACGTGAGTTTTATTCTCTCTTGAGAGTTTCGAGTTCTTCTTGGTTATTCCAAGTGGAGTTCAATTATCGGCGAATCAACGAGATAACCATTCCTCATTGTGTGTCAATCATCGTCCCCGAGTTGCTGTGTTATCTTATCGTTGGGTTTTAGGAAACTTCTGTTAGCTTAATTCACTCCGCGAGATAGATCCAAAGGTTTTGGGATCTCCATCATTCAGTGTTCAATTCAAGTCTTCCGTTAGCGTCGAGGATCATATCAGTGCATCCGAGGAAGGGCTCTTGTTGTCAGCGGTGAAGGATGGGTACGACTCGCCTAAAATTTTGGTGTTGAATTGATTGAATCGAGCCCCAACGGCGTGCACGTTGTCCAATATGTCGGGATACCACGATGATGAAAAGGGATTTTTGGGATCCAATTTCACAAGTTAGAGATGAGGAATGGTGTGAAGAAATGAGGGTGAATGGTGGAAGAGAATGAGGGTGAATGGTGGAAGGAAGAGTATGGAATTTATAAAGGAAAATAAAAAGAAAAAAAAAATCGAGTTAGCCGTATTTAGCTGTTCCGGCCAAATCAAATTTACTGTAATTCACCCGTTAGGCGTGTAGCCTCCATGCAAAATTCGAAATTTATTTATTTTTCTTTTTTTGGTTAGGCATGTGGCCTTCACACCCATCTTAAAACTGGCTTGTAGGGGTGTGCATCGATCGGACGGTCCACCGAGCGACCAGAATTTTCAAAATCGAGAATCGAACCGAAATAAATTTATAGAACCGGACCGACTGAAAAAAAAAATTGGACCAAACCTAAAACCGGACCGAAAAATTTCGTCGGTTCGGTCGGTTTTATTTAAAACCAACAAATATGAAGAAAAAAAAACAAAAACTCACTTATTGTTATCCTAATTTCATAGTATTATAATAACGTTTGTATTCCAATTCTACAACAATCTAAATATAAAAGCTTATAATCGTCCAAATACAAATTACAGACATAGCATTGGATTTATGTGTTTGACCTCAAGGAAATCAGCAAATAGATGATTACTAGTAAATTTGAACCATACAATTACGAAGTCCAACAATATGACAAAATGAAGATAAGACCGGTCAAATAAAACTCTAATTCAAAGATATACGGTAGGATAAGGCAAATCTATCGGCGCCGACGAGTAACGAACCGAGAGCAGCGGCGGCGAGCGGTAAGATTACTGATATGTGTTTGACTCTGTGAGATGATGAGAAGAGAGACAGATTATGAGAAATGAGAAAGAGCGGCTGCACAAGGAGAATAGGGCTAGGATTTTATTAATTTCGAATTTTTGTAATAAATTAAACATGTATATATATTTATATTATTTTAGTATAATATTGTTTCGGTCGGTTTAGTGCCCGGCCGAAAATATTTTGACAAATAGGGACCGAAACCGAAAATAAAAAATTTAAAATTTTACAAACCGGGCCGAAAACCGACACATATAAAAACCGGTCTGAACCGACCAAAAGCCATCGATTCGGTTTGGTCCATGCACACCTCTAGTGGCTCGAGACGTTTGTGGATTTAAATAACAAAAAAAAAAATCTATCTATATATTATTAAAATTATTGTGGATTTGAATTATTCTCTTAATTTTAGGCCCCTTTGAGGGCTTTGAGGTTGATTTTCCTTCAGAGTATATTTTCCTTTCCTTATGGACTCAATGTCCATAATGATATCTCAAAACTTGAGTTTCATCTTGCCGATGGATTCATCCTTCATAATGGTGAAGTAGTCGAATTTTTGGCATGCGAGAGTGAATTTGTTCCCCTTGATCTTGTCACATACTTTGCACAACTTGGCAAGTGCTTCTCACATCTTCTTCGCCGTATCAAAGTCGGTGAATTTGGGAAGGTAGATTCCTCCTATATTTGCCATAATGGTGTTTTGCGCCCACTTATCAAATTGCGCTAACTTGACTTCATCGAGAGTATATTCCTCTACTCCTTTTTCTTCAGTGACCACTATGCAGTCTCCATCAGCTGGATAGGTTGGAGTCTTCCTGACTTGGTGACTGATTTTGATTGGGCCTTTAGTAATGACCTCCCACATTCGGTGATGCTTTGCTGTGAGCAGCTTTTTCTTCTAAATTCTCTAGTGGGGATAATCTTCGACTGAAAAGTCGGGAGAACTCCTGTCTTTTAGATCCATCTGCACACAAATAGACAAAGACAAGAAATATGCAACAATAATGCACTAAGGATGATTTTCACACGAGGATCAATTCAGTTGACCACTAAAAAACTTCACATGTCATAGTCATGAAATAGATAAATTGATCTTTTGAATCACTACTCTGATACCACTTGATGTGTCCCAAAATAAGTTTTAGGTGTATATGAGAGGGGGAGGGGGAATACACCTATGAAATTTTTAATGATCCCGGTAACGAGTTAACTGGTGTATGGGGGGAATATACCAGTAAAGATTTTTAAAAACTTTATTAAACACTTTAGTTCGAGTTGCTAAACAACTGTGATGCTCAACTGGAGCAATCATTCAGTTCGACATACAGTTGACTTCTTGGACTGAGTGTCAACTGTATTTCCCTGACTGTGGTTTTAAAAGAGTGACTATGTTCAGTATACTCGTTACTTAAAAAGAAAATCCTTTTGGGCGAAGGTCAATACGCAACACATAGTGCAATTTTCTGAAAGCTTGATTTATGCTGTTAGTAAGTTAGAATCAAACAATAACTGAAAATACCAAAAGTAAAAACACAACTATTTTTACGTAGTTCAGAGATGAACTCCTACATCCACGATAGAATCAAAAAATAACTGAAAATACCAAAAGTAAAAACACAACTATTTTTACGTAGTTCAGAGATGAACTCTTACGTCCACGACTAGCTTTTCAGGCTAGTAATCCACTAGGAAAGTTTATGCGTACTTTCCAAATGTTGAGTTGGTTTACAAGCACCAAAAAGCCTGGACAATTAGTTTGTAGGTACTAACAAAACCTACGGTTCTTTTACGGAAAAGAACAAAGCCTGTTCTTAGTTTACGGGTACTAAGAGACTTAGAGTCTTCGATTGCGAGTTCAAAGGAACCTCGAAAAAGGTTGGAGGTTTTATTTCCAACTTATGAAACCTTCAGCACACTACAGTGGAGGTTTCCTTCTAAGATTTACAGACTCAAACTTAATTATAGTGAATGTACTTAGGATGAACAAGCTAGGGTGAAGGCTTCTAGACTCAATCAAAGAAACTGATTCTGGAGAGGGTAGAAGGAAGCTAAAGGAGAAGGACAGAACTCTCTGCAACTTTTGCTTCAAACACTTGGATATTTCTTGCTGGGGGAGATTGCTTACTTTGAATTCGTGCGCGTGGTTTCCGTAGTCTTCTCGCAATGGTGAAGGTCTCTATATATAGAGAGGATGTCGAAATAGTCGTTGGAAAGAGTCGTTTGACCTCTGCCATTAAGCATGACTCTTCACCTAATCTCTACAAACTTTTCAAAAATAGTAACTGTGAGACTCGCTTTATGCATGTATCTTATGTTTGTCTAGAAAAGGAAATTTTCAGCCTGTCTTGTACTTGAGCAGATTTGAATTTCGAATTCAAGTTATTCTTTCTCATTCGTCTTCCAAGTCTTCTTCTTCAGAATTCTAGACGCATGGCTTCAACACCGATTAACATGCTGAACTACATGGTTCAATTCTGGAGTCGACTGAGAAGCTATTCGACTGAACTTGAACTGTCTTAGTCTTCAACTGTCTTCTTTAGTTTGATTCTGTAAAGATAAAATCCTTAATGCTCAAACAGTGAGCTTTAGCTAAATGCATACTGAAGGCATATCTACTCAGTTGAGGTCAGTTAGGTTTTGGTAGAAATCAAAACCTTACTAATTTTCCAAACAATTTTCTTTTGAAATTTTCTCTCAACTGGGAAAATCAGTTAGAGGTATTAACTCAGTCGTCTGTTCAACCTTCTAGTTAGATAGTATGTCAGTTGATACTTGATGACTAAATCATAAGTGCAGTGCAGAAGTTGGTAGATTTTTCTTTAAACTCGTTGGTGTGAAAACTTAGTTAGTGCATGGGCAAGGCCAAGTTGCCAAAATACTTTATGCAATTTTCAATGCAAATGCTTGTAGGGTCAGTTAGTGATTACTTTAATAAATAAAAAGGAATGTAAAGACACAAGTAATTTAACGAGGTTCACTGCCATGCTCTCTTACGTCCTCGGTTGGGATTCCACCCAACGAATCCATTTCACCTTAAACCTCTCAGCTTATGCATGTTGAGAAAACATATGCTTGGATTGCAGGTTCCAAGCGACCTGCAATTGGATTACGGGTTCCAATAAGACCCGGTCAATGGATTGCAGGTTCCAATCAAACTTATGTCTAGATTACGGGTTCTAGACAACCTAAGTGACTGAGTTATAAGATAAGTCAATCCTAAACACAAATACTAAAGTTTGTGGGTTCTTCCAACTAACAATCTCTACTTGCATTAAGTCTCGAGATTCAAATCTAAGTTAGTATAGAAGAGGGATGCAACTAGCCTAAAGACAGATTTTGGTATGAATACTTGAAGTGGAGAAGGCTTCGTTGGGGACTGTTCTTGTTCTTCATTTGAGCACATGAAAATCAGTATTCTATCTTTGTGTTGAATGCCTCTATTTATATGTTGATGATTCAAACTAGCCATTGGATAAAGCTGTTTGAATATTCTGCTTGAAGTCCGCCTTCATCCGTTTAATTTATTGGGAAGCTCTTCGGGCAACTAATGCGTGAAACTTTAGTATGGGATGAAATCTTTTTCTAGCCAAATGAGGAAATGTTTTCTGCATGCATCTCATTGGTTAACGTAGTTTGAAGTCTTCTAAATTTGAATTTGTTAAAAGTCTTTTGCCTTAAATATTCTTCGAAGCAGCTACATCTTCTATCTTTTTTTCTCAGTCGGGGTGAGTCAATTGATCAATCAACCTGACTTATTCTTATGTCTGAACACCTTCGACTGAGGCTCCAAATTCTCCCTCAGTTTGAGACCTGTAAAGTTAAAATTTTAACTTGCTCAAATAGGTGAGCTTATCTAACAGACTCAAGCAATCATCTACTCGGTTGGGGTTCGGTTGAGGTTTTAAAATTAATCAAAATTTAATTAAACTTTCTTCTTAACACAATTGTTTTGTACTTAGAGGTGTTCATGGGCCCGGTTATGGGTCGGAACTGCCCCACCATAGTCATTGTTCCAGTTCGGATTCGACCCGCGTAGTCATGGTTCCTAGTCCGGGTCCGGTTCCAACCCGCCGATTCCGGGCCCAAACCATCAAAAATTTTCTTGCTTTTTTCTTTTATTATCATTGAAAATATAAATTATAATGTATTTCAAACTCATAATCTTCAATGTAAGGTATAAAATCGATATAAAACAAACTTTATCTTCATTTATACAATGTGTGATTAATTAAAGAACATTAGATTTTCACACGATTCTACGGTTTCGAACCGAAACTGTCGGTTCATGTTTGAACCTTATATGATTTTTTTTTCTTTTAGGCTTTTTTCATTCCATTTATCATTATAATTGTCATTTTGCTTTCTAAACCATACAATTAATATGACTTAATACAAAACATAATTTTAAACTAAAAAAGCAAAGAAAAAAAATAAAATAAATTAATAGAACCGCTGGTTCAAGGTACCTAGCCATTGGAACCAAAACCTGTCCGTTCTACGTACGATTTTGGTACGAAATCGGCCCATTGACCACAGTTTAAGTTCGAAAACCGTTGACCACGGTTCTGGTTCCGGTTCCAATCTGGCGGTTCCAGTTTGGGTGAACACCTCTAAAGAAATGGTTTTATTTTTAATTTGGTCAATTAATTAATTGAAATTTTCAAAATAAATTTATAAAACTATCAAGCTAATGCGGCTACTATTTTTAATAATCTAAATTGTAAATGCAGATGAGAGAATCATGGAACAAAAAATAAATTTCTATAACTAATAAGCAAATTACGACTACTGTTTTAATAATCTTAATGAAGCATGTCGATTAAAATTGAACTAAACAAGGATTAAAAAATAAATAAATGAAGATAGGAGAATCACGGAACAAAAAATAAATTTCTATAATTAAGTAAATTACGGCTAATATTTTTAATAATTTTAATGAAGTATGTAAATTAAAATTGAACTAATAAAAGATAAAAATAAATAAATAATTGAAAACGGGGTAATTAAAGAACAACTTTTCATGAATCTTATTAGAAACTAAATATTACTTTCAAAATATTTTGTTATAACTACCAACCAAATTGCGGCTAATAGCTCTCGACTTTTAATCATATAAAAAAATTAAAAAAAAATAATTGTGGTATTAAGATATTCTATCCAATTTGGTATGCGAAAAAGGAAATCTATCGGTTTAAAAAAAGAAATACATAATACTCCTATTTAGTAATTTGGGGTTATCATAAATCAATCAATATGTCTTCTATTATTATTATAATTATAATAATAATAATAATAATAATAATAATAATAATAATAATAATTATTATTATTATTATTATTATAATAATTATTATTAATTATTATAATAATAATAATAATAATAATAATTATTATTATTATTATTATTATTATTATTATTATTATTATTATTATTATTATTACAAGAACGTCATCTGAAATTTAATGTACAAAGGAAATAATTAATATAATATTAATTTGATAGATCTCAAAATTAAAACATAGATATTATATTATTATTAATTTGGTATCCATTATTTTTTCAATAAGACTCCATTCTTGAACTATCTACATAAATACTTAAACTTAATATTTATTTTCTCATCGCGCATTTATTTGCACAACCAATTTGATTTGCCAATTAATTAATTAACTGGCCAAATAATAAGTTTTATTTTTTATAATTTTAATTAATCTAAAGGATCAAAAATAGCAAAATGAAGACGGGAGAATCACGAAACAACTTTCTTGAACTTAATTAGAATCTAAAAATTTCCACTTTTTAATAATACAAGTTTTTATAACTTCCAAACAAATTGCGTCTAATAATTTTAATAATTTAATACATGATGAATCGCCGGTTGGTTTTGAACAGGTAATACACTAGTTATTTTATAAACCAGTGTATACACTCAGTACCAAACTTCAAATTCAGGTACACCATGTTTGGGTTGGTCTTAAAAAAATCGAGTTGTTAATAAAATTTAATGCTTATAGAATTTAGCTTATTTAATTGAATGTGTGATCATGTAATTGATCAATTTCGGACATTTTATATTTATAATTAAGAATTAGTCAAATATAGCCACTTGGCAAAAGAAAAGTGCAAATATAGCCACGTTTTTTAAAATGATCAAATATGGTCATGCATACACGATCTGCATGAAGGGTTGTATACGAAAGCAAGACTTTTTTGTTTATATACAATTGTTATTTATTTCACTATAATTCTTCTATCTGAAATGTTTATTATTGCATATTAATTATCTATCCAATTATCTCAATATTAAAGATTATATAGTGTGTTGTAGATCACAGAAGATTATATCATCGGCATCTTATGAGATATAAACTAATATTCACAATCGAGACAACTTGAACGAGTTGTTGGTTTAGATTGTAGCATAATAGTATTAAATAGTTTATCTTGACTATTTATTTATGCTAGTACGTTAATCGTATTGAAAGGATCACAGTAAGATTAATTCTTTGTTATGACTTATTAAGAATTAAAGATCTCGGTAATTTAAATAGTCTTAACCTCAATTGGACTTATCAGTATGAATAAGTGTCTGACTATTGCTTTGATCTATTATAAATGAGAACTTGATAGTGGTTCGAAATTTCGTATTTTGGGCAGTGGCAATTCTTATTTGATATTGATAGAGCTGCAATAAGGATCTGTGTCCTATGAATAATGGGATGATGATATCCTTTCGAGGAACTTAATAAGTTTATTATACTAAACCCTGCAGGTGGAATTAGTTCCGGTATAATAATAAGTTTAAGTGGTAGCACTCGAGATAATTATTTATTAATAAATAATTAATTGATTAATTAATTGATGTCAGAAGCATTTAATTAATTACTGGATATTCGATAATATTAAACACGGAGATTAATTAAGTCTAATACTAGCCCTGACTCAACTAAATAAATAAGAAGGTAAGTCAGTATTAATTCTTTAGTGGAATGAATTAATATTTATATCTGATTTATATTTTGGGGTGAATAGATTAAATCGGATATTATCGGGTTAATCTTATTTAAGCTAGTAGATCCCTGAACTGGCCCAATGGCATGTGTCTCTAAGTGGGCTAGGCGCCTCCTTCTCCTACGGCCCATAAGGGTCGTCTAGGTTTAATGAATATGAGCAGTTATTTATCTATAAATACAAAGTTCATAAGACTCATTACTAACTTGTATTCTAAGCAACTAAAACCTAGAGTGAGAGAGAAACCCCCCCCCCTTCCCACTGTAAGAGAGAGAGCTCGAAGTCGATCCCATCCATCGTTGTGCTCTAGCCGGGAACACTTCGGAAGGTCACTCTGGAGTCGTTGTGCATCAAGTTTGCAGGTATTCCAAATAAACATCCTATGATTGTAATTAAATTCATAGGAGCATGTTAGGTGTGGATTTTTTATTTGTTTGTTAGATATACATAATTGATCCATGGGTGAAAACGAATCGGTTTTCAATAAACGGTTCTAACAATTGGTATCAGAGCCTTGATCTGTGAGCTATGGCTCTGTCGGATTAACAAACAGTAAATCCATATGATTAAAATAAAATCTATTTTTATTTACGCATGCATGTTCGTTATTATCGTTGTCTCATCGTGGATTCGTTTTATTTATTGTTGGTTTGCCGTTTTGGCCAATTTTACCACGAGAAAATCCGTGGTTAAATTAGTTATTTCAGTTGTATTTTGTTATTTCGATTGTAATCTGTTGTACGGGTCGAGAAGCGAAGTAACTGGATAAGGGAAGAAAGCTGGTAGCGGCGGATGACGGCGTACGGCGGTGCGTCACCTCCACGCTCTAGGTTTCCACCGTGCATGGTGCAAAACGGACTGAATCCGATTCGTCGGGGCTTCTGCTCTGATGTCTATGGTGTCCGTTCTCAAACCATGTACGATCAAACGGAGCGTGAAAGGTGGGGCTCCGATTCCGCGACGGCGCGTGTAAAACACGCATAGATCACCGCGGCAGTAGACCTGCTTTGGCGGTGGACCTGCTGGTTTCCGCATGCTCAACGGAACCCTGGGATTCCCTCCTTGGGTTCGGGTTGTTTGGGCAGTGGGAGTATTGGCCGATTTATCGACAATACTTCAAAGCCGTTGCAAGTGGCTTGGTTCTTCTCCGACGGCAGCAGCAACAGCAACGGCGAACAGCAGCAACAACTCCATGGCGAAAGATGGTGAACTGCAGATGATGAAGGAGGAGATCGAGGCGGTTGCTGTGGCGGGAAGCTGCACCGGCAGCAAGCCGTGCGTTTCGCTGCAAGCCATCGCAAGCTCGACACCGATGATAGGTGGGGCAGCACGACAGCGCTGCAGCTGCTGAATCGTTGACCTTGCTGCTACGGCGGCAGGAGGTTGGTGGTGAGGAAGGCATCGGTGGCGAGACGTGGCTGTTCACGTCGCAATTCTGACGAAAAGGGGCTGCTGGCGCGGGTTCTGTCACGACGGAACCCTAGGTTTTCAACCCTAGGGGTTGGCTTGGTTTTGGCAGCTGCACGTTGAGGCTTACGCGGGTCGGGTCGTGATGTAAAAACGAGATATTTTTTTTTCTCGTTTCCTTCTTTGGGCGATTTTTCAAGGCGACGGATATGGAAAGACTTGAAGACGAAGATTTATTGTAATAGATAGATTTTAATTCTTATATTTTTGTAATAATTTAGGCAGGTACAAATATCCACGACGAGACGATAATTTATTTATTATATTGTAAATTGCATGTCGTGGGTTTAATCACCGTTAAGGTGTTATTATTTCTAAAAGCATGATATAATTTGAAATTATTTGAATTTATTTGCGTTTAGAAATTACATGCTAGGAATTTATAGTATTATTCTAAGCATGTTATGAATTCAAGCGAGCATGATTTATTATGTGAGTTCTAGAAAAGCATGTTAGTGATTCCGTATTTTACGTGATTTGCATGCGAAAACCTTTTGAATTAAAAATGACTAAGCATGTTAAATATGATTAGACCTCCACAATTGGTTTTAGACGAATCAAGTTGTTAGACTCGTGTAAACGTCCACACGATCGTGGCTTGCATGGGTTCTATTAACTTATAGATTTTGTCGAGTAAAACTTCTAATAGTATTTTAGTCTCGTGAATAGTGGGAGTTTTGCGTGTAAACGTCCACACTATCGTGGCTTGCCCGTATAAATTCTCATAGATTATTCTAGGAGAGATGAGAATAAGATAATTAATGAAATTATTTACAAGGAGATGTCGTTCGAGTAATTGCATCAATATGTGGGACAATTTTGGATTAGTTAAATTGTGGTCAGTGCTTGGATATTATCTCGAATACAACTCCCCATCGGAGTAAGTTTTCGAGATAATATGGTCTAGTAAGGTTCATTTATTAATTTTATTTGTCATAAGGTTAATTTGGCTTGAGATAAAATTAAAACTTGGTGTTTGGTTGAGTGATGCGCACGTAAACGTCCACACTATTGTGGCTTGCGTGTAAATCACTCGAGCTAATGAAGGTTTCATTTAATATTGTTTTATCAAAAGGTTACAATATAAATGTTACGAATTTTTTATGCAATAATTGTGACTTATGTGCGTTTTGAATGTTTAAATTTTTCAGATATGACTGTTACTCCGTTGTTGAATGTGCTTACTGCTAAGCCGCTTACCGGACCAATTTTTTTGGAATGGAAGCACAATTTGGGATATGTCCTTGATGCCAAAGAGTACCACTTTGTACTCACTACTCCTGCGCCTGCAGCTCTCACTGCAGACTCCACCGATGCTCAGAAAAAAGAGTCTAAGAGGTGGCATAAGGCCAATTGTATGGCGAAAGCCTACATGATGACCACAATGACCTCTGGTTGTAGCAGCAACATCAGTCCTTGGACACAGCTGCTACAATCATGACTAACCTCGAGGAGCTGTTCGCTGAGAGTGACCGTTCCACCCGATTCGAGATCATGAGGCAAATCATGAGCTCGAAGATGACGGAGGGTGTCTCTGTGTGCGAGCACGTGCTTGGAATGATCAATTATTTCAATGAGCCGGATGTACTTGGTGGAGGAATCATGGATGAATTGAAAGTTGACATGATACTCCACACTCTTCCCAAGTCCTATGAGAACTTCCACCTCAATGCAATAATGAGCAAGAAAATGTTCACTCTAAATGAACTGCTCAATGAACTTGTTGCAGCGGAAGGGGTTATGGGAAAGAGTTCGCAAGCTCTTGCCTCTTCTTCAAAGGGTTTCTATGTTTCACCGAAAGGTGGAAAGAAATGGAAGGGCCCGGCGAAAGGCAAGAAGGGCGAAGGAAGTAGTGGGAGCAAGAGGCTAGGCCCTACTGGAGGCATCAAAAAGCCAAAGGAGAAGGGTGGAAAGTGCTTCAAGTGCCAGAAATCTGGACATTGGAAGGCTAACTGCCCCCTGTTGAAGAAGGCTCAAGGTATGACTTCTGCTCTTGTTAACGAAATATGTTTAAGTTCAAGTTCTATCCACAAGTGGGCAGTAGATACGGGCGCAACTGACCATATTTGTTATTCCTTGCAGGGGTTCATGCGGACAAGAAGGTGAGTAAAGGGGAGTTGAGCGTCGCCATGAGAACGGAAGCGCGAGCGGACGTTGTGGCCATAGGCGATGTTCATTTATCTTTTGAAAATTCAGTTTTAGTTGTGGAAAGATGGATACTCTATTCTTTTTGAGAGTTTTGCGACTTTTATGAAAGATGATAAGATTATCGGTTATGCACATGTTGTTGATTCTCTTTATACTATTTACTGTTCTCATGCTTCGAGTTCTTCAAGTAATGCTTTAACTGTTAACCAAAAGAAGAGGTTGAATTCTTCTCAAGAGAATCAAACTCTTCTTTGGCAGCTAAGATTAGGTCACATCAATCTAAGGAGGATCCAAAGATTGGTTTCTGATGGAGTCTTGGGTTCTTTCCAAGTCGAGTCCATCCCAATCTGCGAATCCTGCATAGAGGGAAAGATGACGACTCGGCCTTTCAAGGCCAAGGGGTATAGAGCCAAAGAAGTGTTGGAATTGATTCATTCCGACTTGTGTGGACCTATGTCAACTTAAGCTCGTGGAGGTTATGAGTATTTTGTCAGTTTCATTGATGATTACTCCAGATATGGGTACATCTACCTGTTGAGCTACAAGTCCGAATGCTTTGAAAAGTTCAAGCTATTCAAGGCGGAAGTAGAGAAACAACATGGAAAGAGTATCAAGTCGTTGCGATCTGACCGCAGCGCCGAATACCTCAACAACGAGTTTAAGGAGTACTTGTTGGAAAGTGGGATTACATCCCAATTGACTACACCTGGAACACCCCAACAGAATGGTGTGTCAGAGAGAAGAAATCGAACACTTCTGAAAATGGTTCGATCTATGATGAGTTATGCATTTCTACCTATTTCGTTTTCGGGATATGCTTTGGAAACAACAGCTCACATGCTAAACTTGGTTCCCTCAAAGTCAGTGCCTAAGACCCCGTCCGAGCTGTGGTCCGGGCGTAAGCCTAGTCTTAACCACATCCGGATTTGGGGTACTCCGGCACATGTTTTGAACAAAGAAGCTGACAAGTTGAGTTCGAGAACCAAGGTGATGTTGTTTGTAGGCTGTTCTAGAGGAACGAAAAGTGGCTATTTCTACTGTCCTAAGGATCAGAAAGTCGTTATTAGTACCAAAGCGAGATTCTTGGAAGAGGACTATATGATTGGTCGTAGGAAGAAAATTGACGTCATACTTCAAGAAGTTAGAGGGCAGGAGGTGATTAGTACTCTAGTTGTGCAAGACGAGCAATCGTCGGAACCTGCACAAACCATTAATATTGAATCTGCTATAGAGCTTCGTCGTAGTGGGAGGGTAACTCAAGGAAAGTTGCCTAGTTGATACACTCTACTTAATGAATTCAATGATTCATTGGAATTAGCAGTGATCGAAGAAGATCCCTGGACTTACTCTGAAGCGTTAGCAGATCCGGATGTTCTTGAGTGGGAGGCGTGCATGATTGCCGAATGGAAATCTATCGCTGCCATGGATGTATACGAGAAATGCGAGCTTCCTGAGGGCTGTAAAGCCATAGGATGCAAGTGGATATACAAGAGAAAGAGAGGATCGGATGAAAAGGTTATGGCCTTTAAGGCAAGACTAGTGGCAAAAGGTTTCACCCAAAGAGAGGGAATCGATTACGATGAGACATTTTCGCGATTAGCCATGCTTAATTCTATCCGAACTCTTATGGTAATGGCTGCCCACATGAATCTCGCGGTCTGGCAAATGGATGTCAAAACTGTATTTCTCAACGGGTATCTTGAAAAAGATAGGGACATCTATATGCTGCAGCTGGAAGGGTTCATAAAGAAAGGTGAAGAGCATCTTGTGTGGAAGCTAAAGAAGTCCATTTATGGACTTAAGCAGGCTTCACAATCCTAGAACAAATGTTTCAATGATGTTGTTCAGGGCTATGGCTTTGTACAATGAGAACATGAAAGTTATGTTTACCGGGTATGTATTGATGGGAGTCTAGTGTTTCTAGTGCTTTATGTTGATGACATTTTGCTCATTAGTGATAATGTGAATGTTACTATCAAAGATTAAGGCATAGTTATCCCAACAGTTTCAAATGAAGGATTTGAGAGAGGCAGCATACATTCTCGGGATTAAGGTCGGTCGTGATCGATCTAAGAGGTTGAGTTTGTCTCAAACAGCCTACCTTGATACTATATTATCCCATTTCAACATGCAGAATGCTAGAAAGGTTTCTTACCTTTCAAATATGGCATTCATTTATCTAAGGCGATGTGTCCTACATCACCTAAGGAGATAATGGACATTAAGGCAATTCCTTATGCTTTGGCTGTGGGAAGTCTCATGTATGCAATACAGAGTACCAGGCCTGACATCTGTCATGTTGTTGGCATGGTATCTAGATATCAAGCTAATCTTGGTCAGGGTCATTGAATTGTTGTAAAGTGCATACTCAAGTACCTTAAACGGACTAGAGAGCATGGACTGGTATATCGATCTGGTGATCTGGTTCCGATAGATTATGTAGATTCTGATTATCAAGGAGATAAAGATCAGCAGTTTTCTACTTCTGGCTATGTGTTTAAGCTGGGAGGTGGAGCCATTGTGTGGAGAAGTATGAAGCAGAAATGCATTGCATTATCTACTATGGAAGCTGAATATGTGGCTATTACTGAGGCTGCTAAAGAGGTTGTTTGGCTTAGAAACTTCTTGGCAGAGCTTGATGTGATTCCTAGTTTGGCGAGAGGTATCACGATTTATTCTGATAATGAGGCAACAATTGCAAATTGCAAGGAGTCTAGATTTCATCAGACGACTAAGCATATTGATGCAAGATATCACTACATTCGGCTGCTTGTCCAAGACGGTGATGTAGATGTGCAAAAGGTTGCAGGAGTTGATAATCTGACTGATCCGTTTACAAAGAGTCTACCAGCTGCTGTCTTTGATAAGCACGTTGAAGGCATGGGGCTGCATTTCCTCCCACACTAAGTTAAACTTTGAGTATAAGTGAGCGAAGTTGTAATAGATTTAGAGATGAATATTAGTCTAATTGTATACTAAAAGTTTGCTTTATTATAAGTTGGGAGAATTGAAGGGTTGTATACGAAAGCAGGACTTTTTTGCTTATATACAATTGTTATTTATTTCACTATAATTCTTCTATTTGAAATGTCTATTATTGCATATTAATTATCTACCCAATTATCTCAATATTAAAGATTATATAGTGTGTTGTAGATCACAGAAGATTATATAATCGGCATCTTATGAAATATAAACTAATATTCACAATCGAGACAACTTGGACGAGTTGTTGGTTTAGATTTAAGCATAATAGTATTAAATAGTTTATCTTAACTATTTATTTATGCTAGTACGTTAATCGTATTGAAATGATCACAGTGAGATTAATTCTTTGTTCTAACTTATTAAGAATTAAAGATCTCGGTGACTTAAATAGTCTTAACCTTAATTGGGCTTATTAGTATGAATAAGTGTCTGACTATTGCTTTGATCTATTATAAATGAGAACTTGATAGTGGTTCGAAATTTCGTATTTTGGGCAGTGGCAGTTCTTATTTGATATTGATAGAGCTGCAATAAGGATCCGTGTCCTATGAATAATGGGATGATGATATCCTCTCGAGGAACTTAATAAGTTTATTATACAAAACCCTGCAGGTGGAATTAGTTCAAGTATAATAATAAGTTTAAGTGGTAGCACTCGAGATAATTATTTATTAGTAAATAATTAATTGATTAATTAATTGATGTCAGAAGTATTTAATTAATTAATAGATATTCGATAATCTTAAACACGAAGATTAATTAAGTCTAATACTAGCTCCAACTCAACTAAATAAATAAGAGGGTAAGTCAGTATTAATTCTTTAGTGGAATGAATTAATATTTATATCTGATTTATATTCTGGGGTGAATAGATTAAATCGTATATTATCGGGCCAATCTTATTTAAGCTAGTAGATCCCTGAACTGGCCCAATGGATTGTGTCTCTAAGTGGGCTAGGCACCTCCTTCACCTACGGCCCTTAAGGGTCGTCTAGATTTAATGAATATGAGCAGTTATTTATCTATAAATACAAGGCTCATAAGACTCATTACTGACTTGCATTCTAAGCAACTAAAACCTAGAGTGAGAGAGAGAAACCCCCCCCCCACACTGTTAAGAGAGAGAGCTCGAAGTCGATCACATCCTTCATCGTGCTCTAGCCGGAAACAGTTCGAAAGGTCACTCTGGAGTCGTTGTGCACCAAGTTTGCAGGTATTACGAATAAACATCCTATGATTGTAATTAATTTCATAGGAACATGCTAGGTGTGGATTTTGTATGTGTTTGTTAGATATCCATAATTGATCCATGGGTGAATACAAATCGGTTTTCAATAATCAGTTCCAACACTGCATACACGACCACAATCCACGACCATGCATGTTGGTCGTGTATGCAGGTTGTGTATACTGATATAGTCATGTATGCTAGTCGTGCGTGCATTATTGTGTATATTGGTCGTGTATGCTAGTTGTGTATGCATGGTCAGCATACACGACCAACATTGATCGTGTATGCATGGCTATATTTGATCGTTTTTAAAAAAGTGGTTATATTTGCACTTTTATTTTGCCAAGTGGCTATATTTGCACTTCTCCCTTTATAATTTATAATAAATGTTCTTATTTAACAGAACAATAATTTAATTAAGATACTCCCTCCGTTCTCAAGTAAATGTCCAGTTTGCTACAATACACGTGTTCACAAGTATCTTAATCCGTCTTTTTAATGGAGACCTGCAAATCCATACTAGAAAACCAGGTAGCATGCAGAAGCCTCGAAAGGAAAGAAAGGACTATCTTCAAAGGAGAAGATTATAGAAACAGATGAATTAAACGGTATCTCCAAATGCTAGTTTATTCCCTGCCTCTATATATTAACCTTCATTTCAACATTAAAGGTTATTGAAACAACTGACATATGAACAGACTCTCTCAAATACTCCCTCCATCTCATTCATAATGTAACATTTTTTTTTCGGTATAGGTATTAAAAAGAAGAATATTAAAAGTAAAGGTGGTGATTACTGTAGTAATAAAGTAATCTAAAGTATTTTTAAAGTAAATAAAGTGTTGTTGATGTGATATAAAGTAATTTTAAAGTGAATAAAGTGATATTGATGTGATATAAAGTTGTTTATAAGTGATGTGGATAAGTGATTTTCTAATTATTTCTATAAAATGAAATGTTACAAGATGAATGAGACATCTCAGAAAGAAATAGGTGAATGGGCCGGCAGAGGGAATAAAAACAACTATTGCAAATCCATCAGCTAGATATATATACGTATGTTATTTATTTTGTTATCAGTTTCAGTCTCTAGGTCTCCACTCGTGTATTCAAGCCAAGATCAAGAACGGGCTTTCATTTCATTAATACTTATTGTAAAAGCTTAGTTGGAAAGCCCTTCAACAAATCTCAAACCTTGAGAAAATGAAGAAGTTTGTATGAAGATCACTGTAGCATCGGAATTTGTGTATCAGTAAAAAAGGGTTGATTAAGAAGTTGCCCTTGCAACTACAAAACAAGTAATTCAAAGATAAAAAGGATTCCTGTTTATTAATAGTTTTCTACTATTTGTTTCATAACTTCACATTTTAGCATACAAATTTTTTTTACTGTATATTTTAGCATACAAATTATTCTTACTAAATTGGCTCAACAATATATTTTAATCATTAAAGAATTTGATTAATCTAGGTGTTCTTACAACCCCTTTAGGTTTTAGGGAAATGGCATTTGGCCCCTTGGTGGCTAGCCACCAACCGATGCATAGGCTTTAAACCGGACGAATTAAAAGTTACATTAAACCAATTGTTTAGGTTTTTTTATGTGACAATTATGTCCTTAATTCTATTTCCCTTCTAAATTATCTTTTTTTGGCGATAAATTTTTCCTCCTAATAATTTTCTGCCTTGATTTTCCCTATCCTAAATTATTGAAATTGTTTTAGTCAGTCGAGTCTTCGTGCGCCCAATGTAATGCTCGTTACAAGTCTTATTTGAGTCTTGTTCGAGTATTACTCTAAATATCGTGTTATTTGGTTCAACCATGTCAACGTGCAGCATCGTAATGTATAATGCCCAATTTTTTTTTTCTTGCGATATATATTGTTGTGTGATGGTAGCAACATGTAAATTAAAATTGTGAAAAATGTTGCAACCTGTTCAATGAAATGCCTCAATGGATATGGTAAACACCTCCACGGCTTCATCTTCTAATATAAACGCCTTATACAAGCTTCCATTATAACTAAGCACACATGAGGCACAATTTTTCCAACTTGAATAAATTTCAGTATGTACACCTTCAAAAACATCGTAGAATTTCTTCTCGTTGCTTCGTCTTCTTTTCCATGAATGTATGTTGAACAAAAGAATTAATAAAAAAAGTAATGATGTAAGCGGTTGAAAAAAGAATTGTAAATGTAGGGTCAGGGAGTTTGGATGCATGAAAAAATTGGTACTCATAAGAAATAATTTAGGTAGGGTGTGGATGGGAGCAAAAAAAATCAAAATTCAAATAAATAAATAAATAAATCGGATTTAATTATTTAATTATTATATTGAAATTTAGGATAATTTTTTTTATTGAAATTTAATGATATTTATTTGGTTAGGGTGTGAACGGGAGCAAAAAAAATTCAAAATTCAAATAAATAAATTAATTAAATGAATTTATATTTTAATAAATAAAGAAAAGTTAAATATGAAAATCAATCAAATTAAGATATAATTTTAATTATTTAAACTTTCCCAATTTTATACGAATTAGGTATAATAAAGAAAAGACAATCAAAATTTATTTAAGAATAATATTTGGATTTGCATAATAAAATCAATCACAAAATTAATTCTTTTAATAAACTAACTTTTCAAATTTGGAATTTGAATTAATTTGCAGTCAAAACCAAAAAAAATCGCCCAAGGGCATATTAGGGAATTGAAATAGCCGATTTACTTGCTATAATATTTAAAAATTAAAATCTTAATTTATTTACATGAATGCCTTATCACTACCCTTTCATATAAATCTATTTCTTAATGTAACAATTAACAAATCATTATATTACTAAAAGGAAAACGATTCTTACTTTGAAAAAGTTCTACGTGGCACCCCTTATATTCCTCTATTCATATTTATCTAAATTCTCAAATATCTATACTAAAATCTTGTGTCCCACATCGGTTTCTCAGTGAAACTTTACCAATTGAAAAACTTATAAATTCCTAGAATCAATATGTATTTTCTCATCTTTTGCTCCATCAGTTTTATTTGGCCAATTTATTTATTAATCGGCCGAATAAATAACTACATTTTATAGTTTAATTTAATTTAATTTGATCAATTTATTAATTGGCCGAATAGATAATTATTTTTTATAGGAGTTTATTTGGCCAATTTATTTATTAATCGGCTGAATAAATAACTGCTCTATTTTTATAGTTTAATTTAATTTGGTCAATTTATTAATTGACCGAATAGATAATTATTTTTATTAGGGAACTAATTTATTAGTTGACAGAATAAATGGTTCCAAAATAGTTTGGATAATTTATTGGTTGACCGAATTAAATTTGGAAATAGTCTAATATTTTTTTATTTAATTTGATAAAAAATAAGTAATTTTTAATTTGTCAATTAATTAGGTAGACGGGCCAATTTCTAACTGATGGGTACCTCAACTAGGGATCCCACGTGACACATTTTCATTCTTTTTTTCTTATTAATTTTAAAATTTTCATTTTATTCATTTTTTTCATGTATTTTCTAAAATCTAGAATCATCATAAATTATGCATTTGTAAATTAAAATCGTGGTCAACGGGCCAATTCTAACCCGGAATCGTGGCGGTAGACGAGTTAATTCCCAACCGACGATTACCTCAACTCGAGAAATTTTTCATATTATGTTTTTTTTCCCATGTATTTTCTAAAATCTATAATCGTCATCCATAAAATAATTTTTACGTTATTTGTAGTTGAGTTTCCAACTTTGCATAATCTGTAATTTTAATTAACGAATATTACTATACGATTAAGGACGATAGCGAATAGTACAATCATTATTTTTATTAAATTTTTGGATCTATATAAATTCTAAACAAATTTTATAAATTACGCACTTATAAATCAGAGTCGTGATCAACGGGCTAGTTCCGACGCAGAACTGTGACGGTAAACTAATATACGGATTTTTTTTCAGAAAGGAACACAAATGACTAATTTTTTAATCGGATTTTAAACAAGTACCATTATATAAATTTCAAACAAGTTTGAATAATACTATACACATCATCTCAAATTATTTGATTAATCGTCTCCGTTGGAAAATGTAGAATATGTAGGAAAACTGGCAGAAAATTACTAACGATTTATCAACGAGGCAATTCCGACCAAGAATCGTGTGCGTAGATGAGCCAATTCAGTACTTGCGTAAATTTTACATTATTTGTACTTGGATTTCCAACTTTGCATAATCTATAATTTTAATTAACGAATATTACTATACGGTTAAGGACGATAACGAATAGTACAATCAATTATTTTTCTTAAATTTTTTGATCTATATAAATTCTAAACGAATTTTTACATTACGCACTTATAAATCAGAGTCGTGATCAACGGACCGGTTCTGACGCGGAACTGTGGCTATAGGTTGTGCGCATAGAGGGGTCAATTCAGTACTGACGGGACAACTTTTTTAATATATTCTATAATTTTGAACTTATAGAGTCGTGGTCGACGGGCCAGTTCCGACGCAAAACTGTGGCGGTAGACTAATATACAGATTTTTTTTTCAGAAAGGAACACAAATGACTAATTTTTTGATCAGATTTTAAACAAGTACGAGTATATAAATTTCAAACAAGTTTGAATAATCCTAAATACATCATCTCAAATTATTTGATTAATCATCTCCATTAGAAAACGTAGAATATGTAGGAAAATTAGCAGAAAATTACTAACGATTTATAACGAGCCAACTTCGACCAAGAATTGTGCGCGTAGATGGGTCAATTCAGTACTTGCGAGTCAATTTTTTTTAATATATTATATAATTTTGAACTCATAAAATTACGAATATTTATGGTAAACTTTTTTCTTATATCATTGACTAAATAATTTTATGAATCATAATCATTCCATATAAAGTTTTGTAAAAAGAAAAAACTACCAAGTACATAGTGAAACAATTCTTGAAGTTCTATTCTCAATTAAAAAAGTTATTCTCGAAGCTGGTAAAAAATAAAACAAATGTCATCATTTATTTCGCTATGAATATATTTGGAAGATGATTATTTATATAATACTACAATTTATAATTAAATTTTTATTTATTAAATATTATGTGAATATTTTTAGAATATAGTTATGTATATAATTAAATATTTATTTCAGGTAAAAAGAAAACAAATGTCATCATTAATTTTTTTTGTGAATATATTTGGAAGATGATTATTTATATAATTTAAAATCAGTATTGTAGTCAATAGGCCGGTTCCAGGTCGGAACCGTCGGGGTAGAGTGGATGATTGTGAAGCGGTGGTTTAACTTTTTTTTTTTCTTAACCTCTTGTTAAATTTATAATGTGGGGTATTTAGGGTCACTTTCATCTTATAAACAATCTTAACATCTATAGTATTATTCGCTGTCTGTATATCTCTTCTCTCTCTCCCACTACCCACTCCTTCTCTAGCCTCTTTTTCTTTATAAAAAGCTAAAAGATTCACCTTTAGAGTTATTTTAACCTATCATAATATCTTTACAAATAAATTTGTCATCATGAAACCAAGTATCCGTTTAGTATAATAGAAAGAATCCAACCCCCCACCCACAGAAAGAGAACTGGTCCAACCATAAAATTTTAAGACTGGAGATTAAACTAATATCATGATGCAGGGAGAAAGAAAAATGCCATTTTTAAAGTAATTACTAACTAAATTTTGAGAGTCAAATTAAACCTCATTGGGAGAAACTTGAATACAACCAACCCTCATGAATTAGAGAGTAATTAATAGGATTATAGATAATTAGGGGTATTGATGTTCCCGAAACGAGTTCTGGTGTATGGGGGGAATACACCAGATGAAACTTTTATAAACAACCCCCTAAAAATAACTCAACCGAGTAATGCAACTCAGTTGAAATCACAACCGAGTAAGAAACACTCAGCTGGAAGTGAAGTGCTGTGCGGAATGTGGTGGAAATTAACTCGTATAAAAATCAACTCACGCTTAAGTGCAAGGTTGGTCAATAACCAAGACAGTTGATATGGAAAAATGCAGTTTGTATGATGGTTAGTTAGTCAGTTGAATATGCAATAAGTAACTGAAAATTAAACACAACACACAAGAATTTACGTGGTTCGGAGATAACTCCTACGTCCACGGGGAGTTGTGAGTCCACACAACTCAGTCCAAGTTCTTCTGGACAAACCACAAAGCTTACGCGGGCTTTGCAACCGTTGAGATAAGTTTACGGGTACTTATCAACCTTACAGATTAGTTTACGGGTACTAATCAACCTATCTACTCAGTTACGGGAAGAGTAGGGTCCTAATAACCTTTTCAGGTGTAAGAAAGTGTGGGTTTCCAACTAATAGCTCGAACGAGAAGTGAGCTATGATCTAACACTCTACGAACTCTCAACTAGTGATATTCTCAAGGTTGGATCGAAAACTACAAAGACAGAATCTAATACTCTAGAACTCTCAACTAATGATGTTCTTAGAGTTTGAATGCAGTTTAGCTCTTATGCGTTATGAACTCTCAGCTGGTGATGTTCGCTCGTCTATCTTTTGCACTTGTCTGTCTCGTATCATTTTGTGAATGAATGAGTGCCTCTATTTATAGGCGGAGAGAGTCAACTAGCCGTTGGAGGAGCTGTTGATCTCTGTTCTTTAAAAGCGATGGCTTGTCTCTCATCTTTGCAGACTTTCCGAAATTTGGCAACTGCGTGCTTCTGCTTTCCATCTGAGACAGCCTTGTGTTGGGCCAAATGAGGTAATGACAGAGAGTCAAACCTTCACGTGACTTCCTTATTTGAATTTCAAATCTTAACCTTTAGTCTTTCAACAATTGATGATCGGTTGAGAGTTTCGATCTTCATCTGACTTGTTCTTCAGCTGATGTTCTATCTGAGTGCTAACAGTTAAACTCTCAGCTGACTTGAACTTCATACTGTTGATCTTTTTGGTTCGAGTCCTACAACTGATGTTCTGAATCTGAACGCTCAGTTGTCTTTCTTGTATCTGATCAGTTGGCTTCGAACGCTCAGTTGTCTTTCTTACAACTGATGTTCTCTTGCATCTTCCTTAGTTGACTTTGGTATCTTCCCGCTTCTTAATTCTCATCTGATGAACGTTCAGTTGTCTTCCTTACAACTGATGTTCTATCTTTTGAACGCTCAGTTGTCTCCCTTACAACTGATGTTCTATCTCTTGAATGCTCAGTTGTCTTTCATCTTCCCCTTTGAATTGCTCAACTGATGTTCTATCTTGTGAACGTAACTTCCCCCTTTTTTAAACACTCAGTTGTCTTTAATTACATTTGATATTCTCTCCGAGTGATGCCTTGTTGCCATCTTCAGCTGGAGACCTGTAAAGATAAAATCTCAACATTGCTCAAACAGCGAGCCTAACTACTAACATTAGGATCTGGCAACATCTACTCGATTGGGGTCAGTTGGTTTTGGAATCAATCAAAACTTTAATAAATTTCCCAACAATTTCCCCCTTTTTGATGATGCCAAAACCCTTATAAAGTTCTTACAAATCAACCTGATCTAAATCCTACTGACCTATCCAAAATCTCAGCTGAAATTCTAGACAGTCTATAAGATTAAAACATCAAAGGGTTAGCACAGTTATAACATGGTATTGAGATAACTTTGCGATTCAGAGCTTAGACAATGAGAGATTGTACGTCAAGTTGAATCGCATAACTGAATAGTTTTTATTACAACTGATGGTTACAAAGATAAGCACAAAAGACAAAAGTTACATTAGTTGCTCAAAAACTAACTGAGCTAATACTTAAGCCCATACTTGCTAAAAATTCTAACAAAAATCTCTCCCTTTGCTTCTGACTCCTTTGCTATGTCCACCCCGTGCTCTTTGCAGACTTGCCTCGCCTCAGCTGCAATCTTTTGACGGTTGGAGTTACGAGAGTCTGGGAGGAAGGGAGGCTGATAAGTGACCCTCTTAGGGACCGGAACTGTGTTCATGTCTAGTTTTTCTTCTATCATGGCACGCCTGAACTGGCTGAACATGCCCGGGTCCCCTGAGTGCAACTCTGTCAGGGCTTCCTTGAACGCTTTCCTCGGATCGTCAGTTGAGAAGACCTTTCTGTAATAGAAGTCATTCACGAAATCTTGCTTGAATGACTCTCATTCTTCATTCCACTCTACTGCATCCACTTGTCCACGTGCCTGAACCGACTTTGGACCTTGACCTTCCCTGGCAACCTCTATTGTCTCAGCCGAGCTTCAGCCTTAACCTGATGTTTGTCAATTCGGCGACGGCTGCGAGAGGCGATGTTGCGGTCCAAGTTCTTGGTTATCTTGTTCAGCTCCTCCTCGAACTGGTTGACTCTTCAAGCTTGGCTGGCAGCGAACTTCTTGATCTAGCTCGGATTCATGTAATCTTTCTCAGCAACATCCATAGCCTTGGCAGCAGCAATGCACTCTTCGTTTGTGATACCGTAGAGTTCTGAATCAAGCTCGGCTGCGATTTCGGCTATGGAGTTGTAAGAAACTCCAAACTGCTCCGTCTGCTCCAAGTCTTTTTCCATTTCAGCTCCACCTACGTCGGTTGACTTGGGAGTGGACTTCTTCTTCTGTGCAGTCTTCCTCCTCGGCTGAGATTTTGCAGCAGCTTCAGCCTGGGTCTCATCTTCCCCCTGCAACTCAACATCCACCTGCAACTCCTCTTCACCCTTTTTATCTTCCCCCTTTTTGGCATCAGCAACAAGGCTTGCTAATGATCCATCCAGAGAGGTTAGTTGTTGTTCGGCTTGTTGGATGCGGTTGAAGAATTCATCGACCGCGCACTCTATTCCGACCTTTTTCGCCAGTTCGGAGTCATGGCGCTCTTGTTCGGCTTTCCTCAATCCAGCGAATGTTTCAGTTGTCTCAGTCTGGAAAGCAACGAACTCAGCCCAGCGTGACTCGAACCGAGACTCCCATTCTTCATCCTGAGCCTGTTGGGATTTGGCGAGGTTGGAATCAGAGATAGACTGGAAGACATTCAGCTCAGACTTGATCCCCAGAACTGTGGATTTCAGATCAGATAAGTCTTGGCTGGTGGAGGAGGAGAGTTCGTCCAGCTTTATCTTCAGTGAAACATTCTCCTCCATCAGCTGCTTGTTCTTCTCCTCTTGTGCTTCCAACATCCTCAGGTGATCTTCTTTGTTCTGCTGGAAGTTGGCAAGCATCTCCGTCCTCAGCTGATTCACCCTCTCAGCTATCAGCTCGCAAATGTCTTCAGTTGAGGGCGCTGGCTGATCAGCTGGAGCTTGGTGTTCAATCAGAGCTGGCTGCTCAACTGTAACCATGGCTAGACGATTGGCCAGGTACAGTTGAAGCTCCTCTTCTTCTTTCTTCGCTGCGGCGGCGGCTGCGTCCAGATCATTAAGGAATTCGGCTAACTTGATTAGCATGTTATCGAGGAAGTCAATATAGTCTTGTCCAGCCATCTCCCGGTGATCTGTGCCTTCCGCCTTGCTCAGGTCCAGACGACGCGTGAGCAGCGCAACCTTGTTGTTGTAGGCCACCTCCAGATTAGAGTAGTTGAAGTAATCTCGGATGCATGAATCGTCCGCCTTCAGCTGGTTCCAGCTGTGTACCCTCACAGTATCTTCCTTCACATATCAGTGACTGAAGATTAGGTTGAACTGGTACAACAGCTCGGTTCCAAGTGTAGCGAAAATCGGCATGTCGCGAGCTTCTGGGAACATCCCGATCAGCTTCTGGAAGCAATAGGTCACCTTGCCTTCATGCTCCATCGCAACAGCCTGACGATCAGCTTCATCATCGATTGGGGAGGGAAAAAGATTTTCATATGGCAATGGTTCAAAAGTTTCATCAATGTTGGCCAAAGAAGTGGTCTCAACATTGGCATCAAGTTGGGAGCTCGGAATATCGGATTCTGTGGGGATGGGGGTTTCAACAGGTTCATCAACATTGGCTGAAGAAACGGTCTCAATGTTGGCATCGAGCAATGAGCTCGGAATGTCTGGCTGTGATTCGGTTGAGAGAGCGAGAGGCTCTTGGGGCGGTACGACATCAACTCCTGCCGTGGGGGAGGTTGGAACGTCTTCAATTTCCTTAGAGGAGGAAGAAGCATCCGATGTCACATCCGTCTCCATCCCTTCCGCCTCATCAGTTCCAGCAGCGTGAGGGACGATCTTGAAGGCAGCTGCCTCAGCTGAGTGGCTTGACTCGGATGGCTCCTTAGCTGGTATCGTCTCAGCTGGTGCTTCAACAGCTGGTACCTCTTCCTCAGCTGGAGCATCCACTACATCCTCAGCTGGCTCCTCAGCTGGCTCCTCAGCATGCTCCTCAGCCGGCTCCTCAGCTGGCATGTCTTCAGCTGGAACTTCCTCGGCTGGCACTGCAACCGTCTTCTTGAACTTCACCCTCAGCTTCTTCTTGGCAGGCTCCTCCTCCTTCTCTTTCTCTGACTCAGCTTTGCGTCGGCGAGCAGCTTTCGATTTGGAGGGGTGGCTGACAACTGGTACTTCCTCAGCTGTGTCCTTGGGTTCAGTTGTCTTCCCAGCATCCTTCTTCTCCTTAGGAGTATTAACACTCCTAATCACCTCCTGTGCCTTCTTTGTTGTTGGAAACAGCAACAACTTCTTCACTGGGGTCTCCTCACAATCATCCCAGACCATGAGCTGAAATTTTGCGAGCAGGATCAGAGCTAAAATTTTGCAACCGAAGTTGAGCGTCCCCTTGACACTCAACAGTCTCTCCCCTGAGTCGGTTGTGGTCTCGGAGATCTTCTGTTTCTCCACGGTCAGCTGGTGTAAAAAGTATTGAAACCAGTTGATCACGTGTTTGTGTTCCAAGGCCAGCAATTGTTTAAGCTTCGGTCGACTGATGTCTCCGAACGCTCCGCTGTAGCCGAACACTACCTTGGAAACAACATCAAATAGGAGTCGATGTTCTGGCTTTAACTTCGTCCTCTGCATATTGCTCTTCAACTTCTCCGGGGTAATCAGAGCACTTTCCAAAAATTGATCGGCATCCGCATCGGATATGTTGTCGACGAAGTCCGTGGCTTTCTGGTTCGGTGGAATGATTTGGTGAAGGATGTCGGAAACTACAATGGGGATAGAGACCCGGCGAATCATTCTGGTCGGAACGTCGCGTTGCCGACAAGAGACTTTTGTAGTGACGCTATCTCTGCTATCGATGGACGACTGCAGATTCACGTAGAACTCTCCGACCTGGCGCCTGAGCAGGTGAGAGGGGAAGAGCTTCACCCATTCCAGTAGGCCGTTCTCCCTGAGAGTATTGGCAAGGGGAGACAACACTGGTGACTCCAATTCATTGTCAGACAAAATCTGCTCGAAATGTATCTTTGACACCAGCAAGTTAAATGATTCTTCATAAGATGTGGGGACTAGAGAGGGTCCGGAAGAAGCCATTTTCTTTCCTTTGGGTGCTATTTAATGAGTCTGAGAAAATATATATAAGAAGAAAGGAAACAAACTTTGCAGAAATTGGTGAGACAAAATGGAGACGAAAGTGAACAGTTACTGCAGATAAACACGAATGAGGAAGGTAAGAGATCACTTCCTGATTTTCTGCCATTTATAAGTTTTAGGCTCGATTGAAATCGACGGCTAGGGTTAAATGGCGCGAATCCATCAACGGCTAAGATTACGCGACTGTTGACTAGCTTTGACTTGACGTCACGAACCGAGTTCCAACCAGCGCGTGAGAAGGTGAACTGTTTTTCATGTCGGCCCAGTCGCACTATAAAGTAGGCTATTGATGTTCAGCCGTACTTTACATTAAATGTGGCATGATGGCTATTTTAATGTAACTGACATGCTCAGGAATGTTTGAATTTATTTCAAACATTCTCATTTAAGATCATAACACCTTCAGCCATAAATGTTACCTGCCAGCTGATGTCGGAATCAGCTGTGTTCACATGTCAGCTGATGTTGGAATCAGCTGTGTTCCAATGTTGCGGCATACCATCAGCTGATTCGAGTTCGTCTGTTCAGCTGACGTCTGATCCAACGTTGCAGCATACCATCAGCTGACTCGAGTTCGTCTGTTCAGCTGACGTCTGATGTCTTCGGTTGGAAATCCGCATCTGATGTCTTCGGTTGGTGATCTGCATCTGAGATTCCCCCTTTATCTGAGCTTCCCCCTCATATAGATATTTATCTCTTCACCTCAGCTGGTTCCTTATCTGATGGATCCAACAATCCAAGTAAATCACATAACATCTCGAACCGCGCTTCGGCTAGAGGTTTGGTGAAGATATCAGCTCTATGAATCTCAGTTGGAATTTTCTCCATGGATACGTCCTTCTTCTCAATATGATCTCGGATGAAATGATGTCGAATATCAATATGCTTCGTCCGAGAATGGTGAACAGGATTCAAAGAGATAGCAATGGCGCTTGAGCTATCGCAACGAATGGGAACCTGTCCAGTTATGACTTCGTAATCTCTCAGCTGTTGCTTGAGCCACAACACTTGCATGCAACAGCTACCGGCAGCCATATACTCTGACTCGGTTGTAGAAGTGGCAACACATGCTTGTTTCTTGGAGAACCACGAAACTAGCTTGCTTCCCATGAACTGACAATGTCCAGATGTGGACTTCCTGTCCAACCGATCTCCGGCTAGATCTGCATCTGAGTATCCAGTCAGTTGGATATTGTTGTCGGTTGGATACCACAACCCAACATTAACTGTGCCCTTCAGATACTTTATGATGTTCTTTGCTGCCAACATGTGTGCTTCCTTCGGTTGAACTTAGAACCGAGCACACACTCCAACCGCATAAGATATGTCTGGCCGACTGGCAGTTAGATATAGCAAAGAACCGATGATCCCTCTATACTTACTGGCATCCACGAGCTTTCCCTCAGTTCCAGGTTCAATCTTCCAGTTAGTATTCATTGGGATCCTTGTGGTCTTACTTGTCTGCAATCCGAACTTGGTGATGAGCTCCTTTGTATACTTGGACTGATTGATGAAAATTCCATCTGGAGACTGCTTCACTTGAAGTCCAAGAAAATAGTTCATCTCCCCCATCATCGACATCTCGAACTTCTCCTTCATGAGATTTGAGAATTTTTCACACAACTCCTCCGACTTGGAACCGAATATGATGTCGTCGACGTAGATTTGCACAACAAGTATATCTTCTCCAACTTTGATGGTGAACAGTATTTTGTCAACTGACCCTCGTTTGAACCCCGAGTTCAGAAAAAAACCACAAAGAATGTCATACCAAGCCCTGGGTGCTTGCTTCAATCCATAGATTGCTTTCTTCAACTTGTACACTCTTCTATCTCTAGTCTCAAAACCGGGAGGCTGTTCAACATATACGTCTTCCTTGATATCACCGTTGAGGAAGGCACACTTCATATCCATCTGATAGACCTTGAACTTGTGAAATGCAGCATAGGCTAGAAAGATTCGGATGGCTTCCAGCCTTGCAACTGGTGCGAAGGAGTCCTCAAAATCGATTCCTTCTTGTTGGCAATATCCCTGAGCTACCAACCTTGCCTTATTCCTCACGATGAATCCAATGGCGTCTCTCTTGTTCTTGAAAATCCATTTTAATCCAATGACTTTGACACCATTTGGTCTTTCTACCAACTCCTATACACAGTTGCGTAGAAATTCGTTCAGTTCTTCTTGCATGGCTGTTGTCCAGTGAACACAATTGAGAGCTTCCATAACATTCTTCGGTTCTGGTACATCAGCTACAAAGCAAGATATCATGGCAACATCTCCAGCTTGCTCGAACTCCTCAAGAACTGCCAACTCCTCAGCATATTGGGCATAAGTGTTGGGATCTTCCTCAGTTGAATCTGAATTTGCAACTCTGCTCCTTGTACGTACACCTTCGGATGGATCCCCGGTGATGTTGTCAGAGGAATGATCTTCATACCACCTCTTGTTGCGTCTTCCTTCTTCTTCCAACAGTGGTTGTTCCGAGATTTCAACTGATGGTGAATCCTGAGCTGTGGGAGATGCTGAAGTCTTCAGAACTGGTGATTGATCAGCTGTTGAGTCTGGATCCTCAACATTGACAAAATTTTGAACCAGGATTGGTTGGGCTTTGGATGTTGATGCAGTTGGAGTGACATCAGCTGGAGTTCCCCCTTGAGATGAGCTGGGGTCCTCGCATTCATCTTCAGAGGAGTAAGGATCATCATCCTCGGTTGCCCATACCAATGGTTCAGCTAGATTCTTTTCCCTTAGAGCCTGCGATCTGGTGAGAACAGGTGGAACTTGTGGATCAGCCTGTTGTCCTTTAGCCTGTTCCCTGCACTCAAAAGTAGATTCATCAAAACTAACATGAGGTGTTATCTCCACAATACGAGAGTTGTTGTTGAAAACTCTATAAGCCTTGATCCGAGCGGCATATCCGAGAAATATGCCTTTCGAAGCCTTGGCATCAAAAGTTTTCAACTGAGTCTTCCCATTGTTGTGAATATAACACTTAGAACCAAAAAGCGAAAATATGAAATATCTGGCTTCCTGCGTCTCCATAGCTCGTATGGTATCTTTTCCAACCACTTGGTCAGAAGAGACCGGTTCTGGGTGTAGCAGGCTGTGTTGATTGCCTCAGCCCAAAATCTCTTTGGCGGAGCTGAGCTTGTTAATATGGATGTAGTTGCATCTTTCAGCGTTCGGTTCCTTCGCTCGGCTACTCCATTCTGTTGCGGAGTACGTGCAGCTGATGTTTGATGAGTAATTCCATGCTTCTCGCAGTACTCGATGATGGTTTCATTTAGAAACTCGGTTCCACGATCTGATTGGATAGAAATGATTTTCATCTCTTGTTGGTTTGATATCCGATCCATCAACTTGGGTAGCTCATCTCGGGTTTCACTCTTGTGACGCATGAAAATGGTCCACGTGTATCTGGAATAATCATCAGTTACAACAAGTGTATACTCGTTACCATTCATGCTTTTTGGTGTAACTGGCCCGAAGAGATCCATATGGATCAGCTGTAATACTCTGTCGGTTGAAGGAGTTGATTTCAACCGGAAAGAGGATCTAGCGAGCTTTCCCAACTGGCATGCACTGCAGATATGTGTTGTTGAGAACATTCGGTTTGGTATGCCTTTTGCATGTTCTTTTCTGGCAAGTCGGTTCATAGTCTTGAAGTTCAGATGGTTGAGCCTTTTGTGCCACAGCCAGCTCACATCTGAACTGCTCTTTGATAACAGGCAGGTGTCATGAGGACTACTGTTCCAGTCAGCATAGTAGACATTCCCGATTGGCGATCGATTTCCCAATAATATGACTTGCTTTGTTCCGACATTTTTAACCCTGCAATCCTGTGCATCAAACTTGACAGAGAAACCATTATCACAGAATTGGCTGATGGAGAGCAAGTTATGCTTCAATCCATCAACATAAGAAACATTAGAAATTGACACGTGATTGGTTTCAAGGGTACCGTAACCTCTGGTGTGACCTTTTGAGTTGTCACCAAAGGTAACTGGTGGTCCTTCTTTCTCCACGAAACTCCCAAGCAAATCCTTCAGATTTGTCATGTGTTTCGAACATCCACTATCCATCACCCACATGGTTCGTGAAGCTTTATTCTTCCTCAGCTGTTTCTCCTGTTCCTGCACAGAGAAACTCGCTTAGGTCCCCAATTTTAGTTGGGTCCTGGAGGGTTAGAACCAGTTCTCCCTTGAACTGTGGGTCGTTTTTCCCTGTATACTCGAATAGATTTATCATTCCAGATCACTTTTCCTTCATCATCAACTATAACAACACCTCGGTTATCCTTAGGCTTATTGTTAGTAGTGATGTTCTGTTTCTTGGGAGGAGATGAATTTCTTCCATTGTGAGCTTTCCGAAGAGAGGCTTTCCCCTGTTTTGATGGCGCTTTTTATCCTGTTAGATTTGTCTATGAGGTCGGACACCATGTTGGAATCTTTGTGGCTGATTCTAATTCCAACTCCCTGAATGTTGTCGATAGTTGTTCATGCCCTGTTGTTGATTCATGTTGTGGCATGAATATCTCCAGCTGTTCGAACAGTTCATCATCGGTTGATTCGGTTGGAACCTCTGGTTGAACTGATGATGGAACCGATGTTGATTCAGATGGTTGGATTCTTGTCGGTTCTGTGGTCGGTTCCATTCTTTCTGATGTTGGCTCTGAGGTCGGTTCAGAGGTCGGTTCTGAGTTCGGTTTTGATTGTATCTCCGACGCCTCTGGTTCCTCTTCTGACTCTTGGAACATTCCCCCTCGGTTGATGTCCCAACCGATGGAATGTTCTGTCCTCCATCCACTGCTCCTTTTCCTTTCTCAGTTGAAGTTTCCTTAGTCGGTTGAGCTTGCTGAGAAGTGGAGGTTGGATTACTTTCGGGAGATTCAGACTCAACCGTGTTAGGTTCGACAACCTTGACCTCCACTGCTTTGATGAAGGTTGCTGGAGGAATTCCAGTATCCTTGATTACATCATAACCGGGTCCTGACACGTCATCCATCTGACGGTTGTAACTAATGAGATTCTCAATGATCTTTGATGACTGATATAGCTTTATCAACTTGTCCTTCTCAGTTTGCAACTCTTTGAGGAGGACAGCTATATGCTCGGTTTGTCCGTCTGACTTCTTTATCAGCTGGTCGATCAAAGCCTCTTGCTTTTTCAACTGATCTTGCTGCTCCTTGATCTGCTTGTCAACTCCTCGTTGGTTGGAGCATTAGTTCGGTTGACCGCATTCAGTTGACTTTTGAGATTATCTATCTCTTCAGTTTGACTCTTGATCAGATCGTCCTTTTCGGTTAAGGATTCTTCAAGTTTGGCGAACTGTTCTTGAAGACTCTTAAACTCAACCGATTGCTGATGCAGTTCCTCACTGAGTTCTTGAAAGTCACTCCAGGAAGGTTCCAACTCTTCATCCAGTTTATCCTGCATGTTAGAAATATTGGAAGAATTTAAATTAGAAGGACTAGAGTGTACCTCAATATCATCCTGGTCGGTTCCAAGTGCCATGAGGCATTGATCCTGACCGATAGCGTTGTTGGTGGAAGTCAGCTCATCCTCATCTTCAGTGTCAGTGAAGATGTCCATGTCGTCAGCTGCTTCTTCCGCAACCATGGCCTTGTTCTTTCCAGTTTGCTTGGCCCTCAACGCTTCTCTCTCTTTCTTCGAGAGGTCTGGACAATCTGCTTTGAAATGTCCCTCCTTGCCGCATTCAAAGCAACCGTTGTTCACAGGCTTTGAGTTGTCTCGAGTTCGGTTAGATTTGTAGAACCTCTTGTATTTTCCGAACCGAGTGTCCATGTCAGCTAGCTTCTTTGACAGGGCGGCTATGTTCTGTTGCAGCTCTTCTCTGCTTGGTTCCTTTGTAGCTGTGTCCGCTGATCTTGTTGGCCTTGATGTTCGCGGCTTTAAATAGTCAGCTCGAAGTGCTACTGACTTTGTGGCTGAACCAACATCCTCATGTCGACTCGTCTGAACCGAGGACTGAGTTGACCTTCGTCGGTTCACCTTGTACTCATTTCCCTTCAGAATTGAGAACAATCTTTCAGTTCCCATCTCACCAAGGTCAGCTCGGCTCTCATGGATATTGGTGAAGGTGTCCCACTCAGCTGGTAGAGCTTGTAATACTTTGAGGTTGATTTCTCTCAAAGTGTATTTTCCTCTTCGGATGGACTGGATCCTTCTGATGATGTCCATGAACCGGAGCTTTAACTGATCAATGGTTTCATCACTTCTCAGATAGAAGTTGTCAAAGTCTTGACAGGCATGGGAGAATTTGTTCTCCTTTGTTTCATCGCTTCCTTCACTCAGAGATGCCAAGATATCCCACATCTCATTAGCGGTTTCGCACTCTTCTATCCAAGACAGATAGTCTTGTCCAATTGTGGACATGATCGTGCTCTGAGCCCAGATATCCAACTGGCTCACTTTGGCTTCCTCTGGAGTGAAGTCTTCTGGCTTCTTCTCCACTAACTCCACAGTTGCATCCCCATCGTTGGGATTTGTAGGAGTGCGAGTGATTCTCTCTCTGATGATGATCGGTCCGGATGCGAGTACTTGTTGCATTCGATGATGCTTTGACAGTAGGATCTTCTTCATCCGAGTTCTCCAGGATGTATAGTTCACAACCGAGAACATGATCACGATCTTGTCTTTAACATCCATATGCACACAACAACAGAAGAAAAATGCAAGCAGATATGCACTAGCGTGATAAAGAGATCTGTTCAGTTGACCATTGAAGAAAACACCTCGAATTCACACCTCGTGAAACAGAGTCAGCAGTCTTTTGAACCACTGCTCTGATACCACTTGATGGTCCCGAAACGAGTTTTGGTGTATGGAGGGGGGGGGGGGGGAATACACCAGATGAAACTTTTATAAACAACCCCCTAAAAATAACTCAACCGAGTAATGCAACTCAGTTGGAATCACAACCGAGTAAGAAACACTCAACTGGAAGTGAAGTGCTGTGCGGAATGTGGTGGAAATTAACTCGTATAAAAATCAACTCACACTTAAGTGCAAGGTTGGTCAATAACCAAGACAGTTGATATGGAAAAATGCAGTTTGTATGATGGTTAGTTAGTCAGTTGAATATGCAATAAGTAACTGAAAATTAAACACGACACACAAGAATTTACGTGGTTCGTAACTCCTACATCCACGGGGAGTTGTGAGTCCACACAACTCAGTCTAAGTTCTTTTGGACAAACCACAAAGCTTACGCGGGCTTTGCAACCGTTGAGATAAGTTTACGGGTACTTATCAACCTTACAGATTAGTTTACGGGTACTAATCAACCTATCTACTCAGTTACGAGAAGAGTAGGGTCCTAATAACCTTTTCAGGTGTAAGAAAGTGTGGGTTTCCAACTAATAGCTCAAACGAGAAGTGAGCTATGATCTAACACTCTACGAACTCTCAACTAGTGATGTTCTCAAGGTTGGATCGAAAACTACAAAGACAGAATCTAATACTCTAGAACTCTCAACTAATGATGTTCTTAGAGTTTGAATGCAGTTTAGCTCTTATGCGTTATGAACTCTCAGCTGGTGATGTTCGCTCATCTATCTCTTTGCACTTGTATGTCTCGTGTCATTTGGTGAATGAATGAGTGCCTCTATTTATAGGCGGAGAGAGTCAACTAGCCGTTGGAGGAGCTGTTGATCTCTGTTCTTTGAAAGCGATGGCTTGTCTCTCATCTCTGCAGACTTTCTGAATTTGGCAACTGCGTGCTTCTGCTTTCCATCTGAGACAGCCTTGTGTTAGGCCAAATGAGGTAATGACAGAGAGTTAAACCTTCACGTGACTTCCTTATTTGAATTTCAAATCTTAACCTTTAGTCTTTCAACAATGGATGGTCGGTTGAGAGTTTCGATCTTCATCTGACTTGTTCTTCAGCTGATGTTCTATCTGAGTGCTAACAGTTGAACTCTCAGCTGACTTGAACTTCATGCTGTTGATCTTTTTGGTTCGAGTCCTACAACTGATGTTCTGAATCTGAACGCTCAGTTGTCTTTCTTGTAGATCAGTTGGCTTCGAACGCTCGGTTGTCTTTCGTACAACTGATGTTCTCTTGCATCTTCCTTAGTTGACTTTGGTATCTTCCCGCTTCTTACTTCTCATCTGATGAACGTTCAGTTGTCTTCCTTACAACTGATGTTCTATCTTTTGAACGCTCAGTTGTCTCCCTTACAACTGATGGTCCATCTCTTGAACGCTCAGTTGTCTTTCATCTTCCCCTTTGAATTGCTCAACTGATGTTCTATCTTGTGAACGTAACTTCCCCCTTTTTAAAACACTCAGTTGTCTTTAATTACATTTGATGTTCTCTTCGAGTGATGCCTTGTTGCCGTCTTCAGCTGGAGACCTGTAAAGATAAAATCTCAACATTGCTCAAACAGCGAGCCTAACTACTAACATTAGGATCTTGCAACATCTACTCGGTTGGGGTCAGTTGGTTTTGGAATCAATCAAAATTTTAATAAATTTCCCAACAGGTATAGTGAGTATTTAAGGGATAGTTAGTATTTATAAATTTCATTTCGAAATTTTAATCTCAAGTATGATTTATTAATTCAATTAAAGTTTATTAATCTTCAAATAAATTTTTTGATCTCGATTAAGATTTATTAATAATCCTAATTATACTTTATTGATTCCCAATATGATTTATTAAGCATAAATTAGAGTTAATTAAATACTAGTATTAATTAACAACAAAAAAAATGGTGCACACGAGTTTGCCTCACAACCTAATTTAATTCCCAAATGCAATAACTCAAATCCATAGTAATTAATTAGTAAATGGACGGTTTCATACATTGTCCTGTTTTTACTCATTAATCATTATAGCCTCAGTATGTAAGTGATTGTACTATTTTATTCCTACGACCTCTAGATTAAATTCCTAAAACATATGAACGGTGAGTTAGACCTACATAACATAACATCGACTTAAAGTAAAATATATTAAATAGAGAAAAATGAATTATTTTTTTTTCTTTGAGGAAAACAAAACTAACGATCTAAAGGGAACGTTTTGCATAGTGTCACGTTGATGAATTTTGAGAAATAATTTATTCTTGCATTTAAAAATAGATCTCATAATTATATATTATAAAATATTTAAAAAAATTGTCTATTAAATTACTATGTTCAAAACTTATGATATTTTTTTATAAAGACACAGAGTTTATTATGTACTCCCTCTGGTTTTAATTATAAGATATTTTAGCATCATCATTAATAATTAGTTGAAATGTGAAGTAGAATTGATGGAAGGGAGAGAGAAAGTATTCTTGATAAATAAAAACATCTTATAAAAAAAATAAATGAAAAGGGCTAAAACATCTTATAATAAAAACCGAAGGAAGTATTCTTTAGTGAAAAATAAAATCTTAAAATTAAAATATAATTTAATATTTATTGTAAGTAGTTTAATGAGAAGTTCTTTTAGGCTCTTTTATCTATTAGGCCTACATAATAGGTAGAAAGGAGTCAATCTTTTTAAAAGAATGCAATCCTGAGAGGTTATAAAAACGTGCAACCCTTAGCCTTGAAAAGCGGAAAAGCAAATACTAGTTCCGGTTCTCAAGTCTTTTACTAGGAAGAAATGGTATAAGTATTAAGAAAAAAATTGTTGAGTTAGTTTTGAGTAGATAAAAAGTGATTAAATTTGTTGTGAATGGAGAAAGAGTCCCACATCAAGGGTAGAGATATATTAATTAATTGAGATAATGGTTGGCCATATATGGTATTTTAGGTAAATAAGTTGATAAAGTAAGGGTAAGAGATAATAATTTGTTGTGGGATAGTGTCCAAAAGTATGTAGGAAGAAACTTGGGGACCGTTCCAAAAATGAAAGATAAGAAGAAACTTGGGGACCGGAGGTAGTATTTGTCACAGCCCCAAATCCCGAGGGACGGCAGAAGCCGGGGTGCGACTGGGGTTGGATTAAAGAAGCGGGGAAGAAGGGGGCTAACTGACTAAACATACATGAAAGGCATCAATAAACCATGAACAAGACTTGAATATAAATAAGAAAGAGTTAATCGCTACGGATTACTCGACGAAAGTACACAGTAGGAACTAAGTTCATAATTACAGACTTAAACTACAGTGTATTGTTCAAAGGTACATATCAAAAGGACTGATAGTTCTGCAGCGGAAGAGTTTTAACTAAAGCATCCTATCTTTTAACTCAACATCAACCGTCGCCGCTCACCGTCGCTTCAACCTGCACATTTAGAAAACAATGCAGGGCTAAGTACAAAAGTACTTAGTGGGCACGATGTCGAAATCATAATCATAAGTATAGATAAATATGGCATTTCATAATTGTAGCACATCGGGGTTTTATTGAAAAGGGGCCCGTGTCTACTAAACATTTTCTGACTCTTTTCTCATAAATCACTCGCGCGAGCATTTTCTGACTAATGTTACGTTCAATCTTGACCAATTCTAATTCACCGTGGCTGTTACCCCTCAACAGGATATCACATACACCACAGGTTACAAAGTGCACTAACTCTGGAAAGCACTTAGCAGCTAACTCAGAGCCGATCGTTAGTTAATCTAGTTAGATTAACTCTAAATCTGGAAAACACGAATGTTGACTCAGATAGGTACAAGAGAACTCACATAAAACATAAAACAGTTCATGCCATAATATCACTTTGAAAACACAGATATCAAAGCGATAAAGAAAGATTTTCCGAGCATTGCTCGTTTTATTTGTATATAAAAGTCCACCTCGATTTACAGAACTTAAAAGCACTAGCTTCCAAACTTTGGATCTTCCGTCCTGTCTCTACTGCTGGCTTCTTCCTTCATCGTAAAAATAATAATACTTAAAAACGGGTCGTAAAAGATAATCGATCAAAGAGAATCGAAAAAGGTTTTAGTTGTTTCATTCTTTAGGCATTTGCACGCTTACTAGCTTTATTTTACTTAAACGGGAACGAGACTCGTTCAAATCCCGTTTAGAACTCGGAAGGTCTCATACTCGACTCTTAGGTCAGTAGAGAGGGTAGTCGATAACTTAATACGACTTAAAAGATTATAAGGAACTAAGTTGGAAAGAATCAACTTAGGCGATTTACGTCTTAGTTCATTAATCACTTATGAAAAATCTCGCTTACTACTTCTTTATTTGAACGAATAAGAGATAAGATCTCGACTGGTTTTCATCATTCAAGGCCCTGTACTTGACTCTAGGGTCAGTAGGAAGATATTCGTTAGCTAAAACGGCTTAAACGATCGAAAGAAACTAAGTTGCGAACAAAACAACTTAGAAGAATGGAAACTGAAATTTTACTGCGCAAAACAGTGACTCTGGAGGCTGTCCAGAACAGAGGTTTTTGGAAACAGGGGACGATCCCTGTACCATTGGAAAGTTTGGGATGTTTAGTTTATGCTCCAATTTACGGATCGCAAATCCGATAAACGAGCTAAAAGTTATTACAGTTTCCGGCGAGGGTCGCAAAACTGCCGCGAAAACCCTAGTTGCTTGATAGATTCGACGTATAACGTCTTAGGTTCGTTCTAAGCTCTCGTATTCGATTTCTTTAGAAACTGGACCCTCAAGGCAGTCATCACGTACTCCCGTACGTGGTGAACTCCTTCTCAAAACTCGTTCAATAGCACGACGTTCTAAACGTCGGCTTTCAACTAACAATTACTAAACCAACAATTTATGCAATTCGCGTTCTAGTTCTCGACTATAACTATAGCTCATAAAATAATTGCTCGAAAGCTTATGACATCAACTACAAAGTTGTTCTCAAGCTCATCATAGACAATAATATCCAATTAGAATCCTTCATTCGACTTCTCAGTTATTAGTTACGACTAAAAGTTCGTCTCTTACGCGATTTTCAAAGTTGTCGGATTCCGTTCAAATTTTACGTCATTAAACTACGTCTAACGTGAATCACTTTCATGCATGCAATCATGTCATAACATCATTATATTTCAACTATAAAGTGTTCTTCGTCTCTTACATTACGTTAGATATTTTTAGAAAATTCTCAATTTAATTCTATAATCAATTAACATCATTTGCAACATAATTCCATCAACAATCCATCAATTAACATCAACACATGAAAACCCCTAATTCTACCATAATTTCGGTTTTCATGCTATGGACAAGAGGGTGATTTTCTTCTCCAATTAACACCATTTATTCATTAATCAACCTATTATAACAACTATTAATCAAATGCAATCCAATTACATACTATCATGCATAAACCCCCAATTTCATTACTCAAACCCTAATTGAATTTCACAAAAACATGGGGCTTTCGATTCCTCTTTGTTCTAATCACTAATTAAACAACTCTTAGGCATGAATCTATCATCAATTGAAGAAATCCAAAATCCTACACATTTTACCCTAATTTTCGGTATTAATGTAGAGATTAGGGTTCTTGTTTTTGTTCAATTTTAATCCCTAATTATACTATTTAATACATCCAATTTCATTAATTCAAGATCAATTCATCTAATCCATAATCCTAATTTTTGATCCAAAAGAAGAAAATGAAAGGAAGAAGAAGATTGATGGATAGAAGTTTAGAGGGGAGAATTACCTTGCTAATTAACAAAGGAAGAAAGAGGTTTGGATGGTTGGATCAAGACTTGTGTGTATCTCCTTGGAGTTCTTGAAGCTCTCTTCAATGGAGGATGGAAAAATGAAGATGGGAAGGAGAGGAAAGGTGGCAGCCGATTTTGTGTGTTGGGAGGGAGAGTGATGAATTTAATTTGTATTATCATAAGGTATAAAGGTTGCAAGGTGTAAAGCATGAATAGTTCTACCATAGGTGTAAAGTAGTGAATAGTAACTAGCTAAGGTGTCCTAATTAAACCTTATAAAATTGAAATATCTAGTTTATTTGGTGTGTATGTCGGCTGCCATAGTAGTTTTTAGGAGGGATACGTGTTTTTCCGGCGCGATCCGACGTTACGGAAAATGTTCGACAAAAAACGTCGCTCGGCACAAAATCGTCGCGATCCGATTCGACCTAAAATTTTAACGTACGAAACTTAATCGGAAAATAAATTTACAAAATTTATTTTGACAAAAACTCGGGACGACACAGTCCGAGTTTCGTCCGGAAAATCATAAAAACGAACTTTCTCGGGCGAGTTCGTATCGCGATTTCGTGAATGTAAAAATCAGACGGTTTTCCGTTCTGAGTTCACGAACTAAAAACTTTTCGTACGCGCCAACCCTAAATGCAGTAGTCGGCTAGCTGACTTCCGTAATTTATTTTCAGAAACGGATTCGACCGTTAGTCTTAGAATTCAAAATCGTAAACTTAGGCGTGCAAAGCCATTTATTTAATTAACTTTAAAATTTTAAGAACGTAAGGAATTTACGGGGCATTACATTATTAAATAAAATCTTGACTTTAAGATTCGAGGGCTAAGCTGTATATATTAAATTAGGCTCACAAAAATATACAAAAAAGTTACTACCTTCGGTCCCCAAGTCTTTTCCTATCTTTCCTTTTTGGAATGGTTCTCAAGTTTCTTCCTAGCTACTTTTGGACACTACCTCACAACAAATTATTATCTCTTACCCATACTTTATCAACTTATTTACCTAAAATATCATATATTTCCCACCACTATCTCAATTAATTAATATATCACTACTCTCAATGTGGGACCCTTTCTCTACTCACAACAAATTCAATCACTTTTTCTCTACTTATAACTAACTCAACAACCTTTTTCCTTAATACCCGTGCCACTTCCTCCTAGGAAGAGACTTGGGGACCAGAGGTAGTATAAACTTGCCCAGGCCTTACATAGATACGCTCCTAACAAAAAGTAATTTGTCTTAACTACTTGTTAATGTTAATACATATATTTATGTATTGAAAGGATCTCATTAAGACGTGTTTTTCTATTATGATCGTTTGAGATGAATCAAGGTCTTAGTGACTTGATATATCTAAATCCTAATAAGTTATTAAGTGTGATCAAATGTATGTGTGTCACTTTAACTTTTTATGGGTAAGAGTTATGAGTTAACTCAATATACCCGTATCGTGGGTGACAATAAGATTTCTTTCGATACTTAATTAACTGTATTAGAAAACCATGTCCTGAAGGTTGATAACATTCCCTTAAGGAGCTCATTAAGTTTATCGTATTAAGCCCTACAGGTGAATTTTGTATCAGGTACGATAATAATGTTGATTGGTACTATTTAAGGAATTAAAGATATTAAGAACATGCGCAACTATCAACTCGATCGCCCGATCGAGCCGACTCAACGTCGCGCCGCCATGTTACCACACCTGCGAGAACGAGCCGAGGCTCGCTGCAACAAGCCAGCTCATTTGGCCGATAAATACGGTGCTTGCGACAACGACTAATTTCGGGCAATAATTCTATTTTTCTTTTTAACATCTATATATAAATCATTTGACACTAGGGCTGGCAATTTTCGACACGACACGATAACCCGGCACGAACCGATACAAAATTAACGGGTTTGGGTCGAGTCTTATTGGATTCGGGTCCTTATCGGGTCGATCCAATAAGGACCTGAAAAATTTAGGTCGGGTTCAGGTTACCCAATTAGAATTTAATTTTTTAAGTATTATATATATTTTATCTATGTCAACTTTTAAAATGATGTTATACATATATATTTCCTTCTAATTCATCAAAAGACATTAAAATTTTATTTTTCTTTCTTATTAAATTTTATTTCAAATTATTTTTCTCTAATTAAAATCATTTAAAATGTTATTCGGATCATTATTGTGTCGTGTCAACCCGAATAAATTCATGTCGCGTTCGGGTTTAGACTTTTCGTGTCGGGTTCGTCTTCGGGTTTGGCAAATCCTTAACAGGTTGGGTTCGGGTTTAATCTTAACAGGTCGGGTCGTTATCAGGTCGACCCGATAACAATCCAACCCGACCCGATTACCAGCCCTATTTGACACCCACTCAAAAATCATACCATTTCATACTCTTCTTCAATTTCTTTTTCAATTCCTTCTTAAATTTCTACTTCAATCTCCAGTTCAATCTCTTCCACTTCACACCAAAAATGGATCCCTACGATGCTAACCATCCCTACTCTTCAGGGACTGTAGTCAACTTTTTTTCTCAAATTGTATTATTTTTTTATTTTTTTTAATTTCTAAATTATGTAATTTTTATTTTTATTTAAATTAATGTAATTTTCAATTTCTTCAAATAAATTAATTCACAACAAAATAAAATAAAATCAAAACTCATCAACCACCTATATCAAATCACCCCATTGTAGGTATATGACACATTATGAGGTCCACAACCTATTAAGCCCCCTATAAAGGGCTTGAGGGTTGTGGATGCTCTAATTAATTTATGCGGTCAGAAGTTTTAATTAATTAATGAATATTTGATATTTAAAACATATATGGGGATTGTCGAAGTTAAAACTAGAAATTCTGATTCATCAGCGGACTTAAGCAGTAGTGCATCACTAATTCTTTAGTGGAATGAATTAGTGATTATATGCTTGTAATTATTCTAGGCTTGAATAATAGCGTAAAAGCATGCAGTAAGCTCAACTCTAGTTTTCTAGTAGATTCATAGAATGACCCAAATGTTCTGTTATATTCAAGCTCAATCCACCCTCTAAGTCATAATGGGCTTTGGCCCATGGATTGTCTTATATATCTACAAGCTCTCTCTTGCAAACTCTAAGACACTCATTCTACCACACACCATAGAGAAAGTAGAGAGTGGGAGTTCACAATCAAGTGAGGGTTTGGAGTTGCTTGGAGATCTTGTAGGATTGCTAACCATGTGACATCCAAGATCGAGACGGGACACATTCTAGAAGATCAACTAGTGGAATTCTTCTACGAACTCGAAATCCAAGAGAACAGTATATCTAATCCTTGTATGGTTGCTTTAAATTCATAAAATCATATTAAGTATGATTCTTGTATGTCGAGTTAGATATCTGAAAAAGATCCGTGGGCAAGTCGATTCGGCTTTAATTAGTCGTTCTCTTCATCGAGTACATATAACAAAAAATTGGAACATAATAAATTGCTCAATCTTTATATACTCCCTCCATTCACGAAATGATGTCATGTTTCATCCTTTATTTGTGTTCACCAAATGATGCACTGTTTCGTTATTTTTACCAACATACCCTCGTTACTTTATTAAAATCACTACCCCTTGTTATTGATGACCCCACCTCACATCAACTTTATTTCTACTTTTTTGACATCCCAACAACTTTATTCCTACTTTTTGGTCAATACCACCTCTTTTTTGTCATTACCACTGTTTTTTTGTCATTATCTCACTAACCCTACTTTCTAACTTTTTCCCACTCAAAACAACTTTATCAGCTTTCATAATCTCTGTGCCGGACACGAAATGGAGCATCATTTCATGAACGGAGAGAGTACTTCACAGTAAATGTTTTCACTAGAAATTAAGCAAAAGTCCTTGAAACAATAAGAAGAAGAGCATAAGCATTTAAAATCCTTCACGATCGACATGAGAAACAAATTTGTAATTGGTGAGCATCATATACTCTCAAATAATTACTGCAAATCCTGCTCAGAATCAAAATGAGTATAGCAATAAGCAGGGTCAAACACAGAAAATGAGATAATAACTTATTTCTCCTATTAATCAATTTTGGTGTAACCACCATGCCTTAAATTTGGGTTTTTAATTATTAACTAAGATAACAAAGAAATTAACTTAATTGCAAACGAGATATTAATCAAAATAAAGTAATTCGACTTCGAATAAATCCACACTAGTCTAGGCTCTGATCATCGATGTAAAGATTAATTAATTATCTAGGACCAACCAGTTATAGCTACCGAGAATGCAGCAGAGATACCCCAATTCTTACGTACTTTATCGATAATTAGCTATAGATGTCAGACCTAATTAATTTCCTTATTAAAACATAACCTAGCTGGAAACGTCAGACCTAGATTTAATACTCTAATAGCTTTTAGCTTTGAAGGAACCCAATTTAGACAAATTACCCAAGAACGCAAGTAATAATCCGTCTTCAATTTATTCCTACTACAAACATTGTAGCTTTATCACTAATTAGCCCTATTCCAACAATTACGGATTAGGGGAACTAATTGACTTTAATCCAAATAAATCTAAGTTGATCAGACTTAAACAAAATCGGAATTGACTCTAAATACAAGGAATAAATTGAAATCATAGAAATTAATTATACGAACAATTAAGTATCACATATTATTAAATGCTTTAATATTCTCGCCGAATTAAAGAATTAGTTATGCATACTTATAAATAAAGCAAGAACAATAAAATAAAAAAACATAATATGAATCGAAGTAACTAAAATAAAATCAGAATTCGTCACCAGTGATAATCAAGATCAATTTGTTGTCTCTTCTCTATTACTATTACGGCCGAAAAAAAAAAAAAAAAAAAAAAAAAAAAAAAAAAAAAAACTAAAGCTTGTGGAATAAGGAATGGGACGTGTGTGTTGAGGATCCAAAAAAGTGAAAAGTAATCCTTATCCAATCTAATGACTAACCTAATTAATAAGGAATTAGAATTCCTTACCAAAACCGCCACTCCCATGAACATGGGCTTAGAAGCCTTTAAAATAACCTAAAATTCCTAATTAATTATCTAGACTAAACTTAATAATAATAAAATTTTAAATATTAAAATGTCTAAGGAAAATAAAATCCGATCCATTCAATTCTTGTTATCTTCAACTTCTAAAATCGCATGGAAATTCTTCTTTTTTGATTTCTGTCATTCAAATCTCTATGCTCCCCAACTCGTCAATTCCTACACAAAAACACAACTAAAAGTACAAATTATATCCAAATAAAGTTATAGAAAAAACTAATAATATAAACAACCAAAACACACACAACACTAGCAAATTAAGAAACTACCATATATATATAAATAAATGGTGTCATGTCATCGATATAAATCTCTTATTATCTCGTATATATGTATTTTATTTTTACAAGTACATACCATGTGTACAGTTTCAACAATAATATAAATATACATAGATATATATACATGATGCATCATTGTTTCGTCAAATGGATTCGACTGAAAATACCATAAAATTTGCTCATAATTCCTTTTGCTCTCTTCAATTTGCCCCGAAAAATAACAAATTTCTTCTTCGTCTTCTCCTCGTTCTTCTTCGCGCCAATATCGGTATTGAAGGAAAATGGTGATGCTGAGGGCAAAACCGTCATCATGTGCTTCTCAATGATATTTGTAAGTGAAGCCAACTCATAAGCATCGTACAAAGGACTACCGCAATCCCACACTTTTGCTCTTTCTTCTTCTTCATCATCATCATCTTGCTTCTTCATTGCCAGTTTCACCCACTACTAACACTCACTATAATTTCTTTCTTTTTATAGCATGTTTTTTTTCGTAGAAAGAATCTTATCGTTGTCCACATGTAACAACTTACTAGTTAGTTTGGTTGCATGTTAATGGGCTTAAATATTAATAAATAATTAAAAATAATTGACAAGTCGAATGGTGTCATTGGCTGTGAGGTGTTGTTGCCGGTGAGGGTTGTTGGCTGAACAATATTTTATGAAGAGTTGAATTAATTAAAACTCAAATTCACTAACCAACTTGGCGGCTGGCTGTCCAACCTACTTTTAAACAACCACTGAAGACTAAATAAATAAATAAATTAAATGAAATTAGTAAATCACTGAATTAAGGGCGAAAAGTTAAAATAATTATTTTACAAAAGAAAATAAAATTTAATTATTAATCTTTAAAAAATAAATATTAACCAAAATTCTTGTAACATTACTTTCATGACCTTATTTGTCTTATTATATCATCTTATACATGAATAGTAATACACACGCTCAACAATATACACGAATCATTTTAAGGATGAAACGTTTTCTCTCTCTATCAAAATACATCCAAAAACACACTCTAAACAACACTCCCCCTCCCCCCTTCAAAAAAAAAAAACAGCACACACAGTACAGATCCACACAAATCATACATACAACACACATACGCACACACATATATGCACACACCCACACAAATTATACACGCACAACACGCACGCACACATACACACACTGCACACACACTGCACGCATACATATACACACACACATATACATGCACCTGCACACATATATATACACACACTGTACACATTGCACGCATGTATACAAACACTACTATACACACTCACACACACACTGCACACATACACTCACACACTACTAACACTGCACACATATATACACACACTCACACCCACACACACTTATACACACACTGCACAAATACACTCACACACATATACACACACTACTACACATACACCACACACACATATACACACTGCACACACATGCATCTACACGTGTATGACTTCATGTATTCATGTATGTATCCATGTATGTATTCTTGTATGTATTCGTATCTTCATGTATGTCTTGTATGAGTTCGTGTATGTATTAACAAAACAAGGTAAAAAAAGGTATATTAGTAAACGGGTTATTATTTATCTTTTTAAAATTAATGGTTAGAATTTATCTTTCTCTTTTCAAAAGATTATTTTACTACATTATCTCTTGAATTAATTTAATTAACTCTAGAATACTATTATAGTATGGTTGCCATTTAAATCATACTCCCTTCGACTCATTGATAATATCCCTAACTTATTATGTACAGTTATTAAGCAGCAAAATTAAAAGAAGAGAAAATGGTAGGCCCCATCTATTTTGAAGGGTTAAATATTTTCACTTATGGTAAGATGACATTATCAATGGGACGGACGAAAAAGGAAATAGTGACATTATCAATAGGTTGGATGGAGTAAATTTTAAGTTGATTTGTAGTTGGATCTTGCTGATATATATTTTTTTAGATGATACAACATACAAGTTACATTGTTCTCAAATCACAAATTCATAATGTTATAAATAATTCTATATTATCACAATAGTATCATAATCCTTAATAAATTATAGTATAAAGCACAAACTCATATAAAATGGACTTTTCCAAACGACCAGAATCTGATGTGGCACTTTTCTCCAACGTGGGTAAAATTGTAACATAGATCACGAGATCTAATTTATTTAACCTTACTTTAAGTACAAAAATCTTTTCGTATTTTTCCCAATATTGTTTGATGAGTAGAGAGAGACTAGACATTTATTGAAGAGCGTAGTTTCATTTTAGGAATCATAATTCATTGGCTCTAATATGTCTATTTCATCCAAATCACAGATAACTTGATGCATCACAAACTACTCGTGCCTTAATTCCTCATAACATTAAATTTAAAGATCACGTTATGATGAATTGATGAGGTTGACTGATATATATGAGCTCCAAGCAAGAGACGTTTTGTGATGTTGGTGTGAGTTCGCCAAGTCATATATAGGTGATTTGTCATGAACTAGATTCTTAATTACGACACTGTGATTGCTTTAGACGATGTGGCAATACACTAATAATCTCCATGTCGCCGTACTACGTACATTTGCCCGATTTGTGTTTGGAGTGGCTCTAACTTTTTGCTTAAATAAAATCCTTAGTTGCATGTCAAATTAGAAAAGAATAATTTATCTATTAAGAGGATTTATAATAATATTATGATATTCAAGAATCATATTTCAAAGTGAAAACCATAAATGTTTCTGATATTTTGATCAAGTGAGAGTTTTTTCTATATTTTTGGAATTAGCATATAATTAATTCTTAATTACTTTTTCTCACTCCTTAATTATGGATTCAATTATCATCAGTTTCTTAATTTGAGATTATTATTAAAAGGGATAAATGAAAATTACAATAAAAAGAAAACAAAAAACGAAAAAAGAAACCTATCCAAAAGGGGAAGGATTAATAAAAAGAAAAGAAAAGAAACGACTAGATATCTAGCTAAACAACAGCCTAAAATAAAGCAAAAGATTTCGCTACTGTATTGAAGATACTCGAAAACTCGAGAAGAAAATTTAGTGGCGCATCAGATATAACCGTGTTCACGCTATATGTTTTGAAACCCAGGAAATCCTTGCTCCATTGATGGAACAAATCTTGTTCAATGCCATCACCAAAAACGTGACGGTCCCTTCTAAGTGCAACCTCCTTCCTCGAAACCGCAGGCTGCTCATGTGGACATGCAAGAGACAATGCATGAAAAATTTCAGAAAAATGCCCCATCAAAAACTAAAGAGCAATGACAGAAACCAGTAAAGCTGAAGTTGCAGCTGTAGAAAGCTGCCGAAATCTCGGATACTATAGAAAACGGCGACGCCATTACCACGTCTACTGATGTGCTACGCCAGAACTCTGTATACCGGTATTAAGATCATCAGGTGCCACCCAAGAACCTCCCAGAAAGTAGAAGCTTTGATCGGCATAAGCCAAAAACCAGCAGCGATGCCGGAAAACCAAACCGCGACGGCAAAAAATCATCACCCTCAAACCACCATGAACAAGCGATTCCAAAGACAATGATGCACGGTTTTCACTCCTGAACAAGTAAATGAAATCGTCGTTGACCAATTTCCAGTGAAGAAGCCGGATTTTGGTTATGACGATGAGAACCCAAACAATCCACACTTGCTCGAAAGTTCACAAAATCGAACAAATCAAAGAGCGAGTATACTCGATTTTCACCCAGAAACAATAATCCTAAAAGGCCGTTGATCAATTTCCAGCGTATTCGCCGGAATTTAAACTTGAAGCTACGCCGGCGTGGAAACCCTAACAATTCAGAGTCACTTAAAAATCAACGAAATCGGTCGATTCAAGGAGCAGATATGTTCTGAATTCATCCAGGAACAATAGAATGAAAGCTCCGTTGATCAATTTCCAGTGGGATCGCCGGAATTCAACTTTGGAACTACGACGCCGCAGAAACCCTACGAATCCAATCACGCTCAGAAATTAATCAAATCGAACAATTCCAAAGGTTAGTATGTTCTATTTTTTTATCCAGAAACAAGAATATGCAAGCGCCGTGATAAACGTGAGAAAATTAGTTGAAGATATTCTCCTCAATCTTGTTGTATATTTAATTTATAATATTCCTTTTTCCTTTTTAATAGGACTTGTATATTCCTTCATATGAGGATGTATCTTGTACTCTTATAAGTATCAATATTACAGCCCACCGGAGGATTGTGGTGAGTAAAATCATTTCTCTACATGGTATCAGCCTTTTCTCGATCCTTCTCACCCTAGTTTTTTCTATTCCTCCCTTCTGCCTCCACCATGTCTGACTCTTCTTCCTCTTCTGTCTCTGGCCTCTCCTTGCCATTTTCCACAATGATTCATATGCTCACTATCCGTCTCTCATCCACTAATTATCTTCTTTGGCAACATCAAGTAGTTCCTCCTCTTGAAGGTCAAGATCTCTTTGGTATTATTGATGGCACTAATCCTCCTCCCCCTCACATGATTTCAGCATCAGACGGCACCTCCAAACCTAATCCTGCTTATGCGGTTTGGAAACAACAAGATCAACGACTTGTCAGTTTATTGAGTTCTTCTCTGACGGAAGAGGCCATGTCTGAGGTTCTCCACTGTGATACCTCCAAATCCATATGGTTGGCCCTAGAAGCTGCTTTCGGCGATGACTCGAAGCAGCGCGAAATTGGAATTCGTGATCAACTTCTTCAACTCAAGAAAGGTTCTTCCTCTGTTCATGATTATGCGAAGAAATTTAAAGGCTACTGTGATCAGTTAGCCGCCATGGGTCATCCTGTTGACGAACTCGACAAGTTCCATTGGTTCTTGCGGGGGCTTGGCTCTGTTTTTTCTGGCTTTGGAGCCGCTCAAATGACCATCCGCCCTCTTCCCCAATTCCGTGATTTAGTATCTGGAGCCGAGAGTTTCAAACTTTTTCTCTCATCCATGGAGACCACTCCTACCCAGGTTGCTTTTTACTCATCATCCACTCGTTCCGCTTTTTCTCCCCATGGCAATCGTAGGGGTCACTCAGGTCGTGGCCGTGGATATCAAAAGCACGGGGGTCGTCACAATCAATCATTTGGCCGTGGAAATGGGCATGGCAGATTTCCTCCTTGCTGCCAGATTTGTCGTATCGAGGGCCACTATGCTCCTGACTGTCGTCAGCGCTATGAGCGTCCTTCTGCTCCATCTGCAAATGTTGCAAATGCTAACATTGCTGATCATTTTACCTCTGCGTGCAACCTTTCACCCTCTGCTCATATTACACCGACCTCTTCTACTCTTGCCTCTGTCGAACCATATTCTGGTAATACTCAAGTTGTTGTTGGAAACGGTGATGCTTTATCTATCTCTCATATTGGTTCTCGTCCATTATCTACTAATCTACGCCTTTTAGATGTCTTGGTTGTTCCAAGCCTCACGAAGAATCTTATTTCTATTAGTAAACTCACTCGTGATTTTCCTATTGCCGTTAGCTTTATTGACAGTCTGTTTGTGATTTAGAGTCGAGCAACCGGTCAAGTTCTAGCAAGAGGGCGACATGAAGATGGCTTATATGTGTTGGAGCATGGTCACGCTGCTTTTAATTTAGTTTTGCATACTAGTAAATTACGAGCATCCTTTGAATTGTAGCACTCTCGCTTAGGCCATGTCAATTATGATGTTATTTCATTTTTGAATAAGACTAGAAAACTTTCCTTGACATCAGTTTTACCAAATCCATCTATTTGTGCTACTTGTCAGCTAGCTAAAAGCAAACGCTTATCTTTTCATGTTAATGATAAACGTTCTGCTCGTACATTGGATTTGGTTCATTGTGATTTATAGGGTCCTGCACCAGTTGTTGCTCATCTGGTTTTCGCTATTATGTGATATTTGTTGATGATTATTCTCGGTTCACTTGGTTATACCCGTTGCATCACAAATCTGATTTCTTTGACATTCTTGTGCAATTCAAGACTTTTGTGGAGAATCAGTTTACCACCACTCTTAAAGTTTTTCAAAGTGACGGGGGTACTGAATTTACAAGTAAGCGTGTGCAAAATCATTTTAAACTTCATGGTATCCGTCATACCATGTCTTGTCCCTACACACTAGCTCAAAACGGTCGGGCCGAACGCAAGCATCGCCACATTACTGAAACAGGACTTGCTATGTTATTTCATTCACATGTACCCACTATTTTTTGGGTCGATGCTTTTAGTACTGCTGCATATGTTATTAATCGCCTTCCTTCTCCTTTGTTAGGAGGTAAGTCGCCATTTGAGCTGTTATACGGTGTTGCTCCAAATTATGCAAATTTTCATCCGTTTGGATGTCGAATTTTTCCATGTTTACGAGATTATGCTTCCAACAAATTCTCACATCGAAGTGCTCCTTGTATCTTTCTTGGTTATAGCAATTTGCACAAAGGATTCCGTTGTCTGGACGTTTCAACGTCTCGTATCTACATTACTCGACATGCACAATTTGATGAACTACATTTTCCGTATTCTGCAAATGCCACTGCTTCATCTCCATCTGAATTGGACTTCTCTATGTTTGATAATCTTTTGAGGTTCCAAACACACCCACTCCTCCGTCCCCGGTGCCGCCTGTGCCTTCTCCCACTTCACCTAATTCAAATTGTGGCCTATGTCCATCTACTCCACCGGATGAGCCCGAGCAGCCTGATGTACCTCCGCTAGACGAGCCTGAAGTTCCTCCCTCAGCCGAGCCACTTCCTGAGCCATCGCAAGAGCCTCCCGCCACCAACACTCATCATATGATCACTCGATCTAAAGCAGGTATTTTCAAGCATCATCATTTTGCAGATATTGCTTACTTGCCACGTTTTTCCCTTCTTTGGGTTCTGCTCACTACCTTTCAGCCACGAGGTTTTCGATCTGCTGTCAAACATCCTGGTTGGCTTGCTGCTATGCACGAGGAAATACGAGCTCTTTTTCTGAAACACACTTGGATACTCGTTCCTCGACCTCATGGAAAAAATGTTGTTGGTTCCAAATGGGTTTTTCGAATTAAATATCTTTTGGATGGCTCCATAGATCGTTTGAAAGCTCGTCTCGTTGCTCAAGGATTCGCTCAGCTTTTTGGTCTGGATTATGATCTTACATTCAGCCCGGTGGTCAAAGCATCAACTGTGCATGTTGTTCTATCTCTAGCCATCATGAACAATTGGCCTTTGCATCAATTGAATGTTAAAAATGCATTTCTCAATGGTGATCTTTCTACACCAGTATATATGGAGCAATTGCCTGGTTTTGTCGATCCTCGCTTCCCAAATCATGTTTGTCTTCTAAAAAAGGCGATATATGGGCTCAAGCAGGCTCCTTTAGCTTGGTTTCAAAAATTCAGTTCATTTTTATTTCGCCTTGGGTTCTCTTGTAGCAAGGCCAACACGTCTCTTTTTGTCTATCACCAAGGTCAAGTTCTTCTATATTTACTTGTCTACGTTGATGACATAATTCTAACTGGTAATGATACCACTCTTATTACCAAATTCATGAGTCGCATTCATTCTGAGTTTGCTATCAAGGATCTTGGGCGTCTTAATTATTTTCTCGGACTTGAGGTTCTTCATTCTAATGATGGCTTGTTTCTTAGTCAGACAAAATATGCTCGCGACATCCTGTCATGGGCACAGATGTTGGACTCCAAACTGATTGCCACTCTTCTTGCCACCGATATACATCTCACGAGCTCTGGAGAATTGTTTTCTGATCCTACGCTTTATCGCTCTCTGGTAGGTGCTTTGCAGTATTTGACTATCACACGCCCAGACCTCTCTTATGCTATCAACTCAGTCAGCCAATTTCTTCAAGCCCCGACTAACGATCATTTCCAAGTTGTCAAACGCATCCTTCATTACGTCAAAGGAACTTTATCGTTTGGCATATCATTCACGCGTGGTTCCCACCCTGTTGTTCTAGGTTATTCTGATGCTGATTGGGCTCGTTGCCTTGAGACACGTCGGTCTACCTATGGCTACTCGATCTTTCTTGGTGGAAATCGTGTTTCATGGAGTGCTAAGAAGCAACCTACTGTTGCTCGATCCAGTTGCGAGTCTGAATATCGGGCTATGGCAAACGCTGCAGCTGAACTTGTTTGGCTTACAAATCTGCTCCGTGAGTTGCATGTTCCTTTGAGTCCACCGACTCTCCTATGTGATAATAAGAGTGCAATTTTTCTCACTTAAAATCCGGTTGCTCATAAACGCACCAAGCATATCGATATTGACTATCACTTTGTTAGGGAATTGGTCTCATCAAAGATATTAACAACTCAATTCGTTCCCTCACATCTTCAGTTGGCCGATATTTTTACGAAGAGTTTAGGTCGTCCGTTGTTCGAGTTCTTTCGTTCCAAGCTTCGCGTTGGTCCAAATCCCACGCTAAGCTTGAGGGGGAGGGGGTGATAAACGTGAGAAAATTAGTTAAAGATATTCTCCTCAATCTTGTTGTATATTTAATTTAGAATATTCTTTTTTCCTTTTTAATAGGACTTGTATATTCCTTCATATGAGGATGTATCTTGTACTCTTATAAATATCAATATACAGCCCACCAGAGGATTGTGGTGAGTAAAATCATTTCTCTACACGCCATTAGCCAATTTATGGCGTAGATGCCGGAATTTGAAACGCAAGTATTGCCGGCGTAAAAACTCCCAACCAGAAAAAATACTCAAATCTTAACGAAATCAAGCGATTCAAAAGTCTAATAAGATCGAATTTCTCACAGGATGAAGGATATATAATCAATTTTGAGAACAAATGGGTAGAATTCCGTCAATTTGATGGAAAAGTCATGCGAATAAGCTTAGGCTGAAGGATATATCATCAGTTTTCATTATCATTCAAAAAATATAATGTTATTTTTGTATTTTATTTAATTTAGAGTTTTATTGGTCAAGCTAAAACCTAGTAACTATTTAGCCAAATTAAATAAGAAATTAAACAAAATTAAACAAAATTTACCAATTGCATATAATATACTATTTGGAGTAACACCACTTACAACCTGAGTAGTTAAATTTATATTGACTTGAGCAATGTCATAGTAATAGTGAAATTTAAATATAGAAAAGATTAATATACTATTTGGAGTAACACCACTTACAACCTGAGTAGTTAAATTTATATTGACTTGAGCAATGTCATAGTAATAGTGAAATTTAAATATAGAAAAGATAAATATGAATGTGATGAAAAGATAATATGCGAAGTATTAAAAGATAAATATGTGATAATTAAATAGAATTGAAATTAAAATTTATAAATTAAGAATGCATAAAATGAGGATCCAATATAAATACGAATAAAATATGTTGATGATTCTATTAAGGCTAATAATTTTTGACATAATACGATAAACTGACACAAACCGATACAAAATTAATGGATTTGGGTTTAGTCTTATCGGGTTCCGGTCCTTATTGCATTGACTCAATAAAGACTTGTCGGGTTCAGGTCCTTAATTGAGTTAACCCAATATACTACTATTTTGGGTTAATCGCCTATAAATTTTCAAACTTTTTTAGTTGTCGCGTTTTGCAACCCACAAAAAGAATCTGGCTCACAATTTCCAAACTTTAGGTTCGTCTGATTTTGCCACCATACTCAGCTTCCGGCGAATTTCGAGCTAAACAGCCGGAGAAGCAGATGTGGACATATTTATGCATACATGGCTCTTACCTGTCACTTTCAAAGGAACGACATCATTTTATCTCTCTTTACTCTCTTCTTACTTCTTTTGACAGAATCATTGAGGTTTTTTTAAGCACAGTAGTACGCAATTCTTCAATTCTTATCGAAGATTGGTGCGATTGTAGTCCAGAGGGTCCTTGGGTTCATTGTTTGCTGTGTAAATAGCGAAGATGTAGATCCATTTTTCCCTATTCTTGCTTTCTTGTCGGAGATTGGTGCGATTCTTTTTTTTTATCTATATTCTCTCTTCTCTTGCTTTGTGATAAGTGATTCTCTTCTCTTGCTCTGTGATATGATATGTTAGCTTTCATTTTCTATTATTTTCATAAATATGTCTGTGTCTGTTGCCCCGCTGCCATGTCACCTCGAACTTCGCCAGAAACCGAGTCGAGTTTGCAAAATCAGACAGAATTAAAAGTTTAAAAATTATGAGACAGATGTATTTGATGGGTTGCAAAACGTGACAACTCGAAGAGTTTAGAAATTTACAGGCCATTAACCCTAATATTCTTTTATGTAATATTTTTAACACCATGTATTCCCCTTTTTCCTCTAATTGGGATTGATGGTTCCAGTAACGAGTATCTGGTGTATGGATGGAGAGAGAAAATACACCAGTAGCAATTTTCGTTACCGGGACCATTAAGTGGTATCAGCGCAGTGGTTCAAAAGACTGTTGTTCCTAATTCACTAGGTGTGAGTCGAGTAAATTTTTTAGTGGTCAACTGGACAGATCTTTTCTGAAATCAATTAGTGCATTCTGCTGCATTTTTTTTTTTGTCTCTTGTGGTGTGCAGGAAAGATGAACCCAACGTTTCTAGGAAGCTTACCGCAGTTCTCCGTGGATGATTATCCTACGTGGAAGTTTCGCCTGAAGATGGCACTGACTGCCAGACATCACATGATGTGGGAAACCATAGAAAATGGTCCCATCCAAGTGCCTCAGTCCGTGCTGGTCCCTTCAACCACTCTAGGGGAAGGAGAGATGATGATGAAGGATGAACCCAAAGGCACCCACCAGTACACCATGGAAGAAAGAGACATCGCGCAGCTAGATGACATCGCCAAAAGCGTCATCACTTCCACAATCGACAAAGCCTACATGCTGAAGATTATCAATTGCTTCACAGCAAAAGATATGTGGGAAGCCTTAGCTGCACTCTTTGAAGGCTCTGACGAGATTAAGGAGAACAAGTTCACCTTAGCTTGTCAGAAGTTTGAAAACTTCTCTCAGCTAACCGGGGAGTCCATCGACAAGATGGAGCTGAGATTCACAAAGGTCCTTATGGACATTGAGAGTATCAAAAAAGGGAAATACTGTCAGTGTGAGATGAACTTGAAAGTTCTCTCCGCACTAGGCGATGACTGGGAGGTCTACAGAGTCGTCCACTAGAATCGGAGTGACCTCAGTTCGATGTCAACTGAGAAGTTATTTTCCATGCTCAAGGCAAATGAGTATGATATCCTCCGAATGAAGTAGAACAAGCTTCAGAAGCCAGATCAGGCTGAGCAGAGCTCAGCTGCCAAGCCAGTGGCACTTCGAGCTGGATTGCGCAGATCCAAGTTCGCCAGACCCTTACGGTCTTCTGACTCTTCAGCTAGGGATCGTCTGAGTAGGTCCGAACTTTAGAAGAAGGTCGATGAGATGACCAAACAACTCGAGGAGATGAACTCCAGGATCGAGAAGTATAGAAGAATCAACAGGAGCAGACGAAGCTCAACTGAGCCCTCCTTAAGAAATCAAAGTGAATGATGCTTTGAATGTGGAAAACCAGGATACTTCAAAGCCAACTGTCCTGACCTCTCCATGAAGGAGAAGAAAGCCCTCCTAGGAAAGGCCAAGGAGAAGTCCAAGGCCATGATCATTGAGGAAGACGTTGACGATACCGACGTATTCACCGAATCTGAAGGAGAAGAAACTGATTCGCCATCAAGCTTAGCAGGAAATGGCCAATGTTTCATGGCATTGCCGGAAGAGTCAACTGATGAGGTAAACTCTTCTTTCCATCTCTCCCACGATTTGCTTCTGTAAATCAACGCACAGGAGAATTTGACGAAGATATAGAGCCGTCATAGGATGAGGTCGAACACCTTAGAAAATTGTGCACTAGATAAGTTGCACAATGTAAGGAACTGCAAGCTGAGTGTGACACCTTGTGCATTGAACTGATCATGAGGGATCATGACGTAGAAAAGCTCATGGAGGAAAACCGCAGACTCCAAGAAGAAGTTGTTTAGTCTACCAACAGTCAGGTCATTCATTTGATTCACATGACCAGGACTCAGGCTGAATACATCTCTCAGTTGCAAATGGAGCTGAAGTTTGCAAATGAGAAGATAGTATCCCTTCATGCCTCGAGCTCAGCTCTGGAGAGCATGATCAGCCAGCAAAGACCTCCCAAATGCATTGAAGGTCTAGGATACAATCCAGCAACTGACACTGCAGCTCAGTCAGCTCAGTTTGTTAAGGTAACTGGATCGCCGACTGAGGCACCACAGGTTCAACCAGACTCAGTCAAAGTCACAAATCAAGAGACTTCAGTCATCCCTCAGACTGTTGAGACTTCAGTCATCCCTCAGACTGTTGAGACTCCTGTGAAGAATAAAGGGAAGGAGGTTCCAACTGAAGAACTTCAGGAGCATGAAGCTGGTACTTCAAAGGATACTGAGAGATCTTCAAGGAAGTCAAGACCCCGAAGTCGTAGAGCGAGGGAGAACCGACTAAATGGACTTCCACTGCCAAGGCAGGATCAGCCCAGGCGCAAGCCAAACAATTCAGCTCAGCATCATCAACAGAGGCATCCAAACTAGAACAATCCTCATTTCTTCAATCAGACATTCCCAGTGTCTCCTCACTACCAGCAAGCATACCAACAACAAGGAAACTAAGGTGATCAGTTCAATGGTCCTAGTTTTCCTCAGTTCGAATATGTTCAGAGCAAGACAGTTTGGGCGTTCACCCAGATAGTTCTCACCAAGGAAGAATCGACCAGCTCAGCTGAGTCGAAACCAAGCTCCTTAGAGACAAGGTTATCTACTACAAAATTGGACTGCGCGCACCCAAAAAATTTCCATCATCAGTCTACGTGGAAAATGAAGAAAAGGTGATCCGAACTGATGACTCAATTCTAGTTATCCAGGAAGCTCCAATGGCTTCCAAACCTCAATCCAACTGAGTTGGATAAGAAGTTCATCATGCGGGCTGCAAGAACAGGATGGACAGAGAGCAGACTATCCTGCAGGGTCAGTATGTATTGTTGGGAAGAAGCTTTGGAGATTGAAGATCACAAGTTGAGGGGGAATCTCAACTTAAGGGGGAACTAAGACAGTCAATGTCAACACAGCTCAACTGAGGATATTAAGATCAAACCTCAATTGAACAGACAAATTATAGTCAGTTGAGTGTAAGCTGATTCAGTTGGGATCCAGACCAACTGAGAAGATCCTAAAATCATTTTTCGTCCCTTAGTAACTAAGGCGCGTGTTTTGAAATAAATTCAAACATCCTCTAATGATAATGATCATTTTGAGTTTAGCCGCGCAGTGGTATTCAATGTAAAGCTATCCCTAATCAATAAGTTAATCTTTTGAGACTGCGAGTGGGCTGACATGGAAGCTGTTACACGTCTCACGTACGAGTGCACCTCACTGCCGGACCCACGGTCTCCAATCCAGGACATTGATCACGAAGAAGCAGGAATCATTCTTGACCATTGATTCATGCATCGCCCTATCTAATTCATTAAGGGATCACAAACCCTTAATCGAAGAGTTATCTCTGAGTGTGCAATCCTTCTCTGCACGAGAAAATTTCCCTCTGAGTTCATAACTTGAATTTAAGTTTCTCTCCCTCACTCAAGATCTCAAAATCTCAGAGTTCGTCAGTGATATGGCAGTTCAAGTTGCAGGAAGAATGTCATCGTCCTCCATGCCAATCGACGATAAATTTGCAGAAATCAGGTCAACAATTTCTTTCGAACCTGTCCTCTCTCTCATCACGAGATGGATGAAATGAAGAAACTTTTCAATCTTATCAGTCATACTGGTCTGAGAAATTAGGTGTGCCACGAGCCTATGCATCTTCTCCCTTCAAACGCGCGGAAATCTATGCACATCTGTGAAAGGATGAAGGTGGAACGCTCCTTTCCCAAGTCTGTGTACCAGTTTGTTCCACACGGAGTAGAGATTATCGACAAGAGACTCTGGAAATCGATGTCGACGCATGCCTGAAGGAGTTATTTCATCTTTCATTAACTGAAGAGGATCCTTTTATGAAGGAGAGTTCTAAAGTAAAGACGTATTCCTTCAGTCTCCATTAACAACAAAGAATACAGGACAAAGATGAAATGCACCCAACTAAAGCCAGAGTCAAGACTGGTATTTGATGCTATCACTTACTGCCTTCATCCCATTTCTGAATCTCCAACAAATGTTAGTATTTCAAGAATGAAGCCCACCATGGCGATTCTCGAAAAGAAGGAAACTGACTGGTTCAACTATGTGAAGAACCTCATCTGGAAAGAAGTCATTAAGATTGAGTTTGACGGTCCTGGTTACAAATGTGCTAAGATTCTGTCCTTTGGCACCAAGATCAGTTCAAATTCTCGTTTCCATTCACAAACACAAATTGAATGTGAACTGGAAATGCATGGATATTAAAGCACTTAGTGGAAGGAATAAGTTATTCAGCTTGCATCGCGATGTCAACGAAATCTTCTCCCGAAATGTCAAAGAAGATTCGTAATCAAGCAAAGGTAGGAAGCGACATCAAACGAATTAGCCAGAAATAACTAAGCATGGATGAAGAGAGAAAAAAATGGATATCCCAGATGAGAATGTATCTGTCAAGGCTTCGACGAGCTCCCATCAGAAGAAAAAATAGAGATTTGACAAGTCTTGGTATGAACCTCGATCGCAGACGGAAGACTTGAACAAAATAACCGAACGATGGAGATCCCAAAACCTCTGGATCTATCTCGCAAAGTGAACTAGGCATACGGATGTTTTCTAAAACCTAACGATAAGATAATACAGCAACTCGGAGACGATGAATGACACACAATGAGGGATGACTGACTCGTTGATTCACTGATAGATGAACTCGACTTGGAATAACCAAGAATAACTCGAAACTCTCTAGAGAGAATAAAACTCACAATATTATTAATCAATAGGTAATGAAAAAAGACGTCCAAAACAAGTACTTATAGGGCGAAAATCATAAACCTAGTCTAAGAAAGAAACTACTGGGCGGGCTTATAATAAGTAACATAATAGCCCAACTAAATTAAAGACTAAACAAAGCCTACAAACGATAAGTAAATAAAGTCTTCAACTTAATTAAATAAAGTCTTGATACTCGGGCCCACTCGCACATAATAAGATTAACAAAACATGAGCCATTGAACTCGTCAACTCCTCCATCTCCAATGGGCTTCTTTAGCAACTCTTGATCCCAAACTTCTTGAACCAAGCCTGCCAAGTCCTCCTTGAACTTTTTAGCCCGTGCTCTTGTAATTGGACCCACGGGAACACGTACCGGGTCTTGCACCAACGACGATCCTTGGGCTTCATCATTCCCCTTCTCTTGAAGAGGATATGTCCTCAATTTTAAGGCATTACCAACATCAAAAGGACTCAAATCAGTAACATTAAAAGTAGCACTCACATTATACTCACCTGGTAAGTCCAACTTGTAAGCATTATCATTGATGCGCTCCAAAACTTGGAATGGTACATCGCCACAAGGAAGTAGTTTAGACCGCCGCTGCAATGAAAACCATTCTTTGCGCATATGTAGCCAAACCCAATCACCGGGTTCAAACACCACTTTGCGACGACCCTTGTTGGCTTGTTTGGCGTACTACTCAGTGCGTCGTTCGATGTTCATCCTAGCCTTCTCACGAATCTATTTCACAAAATCAACCCTTTTTTCGGCCATCAAGATCAGTGTGCTTATGCTCAGGCAAAGGAGACAAATCTAACGGAGTCAAAGGATAAAAACCATAAACAATCTCAAATAGCGACAATTAAGTAGCAGAATGAACAGAACGATTATATGAAAACTCAACATGTGGCAAACATTCTTCCCAAGACTTAATGTTCTTTTTAATTATAGCTCGAAGTAAAGTAGATGAAGTCCTATTTACTACCTCAGTTTGACCATCAGTTTGTGGATGACAAGTAGTAGAAAACAAGAGCTTAGTACCTAACTTACACCACAAAGTCTTCCAGATGTAGCTCAAAAACTTTGAATCCCAATCAGAAACAATAGTTCTAGGCATGCCATGCAATCTAATAATCTCTCTAAAGAACAGATCAACTATATGAGATGCATCATTAGATTTATGACATGGAATGAAATGTGCCATATTAGAAAACCTATCAACCACAACAAAGATAGAATCTTAACCACACTTAGTCCTACGCAAATCTAACACAAAATCCATAGAAATATCAGTCCAAGGTATAGTAGGAATAGGCTATGGTGTACACAGACCATGAGAATTCACTATAGACTTAGCTTGCTTACATGTAACATAACTATCACAAATTCTATCAACATCATGTTTCATATCAGGCCAAAAGAAATGTCCTTGCAAAATAGCTAAAGTCTTAGCAATGCCAAAATGTCCCATTAAACCCCTACCATGAGACTCAAGCAACAATAAATTAGGTATAGAGCACTTAGGAACACACATCTTATTCTTCCTAAAAAGATAGTTATCATGCCGGAAGTACTCTCCACTGGCAGATCGCTCACATGCTTGATAAATCTCACCAAACTCAGCATCATGTTCATATAAGCTCTTAATACACTCAAAACTAAGCAACTTAGCATCTCAAGTAGAGATCAAGGCATACCTCCGAGAAAGTGCATCAGCCACAACATTCTCTTTACCTTGTCCGTATTTGATGACGTATGGAAACGTCTCAATGAACTCCATCCAACGAGCATGCCTCTTGTTCAGCTTATTTTGCCCTTCATATGCTTCAAGGACTCATGGTCGGTGTGAATGACAAACTCCTCGGCTCATAAGTAGTGTCACCACGTTTTGAGGGCACTCACCAATGCGTACAGCTCATTATCATACGTAGGATAACTCAATGTCGGTCCACAGAGCATTTCATTGAAGTATGTAACGGGTCTTCCTTCTTGCATCAAAATTGCACCAATACCAACACCAGAAGCATAACATTCAATCTCAAAAGACTTAGAAAAGTTAGGAAGAGATAATACCGAGGAGTGAGTCAATTTATACTTCAATAGCTGAAACGCCTCTTCTTGCGCCTTCCCCCATTTGAACTCCACATTCTTCTTGATGACTTCCATCAAAAGTGCTGCCACACTGCTAAAGTGAGGTACGAACCGCCGACAGAAGCTAGCAAGTCCATTGAAGCTTCAAACTTCTCCAACGTTCTTCGGTGTCGGCCACTCTTAGATAGCTCGTATCTTCTCTTCATCAACCTGTGCACTAACATCAAAACCAAAAAACACAAGCCTATCCGTACAAAAGACACACTTCTTAAGGTTAGCATATAACTTTTCTTTTCTAAGCGCGTCTAACACAACTTTCAAATGCTCAACATGCTCATCATGACTCTTACTATACACAAGTATATCTCAAAATAGACTACAACAAATCTACCTATGAAAGCACGCAAAACATGGTTCATAAGTCGCATAAAAGTACTCGGTGCATTAGTCAAACCAAAAGGCATAACCAACCATTCAAACAAACCAAGTTTTGTCTTAAAAGCAGTTTTTTCATCACCCTCCTTAATCCTAATCCGATGGTATCCACTGCGCAAATAAATCTTGGAAAACACACAAGCACCATGCAACTCATCAAGCATATCATCTAAATGAGGAATAGAAAAATGATACTTTACCGTGATATTGTTGATGGCTCTACAATCACAACACATTCTCAACGCTGCATCCTTCTTTGGAACGAGCAAAACCAGAATGGCACACGGACTCATACTCTCCCTCACGCATCCATTTGCCATTAAATCTCCGATTTGTCGATCCAACTCCTTCGTTTCCTCGGGGCTGGCCCTATAAGCTGGTCGGTTGGGAAGGACAGCTCCGAGAACAAAAACAATTTGATGTTCTATCCCATGAATTGGTGGTAAACCTGGTGAAATCTCGTCGGAAAAGACATCATCATAATCCTGCAAAACAGAACTAATAGAATGGGATAGAGAAGAGAAATCGTTATCAGCAACCAAAATCTCGATTTCGGCTATCAGGAATAACTGGTTTGGCCTAATTTTCTAAACTCGAAGCCTCTATGTGGGGCTTAAAGAACGGCATCTTCTCATCTATCGGTGCCGCTTCCTTCCTCCATTGGTTTCCTTTTGCCGAAGAACCACTGGAAGGTGACTGGGATTGCCACCAATTCGCCAGACTCTGTCTCTAACTGCTGCTGTTGTTGCCCCTCCTCTTGAGCTAATTCTCTATCTTTATGGCCATGTGAACCATATCCTCCAACTCAACATAATGTTGCAGCTCCACCGTGTCTCTAATGTCCCATTGCAAACCAGCCAAAATTCTCGCCATGATCGCCTCTCGTTCCTCCACAACATTGGCTCGAATCATGGCTATCTCTATCTCCTTGAAGTATTCATCCACACTCCGACTCCCTTACTTCAAATTCTGTAACTTGTTGTAAAGCTCTCGGTAGTAATGACTAGGCACAAATCGCTTCCTCATCACAGTCTTCATCTCACACCAAGTCTCAATAGGTGGCTCATTGCTTCGCCTCCTACTAGTTATCAACTGATCCCACCAAACAAGTGTGTAATCTGAGAATTCTACTGTTGCTAACTTCACCTTCTTAAGCTCGAAATAGTTATGACAGTCGAACATGAGCTCCACTTTTCTCTCCCACTCCAGATACAACTCTGGATTTTTTTTCCCTTGGAACGAAGGAATGTTCATCTTGATATTGCCCAGATAATTATCTTGAGTATTTCTATAGCCGCCTCTATGCCAACTTCCCTCGTCCTCATCCTCAAACTCTGAATCCTTAACATACTCCTCATAATCACCATAGCCTCTGCCACCACATCCTCTACCAACCTCGTCCTCCTCTACTGTCTCGGCCTCGATTGGAATTAGTCTCTCTGGTCTGAGACTGCTCAAGCTGGTAGATCTTATCATACACCACCTCCATCTCTGATTTCAATATCTTGCCCAATTCTGACCTGATTGCATCTATCATGAACTTCGCCTTTAGATCACCAACAGACTGATCCTCCTCACCTGCAACCTGTTTACCATCTTTTGACATATTGACACTGAAAAAAAAAACGTGAGTAAAAACAGAACCTCACCACCTCATAAGCGCTCGTATATCACTCAATAATGACTTTTTTCGCTCTAATAATCTCACTCTCTCTTGCATTTTTCCACTCAGATTCTCACTCAAGAACTCGAATTTTCTCAATCTACCACTTGAGTTCAACACCAACAAACAACGAAATAACCAAATGACACAGAAACTGAAAACAAAAACAGAAAGACACAAAGAAAAAGAAACGGAAGACTAAAAAATGTGTTGCACAGAAATTGTCCCAAACGACTCTACACAACCCAAGGAACCCGAAAAACACTACGAGACTCAACCGAAAAGTCGAAAAAAGTGCATGCAGAAACTGCTCCAAACAACTCTAAACGACCCCAGAAACCCAAGGAAAAAATTTGCCCACAGCGAATTTCGAAAACATAATTTTTTTTGTACCCTCTCGGAATGTAGATTCCACAAATGTCAAGAACAAGACCAAATTCTAAACTATGCGCCTTTGGAGACCAGTTTTAGGTGAAACGGAATTTGTAGTGTAGGGCGTGTATGATGTATATTAAGGTCTCTTAGGGCGTATGTTATGGTATTGATAGGGGTCGGATGGAAATTTTGAGTATATATGGTAGATATCGTAGGATATGGCAGATATGGCGTATATATGATAAGTATGTATAGAAGGTAAGAAAAAGATATGGAAAGATATGAGATATATGGTAAGAAGATTGGATGATATATTTATGGTAAGATATGTATGGAAGGGTATATGATAATTATGGAACGATATATGGATGTATATGGAAGGATATATGACCAACTCGAATTTGGACAGAATGAACGTAACTCTTGTTTTTTTTTATTAACACAGACGATGAACACGAAAATGAGAAAGACGCGAAAGATGAAAACGCAAACTGAAATAGAAAGACGCGATGATACGGAATAGAAAAGCGAAACAAACTCTACCTTTGACACGAAGAAACCTGGATACGAAACCTGGCTCTTAATGCCAAAATGGTATGAACCTCGATCGCAGACGGAAGACTTGAACAAAATAACCGCACGGTGGAGATCCCAAAACCTCTGGATCTATCTCGCAAAGTGAATTAGGCGTACAGATGTTTCCTAAAACCCAACGATAAAATGACACAACAACTCGGGGACGATGAATGACACACAACGAGGGATGATTGACTCACTGATTCGTCGATAGATGAACTCGACTTGGAATAACCAAGAAGAACTCGAAACTCTCTAGAGAGAATAAAACTCACAATATTATTAATTAATAGGTAATGAAAAACGATGTCGAAAACAACTACTTATAGGGCGAAAATCATAAACCTAGTCTAAGAAGGAAACTACTAATGGGCGGGCTTATAATAAGTAACATAGTAGCCCAACTAACTTTAAGACTAAACAAAGCCCAAAAACGATAAGTAAATAAAGTCTTCAACTTAAATAAATAAAGTATTCATACTCGGGCCCACTCACACATAATAAGATTAACAAAACACGAGCCATTGAACTCGCCAACTCCTCCATCTCCAATGGGCTTCTTTAGCAACTCTTAATCCCAAACTTTTTGAACCAAGCCTGCCAAGTCCTCCTTGAACTTCTTAGCTCGTGCTCTTATAGTTGGACCCATGGGAACACGTACCGGGTCTTGCACCAACGACAATCCTTGAGCTTCATCAAGTCTAGTAAGAGTCAGCCTGATATTAGAAAATTCAACCAGTATGGGACTCTGATGTCAAGTAAGGTATGTCTGCTGGAACAACCATTGTCTCTCCACACACATAAGGTAACACAGCTGGAGTGTCCACGACAAGGAAATCGACCATGGTGCATGATAAAGACAAAGATCAATCAATTGATCCAAATGCACCACTCATTGAAGATTGGATAGACTCTGAAGACGATGGCCAAGAAGATCAAACCGTCAATGCGGGAGCAAAAGAGTCGGAGCAAGAGAAAATGAGTGCTCTGCTTGCCATTGATGTGATTCCTTCTAATCACTCAACTGAACAAGAAATGATCCAGGACGTGGAGAATCGAAGTCCAACTAAGAAGGAATCTCAAGAAGACGAATCAGAATCTCTCTTAACGCTCTTTAATCTTACAGAAGAAGCAGATCTCGCTCTCTCTAATGAACACATTGAACTCAAGGCTATCAATGCCTCCTTTGAGAAAGTGTATCTTTTTTCTCTGAAGCAGGGATTGACAAAATTCCCTGAACTGAAAGATCTTCCAAACAGTCTCTCCAAAGTTGTAGATCTGTTTATGTACATTTCAGTCAGTCTGGGAGACTACTATGTACTGACAGACTTCTTGAACTACAAGCCTTAGAAGGGACTTTGAAGGGCTTGTTCAAATTTGATACCAAGCTGGAGCTGATTCAACGCCAAGATGAGCTCATCAGAGCATTCCTTGAAGATCATTCAAGTAAACGAGCAGTTGATCCATCCTTGGAAAGTATCTCCCACAATGATCTCGAAACGCTTCATGAGAACATTGTAAAGTGTGTGTCACATCCCGGTTCTCTTAGGCCGAGATGCGACAGAGGGGGAATAAAGAGGCGGGAAAGAAAGGGGCATATAATTAATTAATGCATAAGATAATAAGGTGAGGCAACCAAACCGCGCTACACCAAAATAAAAGATGGGATAAACCTGTGTCTAGCATAACAAAAGAAATCGAGCATCCACTTCATCAAATGGTATTACCATGAGTGAGTGGGAATTCGAGCGTTCAAGAGAAGCTGATCACAAGGCACTCTCCATCAAAAGCAATAAATAATGCAAGAGAATAGACAACAGTATTTTATAGAATAGTTAACATATATCTACATATGTCAAAAAGATTTAGCTACTATTATTTCAAGACATTATTCAGAGTAGTTTATTAATGTAACACAGCGAAAGTAGGTAAACAGTTACAACCCCCACCTCAGTCTTGCGCCTCACCACCTGCCTCCAACCCTGAAAACATTTGAAAATATTTTGGGTTGAGTACGAAAGCACTCAGTGGGTGAGGCCTTGACATTTTATAAATCAACAATTTATCCATATAATAGTGTAACATATGGTTTTAGAAATCAAAGCCTCATCTGAATACACAAAACATAATTTTCATGGGCATGTGTAGTTCCGACTGATTACTCGAAATTCCGGGCCGCATGTCACCGACGGATCTAAACTATTACTCGGGACAGAGTCCCTGAAGTAACATAGTTAACTTTCATAGGCCGGGAGCCTTAGCTCAAGACCGCTAGCTACAATACAATGGAGATCAAACCATTGCATTGCAACGGGGTCCGCACAATACTCAGCTAATACCTATGTACTCACTGAGTATCTCGATCGATTAACTAGAGTAATAATTTGGAACACACATAAAATATTTTATGGATAATTACATTTTGACATAATATAAAGAGTCTAGCACCCAAATAATTACTTTGAAAACTTTTACCCACCTGAATATCGAGATAACGTAAGCAACTGAGAAACTGCTCGTTACTTGAATACTATTCTTACTATATACTATAAAAGAGAGAATTTTCAAGTATTTAACTAAGAGGGAGTTATTTCTTTTAATTGATGATTTTGGAAAAATTCATTTCAGCCCCTATTTATAGGGTAGAAAATCGCGCATGAGTCACCTAGTCTATAATATAGACTATAGATTATCACTTCTCTATGTTAACAATAAGAAGGCATGTAAAGTAAAAGATAGAGGAAACATGGTAATGTTTATCTGCCTATTCACTTCCTTACGTATTGCTTTACATACATATTACTAAATATAGTAACTAATTTGGATTTCTGTTATCATAATGTATACGTAAATACAACATGCATAAGATCACATTAATTGTGAATGCATGTGCAAAGCTTTACGTATATATTTGTTTAGTTTATTAATTAAAAATATATATAATAATCTCTATTTATTCATTACCAATATAAAATAATATAAATTTATTAGTTACTCCATTTAATAATAATATAATATATACTCATCTGTTTTATAAACTAAGTATATATATACATATATATGTTACGAACATATATAATTCATACATATAAACCTTTGGCATTTATAATTATATATATTAATTAATCATTATTAATAATAAAGAAAATATATTGATTATTGTAAGGATTAAACTTAGTAAAATTTATTTATACAACTAATGTATTTCAAAAGAATATTACTACAAGATTAACTTAAAGCCCAATTTTATATATATATTTTTAAGATAATATATAAGAGAATATCTTAGAGTACATTTATTTCTATAATATCTTAAGAGGGTTCTAAAACACTTAAGACAACTAGATAAGTTATCGAGAAAATTTGGGATATTACAGTGTGGATGGACACCACTTCCTCAAGACCATCCAGCGAATGCTGCTTCTCAGCCAATCATCCCTGCTGAAGATCTCACACTGAATTCAACGCCTATGATCCAACCGGTTGACTCAGCATCTGCGGAGCTCCAGACCCTGCGTAAAGAAGTTAATTGGATCAACAAGTCTATCGAGCACCTGGCAAGCCAGTCATCTTCGATCAAAGCAGAGCTTCTCTCTAACTAGGAAGAGATCAAGAAGGAGTTTGAGGAAAAGTTCGATGAACCGAAGAGACTCACTCAACTTCTTGAAGACATCAAGATCAGACTTCAAGACAAAATTCAAGAAACTGCTAATGACATGACAAATGTTCATGAAAAATTTGTTGCTGAAGTCAATGCGAAACACGAGGTGCAGGTGACTCAGATTCACAGCCAAGTTGATGACCTTGCTCAGACTTTTCCAACCAGAAAAGAACTTCTGAGCACAAAGACATGACTCAACATCAACACACAGATTTCTCAGCGTCACGAATTTAGAATGAAGGCCATGGAAGAGGCCATTGAGTTCATTCAGTTGGACCTAAAAGCAGTTAATGTTGACCAATTCGACAACGGACTTGAAGCAACAACTTCACGACAGCTTCTCTAGCATTTCATCAACAACAACACAAGATTTGATGCTGAAATCTCCTTTCTCAAAACACAAATTGCCTCCCTTATTGATGATCCCAAAAAGGGGGAAGAGGAGAAACTGACAAAGTAGATGAAGCTGGATGATACCACTTGATGGTCCCGGTAACGAGTATCTGGTGTATGGGGGGATACACCAGTAGCAATTTTCGTTTGCTAAAATCTTTTCATTGAGTTGAACTTCTCAGGTTAGTTGGCTCGACAATTGGAAAGTCAGTTGGAGCAACTCTACAACTGAATTGTTTAGTTGGAGCTGATCATACAGTTGGCAGTTCAGCTGGCTCCTATACCTGAAGGTCAGCTGAATGCACCAACTGAGGTTTTAAATCAGTTTTGTGTTGCGAAAGATGGTAGAAATTAGACTCGTTGCAAAAACTGAATCTTTGTAAAAAGGGGAAGGTCAAGTTCCTAAATTAGTACAGTGTTATAGATGCAATATGTATTCATATGCTGGGTCAGTTGGTTAGGTAAACTGAATTTAAAATACTGAATGTAAAATGCAGAAAGTAAAGTACACAGTATTTTAACGTGGTTCAGAGATTGACCTCCTACGTCCACGACTTCCTTTTTGGGGAAGTAATCCACTAGATAAGCTTAAGCGTGTTTACCAAATGCCCCACTTGGATTACGGGTTCTAAGAAAACCTAGCCAGTTCGATTACGGGTTCGAACAAGACCTTACAACACTTTTCCAGGCAAGTGCACAGCATGAGTCTTAAATTTCGAATTCTAAGGGACCTAGTCTTAGATTACGGGTTCTAAGGGACCTATCCTTGGAATGCGGGTTCAAAAGGGATCTGGTATTGGATTATGGGTTCCAAGTGACCTGGTGACTTTAATTTCGAGTTCAAAGTCAGATCTAAGGAATTGGATCTGGGGGGAGAGAATCCAACAAGGAAGCTTCCAAAGGCTCCAAATTCAATCTCTAGAGAGAGAGTCTAGTCGGACACCAGACAAGCAAGAACCTATCTTCTAAACTCAATCAAGAAAGGAGATTTCTGAGAGACTAGACGGAACAACATGAGGAGGGATGAACACTCTACTCTGATTGGACTTCGCCTGAGGTCTTCTTGCTCGGAGAGAAAGAGATGATGAGCTAATGCTATTTCACTCTTGATTTCTCTCTCAGAACTTCTTTCGTTCGCACTTGTGTCTCTCACTTTGAGCATTGGTGTGGAGACCTCTATTTATAGAGGGAGGTCAAACTAGCCGTTAGAAAGAGTCGTTTGATCTCCGCCAAAAGCATGGCACTCCACCTGCTTTTTTGGAAATTTTTCTAAAATGGAAACTGCAACCTTTGCTTTTTGCACGTCGCTGTTATCGGTCCATTAATGGTAAGTTTTCCAACTGACTTGTGCTTCCGAGTAGATTTGAATTCTGGACTGCAATTCTTCCATCTTCAGCGTCTTCGATGTCTTCTCTTCTCCACTTTGCGACATCTAACATCAACACAACTTCTCTTCATGCTGGAACTGTATGCCTTCATTTGCATGGTTCAGTTGAGGAGTCAACTGAGCTACTATCCAACTAAGTTCGTGCTTCAATTAAGGTTGATGTTTCAACTGAGTCTGGGCCTCAGTTGAGTCTGTGCCTCAGTTGAGTTCTTCACGAACTTTATTCTTTAGTCCGGCTGACTTCTTTTACTTGAAACATGTAAAGATAAAATCCCTACGCTCAAACAGTGAGCTCTAGCTAAGAACAGACTAAAGACATTCATCTACTCGGTTGGGGTCAGTTGGGGTTTTGAAATCTTTCGAAACCTTTTACTAATTTCCCAACAGGAATCACTCCAAAATGTTGTGTTGTAAATATAGCATGTTTCTATATTATTATTGTTGTATTTTTCCTGTCTTAATTATGTACAACTTATCAAATTAGATTTAAATGAGTCGTGTCAACCCAAATAAATTCGTCTCAAATTCGAATTCATGTCAAGTTTGAGTTATATTCGAATTTAGTCATTTCGTGTTCAGGTTTGACAAATTCTTAACATGTCGGGTTCGGATTTGACCTTGACACATCAGTTATCAGGTCGACACGAGAACGACGATCCAAACTAACCCGATTGACAATCTTAATTGGTATTTTAGTAAGTCGAATTAAGGGAGGGGGGCCATGAATCAACATCCCTATTAATGTACATGATCTCTTCTTTCATCAAAAATTAGTGTATAACCTGTTGAAAATCGACGGGAACCGCATTATGTTATAATATATAAGTATGTAAAGGTAAAAGTAATACTACGTATGTTACTAATATGAGTAATATTATTTCAACAATTCACTAAATAAATTGTACAAAACTAATGAAATTATAATAATAAAAAATTCAATGAGATTGTTCTTTAGATTTTATTCTACTTAGTTTATCTGCAAGAATAATCTATAGAAAGTAAATTGTAGTGGGCTCAATTTTAAACGCAACACCTTAAAGAATTACTATTTTTTGTATACCTTTAGCATAAATTTTGAAATCTCATTAGTAGTTTGTCCTCTCACTGCTACAATAATTTTAAAATATTTTGAAATATAGACATTACTAAAATTAATATTATTTTAGAGTGATAATATTGTGATACTTAATTAGAAAAAATATTTTTATTTTTATTTTATTCCAATTTTCTTTAGCTGCAAGAATCAAGCTATTTTTTTTACAAACTAAACATACTTTAGCGTGCTTTGATCTCGTTCTAATTAATTATTGTAATACTTATTGGAGAGTTATTTATTTGGCCAAAATTCATTTTTATGAAAAATTATTGGTCCTTTTATATAATTTTTTCGAATAGTGAGGATTACTAAAAATTTGATATGGTATATAATATTAGCAACTTCATAATTGGTTAATTTAATTTTTACTGTAAAAATAAAATTATTTATTTGAAAAAACAAATTAAACAAATTAATATTGACAACTTAATAACTGGCTAATTAATTTTTTAAATAAAAAGAATATTATTTATTTGGTCGATTGATTAATGACCAAAGAAATATATTAATAAAAAATAAAGCTATTTATTTAGCCAATTGATTAATCAGCCAAGTCTTATTGAATATGGCATGACTAAGACCACTTAGTTAAATATTTTAAATCATGATTTAAAGTATGTTTGAAACGTGCAATATTCTAAGACCACTTAATGCACTATGAATACAAATATTTGAAACAATGATTCAAAATAACATACACAAAATTTAAAATTAAGGAATCTTGAGTTTAGGGCGTTCAATCACCCTCATCGCCCGCCGCAGTAGAGGCCAACAATCAAGATGATTGGTTTAGAGTTCACCAACTAGAAGGTGTTTAGAATATATCACATTACAAATCTAGAATATTATAATTATAATTAGAATCTTAGTTTCTTAGTTGAAATCATATTCAGAATATTATAATTATAATTAGAATCTTAGTTTCAAATATAGTAATAATGTCGTCTTTTAACAATAGTTTATTACTATTTGTTTCAATAAATATCCTTCTTTTCGTATCAAATTGAATATCAAAAAACTTAATACCATAAATGGTTCTTTATATATATGATAGACGACAACTATGAACTATATTAATTAAAAATTCTTAAAATTAGGATTCAAAATAAATATGAATCTTGAATGAAGGTTGCGTCACATAAGACTTAAATTTGATGTGTATGAATGAAGATTGCATCACATAGGACCTAAATTTAAAGTTACACATCAAATGCACGATCGTTGTAATCATATACATATGTAGATTGATTAACATGGTTGTGTTGCTAAAGCCAAGTGACGGTGTTCTTTAATTGGCACTGACAAGCGATTTGAGCAACCACATATTGTCTAATGTGCACAATGAGGATTATTACTTATTTTATATTGTAGGGTTGCTTTTTGTTTGAACACTCCTCAATAATACGTATATTGATAATTGATGTATTAAACATTAAATACTTATTTCACTAAACTTAATTATTACTATTGAACTAAATTAAATAAATAAAATATAGTTAATGTCAAAATATTTATTGTTTTCCAAATTAATAAGAAACTATTTGGTTGTAGTATATAGGTTCTCTAGTGATGAGGACTAGTAACAGTTCGATGTGGAATTTAAAGTGTAGTAGTTGCATATACTTATATGTGTTTTTATTATTACAGGATTAATTAGTGACATCAAAATAAAAAATCTCTTATTCTATTAAATTATTTCTTTGTTCGAAAGTGTGTAATAGAGGTTTTGTTTTTAACTTTTTATCACACGATTAATTAGTGACATCAAAATAAGAAAAAAAAATTACAAACAAATTATTACTCGACAAATCTAATCCATATAGCCAACTAATATTATATATGAAAAAATAATTTTTTTTTTTTTGCCAAAACAAATAGTAACTATTATTTGATGAAATTAAATATAAACTATTTAGCTTTAGTAATTGACTAAACTCAAAGTTACAAGAAAAATAAAACTTGTTATTTGACCAGTTAAATAATTAGTAATAAATAAAATTAAATTGATCGTGCAAAATAAATGCAGGACGAAAAAATATACACTGATTTAAGTATTTATACAAGTACTTCAAGATTGGAGTATTATTGAAAAATAATGTGGGATACAAACTTGATAATTTAGTTATTATAGCACTTCTTATATTATAAATTTAAATTACCACACTTTTTATAATCCTTCAAAATTATAGCACTTGTTCACATTTTTACCCCTCCTTGTTTTCACATCTTTTTTTCCTATTTTTCTCCCCTCAGACTAGGGGTGAGCATTCGGATTACGGATCGGATTTTTGCTCAATCCGATCCGAATCCGAAATCCGAATTTCTAAAAAAAATGGATCCGATCCAATCCGAAATCCGAACAAATCCGAACCCAAAAAATCCGAAATCCGAACGCTAAATCCGATCCGATCCGAAAATCCGAAATTCTAATGAAAAATAAATAAACAATTCAAAAATTCAAAATATATTAAATTTAAAATAATAAATAATAAATTGAATAAATATATTAAATAATTCATAATTCATAATCAAAAATACTAATAATAAATTCAATAGAAATATTAAAATATTAATTATTAATAATAAAAATAATAATATATTATATGTAATTCAGATTTCGGATTTGTTCGGTTTTTTAAAGCACCGATCCGATCCGAATCCGAAATGCGAATTTTCCCAAAAATTGAATCCGATCCGATCCGAAATCCGAAAAAATCCGAACCAAATTTCATATTTCGATTTGGTTCTGTTTGGATTTTCGGATTTCGGTTTTTTTGCTCACCCCTACCTCAGACAAAACCAATTTTCATTCACATCTCTCTCTCAAAACCCTTCCTTCACATTCCAACCACCATCTCTTCTGCAGTCGCTGCCTCGCGGCCACCTTTTCTCCACTACAAAAGGACAACAAATTACTGACGGAAATTTCCGTCAGTAAATCCTCATATTCCGTCAGAAAAATACATTACTGGCGTAATTACTGATGGATTTTAACGTTCTGTCAGTAATCCTTTAAAAATTGACCCGTCTTTTTTCCGTCAGTAATACGTTAGTAATTACTGACGGATTAGTATTTCATCAGTAATTTTGTCAGTAAATGACTGTGTTTTTGTAGTGCTCCTCCGCTGCAGCGGCGGCACTTCCTCTTCCTCCTCTCTCTCTCTCTCTCTCGCTGCCGCCACCTCCTTGCATCACCTCGCCGCAAGCGCGGCTAGCTGCTCTGTCTTCTCCTCTTCTTTCCTCCTCCGCTTCCTCCTCTTCTCTGCCACCTCGTCTCGTTGCCAACACCCTGTCGCCACCTCCCCTTTGCCTCCTAAACCCTAATCACGACACCATCACTTCCGGCAGCGAATTGGCCCTCTCCACCACCATCTACAGACGAGAAATGATGAGGCGAAACCAATGGTCTTGGTCCCAACCTTCGATTCAAAGCGTTGTGGCCAGAATTGGCAAAAAATCAGACGGCGGTGAGGCGGCAACGAAGGAACAACGACGATCACTATGGCAGCGAATTGACACTCACCATCACCACCAAGAGAAGTGCGGCGATGAGACGAAGCCAACCGTGTAGTCCCCGACCCTCGATTCACAACGACGGTGCCAGAATTCCCAAAAAGTCAGATGGCAATGGCGCCACCATCACCACCAGATTTGGAATTCAGATTTTTTTGTGATTTCACAAATAAATTTTCTTATTCACAGTGTAATAAATGAGTCTTCTCATTTTATATTTTGTTCACATCGAATTTGTTCTAATTCACAGCGGATATTTTTGTGATTCACAACTAATTTTTTGTGATTCACACTGTAATTATTGTTTCTTTTCATTTTTTTTGTTCACATAGAATTTGTTCTAATTCACGATCAATTTTTTGTGATTCACAACTATTTTTTTGTGATTCACACAACAGATTTATGTGATAGTAAATATGACTCACACATTTTTTTTTGTGATTAACACATTAAAAAGTGTGAAGCCGATGATGGCGGTGGCGGCAGAAAATTGGTGGCAGTGGAATGTTTTAGGGTTTAGAGATGAAAAATATGAAAATTCATAAAATCATAAAATAATCTTTATTAGTCTGTACGATTGGTAATTTGACAAAAGATATAGAGGCATAAAAGTCATAAAATACTGGTAATATTTTAAAAGATAAAAAAAAATAGTATAATTTAAAATTATAATATCAAAAGTGTTATTATCATTCCTACAAAATTTGCACTATATAGAAAACCAATATAAACTATTCTTGAACCAAGTTTTAAGGGATGTTGATGACCTGGCCAAAAAGAAGAGTAAAACTATTCCTTATTTACAACCAGTATTAAGAATCAAGGATAAAAGCACCAAAATTCAATCAGATCGGATGCTTGATAAAAGCACCCCATTGCTCAAGAAATGGAGGCCCAAGATAGCAAATTCAATCTCCATTTCCTTCAACCGAGAATCAAAAAACTAAACAAAGTAAACAAATTGAAGAAAGGACAACACGAAACTGGGTGAGGAAAGATGATAGTCCATATAAGGTTATAACGCGAAGGGGCTCAAAAATTTTATAATCTTTAATTATCGATTCAATGGGTGCTCGTGGTACAGGTAACAGATTGAAAAAACTTTGCTGAAGCCATGCAAAGAAAACTTAAGAATCCACCAGTATGTTTCTGGTGAAAAGTTTAATAATTTGAATAGATTAACTTTTTAAACCTTGATTGGGTGATCATTGACTCATTATAGAGTTCATTCTAAGACTAGATGCAAACAAAGTAATTGTGTTGCAATTTGTTATAAGGATCCTCAACTCAATGCTTTTTAATTGAAATATTCTCTAGGTGACATCTTATTCATTAAACATCAATTTTCTTCATTCAGTTTGTATAGGAGAATATGATACACAAGATAGAGCAAAATTAAACTAATTTACCATTTATGAGAGAGAGAAAAGAAGGCGCACTTTACAAAAAATGCTTTGTTGATACTATCACGAAGCAATATTTGCTGTACTAGAAATCAAACTGAAACTGAAACTGAATGACTATATAGGGGAAAACAAATAAAAAAAAAAACATATGGGAATAATATTTCCTATTCACACACCCTATTTTGAGCCCAAAAAATGAAAATTCATATTGTTACTGACAACAACTTCTAGATATTTTTCCCTTCACACCAAAAAAAAGAGCAAGGAAAAAAGACTGAATGTATAACACAATGCAGAGATACAGAAAACTACCGAATGCATTAAGAAGCGATCCGCCTTGCTCTTGTTTTGGCGATCATGTCTTTAAGCTCGTCGTAACGACTGCGGTGATATTCAATCCATATGCACAACTGTCTTATAGCCTCTCTTTTCTCCTCAATCAAGCTCTCGAATCCGGCCTCGTTCTCCTTCATCTTCCCCTCCATCTCTCCCATTTTATCCTCCCTCTCTGCTACTATTTTCTCAAGCTCTCCCATCTTCGTTTCCCTCTCTCTCACAGTTTTGATCAAGCCATCCTTTTCGTCCTCACCTTTTCGTAATGTAGTTTCCAGTTCACCAATCCTTCCCTTGAGGTGCAGCCCCCTATCTTTCTCATCACTCAGTTGCTGCACCAAAATGGCTATTTCCTTCCTCAGCTCATCTTTCACGACGTTACTCTCTTTGATGCACTTCGTTGTGACCTTGAGCTCATTCACTATTTCATAGATACGAGACTCTATGTGACCGTAGTCTTCCTCAAACTTCATTTGGAATGCATCTATGCCTGTCAAAGTGCCGTTTACCTTCTCTGATATCTCTGCAATCACTTTCACTTGAGCCTCTTTATGAACGACAATTATGCCTGAAAGGGTAGCAACTCTATCTTCTAACAATTTCTGCTCTTCCAGTAACTTTTCTTCCTTTTTCAGGTAGGCTTCGTCCTTCTCGCTTAACAACTGTTCTGTCACACGGAGCTTCTGACTTGTTAGTCGTTGCTTCACCTCAATGTTCCGCACATCTTCTACCAGTGTACTGAGTTCATCTGTTTTCATCTCCAGATCTCCCTTCAGCATATCTATATTTTCTTCTAGCTCATTCACTTCTTGATTTTTCGCGTACATGTCGTTTTCAAACTGCTGTGCCATCTCTTCTATTCTCTTTTCAGATGATTTCAGACTTTCTTCACAGTTTTGGAACTGAATTTCCAATTGTTTCTTCTCCTCACTCAATTTGTTGAACGCCTCTTCTTTTTCTTGCAGTTTTTTCTCCTCTTCCTTGATCTTGTTAACTAATTCAGCATTATTGTTCTCAGCCAGAACCAAGTTTTCCGCGGCCTCTTGCTTTCTTTTCTCGATTTCCACTTCTAATACGCTTTTCTCAGAGTCCAGCTGTCCCAGCTTCTGCTTTAAAGACTCAATCTGGCTTTTCAAGGAAGAAATTTCTGTGGATGATTCATTCTGCAGATCATCCATTTTTTTCTGAACCATGGCGAGCTCATCGCCTCTCTCCGCTAGCGTATTCTCCAATTCGGAAATCTTGCTCACTAGGCTACCCTTCTCCTCCCTCAGCTGATTTCCCTCACTAAGCTTAATGCTTATCTGATTCTCCAATGCACCTTTTTGTTGATGAAGAGTCTCTAGCTCGAGATGCATATCTTTTAGCTGTACTGCCTGAGTTTCCTTCTCTTCAAGCAACCTTTCACCATCGGATGTTTTGGCTGATAGTTCTTCTTTTAGCTTTAAAATCTGTAGCAGGAGCTCTGATATTTCTCCCGTCTTTCTCTCAAGAACGATATCTGCCTCACTTTTCAGAGCACCTAAAGAACTCAACTGTTCCTGGAGACTGTTTACATCTGCAGTCAATGCTGTAATCTGGGTAAGCGCTTCATTCTCTCCATCTTCGGATTTTTTCTGTAAAGTAGACAGTTCATTCTCTTTCTCAGTCAATGCTCTCTCCACCTCAGCAACTTTTTCTTGCAGCTTTCCCTTTACTTCCTGCAACTCATTAAGCTCCTCGGCTTTTCTCCTCACCTGCTCTTCAAGTTCCTGTTTCTGGTTACTCAGGGTGCCAAGCTCCAGATTAAGGTCTTTTACTTGCAAGACAAGACTCTCTTTTTCTTCCAGAACTTTCTGTTGATATGCTGTCCTCTTTTCTAGCTCTTCTTTCAATTTCTCCGTCTGAACTACCAATTCTGAATATTCCACGCTTTTGCTTTTCAGCTGTTCCTCTAACTCCAGTTTCTGATTGCATGTGGAGTTGAGGTTCAGTTCCAGATCTTTCACTCGTTCCAGAAGAGTCTCTTTTTCTTCACTGTTCCTGTTTAGCTCCGAGTTTTTATTTGTCAACTCTTCTTTCAGAGTTTCTATCTGGAGTAGGAACTCGGAGATTTCTCTAACTCTTTTCTCCAGATGCATCTCTGATTCCGTTTTTTGACCGAGCAAGGATTCCAGTTCCGCCTGCTTTTGATGGACCTGATCTGTCAAGTCCTTGACTTGAGCTGCGGCTTCAATCTCTTTCTGTGCTAATTGTGCTTCCAGTTCACCTTTCTGAACCTGCAAAGACTCTGCCTCGGCTTGAACATTGTTGATCTGCTCTTTTAGATCATTTATTTGGGTTAAGGAGTCCTTTTCTTGATCTTCAAGTTTTTGAAGAAGAGAAGATATTTCGTCATCTTTCTGTTTTTCAATGTCTCTTCTTTGAGTGTGTGACGAATCAAGTTCCAGCTCCAACTCCCTTGTACGAGTAGATGCTTGTTCTTTGTGAGACTCATGAATCTCCAGGTGACTTGAAAGCTCTCTTTCTTTCTCTTCCAACTTTTCACTCAACTGGCTTGATTCTGTAACAAGATCTTGCATTCTGTTTTCAGCCTTTTCTATCTCATCCTCAAGCTCTGAAATCTTTAAGGCGAGGCTAGCATTCTGGTCTTCGGCAGCATTTTGCATTTGAGTAAGCTTCGTGATTTCTTCTTCTGCTGTCTCCAGTTTCTCAGTTGCTTCCTTTTTCTGAGCCTCATGAATCTCGAGGTGACTTGAAAGCTGCCTTTCTTTCTCAGCCATTTTTTCACTCAACTGGTTTGATTCATTAACGAGATCTTGAATCTTATTTTCAGCTTCTTTGATCTCATCCTCAAACTGTGAAATCTTTGAAGTAAGACTAGTATTCTCCTCTTCAGCAGCCTTTTGCATCTGACCAAGCTTTGCGATTTCTTCTTCTGCTGTCTCCAGTTTCTCCAGAGCTTCCATTTTCGCAGCCTCATGAGTTTCAATGTCACATGAAAGCTCCCTTTCTCTCTTGGCCATATTCTCACTCAACTGGCTTGATTCGGTCCTCAGATCGCGAATCTCCTTTTCCGCCTGTTCGATCTCATCTTCAAGCTGTAAAATCTTTGAAGTAAGACTAGCATTCTCTTCTTCAGCAGCCTTTTGCATCTGACTTAGCTTAGTGATTTCTCCTGTGGCTGCCTCAAGTTTCTCGAGAGCTTCCTTTTTGTGAGACTCATGAATCTCAAGGTCCTTTTCTTTCTCGGCCAAATTCTTACTCAACTGGCTTGATTCGGTAATAAGATCTTGAATCTTGTTTTTAGCCTTTTCTATTTCTTCCTCAAGCTGTGAAATCTTTGAAGTAAGAGTAGCGTTCTCCTCTTCAGCAGCCTTCTGCATCTGACTAAGCTTTGCGATTTCTTCTTCTGCCGTCTCCAGTTTCTCCAGAGCTTCCGATTTTTCAGACTCATGAATCTCAATTTCACTTGAAAGCTCCCTTTCTCTTTCAGCCATATTCTCACTCAACTGGCTTGATTCGGTCCTAAGATCACGAATCTCGTTTTCAGCCTGTTCGACCTCATCCTCAAGCTGTGAAATCTTTGAAGTAAGACTACCTTTCTCCTCTTCAGCATCTTTTTGTATCTGAGTAAGCATTGTGATTTCTCCGGTTGCTTTCTCCAGTTTCTCTAGTGCTTCTTTCTTGTGAGACTCGTGAATCTCAAGGTGACTTGAAAGCTCTCTTTCTTTCTCCGCCAAATTCTTAGTAAGATCGTGAATCTTGTTTTCAGCCTGTCTGATCTCCTCCTCGAGCAGTGAAATCTTTAAGGAGAGACTTCCCTTCTCCTCTTCAGATGCCTTGTGCATCTCATTTACCTCGTCTATTTCTCTTTCTGCTGATTCCAGTTTTTCTTTCGCTTCTAGTTTGTGAGCCTCGTAAGTCTCCAGCTGACTCGAAAGCTCCCTTTCTTTCTCTCCCAACTTTTCTCTTAACTGACTTGATTCAGTTGCAAGATCTTGAAACTTGCTCTCAGCATGTTTGATCTCATCCTCAAGCTGTGAAATCTTCAAGGTAAGACTAGTTCTCTCTTCTTCGGCAACGTGTAGCTTCTCACTTAGCTTAGTGATTTCACTTTCTGCTGATTCTAGTCTGTCCCTTGAAGTAGATAATTCTCCTTTGACTGCTTCCAGCTCCAGCTGTATGGCTTCTCTCTCTTGATGCAGCTGGCTGTTGATGGCTCTCAGCTCCTCAGCAATTCCCTTCTCCTCTTCGAGTTTGGTAACAGATGCATCTCTCTCGATGCTCAAGCTTTCTTTCTCGCTCTTCATCTCTTCTAGTTTCTGGTTCAACTCGGCTTGCACCTTAACCGAATTCTCCAGTTCCAACTTCACATCAGCGTTTTCAGCCAGAATTCTCGAATTCTCGTCTTTCCTTTTTTCAGCTTCAGAATTCAACTCGGCTATGATACTCTCTGCTTCCTTTGTTTTCCTCAAAGCATTTTCACATTTGTGATGCAACGCTTCCTTTTCATCCATGGTGGCGATCTTTTCATCAATAGTGATCGCCAACGTCCTCTTCATGTCAGCAATCTCGGAAAGAGCCATTTCCAATTCTTGCTTGATAGATGATTTCTCATGCTCAAATTTGTTCTTCACCTTGCCGTTTTTCGAGTGCTTCTTTCTTGGTGATTTATCTGAGTCCGAGGAATCAGAGCTGGACGAGGAACTGTCGTTCCCATGCTTCCCGTTTGCCTTCTTCCGCAACTCGTCCATCATATAATCATAACGCGCATATAGAGACTTGTAATGATTGTTGAAATCCTCAATCATGTGAACCACTGGTTCTTTGTCATCACCATAATCTTCTCTGAGAACCTTTATGATCTTCTGCATGTTGTCCTCAATTTCTGTAATAGATAAGGCAATTCAGGAAAGAACTTCAGCCTTCTAAAATCGAAACAGATGCTTATCACAGAATTAGAGGGTGTTTGGCTGAGCTTATAAGCTCCTTAATACAGTATGTAGGATTTAAGAGCCTATAAGGTGTTTTAAGGAGCTTAAGCTTAGCCGAACATTAGTTTATTCAAATCAACACAAAACACATACCTGCTTTAGTCCCTTTGAGCTCCTCATCTTTTTCAGGATCAACATGGCTCCCAAAAAAAGATTTCACCGATTCGCGCCACCGATGCTTGGGCATTTTTTCTCTGTTTTCAAGCAGTTTACCTGGATGATACATCACAAGAAGGTGGTTTTTTAGCAAGAATGAGAATTGATTTTGACAATTTGTAGTTTACGAGCATGCTAAAAAGCACATATGTACAAAAATATTATAATAGATACAGCAAGATGCATGCAAAAGTGCAATGAAAATGACAACTGATTTAATCTTGTAATTTAATCCTTAATTATTCCCCTTGATTGGAGGAGTGATTTTGGAACAAATGAAAATAGAATATGAAGTATAGTTGCCGGCCAAATAATTTTATATGACTTGTTGATGAAGGAACTTACCGACAAACAAGGGCAAAACAACACCCAAAACAAAGAGCATGCCAGGATAAGTATAATCGAGCATTGCTATTTTATCTCAAGTATGAAATGATTTTTGATGCTTCTTGACCCTCTGTATGTTTATTTATTTTTATTTTTTTGAATTAACATATATTTTCTTTAACATGATGAGCAGCAGTGTAGTCAGTCTTGTGTAGAGTAGAGAATTCCTTTGTGGACTCAAATATGGTTACGTTTTACTTCATTTAAAGACCTATGCTGCTTTAAATCTTAGTCCTCGTGTATCTCTCCTTTAACACGAATCTCACCGGTTTCTAGTATTTAATACTAGTTTAAAATTTATTTTATATAATGTTCGTCGACAAACTTATGTCGTATTATTAAATACGTTTATGAACCTAGTAGCCACTAGCTAGTTACAACTCTCACACGTTTCATTGAAGAAGAGAACATCTAATTTTACATATATGGCAGCCTTTATGTATTCCACATAACCAGCTCCTAGTGTAAATATCTAATATATGTAATCAATAAGAAAAGAAACTATATATAGTCCACTTGATGAACATATAGTCGCTGCTCGCATTAAGATCTTAGTTTCGCTTACACAAAAGACAAAAATATTCTCAATTTTCATAGTTTGGACAAAATTTTGTACAATTGTGAAAGTAGATACTAAATTTTTTACATATATACCGAACCCAACAACCAATTCCCTTTTTTTTTTTGGTAGTCACCCATCAATAACAAGCATTAATTACTAGTCCCGTCCGTACACCAAGAATGTGATAAATATATATTTTTTAGTACTTTTCAAATTGAAGTAATTATCTTCTACTCTCTTTTAATTTCAAAATTACATTTTATTTCGAGGCACTACAAAAGATAGAATTTTACACAAGTTTTTCAATGTCACATTGATGATGACCCTACTCAATTTTCAAGCTTTGTAAAACTTATCTGGGAATACATTTTTAGAATATTGTAATTGATTAAAGAAAAAAAATGGTGATATTATTTTGAGATAGAAAGTAGTGGAGCTTACATATTTTTGTGAAAGAAGGGTATTGGTATTAGATTTGAAACAACCCAAATAAAATATGAAATATTGTATCTATCGTGGGACAAAAGAGTAGTACCTATATATCTACACAAGAAAAGAAATAAGAACGCTCTTAAAAATAATATATTTTGTCTTTATTTTCTTTTTAACGATCATATATAAAATTTTGAGAAATTAAAAAATAAAATAATATAAAAATATAAAAAAAATTACAACACTACGTTAAAATAAAATAAAATAAAAAATTTGCTCATTAAAATGTATTAAGTGTCATTTTTTTGTCATAATTATTTAGGAAACTTTTGATTTAAATGATAAAGAGATAGAAAGTGATGGAGCTTACATTTTTATGAGAAAAAATGACTTCTATATTGCGTATTAGATACTGGGACAATCCAAATAAAATATGAATATTTATTGTGGGACGAAAAGACTGATACTCTATTACTATACAAGAAAAAGAAGAACGATCTTAACAATTAAACATTTTGTCTTTATTTCTTTTTTATCATATTTAAAATTTTGAGAAATTGTAAAATAAAAAAAATAAAAAAAAACACAAAAAAAATTTATTATACTACATTAAAATACATAAATATAAAATCTACTCAATAAAATTTATATGTTAGAATCATATTGTCTACGTGCATTCGCACGTTTTTTAAAAAAGTATGGTAGATATTATTTGAGTGGATAAATGAGTTCATTATTTTGAATTTGTGTGAAGTTTAAAATATAAGAGATTGGGCACTGTCATGTCCTAAAATGGAAAAATCAAATTCTTGGTGGACGGACAAAAAGAAACTTGATCACACTCTTTACGGACGGAGGGAGTATTTAATTAACATAATTTATTTTCCCCTAAGGGTGCATTTACTTTGATGGAAAATGTGGAAAAAGAATTTTTTCACCATTTTTCCTTCGTTTTCACACGTTTACTACGTTCGTTAATTTTCCTCGGACAGGATGGATAACCTTTCAGGGCAGCCCCCTTTTTTATCCTTTTCTCTCCAATTGTGGAAAATATTAACATAAGGGAGGAGTGTGATAATATTTTCTAATGAATAAAAGATACAAAAATGAGGAAGAGATGGGAGGATCATGTGATAATTTTCTTTTCCATTTTAGTAAACATGTGATAAAAAATAATTGAAATGTTAATATTTTCTCATCTTTTATTATTTATCATTTTTAATAAAAATATTTCCATCAAAATAAATGCGGCAAGAAATTGGATATTTGGGAATGAGACAGTCCCGTGCAAATCACTAGCCGACCTACAGTCATGTTGTGTGATAAAAGTAAAACTACTAAACTAGTCCAATTCAATCAACCACTTGAAGTTGAGGATTATAAATTTAAGCACTATACCTACCCTTTAGTTGTACATACCTTTATTGACCCATATAAATTTGTGATGAGAATTTCTACAAGCATCTTCATCACAGGTCCCTTTCTCTTAAATGCCTATGCTTATTAGGAAATGTTGAATGTTAAAAATTCAATCCGGATGATGGGCCCTTTTTTTTTAGGATTTCACTTTCAAATTTTATTTTCATATTAATAATTGATTGAATATACTATATCCCATAAGTCACACTAATAGTCATATATCTTATAACAAGAAAGAATGAATTTACGTTTGTGCATAACTGTCCATAAGACCCAAGTAAAATATTCATCCAACTTATTTAAAATCAATATGACGAAATAGTCAGATCTGCAAAATTAATTATAGTACATGACAAGGGAGATGACAAAAATTCTTCATCTATTGCATGAGTTAATACAGTTGTTTGATCCGACAATTATTATTTTTCTGAATTTAATGTATATGCTGCTAAGACAGACCATGTGACACTATATACTACGTGGCCCATCATTTTCCTGTCCATTATTATAACATCTTTAAGACTATTCTATGTGAGGCAAAAGAAGATAAAATTTTCAGAATTATTATCGAAATATTGTAGTGTTAGTCATTAATCTGTGTAACCACTTCATTTATTTTTTATTCATTCAACAAATGACTAAATGAGATAGTTATGTTACTTAAAATCGACAACTACCATCGCTCGTATAATCTCGTCTTTTGTCGAAAAAGTTGTTTTTTAAGGCCCAACAAATTGGGCCAAAATGTTTCATGTGTATATATTCAAGTAACCATAAAGTTTCTCTTCTGATTTAATTTCCATGGAAAAGACTTTTTATTGTCTCTTTCTTAGGTATGACTATCATTAGATAATTACGGACCATATATTTCGGGGGGGAAAGAGGGAAAAAAGAAAAACACTATATATTAATTAATTAATCTCGATTTAGCATTTCGTCCACAAGATTTTGTGTTCCATTTCCTATAACTATACCATCAATCATAATGACTCAAACCGACTAATTACGCATGTTAATGGTTTTCAAAACAATAAATGTTTATCGAATAAACCATCTTAGATGCTCTAATACCTACAAAAATTGAACGATCGTCGAAAAACAGGAAACGAACCACTAAAAATATAGTACCAGATATTACTGCTTCATATGAAACGTATATTTTTAACTAACTAAGGCATTCAATTTAAGGAGGAAAAGAATTCACGTAAATTTAACTTAATTCTCGTTATTATCCTAAAATCGTGATCTATCACACGAAATTCAAAAGAAGAAAAGAAAAACAGAAAGAGAAAAAATAATCACGAATCTAAGAGATTGCCAGAAACGCATCTGATGATGAAGAAATAAGCTTCGCGAATCACGAATACTCCATCAAGTTTGAGAGAGCAACAAACAAACTAAGAAACGCAGATAAACTCTCCACCAATTTCCAGTTCATCAAATCACAATATATTCATAATTCACCAGAACAGGAAAATCAATCCGGAAACGAAACACGATGAACGTAAACCGGAAACTTAATTAAACGAACGCCACATATATATTTATTAATAGCAGAAGCTGATCAAGCAAGCAAAAAGGTTGATCTAATTCGATTAATCGATGAATTACCTCAAAAATCAGCTTTCCTGCATTAGCAGCCTCAGCTGACTCAGATATCACCAAAACCTTCAAGAGAGAGAGAGAGAGGTGTGTTTGTGATTGAGAAATTATTTAAATTTGAATAGGAGAATCCGAAGGTGTGCTGGATTATATTAGTTGGCAAAAATAGAGGGAAAAAAATTGTAGAATATTAACAAAATCTCCATATTTTTGAGAGAGGGAAAATAGGGAAAGAGAGAGAAAAAGTGATTTTGTCTTGTACAGAGAGGCTCACAGCGACTGGCACTGCAATTAGCGCTTGAATTTCAATTGGTGTGAAACATCAGGAGAGGGGGACGTGGAATTTTTGGAGGTTTTTGCGTGTTAATATACGCCCTCTGATTTCTATTTAATTTCGGGAATGCCATCTCAACTGTCAGTTTGAAATTCTCGACGTTGAAACAAATACCCGCTGTCAAGATTATTGCATAATTATTTGTCAGGCAGCAGCCATTATACTTTTTGTGCTTATATGGAAAGCCAGGTCATCACCAGTCCTTCAAACATAAATAAATAATAGTAGTAGCAGTAATACTTACTGTGACCACCAACTTATATTGTGATCTTTTTGGCCTTTAATATTTAGATGTCATGTTCATAATATTATCATTATTTAATTAAATAATATTTTAACTCTTCAAAATTTTTCAAAAATAATGAGACCTACTATTTTCTATTTTTTGTACCGAATAGTAATATGACAATTCCAATAATTCAGATAGAGTATCTTATTAAAACAAAGGGTAACACTTGCATGCGACCTGCTGTATAGGTCATGCGACCGGATCCGGGTCGGAAAATTTTTCTTTTTTTTTTGAATTTTTTATTTTCTTTTAATTTCATTTTTTTCCAACTCCGCCTTCGCTCCGATTACTAACATAAAGATAAATTTAGCAGCAACAATTTGGACACTTCAGCTCGCTCTGAGGCCTTTGGCTCCCATCGCTCAAATCATGACAAAAAAAAAAGCGGCAAACAAAAATACAAAGAGACAAACCATAATAAGGAGGGAAAAAATTTGGATTTAATAGAAAATCCAAAAAAAAAAACGGCGCTTGCACCCCACGCTCGGTCGCATAGTGTGCGGCAGTTCGCTTCCAAATTTTTGCGTCAAAAAAATTACTCCCTCCGTTCGTCAAAAAGAGTCTCATTGTGTGTTGGGCACGGAGATTAAAAAAACTGATTTATTTTTTAGTGGGGTAAAAATTAGGATGTAGAGGTATTGTTAATAAAGTTGATTAGTTTCTTAATCTTTTTCACCTTATTTGGCTGCATCATTTACTTCTTTAAAAGGAAGTTCTCGATTTTTTTTTTGTTGGTAAGTAGTAAGGTTTTATTTTCCCATATGTACTGCTTTTAATCTAAATTTATTTATGGACAATTTTTTTCTGTAATTTTTTTTCAGATTCACAAACTGTTAAATTGAATAAGATTTCATTTTCTGTAATGAATTCAAATGAGAAATAAACCTTTATTTCAGAGAGAGAGACAATGATTTGATCAAAAAAAAAGGAGGGAATTTATTTCCATTAATTTAATCAATGTATTAGCTTTACATACAACTTCAAATTTCCCACTAAATCTGATTTGGGAGGAATGGAAATGGAGGAAATTCAAATTACATCTAACATTGATACGATCCTCGCCGGAGTTGTAGACGCCGACGTGAATAGTATACACCCAAGATCAAATCTGAACCGAACCGGATAAGATGGAATATCCAAAAACCTCTGAATCAGTTTCTCGAAGTGACTTAGGCGTACGACTGTTTCCTAAAACCCAACGATAAGACGACACAGCAACTCGGGGATGATGAATGACACACGAACGAGGGATGGTTGACTCGCCGATACGTCGATATGAACATCACAGTGGCATACCGCCAATCTGCTAGTTCGATGAACGAACTGAAGGAGATAAACTCATAAATATTATTCATTAAAGCGTTATTTGATCCATGCTCTACTGGGTCTACATATAGGGGTGGAATACAATAGAGTCCTACTCTAATAAGGAAAGACAATTTCTTAAATTAAAGAAAACATAATCCTATCTAGTAAGGAAACAATTCCTTGATCAATAAGGAAACAAATCCTAAACTAATAAGGAAACAAATCCTTAACCTAATAAAATATAAAACTACCAAAATAACTAAAATAAAGCCTTATTTTTGGCCTACAATAAATAAAAACGAAAATTAAAATAAAATTGATAAAATCTTCAGATCTTTAATCTTGGATTGCATAAAACACTATATAAACAACAATAAAAGCCAACATTCATTACACTTTTCATTACCAGAAATTTCAGTCTACAAAACTCCAACAATAGGCAAAATGACAGATGCAAGAAGCAGAGCAAATCTTTAAGATGAAGAGAGGAATGTTGTAGCACAGTGGCTCCCTCAAAATAGCCACAACTTGAATCTTCGATACGGCGCCAAAAAGAAAGCTTCTCAACGATTTCAGATTGATTTGAGGACAGTTTATCGCATTTGGAAGGCTGCAACTGCCCAAGAAGCTTTGGGTAAACCTGTCAATGTTGTATCCATGAAAAGAGAATCAAAACATAAGGATAAACAAGTGCTCGATGAAGAAAAAGTTAGAAGCCTATCAGTCCTAGAGAGGAGCAGCATTCGAAAGTTGTCAAGTAATCGTGGATTTAGCATAGGTTCAGTTCATGCTTGGATTAAACAAAAAAAGGTCAGAGCACATACAAATGCAATTAAACCATTTCTAACTCCTGAAAACATGTTTTGTAGGCTGAAATGGAGCCTTAGTATGTTAAGTTGCATTAGTATGAATGGAAAAATCTGTTTTCAGCCTATGTACAACATCATACATATAGATGAGAAATGGTTTAATCTAACTAGAACATCACAGAGGTACTACCTTTTGGCAGATGAGGTTGAGCCTCACAGAACATGTGAATCCAAGAAGTTCATTGAGAAAATCATGTTTATTAGTGTTGTTTCCAGACCATAAACAGACATGTATGGAAATGTTATTTTTTATGGCAAGTTTGGCATATTTCCATTCATATTTCAAGAACCAGCTGCCAAGAACTCCTAAAAACAGAGATAAGGGTACCATCATAACAAACCCAATTCAAGAAATCACCAGATCAGTCATGAAGCAATGGCTTATTGAGCAGGTAAGAGTTTAGTGTGTTTAACTATTAGACTGTACTTACATTTATCATTTAGTGTGTTTATAGACTGAAATTTGTTGCAGATTGTACCAATAATCAAGGAAAAGTGGAATTTGTTGCAGATTGTACCAATAATCAAGGAAAAGTGGCCAAAAAGTGCAAGCAAACACATATTCATTCAGCAAGATAATGCAAAACCCCACATCGATAACAGCGATCCAGATTTTCAAGCAGTAGCCCAAGCTGATGGATTCAACATCCAACTGATTTGCAACCATCTAACTTACCTGATACTAATGTGAATGATCTAGGCTTTTTCAGATCAATACAATCACTAAAAGATCAAAAAATGGCACTCACAGGTGATGATTTGATTAAGAATGTAAAGGAAGCATATGACAACTATCCAGCATTCAAGTTAAATGATGCATTCTTAACTTTGCAAGGATGCTACAATGAGATTATCAAGATCAAGAGCAGCAATAATTACAAGATCCCACATATGGGAAAAGATAAACTTAGAAGAGAAGGAAGACTACCAGAAGTTCTAGAGGTTGAGGAGCAGCTATTTAGGGACAGCTTTGAATACTTCAAGCTGTAGGAAAATGGAGAAGGGCTGGTGTACAACCTTGACACCCTAGTTGAAGGAATGCAGCAAGTGCTTTTGACTTAATAGCAGCTATTTGTAAGTGTCTTTTGCTAATGGTTTACAGGGATAAACAGAAAAGCTTTATTTTGTTGTTTGGAATGTAAATTGTCCTTGTTTTTTGAACTATGCAGTCTCAACATCTTAAATGAATTTAGCTTTTGCATCATTGACTTCTCAATATCCTATTTCAACCTCCTAGACCAGGTTTCACAACCTAGTGGTGGCATCAATAAGATATGATCAAATATAGACAATTCACAACCCCCATAGGACACTAAACTCTCAAGGCAGCACCATCCTACACCCTCAAGGCAACAAATAGGCTGAATTAGTGTAGCATCTTGTTCTATCAGATTCAATTTGTTAAGATTCAAGTGAGCATCTTGTTCTATCACATTCCTCAGATAAACACAAACACGCAAAAGATCAAAACTTTGTCATCATAGGTAAATTCAAAATTACAGGGGCATCACCAGCCCACACCCACAGAAAAAATCACTCACAAATAAATCAAGGCAGCAACATCAATTCACTGAAAAGGCATCATCAGCCCCACACGAACAGAAAAGGCTCACATAATCACGAAAATTCATCATAATCATAGAAAAGCCATCATCACGATTCATCATCAGAAAATTATAGAATTAAGAACGAGATAACCTGCAGTTGAGCCTAAAAAATTGAGGGCAGTAAATGCTAAGCATCTCGAGATACCAATCCTCGCACAACGGCGACTCTGCGACGCCCAGTAGCCCATGCTTCGGCCTCATCGATTTTGGCCGCGTACTTTGCATACTCGGAGAGAAGAAAAGAGTATGCGAATTCCGGCACTAGAGGGCCAGATCCTGAGGGTGGCATTGATGAATCTGCTGCCATCAATCCTTAGTTTCAGATCTGGCCGGAATCGTCAATGAGGGAGCAATTACAGGATCGATCTCCTCCGAGCTAGAGGGTGGCAACGAAGAGTCGACTGTTGTCAATAGTGTTTCAGGCACTATTTCGTTCGAACTACTCTTCAACTCCCATGAAAATGTAGGAATCGGAGAAAAATGAGTTGCAATCGGGCAAGATATGTTTTCATAATTCAAGGTCGAATTGAAGTCAAAGCACTCATGAGAGGGAGGTAGATGAAGGGAGTTCGACATCGAAGAGATTGAGGGAGAAAGAAGAGCAGATTTCCAGAGAGATGGTTTGGGCGAGAGCAATTGATGGCAAAGCGGCGATATACTTCGATCTAAGGTTAGAATGACAGTCAAATGGATTTTGGAGTTTGGGGGTGTCTTCGAGATGGTGGATATAAGGCTGGATTAAATTTAGTTATTGGGTTAATTAAGAATAGGATTAATGGGTTAATTGTATGGACTAATTAAATAAGGGTGGGTCCATAATAGTAAATGATAGTAATTTTAGGAACTTTAAAAAGGTAGTATTGTATAAAAAGTAAAGTAAGACTCTTTTTCATGAACAAAAAAAAAAAGGTAAATAAGACTCTTTTTGACGGAGGGAGTACTATTTAGGCATTGTATATGCCTCTATGGGGAATAGTTTCTACTTTTTCTCTTTGCCAATAAATACAATAACGTAAATAAATGTTTACGTAAAAAAATTGGAAAATGTATTTAAATTATGAGAGAACGTGTTTTTATTCTTTTACAGCACGATACAAAAACACCGCATGTCATGACACAATTAAAGTATTGTTCATTGATTTTTATTAGATTGTCATAATAGTATTAAACTACTCATTTTTCAGTTGTAATCAAATCCTCCCTCCGCCTACGAAATGATTATTATATTGTGGACGACACAAGTTTTAAGAAAATGGTAGATAGTACTCCTTTTGACCCACTCATATTGTCATTATTTTCTTATTTAGGTGTTTCACTCATATTGTCATCTTCCAAATAAGGAAAATTTTAACTCTTCAAAATCCTGCAAAAGTAACGGGGTTTACCCACTTTCTATCTTTTTACCCTTATTCTTAATCTTCGTGTCGAATAGTAACATGACAATTTGAGTGGGTCGGAGGGAGTAGTGAATTATAGTGAGTATTATTGTAAGTGGAGTAAAGGTCCCACAATAAATGTGAGTGGAGTAACAAAAGTGACAGCTATTTCGTGGACAAACTTAAGTAGCAAAAATGACAATCATTTCGTGGACGGAGTGAGTGATACTACAAAAGAAATACCATCAATAATACTTCTCACATCAGATTATTTTTTCAAAAAATTTTCAGAAAAAAAAAGTATTTCTCACATCTATAAAGAAAGATGTATGATCGGAGCTTGATCCTCAATACTTCATTTCCTCACTACAAGAAAGATATATACATATCCTTTCAAAAAGAAAGCTATATATATACATATATAATGATTGAAATCATATAGAGTATATAATAATATATGCAAATTTAAGCATCTTACAAATGTGTTACATTATTTTTTCATAATAAAAATCACCTCCAACTAGATTTCGTGCTCTAGTATTCACTCGCCAAATGATAATGCATCATGGGCTCACAGCTCACTAGTAATTTACACTCACCATCCTTAAATAAGTTCCATGAACCGTTAAAAAGTGTATGCCACGGTAACGGTCAAAATGTCTTTTACCCTTATTTTTGCATGAGAAATAAAAAAAAAAAAAAAAATACCTTGAATCAAAAGAGTAAAAATATGAAATATTGTCCTAAGATTTATATAAATTAAAAATTACGATGTGACACTTAATCGGTGGACAAAAATTTTGGCGAATCCTGGCATTTTAGTGGAAGATGCAGAGGGATCGGTATTGATGTAGCGCATCCTGCTCAAGGGACGCACGGTATCGATCCCAATTTTAGATAAGAAATCTATGTATAAATTTGTACTCAAAAAGTATTTTTTACAAATTTCAAATTTCCTTCACGACTTTTCAATACTGAAAAAGTGAATTTATCTTAAATTAAAAAATTGAAGACTATTTTATGCTATCATGTCCTTATTAAAGTGTGGGTCATTTTATCTCAATAAAAAATGTGGGTCATTTTTGAAAATTGAAAAATATGCATGCTTTAGTTAGAAAGTGATATTTAGATGACCATCTCTGATGGAGACTTACATGTTGTTATACAATAGGCGTCAGCAAAAGTAAGTCCAATGGATCGTTGCAATTTGCAAACCTATTCAAAAGTTAATGCTCCAATTGGATTATAAAAAAGAGAAACACTTGGATGCAGATGTTGCATCGTGTAATACCCAATTGCCCGACCCGATCCGATCCAGATGATCAGGTTTTGATTTGGGTCAACTCTCTTTGACCATTTTTTTTTCTTTTTTTTTTTTTTATTTCAGTTTTTTTCCAATGGAGTCTTCGGTTCCGATTTTACGACTCCGTCTTCGCTCCGATTACTAATATAAGATAATCGGCGGGCAACAATTTAGATTTTTTCGGCTCGCTCCGAGGCTTTCGGCTCCCCTCGCTCGAATCTTGACCAAAGAAGAAGCGGCAAACAAAAATTGAAGAGGAAACAACAAAAAAGAGGGGGAAAAAGCATCTGGAAAACAAAAATTCTGAAAAAAAATTACTGTAGCACGTGAAATACACGCACTGCGCTTGGAGGCGCGCGCGTACGTCTCACACACGGGTCGGGTGGGTTCAGATCGGGTGTTGCACGGTAGAAATGTTGCACATAAATTTTTGTCTATAAAAAAAAGCGTTATACTTTTTGTGGACGGATAAAAATAAACATAAATATTTTTTTTGAACGGATTGACTGTATGAATAATGTCACCGGATCTTTGCCGCAACATTGCGTGTTGCTTTATTTTCTTTTTCCGTTTATGTTTTGATTTTTAATCCCTCGTCGTCTTTGTCTCTTTCTCTCTCTCTCATAGTGTCTTTCTCTCTCTCTCATAGTGTCTTTCTCTTGCTCATTAACTGCTAAATAATATATAATTGTTCGATCTGTGCAAAAAACGAAATAGATTAATTTCTGCTTTAAATTGGGATGGAGGTGGAGGTGGTATCTATATTGCATAGATAGATTTAAGGTTCAATGTAATTTTGATCAAAGATGGTGAAAGTCTTAATTTTTTGTTCGTGTTGTTATTTGTATTGATACCAGAATTTTAATATCACGTGTTAAAGACTAACAAAAAGATTTGTGGTTTTTTATTGAAAAAAAAAAAGAACAATAAAATTATTTGGTCATACGGTTGTCAGTCACACTTGTAAAAAAAAAAAGAAAAGTTTACTGTATAAATCAAAATAATCACATTTTACTCCTAAGGTTTGTGGTTCCCAATTACGATATATTTCTATTTTCAAAATCTATATTAACATTTTTATCTTGTTTGGTCGGTCACAGTGTGACCAAATAAGAAAGAATTGTGTTAAAAAAATATATTGAAAAACGATTGCCTTGGTTTAGAAAAACAATTGAAGATCTCATTATGACCTTGGTTTTAGAAACAATTGATGGCCTCGTATGACCTTTGTTTTTTAATCGGGAATTACATTGGTTTAATAAATAAAATAAAATAAAAGAAGCGATCAGTGCACAAATTATGCACGGGCCATCATAAAATAAATATATTATTTTTTTGAAGGAAAATAAATATATTGTAAAAAATAGGTTTGTGATTTACACGCGCGAGCAGACAAATTTTAGCGCATGTCTTGCATGCCTTGGAATTATGTAATGCGATTGACCGAACAAGATGTTCTCAAGTTTTGGTGAAAAATAAATTTTACACCATGATATTGTCTTTGATTGTAGATTTCTCATGAAAAAAAAAAAAAAAATCACTTAAATACCTTTTTTTACATCTTTTTCTAGACAGAGACAAAATAATTCCATTCTAAATTCTTCATTTTTCACTAGAAAGAAGAAAATATTAGAGTAATTGTGGGAAAATAGTTTTTCTCGAAATTTAAAAAAAATTTACTCCTAAATTTTTATTTAATGAAATTCACATATTATTATCATTTTCACATTTGCAAAAATATGTATTCACATATTATTAACGTTTCATATTTTTAAAAATATGAATTCATATGTTATTATACGTATGATTTTCATATAATTGTGATTTTGCATGTTATTTGAAGTGATTCACATATTTTACTACTCTTTTCGTCTTGTTCAATATGGTTCATTTTTTTAAGCACGAAGATTAAGAATAAAGGGATTAAATGTAAAAGGTATATTTAGTGTAATTTTTTATAGTGATTTAATTATTGATGATAAAGTGGTTGTGAGTGTATTTTCACTGTTCATAAAATCAGATTACTGTACACATAACACTTAAACACTAAAATATTACTTAATCTTTGCAAAAAAAGAAACAAGCCAAATTGAGTGGGATCCTAGAAAGGAAAGCCAAGTTGAACGGGACGGAGACTATGTGATTTCACATATTATATTGATGTTAAAATCTAGGAAAAAGCCCAAAAAAGTAAAAAAAAAATGATAATTTTTGCATATTTTAAAATCGATGTTGTAATTCGTATTTTTATATCAAAAAATTGTACTTTATTTGTTCACAAAATGGTTGCCATTTTTGTCATTTAAGTCCGTCCAACAAATAATTGCCACTTCTATTTATACCACTAGAGCTTACATAATACATTATATTTAATATTATATTTCTTACTACTTCACTCACATTTATTGTGAAACCTTACTCTACTCACAACAATACCCACTATTATTCACTACTATCTATTATTTTTTTAAAACTCGTACCGTTCACAATATAACAACTATTTTATGGATGGAGGAAGTATTATCTCATTTAACTCCAAATTACTCTCTCTATCCACGATATGATTGTTACTGTTATCATTTAAATTTGTCTATAAAATATTTGCCATTTCCATTCATAAAAGTATAGTTCATATAATATATTATATTTAAACTTATAAATCTGACTCCACCGCATTTATAATGGATTTCTCAACTTATAATAATACTCGGTACAAAATCCACTGTTACCCACAAATTTCTTAAAACTCGCTGTGGACAGAGGCTACAGGGAGTATCACTCACTCTCACAGAGAAAGGTATTGAGTTGACACCGTCGATGAGATAGGCCGCAAGACTAGAAGAAGTTGCTCTAGGTTGTATCAAGACTAGAGGAGTTGGTTGGCTGGGAAAAAGCTGCATAAAGTTGACAACGCTAACGTTTTTAGCTTCAATTATAATGATCTCGATTGCGTGGATGCTGGTGATTTTATTTGGAAAACAGTGGGTAAGATTGCATATGAGGTGTTCGATGAAAGGAAGGAGAGAACAGCCGTCGAGAGGCCTTCTCATCTTTGGAATTAAATAAACTTGAAAAACTCAATTGTAATCATGGCTGTGGCCAAGGGGCTCAGCCCTTCGCCTCTGATTATCCAAGAACATGGAGAAAGTTCCTCTGATGAGGCATATTCGCGGCAGAGAGCTACGTGTATGCTTGTGGAGATGGCAATGGCGGCATTTCCTGATTGCTCAGCGCAGGGAGTTTTAAGCATTGTTTCGGGGTTGTCCTCGCGACAAGCTTCTTTATCTGTCTGGAATGGAGAGAGTGGCTGAGGTTGCTGTAACTAATGTAGATGACTTCAATTCGCATTTGCTAATTTGGCTGGAGCTTTTGCTTCTATGCAGCATTCTGCTCTGGAGCTCTTTGCAGATTTATATTTGACAATTTTCAGCGGCAAGGAGCTGCACGTGGTGTTGAAATTTGCTTGACTGCATGAGGCTGCAGACCCCTAGCTTGAGTCTCTTGATCATGTGCTTGATAATGTCCAACAGCTCAAATGCGCTCTGTGTTGGAAATAATGGTTTGAAAAATCATTATTTGTGGCGGTTAATTATTTAATTATTGAGAATTAAATAATTGAGGATTATTTACTTGTCGAGTAAGTAATATCAAAACCATTATTTGGTGAGTGAGAAGTGGTATATTTGAATTGTGTGTTGAAGGCGAATTTGTTGTAGGCAAATTCGTACGTTGAAGTAACGAGCTTAGGCTCGAGCCAATAAGTCGTGAAGTTTGGATAGTTTGCCATTAGTTATTCATAAAAACTTCTCGGTTGTTTTGTAAACACACAAACAAAATTCAAATATCATATGTTATTTGTTTTGGTATTAAAATGATTTTAATACCATGAGCATGGCTTTTGACGTTGAATTGCCTGACTTGGTGATGAAATTGAATTGGAAATTCAATTACATGGTAACAGCCATGCGTTTTGGAAAGGTCGTATGAAGTTCTGGGGCAATTAGATTGTGTATTCTTTTCATGTGTGTGGAGAACAATGATTCATTATGATGAGCATAATATCTTTAAGCAGCAGAGGGAAGATATTGTGTATGCTTCTCAGTTTCACTTGGTGAGCCAGTGCCTCAAAGTTAAGTACCTTCATCTTGAGCTATCACTGCCGAGTGAGCTGGAGAAGATAATCGAACGCACTGGAAAAACTAGGAAGTTCGATCAGAAGGTGACTTCCTCGTTTCAGGAGGTGCTGATTCTCCTTGTTAGCATGGGACTGGATTGGATCAAAGCATATGTGTAGATGGGTACATGGTTGAGGCAGTCTTGAGTGATTGGAAGCTGGCTCTCGTAATCGACTGGCTAACTCATTTTCCAGGAATACTGGTGTGTGATTGTGTTGACTCATTTACAGCAATATATGCACCATGTAACCAAGTGGGACTTTGTTTCTTTGCAGGAATGCTTCTGGGACATGCTATGCTGAAACATCTTTACATGGCTGTAGCCGGGATGAGGATGATCTCTGTATCATCAAGATGTAAGTTGTTATTTGCTGCTGCTTCTTGATTTTGGATTCTATTTTGATATGGTGTGCTTGTTTAAGTATTTGTTGTATGGAAGAACTCCAAGGTGAATTTGAGCAGTTATGATTATCTTACAAGGTTTATTGCTGATGATTTAGGTTATAAGAGTAGCAATTATCATAAAGAATCATTAGTTGCATCAGGAAAATGAGACTGTCTCAGCTAGATTTAATGGGGCTAATTTGCTAGTAGTATTTGAAAAATCTAAACTCTGCTTCTCTTTTGACTATTCTATTGGGCAACTGAAGAAGAAAAGATTATTCATGTGGTGCAGATGGAATCAAGAAAAATCAGCAAAAGAACAAAATTATTGCAATGTAAAAAACATTCTGATACAAAAATTCGCCAAGAAAAACAACCTTAAACCACAGAATTGTATCAATATGTGCCTAACTGCAGCTGATATACTGCTTATGATGTTGAACAGGGGCCTAAATTTTCTTATTCTTCGAAGGCTCTCCAGCCTTTCCATAATGAATGATGAATAGAAAAAATATAAAAAAATCTTGATGGCTAATGTATTTCAAGAACCTGTGTGTGTGTGGTATACGTTCTCACGATACCCTTCTATGTTGTTGATTCATCTCCGGCAGCCTTTTCATCATTTTCTTGTAATAATCTGTTCGACAACGGTGATAATCAATCCAAACACACAGCTGCCTTATTGCCTCTCTCTTCTCTTCATGAAGTACTTTCATTCCATTATCTTTATCTCTGATCCTTTTCTCCATTTCCCTCAACTTATTTTCCAACTTCCAAACCCTGTCCCTGAACACCAATATCTCCCCCTCCTTGTCATCAAGCTGGTACAATAAGTCGTCTAGGTCGTGCTTCACTTGCACTAGCGCACCGTTCTTCCTCCTCACCCAGTCCTTGGCGTAATTCACCTCACACGAAGTCTTAGAAATTCTGGTCAGGAAATTCTCGTTGCATTCCTCAAACTTGAGAACTACCGAGTCCAGTGAAATGAGCACATCATTTGCTGTGAGTGACATATCTTTTATGTTTCTGAGCCTCATTTCCATTTTTCCCTGTTGAGCCTTCTTTTCTTGTTTGTACTCCTCATTGGTCTTCACGTACCACTCTTTGTTCTCAACATGCTGCTTTTCTGAAGCCCTAATCCTACGGCTCAGGGCCCGACACTTATCTTCAAACTGTCTCCTGAAATCTTCCGCCATCTCGTCTATCTTTTGTTCCATCAACTGGAAGTTGGGGTGAGCTTTCATGTGTCCGGCTCTCAACTTGTTCACGACTTCCCCCAACTCGAGCAGAGTTTGCTGCTGATCAGCAATCTTGGTGATCAGTTCAGTGTTCTTTCTGTCCATCTTGGATTTAACCAGCATAGACTCTTGTCTCTCTTTCTCAAGCTCCGTTAAAAATTGTTCTTTGTCATATCTTAGAGTTTCCAATTCCACCTGCAAACTGTTTTTCTCCTTATGTAAGGCTTCCATCTTGTTCTGGTAATTCTTGACCTTTTGGTTCAAGGATTTGATCTGAGCACATGAATCTTCATCACTTTTCCTGAACTTCTTTTCCTGAGCTGATAGCTTTCTCTCACTAAGCAAAAGAGATGTCTGTAGCTGAGACATCTTTCGTAGTAGCTCGTGCTTTTCAGCCGATTGATTAGATTCTTGGCTTGTTTTGGCTATCTGCTCTTCCAGATTGCTCTTTTTGCCACCTGTAGAGTGAACGTCACGTTTGAAATCATTAACCTGAGTTTTCGAGCTTTCCTTCTCCCCTGTCCTTCCCTGATTGATCGAAGACTGATTTGCACATGTGTTTCCACAATTCCTCTTGAGTTCCAGCTCCAATTCAGCCTTCTGAGTGTTGACAGATACCAGTTCCTCGTGCAGGCAATCGACTTGCTCCATTAGACCCTCAACTTCAATAGACCTTTCTTTGGTTTCACTCGTCAACCTTTCTTCCAGTTCGTCTTTTTCATGGCTCAGAGCTTCCACTTCATGCTTCAGACATTCCTTCTCTTTGCACGTAGATTCAAGTTCCAAAACGCGGCTTTTCAGTCTCGATATTCTCTCCTTCATCTGCACAGCTTCGCTTGCCTTGCTTTCCACCTCCTCTTGCCATTGCTTTTTCTGTGAGCTAAGAGTTCCAATCTCAAACTTGAGACGCTCGACTTCTCCCTCTAAATCCTTCATCTGAGCTGACCTCCGTCCTGCATTTCCTGGCTCTTCGTCGTGAACCCTCAGATCCTTAAAGAAGCTGTTCGTTTCTTGGGAATGTGAGCCAAAACAAGTCTCTTTTATTTCACTGGAAGAAGTTAGTTTATCCTTGAGGATAGTGTCTTCCACATCTGATGATTCGTCATCACTATGCGCAACCCCACTACCTGCTTCCCTGCTGTTTATATGCATCACTTCCACTGGAGAATAGTATACCTCTGAATCCGAAGGAGTAGACGAGCCATCATCTCTGCCATTAACGTTGTTCTTCGCCTCCCCTCTTAGATCTTCATACTGAGAGAAGAGTGATTCATAATGCTGGTGGAAATCTTCTACTAGATGAATTATTTCTTTCTTCAAGTTCCCTTCTTTGTTGCTATTTATGCCCTTAGCCAGCTTCAAAATCTTCTTCACTTTGTTCTCAACATCTGCAACACAGAAAGATACTCCTCACTTTCTTCCTTTCTTTTCTTGAATTCTTTACTTCTTTAAACTTTAGGATTTCGAAAAGGAATCCCAATTTAAAATTTTCCTACATTGCTCCATTTTTATTATTGCTTTCTTAAGAATCAAAGGCTATGCTTCATGTTAATTCTGCTAGTATATCTATACCTATTATAAAAGAGCGAATTCTTACAAAATTGATTTACCTAATATATCCCTCTTAATATATTTATGTTAAGGGTAATAATATAAATTTATATAGACTTTAAACGCATAAAAATGAAACTTTCTTTCTGCAATCAACACAAGTTTAAAAAGTAAGGTGGACACGAACCTATTTTCGCCCGTCTGAGCTGTTCTTCTTTCTCAGGGTTTATGTGATTCTCAAAGGACTTCATTGCTCTGTCCTACCAACACTTTGTAATTGGAAGGATGAGTCCTAATCTGCTGCTTCACACCCAAGATAAGTTATTTCAGTTCGAACTCAATTTAAAGGCATATATATTCTGGAGCATTGTAGCTTAGAATCATGTTGCTTTGTAATTCAATAATGTTGAGACATTATTATATTACCTACTTAAAAACTTGCAAATCATCTAACAGGTATATATACACGTGATGTGCATTGACGAGCATAAGATTCCATTTACTTTACGGAGCTCATTTATCAATATGATATGCATATTTTGCTTTTTTCTGAAACAACCAATTCTGTTTATAAAGAAAAGCATGCTTTCACATGTTGGAAGATACTATACTCATATATTGAAATTTGCATAGATACTCAATCATGAAGTAGGAAATTCTGGATAAAAACAAATAAATTAATTAATGAATAGAAACTGCATGGATCCAAAGATTGTTGCATATTTACATGATGGGATCACACGTTTTGTGTGTGTGTGTGTGTGTGATCCTGATCTAATCCGCGTACCAACCCAAAACTTCCCGATTTGAATTACTCATGAGATGGGTAAAATATCTTCAGATGAATTTGATCGTATGAAAAGATTTCCATGAACGCATCAAACATTCACTTCAATCACACACTCACACACACACACACACATTTGGCCTATTTCTCTTTTATTAGCTGATGAGTAGATAGGCAAGATTACCTGAAAATTTGTAGAGTTGTAATGAATGCCAATCCGAATGAAGGCTGATCCCATGAGGGAAATTGTGAAGAGAGTATAATGAAATGAACTATTCTTAGTTTTATGGTTTTTATGATAATGATTGTGATATTAATAAAATAATACTATATTTCTATATTGGTCCTCTCTCTCTCTCTCTCTCTCTCTCTCTCTCTCGGATAGAAGCAATATATACAAATAAGGACTAAACAATTTTATTAACCTTGCACCATCAAGGTAGGTGGTTTCTTCTATTGATAGCGGCCCTCATTCTAATCTTAATCTCTAACTATTGCAAAAATTCCACTTATACTGTAAAGCTAATAGGGTGGCTCATGAATTTGCGAATTTTACTCAATCTTGTAATTGTGAGATAATTGGGATATCAAACTTCCCTCCGTGGTTGTGTAACTTGTGAGAGTTGGTTACTTTGGATTATGAATAGAACCTAACTTGATCTTAAAGAAATTACAAAATATGTTATTTCCTAGTTCATACAAAAATGCTTAGTCTTAATTCAATTTAGAGTTAGATTGTTTTATATTCCCTCCGTCCAAATAGCAAGATCTCACTTATTCAGGGTCGGCTCACACCCTAGGCCCATAGGGGCAATGGCCCAGGGGCCCCAAAAATAAAAGCCCATTACTATAATAAAAAAAAATTAACGAGAAGAGCAGACAGATTTTACCGTTTCATTTTCATTACTCACGCTGAACTCTCTCTCAGACCCACTCTCTGTTCTCTCTCACTCTCTGTCTCTTTCTTCTCTCCAATTCTGCAATTATAATCTGAATCAATTAGCGCTGCTGTGCTCCGCTCTCTCTCTTTCAATTACACATTTTAGGGCTCACCTATCTAACTAGTTTTACCGAGGACTCCATTTTATAGAAATAGAGGTTTTATTGCAGGTTTAACAGCAGGGGTTTTGGTTCTTGCTATTGTATGTTGTGTGTTTGCTTTCTTGTTTGTTAGGAGGAGTAGGAAAAGAAGAAGGGAGAGAGAGGAAATGGAGGATTGGGAGTTGGAGTACTGGCCTCATAGACTCTCTTATCAAGAAATTGATTCTGCAACTAAAGGTTTTGCTGATGAAAATGTGATTGGAATTGGTGGAAATGGCAAGGTTTATAGAGGGGTCTTAAATGGAGGATTAGAGGTTGCTGTGAAGCGAATTTCTCATGAAAACGCGGAAGGATTGAGAGCGTTTTTAGCTGAAATATCAAGCCTTGGCAGAGTAAAGCACCGAAATTTGGTGGGATTGAGAGGATGGTGCAAGAAAGATAAAGGCAGTGTAATCTTAGTGTAAGATTATATGGGAAATGGAAGTCTTGATGAAAGGGTGTTTGAATGTGACGAGAGAAGATGCTAAGTTGTGAAGAAAGAATACGAATCTTGAAGCAAGTGGCCTCAGGAATTCTGTATTTGCACGAGGGATGGGAGTCTAAGGTGCTGCATAGGGACATCAAGGCGAGCAACGTGCTCCTTGATAGAGATATGAATGCACGACTAGGTGACTTCGGGAATTGAAGATGTTGAGTCATCGAGAAGAAAAACGACGAAGGGCCCCATTTTTTGTTTTCGCCTAGGACCCCCGAATTGTCAGCTGCACTTATTTTGGGCACGACTATTAAAAAACAAGAATAAAATGATAAAAGGTAGTGGGTTCTATAGCTTTTGAAGGATTAATTGTTTCCATTTTTGGTATAAGACTATGCTAATAGAATACACGAAAAAGGAAAGTGAAACCTTGCTATTGAGATGGAGGGAATATATTGTTATTTATCTATATATTGCTTCTTTACTTTTTTTTTTTTTTGAGTAGAAGTGATAAATTTGTTAAGTTGAGGGGGAAAAACCCAATCCGTGCATTTTTTAGATTTTACCCACTGTGGAAATGTGATTTTAAGAATGATCGTTCCAGCAAACTCAATTCTTTTTTTCTTTTTTTTTTAAAAGCATGATCATTTTTCATTCTCAACAGAGAAAACCAAATGTAACAATTCTATTATTTTGTTCATTTCTTTCTTTCTAGCACTTAATTATTCCATACCAAGTAGAGATGTAAATAAGATCGGTACCAACCCTTGAAGCATTTTAAAAATTGTAATTCATTTAGAATTTACCTATTCATTCACACATCCCAAATTTGATTTATAAATAACTTTACTAACATCCATAGTAATACTTGCTAATTACTCACACCAGCTTGAATTTATAAATTAAATATAAACCATTATAATAATTAGTAAAACAACCTATCGATCGTGCAACAATAATATAATTTGCACGAAAAAAATTTGTTCTCATCAGCAACAAATAACAATAAAGGACGGCATACCTTTTTTATTTTTAGTGATTTTCCTTATTCTAGATGAAAATTGTCCGTCGTGATAGAAGTTCGAGTAAATAGTAGTAATAAATACTACTAGTAGAAATAACAAAATATTATCTAAAAAATTATAATTAAAAATTAAATTCCAAGTATAGAATAAAAAGTAGACGTTAATATGTCATATCCAAAATAATAACATCAAACTAAACATATAGATATGATACTTTAAAATTCTCAAATCTTGTATCAAAATATAAACGAAAATCACCTTTGTCGTCGTCGTCACTGCTGTTTCTTCTCAACATTTTGAACCTCTTCTCTTCTCAACTGCAGCCACTCCACAGAACATTCTTGACCACGAAATCTGGCCCCTTAGCTCAGTTCTTGAAAAAAGAAATGTTTCAGAAACATAACATCTCCACAGTCGGCCTCTTTGAAGGGTCGTGATCAAGGCCCAAACCAACCATAGTCTTGAATGACTTCCAAAACTTCTTACTCGATCTTGCTGGCCTTCATCATGTCGTAGTGATCAGAAAAGCAGAATTTGTTGGTGACCTTCACCATCATGGATTTAGAGGGAGGGTAGATGAGAGAGGGGAGGCCTTCCATGAGCTTATTCCAACGCAATCATACCAAAAGACCATACATCAGCTGCTTTAAAACCGTACCCTGTGTGCGAATGTATCACCTCCGGCACCATCCAATACGGCTTTCTTCCGGTAATATCAGTTAACATAAGATCCACCCCAACCACACGACAGGCTTGACTCGCTGAGATCCCAAAATCTGAGAGTTTCACAAAACCATTGGAGTCAATAAGAATGTTACCAGCCTTGATATCTCTGGGTAGATGGCCTTGACCGTAAAGATATGATAAGGCACTCAACATTTCTTTAAAAACCGCCGTGATGTATGGCTTTGGCAGGCCGTCAGGGTGCGAGGAAGCGATGATCTGCAGAGCGTCGCGGCACATGAAGGGCCTATATTAGAAATAATCTGAAATATGAACTCAGTTATAGTACATTTTAGATTTTAGATTACGAACATGCTCATAAATGAGAGAGATGAATTTAGTGCCGACACTTTTAAGATTACAAATGACATAATCTACTTATAAGGAAATGGAGTGAAACCATTAAAAAAGATGAATTTGAGATGGGATTCCCAATTCGTTACTTAGTAACTTATTTTGTTGATCGAAATCTCATCCTCGTATAAGAAATGCATAGACATCAGTCACATCACAAAAATAAACTCAAGGAACAAAACCTTTTCTTTACCAAATGTAGTGCATTAAATTTGATCGTTCATCATAAATTCAGTTAATTATTTGATTCATCCCCAAACAGATAAATAGATTATTTACAAAACTACATTAGCAATAACTTATATGGACAAATTACACATAGCTAATCTCAATTACCTTCAAAACTCCAACTGCTACAGAATACAGACACAGTTATGATCCTTGCGCTTTCTTCTTCTTCTGCTCCAACATGTACTCATGGCATCTCTCTGCTTTTTGCCTCATCTCAGCGAGCATCTCCTCTGTTTCCACTATAATTTGTTGAGGTTCGTATTCCTCCAAGTAATCGAGCCATTCGCCTAAAGTCATCTTCTCCAAATCTACCACCATCTTTCCCTTAACACCCTCAAATTGACCTTCTTGAATCCCAGCAGAGCTACTGGCTCCAGCAGCAACACCTTCTGTAACAGAGTTCTTCACCTTGATGCCCGGCTCATCAACTCCAGCAGAGCTAGCGGCTCCAGCAGTTGTTACAGAGTTCTTCTCAAGGCCCAGCTCATCAACTCCGACTTCTTTCTCTCCTTCATTTGTTTCATGCTGTGGATTCGGCTCTTCCTTCTCTGTTTCTTCAGCAATAGTCTCCACAAAGAGCTTTTTCCTCCCCCTTCCACCTCTCGTAGTCTTCTTACCCTCGATTACACTCAAATCGACTCCAATCTCTTCGATATTCTCTTCCTTTTTCGAACTCCTTGTCCTCCTTGTGCTTACTACTCTTTGCCCCACTTCTTTATCCTCTTTAACATTAAAATCATTAGCCAAATTCACATTTTTTGCCGAACTTCTAGTCCTCCTAGTGTTCACACTCCTTCCCTGCTTGGCCTCAACTTCAATTTTCTCCTTATCGTCATTATTCTGTAACCGTAGCTCCGCATTCTCTTCAATTTTCACCAAATCGGCGGTCTGCGCCAGAACGCGCCGCCGCGTGCTCCTCCCCAGTTCAGAACCAACTTCATTTTCCGCCTCACTAACCATCTCCACCCTAATCAACGTTAGCTCGCCGATTTTAATCTCGTCGCCGTGGGACAGAGCGGCCGGTTCGGACGGCCCGAGCTGCGCGCCGTTCAAAATGGTGCCGTTCGAGGAATCGAGGTCGGTGACGGTCCAGCGCCGGCCATTGGAGGCTTCGGCTTGGAATAGCAGGTGCTTCGAGGAGATCCCGGCGTCCTTCACCGCCAGAGTGTTGCCGCGAACAACGCGGCCGATTCGGGCCGTGACTCCGGGCCTGAATTCTCTTGTTGTTCCCGATAAGGGGCCCTTTTCTATTATTAGCTTCAGCGACGGGCCATGGTCTTCTCCGGCTGCGGTGGAGGCCGCGGCGGACTTTTTCGGAGCCATTCCTTCGGGTTGGTTTTAAATGTCGGTTAGGGTTAGTGATTTAGGGGAGAAGTATTCTTTTACTTAATTTTTTGTTTTTAATTTTGCTGAAAATTTGAATTACTTTTGAGCGCCAGTGGGAGGGAGGAGTAGGGGTTTCTAAACGGCGCCGTTTTAATGTACTTGGAGATGTAGATTGTTTACTCCAAAATTCCAAATAACAACGTAAGTTTTGATAAAATTCATCAAATTTTACTAGTATACAATTATTCTTACCATTCTAACTAAGGGGGTGTATTGGATTAAGAATTTATATGATTTTGACAGATTTTTTATAATCCATGGATTCTGTTAAATTTATGCAGAGATTCCATAGAATTGATAAAAGTTTGTTTCATAGTAGATTTTAGACTATCAGCGGTGGTAGTTTTCATGGGTGTCCATGGAGACAGTTCAGTACAACACCCACTGTCTCGAGATTGTCTCGTCCCATAAAAACAATCTCGATCCTTTTCTTCTTATTTTTTCTTCATGTTTTCAGTTTTTTTCTTTATTTTTTTTCCTTTCATTTTTTAATTTTTTTCTTTTTTGATTTTTCTTTTCTTTTTTTCATTTTTTAATTTTCATTTTTAATATGTTTCTTAATAAAAAAGTAATAATTTTTTTATTTTCAGATTAATACAATTTTTTATTTGTATTTTAAGTAATAAAAATTTTGAATTTTGTGATTAAAATTAATGCAAAATTAATATTCAAAATTAATAAACTAATTAGATAGAGACACTTCATAGAGACAGTTTCACTGAAGCTGTGTCTCTATCTCCATCACACCCTATAGAGACACCTCATACAGACACTATGATCGCTGATAATCTTACAAAGTCTATTGGAGATTCTACTTGTACATAAAAATAGTTATCCAAACTCCATAATCCATATTACATGTTCTAAACAACAACGGAAGATATAAAGTTCGATTGAAAAAAATTGTGCTTTCAATATTGGTGTACATGTTTTATAGGGTATGGTGTTGTATATATATAGGTCCTGTTTACTTCTTGCCATAAAAAAATAAAATAAAAAAGTGTGCAGCCAATTATATGCATATTCTTAAGAATGAGAGTTTATGTAGATGATAGCAGCTCGCAATATTTTAATCGCAAGAACAAAATTAAAACCTGGAAGCGAAATTCTTAAATAAAAAAGTGTGCAGGCTATGTTATTACTACTTATTTGTGTTCCTGCACGTTTCTGATTTATTATATTACCTATGTTGTCTTTTCTATGTGGATCAGACAGCTCAAAATATGGTCTGATAAAAATTTACTAGAATTGGATAAATAAAGTACACGATAAGCAAAATCATTCTCATTAGCAAACTACCTTCAAAGTTGCATGCATTTCTAATTAAAATTTCACACAAAACAGTCTCAACATCACAAAATATGCACCTCAAATCTAGTACATCACTCAAATAAACATTATCCCCTCATCTTATAAAATATCCAATTAGCTCGTTCTTCGGGAGTCATCTTCAAGAAACCATCTTTTTTTGATTTGGTGTCAAACAAGTCAAAAGTCTTTATACGAAGGTCTTCATCCAAATTTGGGATTTCCTTGATAGCATCCCAAATAGTATAAGCTCTCTCTCTTTCTCTTTTCTCAAGTAGGTTAGAAACTCCTTGAAAAGTGGTTGTTAGTTTTTTAATTTCTTCCATAACGTCATTTTGGGGGATATTTTCAGTGGAGCTAGAATTTGCTTCATACTGAGCTCTAGTTCTTTTGAATTGGCTTCTTCTTTGGTTGGGGACCTCAAACACTTCAGGGGATCCTAACGGGGGTGTGGAATCAAATGGTGGATCATTTTGAGATAATCCTACAAATAACTCATTTTTAGCATCACAACTGAAATCTTTTATACTTACATTTCTATTGTCATCATCTCCTAATGTCCTTGCATCAATTTCACTACCCAACCCAATGGAGTTTTTTCTTACAACACCATTTCTTACAGAAATTTTCAGATCCTCATAATCAAGACATTCCCCATAGCGCAAGTATGCATCTTTTGGATGAGCCTAGCAAAAAAAAAAGAAAAATTTAATCTTTTAATCTATTGTTTCACTATATCCTCAAAATAATTTTATAATATTAATGTAATATTATGTTTAAGAAGCTTACCGCTAGATACTCATCCCATACTTCGTCTGGAGCTGTAAACTTTTTGGTAGTACAATCATATCCAAAACCGGAGCTAAATCGCAATAGGTTTGAATAAGATAACCAACGATTTTTAAACCATTTCAGCCGACTTTGGTAATTGTTGTAGGTCTTATTACATCCAAGTCTTAAGTTAAGAACACGAAGTATTCTTTCTTCCACCGTTGTTTTCGTAAAAATACCACTATTATCACGCCATCCCCGCGTCGCAGCATCAACCATGAGATCTAATAGTAAGTCACTTTGTTCCTTAGTCCATTGCTCATAAGATGCCTTCTTTTTGTTATCTTGTTGTGAATCTTTCATGATAATATTACTATATTATGAGACACGAAATAAGCTTTATTAGTGTACATACTCATCTCAAAATATCATTCTTATATACATTATTCTAGTTCCCAAGATATGAATGTAATAAAAATGATCATTCTTTTCTTGTTACTCCTGATTGTCTAAGTTATTACACTGACCATAGAGTACTAACTATCAATGTATGTGTATATCTCTTGATAGTTCCAATGCCATTTTTTCCTAACTATACATGTGCTGCTGACCCACAATTTAGGTGATACATTCCCATTGGAGATTTGATGAAAAAAAAAAAAAAAATCCCATAGGAGGATGTTTGTAACCCACATAAAACAAATACTATGAAGTTAAACAACTAGCTAGTAGTAATTGATAAAATCATTGGAAGTTGACAAGTTTCTTATCTTTAATCGTCACAGTAGTGGCTTTATTCAATGAAGAATAGCTGGCAAATATTGGCTCTGTAAAAAGGAAAGAATAGCGTGGCTAACTAGATGAATTTCTTGGGTTTTCTCCTTTTTCGATTAATTATTTTGAAACTCCAGGCAATTATATTTTTGCTTGTAAGGGCTGCTAATAGACCAACCAACAGAGTATGACAGTCATGAAGAATATATGGATGCACCAAGTCAATAAATCCGACAACCATTGATAAATATCACAACAAAAGAAAAAAAGAGAAAAATTCAAAGAACATTCAACAGCCTTGGCACAAATATCACAATATACCATATAAGTAATTTCCTTTGCGCAAACGAAAATCCAAAGAGCAGCAACATACCTTTCTTACGAGCAGAGAAGATTTTGAGTTTGTGTTCGTCAAAACCAGCAGAGAAAATTATTGACGTTTCATCTTCTCGTGAGAGAGGCGAAAATCTCTTGCCAGGAGATGAGATTTGCGTGGTGGTTTTTTATTTATACTAGGGCTCTAAAATCCTACAAAATCCATGGAATATTAAAATTTTTGTAAGTTTCAATAGCATCAGATTTTGATGGACTTTTAAGAATCCCAATTGAATATGAGTGGATTTTTAAAGATTTTTTAAAACTAGAATTGAATACCATTGGATTTTTAAAAAAAAATTAAAGTCTGAATTGAATACCATTTGCTTTTGAAATCCAAAAAAATCCTATTGATTTGTAATCCAATACGTCCCTAAAGCATGAGATAATTTATTCCGCTAAAAAAAGGCATGAGATAATTTGTTTCAAAATTTATGTGCGTGTACTATTAAATCCAAAAGAATTGAAAGTGAGAATGTATCTCTTATTTTATGAATAACTTTTATTATTTCAAATAATTCTCAATTTAACACGAAATCAATAAGTTGGCCCGAACGGAATCGAACTGAAATTGAGGAGTGTTAGGATGAGAATTTTTAGTCCGAAAAGAATTGAACCTCGACTGGACTGAATCGAAACTAACTCGATCCCGATAAGGCTAACCTAACCCAAAAACAGAGTGAGATGACCCGATTAATCAATATTTCTCATTGCTTAATTGTTAAACTTCATTGCTTTGCTTGGATATTAGATAATATGTTAAACTTCATTGCTTTGCTTGGATATTAGATAATAAGTTTTCTTAAATATTTGTACATGTGTTTCAATTTTCTATTTATAAGTTGTACACGTAATAAATTTGATGACTTAGAGATAGAAAAATTATAATTTAATGAAAAAAATGTATATTACATTTTGAAATTATTTACTGTATTATATTTCTTTTATATTTCTTTTTTACGTACGTCCAGGACAAATGTAGAACGAAATCGATAAGAGAGAGAATTAAGATAGATGAACAATTTAGCGAGACAGGGTGAATGAGTGAGACAGAAGTGGTGTTAAGAGGGGTGATTGGTGAAGTGAGATGTGGCGAGAGTAGTGGTAGAGCTTAACATTATGAAAAAAAAAACAATGACTTTGTTTCTATTTTTTCTAACGACAGTTAACATTTCCTTTTTATATCGTGGGAACCCGCAGCTGTTACCTTCGGTGCGCACTGGGTAAACCCCCGTCCTTTGTATAGTAGCCTGCAAACCACACAGAGGGCAGGTAAACCACACTTTCCAAGTACAAGTATGGCAGACTCGACTTATAGAGGCGCTTCATGAGGTTCGAACCTAAGACCTCTCAGTCTCAGGCGCTCACTTTTACCACTAGGCCATCCCCAAAGGGACAGTTAACATTTCCTTTAGCCACTTGGTACTATTCTTAAAACGATAAGAAGTCGGGTGCACAAAATCAAATATTAGGAGATCTGATAATAGCCAAACGAGTAAAACTCTAAAAAGGAATCAACATTTTATCCCTAATTTTGGTATGAATATCTAGATTTTAGATTAAAGGTTTTATATGTGTTTGAAACAAGAATATGCAATTAAATCACTTTTTAATCAAAATAAGTACATGTATACAGATTTCTAACGGCTTCGGGTAATCATAAACTCATTGTTTCGGATCTTCTGATTAATCAATGTGTTTCGTTGCGGTCAATAACTTTTTATTGTTGTACTATAGCTTCATCATTCCGATTAATTGTCGTATTCTATCGCTTTCAATGGTTTTATATGGTTGACTTGAACCCTATCAAAGTGTTTTTTAAGAATAAAACTTTACCGGACAACTCTTTTAAATGACTTTGATGAGTGAACCCTAGTCATGTTTTATACTCCCTTTGACCTATTAAAATTGTCATATTACTGTTTGACACGAAAATTAAGAATAAGGGTAAAAAGATATAAAGTGGGTAGGCCTCATTACTTTTGGAGGATTTTGAAGGATTAAAAATTTTCTTATTTGTAAGATTACAATAAGAGTGAGACACCTAAATAAGGAAATGATGACAATATGAGCGGATGGGACGGAGTATGTTTTTTAAATTTTCATATTGATCTTGACTCGTTTTTTTAAAAGGAAACAATTAACTCTACATAATAATAATATCTACTAATTTTAGTATTAATTTTATTAGATAATTGTTACCAATCAATAGACTATGAAGCACGGATACGAATACAAAATATGAATACGATACGTGATCGCTAATTTTCTACCAAGCAATTATACCGCATTTTAACGGGCAATTGTAGTATAAAATAACGAGTTATCGTATCCTCAAGGACTATTAGCCGAGTTTTTAGTGGAAATAAAATTCATGCACATTCCTACTAGTCAAGCTCTTTGAACAAAGCGATTTGAGATTCATACAAACTCTTAAACAAGAAATCAAAGCTAAATGAGCAATTAAGAGACAACGACATGCAAAAATGACAAACAAAAGATCAAACAAACAAATAAGGAACAAATAAGGGAAAGAGTTGGTTCTAGGGATTCATTTTGATTCTAGATAGCTTGATCAACACTTGCTAAATCATTCAAACCACTTTAATCCTCAACTTAGGAAGCAATTCACAATTATATTCACTAATCTCTCTCGACAATTAGTAAAAGAGGATCATTCAATCAACTATCTCTTATTAAGACTCAAGCCAATCAAACAACTCCCAAAAGTATAAGGATCATAAGCTATCATGCATTGAACAATCACCTACTAAGTCTCAAGCCAAAACATGAAGTGAAAATGAGATTCCATGCAAGCAAAAACCTATTAGGAGTTTTCACAAACACTAAGCATGCAAGAAAGGAGATCAACAATTCCCACATGAATCAAAGCACCAAATTCACAACTAAGAAGAGGAAGGATAAGAGAAATAGCAAGATATGATCCAACCATCAACAAATCATCACAAACCATTAAAACCAACAATGAATCTAGCTAGACATAATGAAAATCAATAATAAACAAAAGAGAAATGATAGCATAGATGAAAAACTAGGAACCCAATGTTGAAATCTTCACAAAGTCTTCAAATCCAAGCTTAATCACTATTACAATGAATTAAAATGTGTTTAGAACATTTGAAATGGAATTTAGGATAGGAGATGTGTTCCCCCACGTTTTGGGGCTGCCAAGAGGTTTATATAGAATGGAGAAAGTGCTATTACATGTTAAAATCGCGGAAAGGGGAGAAAAACACGAGTTTGGGCGAAAACAGGATTAATCGGCGGTCTGCCCCTGCTTTTCGGCGGGCTGGACCCGATTTTCGGCGATCCAGGGCTGGACCCGATTTTCGGCGGTCCAGGGATGGACCGCCGACTCCACCGCCGATTTGAAGTTTCTTCATGGCTTGAATTCCAGTAACTTTCGGAGGGCGGATCGGTGGTTGGAACTGATTTTCGGCGGTCTAAGGCTGAACCGCCGGAAATCATGCCTGGACCGTCGGTTTTCACTGGTTCGCTCCGTTCCATTCCGTTTTCCACATTTTTATCCCATTTCTTCGTTCCCGCTCTTCTATGACCTTTCCCTCTCGACTTAACCTCCTATGCTCAACCTACACACATGCACAAGCACTATCAAAACGTGAAAATGATCCAAAATAGTGAAATCAATACAAAACCGAACACGTTTTAAGGGCAAAGCAATGCAATTAACGACATGAAAACACGTTTAGTTGCTACAAAATGGATGTTTATCACTCCCCCAAACTTAAGCATTGTTCGTCCCGAACAATATATTCAAATAAAGAACATAAACATCGAATGGAGTAGCAACCTTGGATCCTAAATGCCTCAGATTACACCGACACTTTCAATGCCAAAATCGAGCATCTCATTTACAACTCACACAAAATAACGGCATGCCAATCTCAACAACTCAACAAATGAAACTCTCAACGTAGTGTATCCCTCACTCTCAAGTGTTTAGGTTCAAGCTCCCATCGAAATCATACAATGCAAATCCACTCACCATAAGCTTGCTTATGGTCTAACATCTCCATTGCAAAACAAATTATGCAAGAATAAGGATCACAAAGGACTTTTCTTTGGTTGTAATGTAGGGACATTGGTTTAGGAAGAGAAATTTGGCTAAGTGACTTAACACATTCATTCACCAACCTTATTTCTACTTCAAAACATGCATGGAATCACTCCATCTTTCTTCCTCACCACACACTACTCATTCATTGGACTTCAAACTCAATTTCATTCCCTTATGCTCACATTTTATTTTTCACATTTCATTCTCAATTTTCAAGTGGAAAGCATTCTACACACAATAGGACACATTTTCGGCTTAACTTCCACTATCTTCTTTTTCATTCATTTTTCTTTCATTGAGCTTATGGGAAAAAATTCTTTTCTTTTCAAAAACACAAGTCCATTATAACTACCCATCCCACATTAGATCATCAAAAATTTTCCGTTTCAAACCACCCCGGATACCCTTACACTTCAATACCCCCTCTTCTCCGATTTGACAATAAAAGGCTACAAAAGCTCAAAGGGGCTAACAGTGGATAATTCAAAACACAAGGTAGTGTTTGGGTTTTTATAGAGGGCAAACAAGGATGGTCTAAGATCATTTCCAAAATTCTTGCATAAACACGCATTCTTGACGAAGAACCAAAGCAAGTTCTAGAAGCAAATAAACATGCATGATCAAACTTACAAGAAAGAAACACTATGCATAAAAATTCAAGGCTCAAAACCTCATGGGTTTTATTCATCCATCAAGAAGTCTAAATCATCACACCACTCATTCATGCAAGCCGATCACAAGTCACTCAGTTTCAACAAAGTTTTTGCAAAATTATAACACTATCCTCATAGGCATTTCACCAAGTCACTAGAGCAATGCACAACCCAAATCATAACAACCAAAACTCCAAATTTTCCAAATTTTTCAAAAGTTTCCAATTATTCCAACACAACTAAGCAAGCACATCAAACCAAATTCAACAAAACACACACGTATTTACAAACGTCTTTGTATTAGTCCTCCCCCCTTCCCCAAACTTATTCGAAACCAAAAGAACCGAATAAGTTTGAAGGGATGAAATAAATACAAAGACGGGATACCTCTTTCTTCACTGGGGGGGCGGAAGCGGGGGCCATGCACGGCCTTCCTCAAGTTGAGAAGCTTCAAAGCGGTGAACAAGGTCCAACAACTCTTGTTCGTTGACGAGGTCCTCCTGATGGTAACGATCTTGGCGTTCAAATAATTCTTGACGGAAAGTGTCATGCCGATCGAACCATTGTTTTTGAAACGCTTGTTGCTCCGCCCTTTTCTCTTGTTGAAAGCTTTGGAAGTCGGCTCGGTGTTGTTGTTGATAACTTTGCCAATTGGCCCTTTGTTCTTGGTGAAAGGTGTTTTGTCGAGGATATAGATCGTCCTTGAATTGATCGTAGCGAGCATACATCTCATCTTGAAAGGCTCTTTGGTTACCAAGTTGCATTTGTTGGCATTCGAGCATGTCTTGTTGCCTAAGACGGTTGGCTTGGATATCGTGCCTCATGACGGCGAACTCACTATCCCACTGTGTGCAATAGTTGTCGATATGCGCTACTTGCTCCGGCATACTCGTAAATTCTTCACCATAGAAGGTTCCGGGTCCCGCCGGTCCGCTATACATGTTATAGGGTCCGAAGGACCCCCCAAAGCCTTGAAAACCACCTTGGAACCCCCCTTGAGAGCCTCCTTGGGAGCCTTGACCTTGCTCAAAGTCTTGATGCCCTCGACCTCTTCTCAACTCTTGTCTTCTTCTTTCAAGTCGGGCTTCCCTTCTTGCTTGCTCTCCTGCTTCATCATCATCCTCATTGTTGGTATCTCCATCTTCGGCATTGTCACCATCTTATCCTTCTTCTTCCCCACTACTACCACTCGCCTCCACTTCTACCTTTGGATTGCCGGCCGCTAGGATAGCCATCTCATGAATTGGCGTATCCATCTTTCAATTTGTTCGTTGATTAAAGATGGTAATCTCGGTGAGGATGGGATCGGGCAATGGAAAGATCTCCACTATCTCTTTTTCTCCCTTCCGGGGCCTGTACTCCTTGCTTTGGCGGAAAAGATAAGGCCGAGAAGTGGAGACAAGAACCCTCATATTCTTCAACATGTTCAAGTCCATGACTAAGTTGTCATTGAGCTTCTCCCACTCCTCGTATTCAGGACAAAGATATTGAGCTATAGCCGATATGAATCCACCACAACAAAGGACTCCCGACTTTTGATGCTTTTGGGCCCAAAGTTGGCGGAAGAGAAATTGCCCCAAGTTGAGCCTTGTGTAATTGAGCATGCACCACAAAACTTGAAGCTCAATGCTTCGGCATGAGCTATTCTGGCCCCGTTGGAACACCGTATGGGCAAGTATTCTTTGAATTATCTGAAAGACGAGGTTGCGGAGTAGGGTGGCCTTTGATTTCCCCGAAGAGTAAATTTTAGTCGCAAAAGTCATCTCTTTCCATAGCACCTTTGGTTTGAACCCCCTTGGCTTCTCACAATCTCTTTCATCCGGGCAATTGAAAATCTCCTTTACTTGCCTCATGGTCAATGAGTGTGTGCATTTCCCAACCGGAAGTACACCGTTTGAGGGCGCTTTAATTGAGCGGTTGGGATGACCAAGGTGGATAGAAGCTCATATGAAGCCCGTGGACATGTAGGCCACATGCCCGTCAAAATTGAACCTCATCCAATGCGGTCGAACATCTCTTTCACATTATCACATAGGCCAAGATCCTTGAGGGCTTATTCATCCGGGTACTTGCAAGAAGCGAGGCCTTTTTGAGCTCCTCGTCGAGCGAGATGAATAAATAACCTCTTGTGATCTTCTTGAAGGTTGGACACCCCAAAGATGGAAGGGTGGTATGGACCATCATCCGCTTGCCTCCTTCTAGAGGATGATTCCGTAGCTTGACGGGATGAAGTGGGCTTTTGCTTCTCCTTCTCCTTTCCTTTGCTCCACCCTTGGGAGGAGAATCCTCAATACGCGGGCGCTTATCCGCCTTGCTTCGACCCATGGTGTAATACCCTGAGCTTTTATACCCTTAGAGAGCGTATTAAATAACCTTATAAGTTTAAATGACGAGATTTGAGGAATAATTTTTTTTTTCTAAATAAGTAGAAATGAGTAAAATGACTGAAATGCCCTTATGTGTTTTTACGTGAGATTATCTGTTTTCATTTCTTGAAATGATAATGTGATGCATATATTGAGCTTATTTGTATGAGAATGAGTACGAGCATAATTTTCAGAGACTTCCGAGGATTTTGATTTGAAGTGAATAAGTGTTGATAACCGAGAAATCACTATTCATCAATAAACTTAGAATAGATTTTAATTAGAATCTCTGAACCTAGAATTGATTCTAAGATCACTAAGATAAGATAGAAGCTTATCCGAGATTATTTGAGAGAGTTACAAGAATTAAATTATTAAAGGATTAATAAGCCGATTAATTTTTAGGTTTTCTTCGTTATTTGAATTTTAGACCTAAAAATTAAATAATCGGAATCTTTGAACTATTTAATGAGATGTGAGATAGGTTTGAGATGTTTTTAGTGTCGAAAACGATACGAGGAGAGATTAGATCCGTTTTCAGCATAAATGGAATAATACCGATTTTTTATCCGGAAAGCTTTTACGACCGGGTAAATAATACCCGTAATAAAATAATGGGAAAATCCCTCTCATCTCTCTCCCTCTCCACCGTCATCTCTCTCCATCTCTCCCTAATCTCTCTCTCCAAACCTATTTTCAAAACCTACTAAGTAGGTTTCATCATGAATATTCTCTAAAAAAGAATAAAATCTTAGTAACTTGTGTAGTGAAGATTGCATGCATTCATCCCATCACCATCAAATTCATCTATCTCTCTCTCAACCCAATTTCCAACACCTACAAACTAGGTATCATCATTAATATTCTATATGTTGGAAGAATATCTAATCAATATCTAATAAAATAATAAGATACATGCATGCTACATAATTTTATCTCTCTCTCTCTCTCTCTCGATCATTCCATCAAATTAAAGAGAAAAATCTCTTTCATTCTATCTATCTATCTCTCTCTCGAAAACTCTCCATCAAACAAAGAAGAAAAATTCTCCCTCCCTCTCTCTCAATGCCGTGAGCACACACACACATCACATACTTGAGATTTCTTCCATACAAGCTTAGTATTCAAGCTCCAATCCATGAAGATCAAGTGAGGATCACCCATCTTCAAGCTTTCCAAAACCCTAATTCCAAAAAGGTATTACATTCTTCAAATTCTTGAGTAATAAAAATTCAATAATCATCCAAATTTCTTTTTAATTTTTGGCTAAATGGCCTTAGATGGATGATTAATTATTCTTCATATTTTTCCTAGAGGATTCAAGATGATTTCTTCAATGATGAATCCAAGCTAGAAGTTTGAGCCCTATTTCTCCATCACTTTCGGCCAAGAGGAAAATCAAGAAGAGGAGATTGAGTTTAATTTTCAAAGTATGGTATTTATTTGATTAATTGTATATATGTATCTCTAAAGCCCTAAAGTAAAGAAAACAATGCATGCATGATTTTATTTTACGTTTAGGCAAACTTAGGGTTATCGATTCAAGATTCGAGTGAGGAATTCATTAAGAAATTTGAACTCTAGGGATTAAGTTATGAATTAAGAGAGAAAAAGAAAATAAAAGCCCTAAAAATTTGGCTAGGACCGAAAATTTAGGCAAAAATAGGAGAATTTGAATTTCTTGAGTTATTGTTATTTTGATGCTTGATTTATGATTTTCATCATGTTGAAGATGGAGTTATATGCTTGAAAAATTGAAAAACCGATTGCCCTAAAAATCCTAGAAAAGCCGTGAGTTTTGGAGCCAAAAAGGAGAAATTGTTTTGTTGATTTTTGTGATGATTTAATTGATGTTTGAGCTTGAGAACATTAGTAGATGTGATGATTTAGAGCATGTACTACAAGGGTCTTGTTAGACCTAGGTCTAAGCACTGAGAAGCCTGATTTTAATGATTGGTGGTGTTGAGTTAGACATAAGTTGATTTTCCCACTACAATAGGGTTGAGTAAGACCTAGGTCTAAGCACTGGGAAACGTGATTTTAATGATTGAATAGATTTTATTTTGTTGTTTTTTTATATTTGTAACAAATATTATAAAAACTAACTTAATTAAATTCAGAAATTAATAAATGACAATTTTATTGAATTTAAAAAAAGACAACAATTAAAAAAATACAATAATTAGGAAATAAATAAAAACACAAAAACTATTCGCGGAGTGGCCCAAAACGTGCCCAAATCTCTTCAATCATATCCTCCATAAGGCGGTCGTGGGCACGTGCATCCTGAATTTGAGCTTGTCTCTCAATAACTTGGCGGAGTGGCACTGGCGCCCCTTGATGGACTGGTGCCCTGTTCACGTTTGCATCGCCCCTTGCGCTCGATTCAGCATGGAATTCAGTTGCCCTCGGTCCTTCATCTTCAATTATCATGTTATGCAGAATGATGCAGGCATACATGACATCACATAAATGCTCCTGAAACCACAAGCGAGCAGGGCCTTTTATGATTGCCCAACGAGCTTGCAGGACGCCGAAAGCCCTTTCAACGTCTTTACGCGCAGCTTCTTGCATCCGAGCAAATCGCTGTCTCTTCGGATCTGTTGACGCATTGAGCATCTTCACAAAAGAGGCCCACTTCGGATAGATGCCGTCGGCGAGATAATATCCCATACGGTGCGGGCGGCCGTTTGCAGTGAAAACGGTTGACGACGCTCTACCATTGATGACGTCGTTGAAGACAGTGGACTGATTGAGCACGTTGATGTCGTTTAGAGAGCCGGCGACACCGAAAAAAGCATGCCAAATTCACAAATCTTGCGAGGCGACAACTTCAAGGACGAGGGTTGGAGATTTATTTCGTCCAGTGTACAGTCCTCTCCAACCCGTAGGACAATTCTTCCATTTCCAGTGCATACAGTCGATGCTTTCAAGCATTCCGGAAAAGCCGTGCGTCCTCTCGTGCAATGCAGTGATCCGGGCAATGTCAGCCTCGTTTGGCCGCCTCAAATAGTAGTCACCGAAAGCAGATCTGATGGCTCGATAGAAATATTCGTCGTACTGATCGGCTGCTCCAGCATTGGTTAGTTGCCTCAGAGCAACGGTGCACTTGACCCAGGGGTGGAACCCCAATCTTCAAGTGGCATCCGGGTGTTGCTGAAAATAATGCTCCCGATCCTCAAGAGTTTTAGCAGTTCTCAAGAATAGGCGTTTGCTCATTCGAAACCGCCGGCGGAAGACAGCATCACCCCATATAGGGTGGTCGACAAAATAATCCCGTTGGAGGTGTTGTTCGGCCTCCTCACGATTCCGGTGCAGGTACGTCCTCGTATCCTGGTCGTCATCGTCTGACGAATCAGACTCGGCCACTATTTGGTAAAGATCCCTAGCTCGCTGCAAACGTTGGCGGCATCGTGCCTCCGCCTCTTCAGGATTGTAGCTTGCACCCGGCCAACTCATAATTTTTTTTTTAAAAAACAAGTAAATTTGTATGATGAATGAATTAGATGAATTGATGTGGTGGTGTGGTGGGATATATATAGGAAAAAATTGGAGATATTACCATTGCTACTTCACATATATACGTTTGACACAAAAAAATATACCTGTTACTTTATTTATTTTTTAATCAGAAAATGAAAAAAAAAATAGGATAGGACCAATGGGGACACGCCACGTGTCCCCATTTTTCAGCCGAGTGGAGTCGAAGGCTGGGTCGAAGCCTCGACACCGGCCTCGCCACCGCCATCGACTCTGGGGTGGGTCTATCTCCCAATATGGGATCGACACCGGGTGTGTCAAGTGGGGGAGTGTGTCGAAGGCTTCGACACCGCCTATCGACTCCCCCCTTCGACACACGTTGTATATGCTCTTAGTCCTTTGAGAATTTGATTGTATGAAAATCGAGTTTTATGTGAAAATATTTGATGAAAAATGAATATAGATGATTTAGTATTTTTTATGTTATGATGTTCTTGAGTATAATATTGAGTAGTAGGTTTAAATCCTAGTGTAAAAGGATTTATTCTGATAAAAAGAGTGAAGTTTTTAAATTAAAAGAAAAAAAAAATATAGGGAAGAACATCAAGTAGGTGTTCTTGTCTAAGAACTTGAAGATTTGAGTTTTAATAAAATTAAATCAAAAAGGAAAATAGTAATTAAATTAATAAAATAATCTAGATATTTATTGAAATAAAAATTAATTAAAAAATAAAGGAGAACATGTATTAATTAGGAAATGAGTCTTAAATTAGTAAATAAAAGAAGAAAAGAAATTTCTTAATTAAATAAGTAAGAGTCGAGAAAATCGAGTTAAAATAAAGAAAATAATGGAATAAAATACGAGTAAGATATCGAGTAATGATTTTGAGAGTAATTAATTAATTTAATTAAGTAAGTTCTTTTTCAAACCGTTTGGATTAAAAATAAACCGAGAAGAGTTGTCGAGATAATAATCTAAAAATAATAGTTTGAGTCAAGAATAAGAATCGAGTTAGAAATAGAAATAAATTTCCTATTTCATAAGATTATAATAAAAATATAAAAAGAATTTTTATTAATTGAGTAAAGATTTATAATATGTTTTCATAAGACAACGAGTTTGGAAAAGTGTCGTATATAAGTCGAGAAAGATAAATTTTATTATTTGAGTTTCTATAAAAAAGGAATTCATATTTGAATTAAGTTCTTGAATAAAAATTGAGTAGATATTAACATGTCTTGAAATGTGTTTGAATTCGAGACAATATGTTTGATTTATTTGGAATTATTATGCAATTGAATTAACGTGCTTGAGTGAATGATATTATTTGATGATGACATGAAAGATTATTGAGTTTGTTTTGAATGCAAAACAATTGAGTTATTAAGTTAATAATTAAATCGAGAATTGATTAAGAATATAAAAGAAAACTCGAGTAATAGAATTTAGATAGACGACGTTTCATAATTAAAGCGAGAAGTGCTAAGACATTGGTTAGTAGTATTAACCAATTATCGAGTAGTGTTAATGGCTTAGAGACGAGAATGCGAGACTTATTTAGAAAGGAATAACATAGAGAGAAACGAGTCAAGTAGAAGTCCTTCAGTCGAGACCAACATTTAATATCCGTCTTTGCGTAGTATCTTATCTTCTTATCGATGTCAAACTGTGAAGGATCAAGCCGGACGGAAAAATAAGCGAGGACAGATAGCACGTAAGCCACCTAGCTAGAACGTCGGAAGACAGGTGGGCTTTTCTAAACCAAAACTATCAACGAATGCTATTATACTATTGAGTATTATTATGTGAATTTTTTAAAATGCAATTGACTTGCCATTTTATTGAGTTTGATATGTGTTATCATCTGTTTGTTGAGTTATTATCATCCTGTGAAAGGCAGGAAACCCACGTGTGGTATGTTCATTGTTGAGGTGACTGTGAGCCTTGGTTTGGTTGGGCTGGTCACAGTGTTCGAGAAGGAGGCCTACTTCTCGGCACAGTGAGAGAATTTGTGACAGATGATGCATACTGTTGAGTATATATTATGTTTTGACTGCGCAGTCTATTTAAAGGAAAATGTTTTTAGCATGCACAAGTAAAATCATTTTAAATTGCATAAGTACTTGTGATGCTTCGGCAAGGCGAGTTCAATTGATATAGCTTTAAGAGCATCTCTTCCAAATGTTTTCGGCATGTGTTCACTGAGTACGAAGTACTCAGCCCTGCGTGTATTTCTAAACGTGCAGGTTAGCAGGATGGCGATGGCAGGAAAGGCTTGGTGGTGTGGGCTGTTTGGTTGAGTCGAGTCGAATAAAGACTGGCATTTGCACGTCTTCATACGTGTGAGTGTTGGGATTTGAGTCGAGTTTCCGCTGCAACCTTTTTGAAATGAAAACCTGTTATTTTATACTTGATACTTGTTTTTGTTCCGAGCGATGTGCTCGTTGACTTTAATGTTTTGATGAATCTTGTTCTCGTTAGCCTGAAATACTTATCATATTCTCGTTGATATGTAAATTAATATGCTTGGGCATTGCTTCGTTATGTCCTTGATAGCTTTATTCGAGTGTTATTGCTTTTCATTGATATTCCCCGAGCATGTTTCCCCGTATTTGATTTGATTGTTAGATGGTTAGGTTGTGTTAGTATTCGTAAGTCGCACCTCGGGAGTAAGGGTGTGACACATGGTACCTATACTCAATCAATGTGGTTTAGTTTCCAATCTCCAAAACAACATCAATATTAGCTCAACCACAACCAAATATCAAGACAAGTTCCAAGTAATGAATACATCTCAACAATCCTTCCATCTATGTATATCTAGACAAATGAAGCACACACCAACAATATAACATCACCCATATCACTAAAATCAATCAATGCAAGCTCAACTACAACTATCAATCCAAAATTAAGACCCTAAAGCATGCATTCATCATCACCAAACCTCCTAAACAAGTAATCAAGCTATTTTTGCACCATAACCTCCACAAACTATGTTAGCAATCACTTAAGGGCACCAAAATACCATCACAATCAATAAATATCCTCAAGTAATTCACTAACATGCCCAATTCATAGCCAATTCACAATGTAACATGATTAATTAGACAATTAAGCATAAAAACCCCAAGAAATTCGAAATTCTAAGCCCTAGACAAACTACCCAACCCTAAAAACGAAAACTACACAAACTAACTACAAAAACTAAGCATAAAAAACCATAAAAACAAGAAATAAAGAAGCAAGTACCTTCAAAATCGAAAATTTAAGCAAGAAAAGGGCAAGAACTCCACAACTTGGGTTTGAGGATTTGGGTGGATGAAAACCAAAAATACTTGGATGGAAATGTAGATTAGGTGATGGGTATGAGGTGTGTGGAAGGATTTTGGGAGTTATGGAGGATTGAGGGAGGAATTTGAGGAGGAAGGATGGAATGGTGCGTGTGTTTTTGAAGAGGGAAGGAAAGGACGAGTGAAAAGAGAAGAAAGAAGGAAGAAAAAGAGAAGAAAATAGGGGATCCGCACGATTCGGCGGTCCAGAGCCAAAATCGGCGGTCTGGGCCTGAACCGCCGGTCCGACCGCTGGTTTTGCGTTTGTGAAGAGACTCCAATCCAGTAAGTTTCGGAGGTCTCCTCGGCGGTTTGGCAGATTTTTCGGCGGTTTGGCCTTAAACCGCCGGTCCAGACCACCGATTTGCCTTTTACACGCAATTTCGTTTTTTTTTTTAAACAAAAGACTGAAACGAAATGACATCTAAAACGACGCTATACACCACAAAATAAGCAGCAAAACGAGCACGAAACTTCAACTAAAACGAGCTCTAATAAAGAAGACAAACAACGACAAAGAAAACGAGAAAGAAACTCCAACAATCAACAACCAAATCAAAGCAAAAACAAACTCAACTTGAACACCACCAAACAACAATCAACACACTAAAATAAACGAGCATGCCAACCAATTTCTCATCAAACCGAGCTCATCCAAATGAATAAACAAAGACATAAGAAACTAGAAGGCAAACTCAACTTCCAACAAACGACAATACCAAAACAACAACGACCTCCAAACTCAACCAAACAAAGCTAAGCCAAACAACACATATTCACAACCAAACCTATCACCACCAAAACAAGCAACACAAGCTCAAAACAAAAAGAAAAACCAAAAGCAAGTAAAATATTGGGGTGCCTCCCAACAAGCGCTTTATTTAACGTCTAAAGCTAGATGATACCTCAACTTTCAAGGGTCGTTTAGAAGGGTGACCGTCACGTTCCGGTCCGGCTCACAATTGATATACGGCTTGAGTCGATGCCCATTCACCAAGAAGGTCTCTCCATCGGCTTTGAGAAGATGATATGTGCCATTTCCATTGCTCTTATAGATGACATAGGGACCCGTCCACCTTGACTTCAATTTACCCGGAAAGAGTCGGAGACGAGAGTTATAGAGAAGAACGTCATCTCCGGGGCAAAATTTTTGGAACGAATAGCTCGGTCATGAAATTTCTTCGCCCTCTCCTTGTAAATCCGAGAGCTCTCAAACGCCTCATTTCTCCACTCATCAAGTTCAAGAAGCTTTTCAAGCCTTGTATACCCGGCCTCCTTAAACTCGAGATTAATCCGTCTTGTGGCCCAATATGCTTTGTGCTCAAGCTCAACCGGCAAATGACATGACTTCCCAAAGACAAGTTGAAATGGTGACATACCTATAGGAGTCTTGTAAGCGGTGCGATACGCCCACAATGCATTATCTAAGTGACTTGCCCAATCTTTTCGATGTGCCACCGATTTTTTCAGGATTTGCTTAATCTCTCGATTGGCCAACTCGGCTTGGCCATTCCCTTGAGGATGGATGGAGTGGCTACTTTGTGCTTCACCCCATATTTAGAAAACAAGCTTCCGAGCCACTTCTTGTTGAAATGCGACCCTCCATCACTTATCAATGCCATTGGTGTGCCAAAACGAGTGATGATATTCTTTTGCAAGAATTTAAGCACCGCCTTTGAATCATTCTTGACCGTTGGAATTGCTTCCACCCATCGAGACACGTACTCAACTGCAAGCAAGATATAAGTATACCCTAGAGAGTTGGGAAAGGGTCCCATGAAGTGTATGCCCCACACATCAAATAATTCAACTTCCACTAAAATGTTTTGTGGCATCTCGTCTCTCTCGGAAATGTTCCCCATTCTTTGACACCTATCACAAGATTTCACAAAAGCAATGCAATCTTTGAAGATAGTTGGCCAACAAAACCCGGAATGGAAAACTTTGATAGCGGTCCGATGGGCACCAAAATGACCTCCACTTGGAGAGCTATGACATTCCTCCATGATTCGCACCCAATCTGTTTGCTTTACCCACTTCCGAATGATGTCATCGGCATATCGATGGTAAAGATTTGGGTCCTTCCAATAAAAAAACTTCACATCATATAAGAATTTCTTCTTTTGATAATGGGTAAGATCACCCGGCACTTCACCAATAACTAGAAAATTCACATAGTCTGCAAACCAAGGAGTATAATCCACCAACTTCAAGACTTGCTCATCGGAAAACACTCATTTATCCGTACCTTCGGATCTTCTCCTTCCACCGGATTTTCAAAGCGAGAAAGATGATCGGCTACGACGTTCTCACACCCTTTCCGGTCCCTTATCTCCATATCAAATTCTTGAAGAAGAAGAATCCACCGAGTAGATGTTGCCAGATCCTAATGTTAGTAGTTAGGCTCGCTGTTTGAGCATTGTTAAGATTTTATCTTTACAGGACTCCAGCTGAAGACGGCAACAAGGCTTCACTCGGATAGAACATCAGTTGTAAGAAAGACAACTGAGCGTTCATCAGATGAGAAGTAAAAAGCAGGAAGATGCCAAAGTCAACTAAGGAAGATGCAAGAGAACATCAGTTGTAAGTAAGACAACTGAGCGTTCGGAGCCAACTGATCAGATACAAGAAAGACAACTGAGCGTTCAGTTTCAGAACATCAGTTGTAGGACTCGATTCAAGAAGATCAACAGCATGAAGTTCAAATCAGCTGAGAGTTCAACTGTCAGCACTCAGATAGAACATCAGCTGAAGAACAAGTCAGATGAAGATCGAAACTCTCAACCGACCATCCATTGTTGAAAGACCAATGTTGAGATTTGAAATTCAAATAAGGAAGTCACGTGAAGGTTTGACTCTGTGTCATTACCTCATTTAGCCCAACACAAGGCTGTCTCAGATGGAAAACAGAAGCACGCAGTTGCCAAATCCGGAAAGTCTGCAGAAGATGAGAGACAAGCCATCGCTTTCAAAGAACAGAGATCAACTGCTCCTCCAACGGCTAGTTGATTCTCTCCGCCTATAAATAGAGGCCTTCATTCATTCACCAAGACTACGGGAAACACAAGACAGACAAGTGCGAGAAGAGATCAAAGAGCAAAAGAAAGAACCAAATACTTCACACGAGCTGAACAACATTCAATCTCTAAGAACATCATTAGTTGAGAGTTCTAGAGTGTTAGATTCTGTCTTAGTGTCTTTTGATCCAACCTTGAGAACATCACTAGTTGAGAGTTCGTAGAGTGTTAGATCATAGCTCACTTCTTGTTCGAGCTATTAGTTGGAACCCCACACTTTCATACACCTGAAAAGGTTATTAAGACCCTACTCTTCCCGTAACTGAGTAGATAGGTTGATTAGTACCCGTAAACTAATCTGTAAGGTTGATAAGTACCCGTAAACTTATTTCAACGGTTGCAAAGCCCGCGTAAGCTTTATGGTTTGTCCAGAAGAACTTGGACTGAGTTGTGTGGACTCACAACTCCCCGTGGACGTAGGAGTTATCTCCGAACCACGTAAATCTTTGTGTGTTGTGTTTATTTTTCAGTTATCTTATTGCATATTCAACTGACCAACTAACCTGCATACAAATTGCATTCTTCCATATCAACTGTCTTGGTTATTGACCAACCTTGCACTTAAGCGTAAGTTGATTTTATACGAGTTAATTTCCACCACATTCCGTACAGCACTTCTCTTCCAGCTGAGTGTTTCTTACTCGGTTGTGATTCCAACTGAGTTACATTACTCGGTTGTGTTATTTTAGGGGGTTGCTTTTAAAAGTTTTATCTGGTGTATTCCCCGCCCCCCATACACCAGAACTCGTATCGGGACCATCAAGTGGTATCAGAGTAGTGGTTCAAAAGACTGCTGACTCTATTTCACAAGGTATGAATTCGAGGTGTTTTCTTCAGTGGTCAACTGAACAGATCTCTTTATCACGCTAGTGCATATCTGCTTGCATTTTTTTTTTGTTGTTGTGTGCAGATGGATGTTAAAGACAAGATCGTGGTCATGTTCTCGGTTGTGAACTATACATCCTGCAGAACTCGGATGAAGAAGATCCTACTGTCAAAGCATCATCGAATGCAACAAGTACTCACATCCGGACCGATCATCATCGGAGAGAGAATCACTCGCACTCCTACAAATCCCAACGATGGGGATGCAACTGTGGAGTTAGTGGAGAAGAAGCCAGAAGACTTCACTCCAGAAGAAGCCAAAGTGAGCCAGTTGGACATCTGGGCTCAGAGCACGATCATGTCCACAGTTGGACAAGACTATTTGCCTTGGATAGAAGAGTGTGAAACCGCTAAAGAGATGTGGGATATCTTGGCATCTCTGAGTGAAGGAAGCGACGAAACAAAGGAGAACAAGTTCTCACATGCCTGTCAAGACTTTGACAACTTCTGTCTGAGAACTGATGAAACCATTGATCAGTTAGAGCTCCGGTTCATGGACATCATCAGAAGGATCCAGTCCATCCGAAGAGGAAAGTATACTTTGAGAGAAATCAATCTCAAAGTATTACAAGCTCTGTCAGCTGAGTGGGATACCTTCACCAATATCCATGAGAGCCGAGCTGACCTTGGTGAGATAGGAACTGAAAGATTGTTCTCAATTCTGAAGGAAAATGAGTACAAGGTGAACCGACGAAGGTCAACTCAGTCCTCGGTTTAGACGAGTCGACATGAGGATGTTGGTTACGCCACAAAGTCAGTAGCGCTCCGAGCTGACTATTCAAATCCGCGAACATCAAGGTCAACAAGATCAGCGGACACAGCTACGAAGGAGCCAAGCAGAGAAGAGCTGCAACAGAACATAGCCGCCCTGTCAAAGAAGCTAGCTGACATGGACACTCTGTTCGAAAAATACAAGAGGTTCTACAAGTCTAACCGAACTCGAGATAACTCAAAGCCTGTGAACAACGGTTGCTTTGAATGCGGCAAGAAGGGACATTTCAAAGCAGATTGTCCAGACCTTTCGAAGAAAGAGAGAGAAGCGTTGAGGGCCAAGCAAACTGGAAAGAACAAGGCCATGGTTGCAGAAGAAGCAGCTGACGACATGGACATCTTCACTGACACTGAAGATGAGGATGAGCTGACTTCCACCAACAACACTATCGGTCAGGATCAATGCCTCATGGCACTTGGAACCGACCAGGATGAGACTGAGGTACACTCTAGTCCTGCTAATTTAAATTCTTCCAATATTTCTAACATGCAGGAAACACTAGATGAAGAGTTAGAACCCTCCTGGAGTGACTTTCAAGAACTCAGTGAGGAACTACATCAGCAATCAGTTGAGTTTAAGAGTCTTCAAGAACAGTTCACCAAACTTGAAGAGTCCTTAACCGAAAAGGACGATCTGATCAAAAGTCAAACTGAAGAGATAGATAATCTCAAAAGTCAACTGAATGCGGTCAATCGAACTAATGCTTCAACCGATGAGGAGTTGACGAAGCAGATCAAAGAGTAGCAAGATCAGTTGATAAAGCAAGAGGCTCAGATCGACCAGCTGATAAAGAAGTCAGACGGACAAACCGAGCATATAGCTGTCCTCCTCAAGGAGTTGCAAACTGAGAAGGACAACTTAATAAAGCTATATCAGTCATCCAAGATCATCGAAAATCTCATCAGTTACAGCCGACAGATGGATGACGTGTCAGGACTCGGTTATGATGTAATCAAGGATACTGAAATTCCTCCAGCAACCTTCATCAAAGCTGTGGAGGTCAAGGTTGTCGAACCTAACACAGTTGAGTCTGAATCTCCCCAAAGTAATCCAACCTCCACTTCTCAGCAAGCTCAATCGACCAAGGGAACCACAACTGAGAAAGGAAAAGGAGCAGTGGATGGAGGACAGAACGTTCCATCGGTTGGGACATCAACCGATGGGGAATGTTCCAAGAGTCAGAAGAGGAATCAGAGGCGTCGGAGATACAATCGAAACCGAACTCAGAATCGACCTCTGAATCAACCTCAGAGTCAACATCAGAAAGAATGGAACCGACCGCAAAACCGACAAGGATCCAATCATCTGAATCAACAGCAGTTCCATCATCAGTTCAACCAGAGGTTCGAAACGAGTCAACCGATAAGGAACAGGTCGAACAGCTGGAGTTATTCATGCCACAACATGAACCACCAATAGGGCATGAACAACTATAGACAACATTCAGGGAGTTGGAATCAGAATCAGCCACAAAGATTCCAACATGGCGTCCGACCTCATAGACAAATCCAACAAGATAAAAAGCGCCATCAAAACAGGGGGAAAGCCTCTCCTCCGAAAGCTCAAAATGGGAGAAATCCATCTCCTCCTAAGAAACAGAACATCACTACTAACAACAAGCCTAAGGATAACCGAGGTGTTGTTATAGTTGATGATGATGGAAAAGTGATCTGGAATGATAAATCTATCCGAGTATACAGGGAAAAACGAATCACAGTTCAAGGGGGAGCTGGTTCTAACCCTCCAGGACCCAACTAAAATTGGGAACCTAAGCGAGTTTCTCTTTGCAGGTACAGGAGAAACAGCTGAGGAAGAATAAAGCATCACGAACCATGTGGGTGATGGATAGTGGATGCTCGAAACACATGACAAATCTTAAGGATTTGCTTGGGAGTTTCGTGGAGAAAGAAGGACCTTTAGTTACCTTTGGTGATAACTCAAAAGGTCACACCAGAGGCTATGGTACCCTTGAAACCAATCACGTGTCGATTTCTAATGTTTCATATGTTGATGGATTAAAGCATAACTTGCTCTCCATCAGCCAATTCTGTGATAATGGTTTCTCTGTCAAGTTTGATGCACAGGGTTGCAGGGTTAAAAATGTCGGATCAAAGCAGGTCATATTGTTAGGAAATCGATCGCCAACCGGGAATGTCTACTATGCTGACTGGAACAGTAGTCCTCTTGACACCAGCCTGTTATCAAAAAGCAGTTCAGATGTGAGCTGGCTGTGGCACAAAAGGCTCAACCATCTGAACTTCAAGACTATGAACCGACTTGCCAGACAAGAACATGCAAAAGGCATACCAAACCGAGTGTTTTCAACAACACATATCTGCAGTGCATGCCAGTTGGGAAAGCTCGCTAGATCCTCCTTCCGGTTGAAATCAACTCCCTCAACCGACCGAGTGTTACAGCTGATCCACATGGATCTCTTCGGGCCAGTTACACCAAAAAGCATGAATGGTAACAAGTATACACTTGTTGTAACTGATGACTATTCCAGATACACGTGGACCATTTTCATGCGTCACAAGAGCGAAACCCGAGATGAGCTACCCAAGTTGATGGATCGGATATCAAACCAACAAGAGATGAAAATCATTTCCATCCGATCAGATCGTGGAACCGAGTTTCCAAATGAAACCATCATTGAGTACTGCGAGAAGCATGGAATTACTCATCAAACATCAGCTGCGCGTACTCCGCAACAGAATGGAGTAGCTGAGCGAAGGAACCGAACGCTGAAGGATGCAGCTACATCCATGTTGACAAGCTCAGCTCTGCCAAAGATATTTTGGGCTGAGGCCATCAACACATCCTGCTACACCCAGAACCGGTCTCTTCTGACCAAGCGGTTGGGAAAGACACCATATGAGCTATGGAGACGCAGGAAGCCAGATATTTCATATTTTCGCGTTTTTGGTTCTAAGTATTATATTTACAACAATGGGAAGACTCAGTTGAAAACTTTTGATGCCAAGGCTTCGAAAGGCATATTTCTCGGATATGCCGCTCGAATCAAGGCATATAGAGTTTTCAACAATAGCTCTCGTGTTGTGGAGATAACACCTCATGTTAGTTTTGATGAATCTACTTTTGAGTGCAGGGAACAGGCTAAAGGACAACAGGCTGATCCACAAGTTCCACCAGCTCTCACCAGATCGCAGGCTCTAAGGGAAAAAAATCTAGCGGAACCATTGGTATGGGCAACCGAGGATGATGATCCATATTCCTCTGAAGATGAATGTGAAGACCCCAACTCATCTCAAGGGGGAACTTCAGCTGATGCCACTCCAACTGCATCAGCATCCGAAGCCCAACCAAGCCCGGCTCAAAATATTGTCAATGTTGAGGATCCAGACTCAACAGCTGATCAATCACCAGTTCTGAATATTCCAGCATCTCCTACAGGTCAGGATTCACCATCAGTTGAAATCCTGGAACAGCCACTGTTGGAAGAAGAAGGAAGACGCAATCGAAGATGGTATGAAGATCATTCCACTAACAACATCATCGGGGATCCAACCGAAGGTGTACGTACAAGGAGCAGAGTTGCAAATCCAGATTCGACTGAGGAAGATTCCAACACTTACGCTCAATATGCTGAGGAGTTGGCAGTTCTTGAGGAGTTCGAGCAAGCTGGAGATGTTGCCATGATTTCTTGCTTTGTAGCTGATGTGCCAGAACCGAAGAATGTTGTGGAAGCTCTCAACTGTGTTCACTGGACAACAGCCATGCAAGAATAATTGAATGAATTTCTACGCAATTGTGTATGGGAGTTGGTAGAAAGACCAAATGGTGTCAAAGTCATTGGATTAAAATGGATTTTTAAGAACAAGAGAGACGCCATTGGATTCATCGTGAGGAATAAGGCAAGGTTGGTAACTCAGAGATATTGCCAACAAGAAGGAATCGATTTCGAGGACTCCTTCGCGCCAGTTGCAAGGCTGGAAGCCATCCGAATTTTTCTAGCCTATGCCGCATTTCACAAGTTCAAGGTCTATCAGATGGATGTGAAGTGTGCCTTCCTTAATGGTGATATCAAGGAAGATGTATATGTTGAACAACCTCCCGGTTTTGAGACTGGAGATGGAAGAGTGTACAAGTTGAATAAAGCAATCTATGGATTGAAGCAAGCACCCAGAGCATGGTATGACACTCTTTGTGGTTTTTTTCTGAACTCGGGGTTCAAACGAGGGTCAATTGATAAAACACTGTTCACCATTAAAGTTGGAGAAGATATACTTGTTGTGCAAATCTACGTCGACGACATCATATTCGGTTCCAAGTCGGAGGAACTGTGTGAAAAATTCTCAAATCTCATGAAGGAGAAGTTCGAGATGTCGATGATGGGCGAGATGAATTACTTTCTAGGATTGCAAGTGAAACAGTCACCAGAAGGGATTTTCATCAATCAGTCCAAGTATACAATGGAGCTCATCACCAAGTTCGGATTGCAGACAAGTAAGACCACAAGGATCCTGATGAATACTAACTGGAAGATTGAACCTGGAACTGAGGGAAAGCTCGTGGATGCCAGTAAGTATAGAGGGATCATCTGTTCTTTGCTATATCTAACCGCCAGTCGGCCAGACATATCTTACGTGGTTGGAGTGTGTGCTCGGTTCCAAGTTCAACCGAGGGAAGCTCACATGTTGGCAGCAAAGAACATCATCAAGTATCTGAAGGGAACTGTAAATGTTGGGTTGTGGTATCCAACCGACGACAATATACAATTGACCGGATACTCAGATGCGGATTTAGTCGGTGATCGGTTAGACAAGAAGTCCACATCTGGACACTGTCAATTCATGGGAAGCAAGCTAGTTTCGTGGTTCTCCAAGAAACAAGCATGTGTTGCCACTTCTACAACCGAGTCAGAATACATGGCTGTTGGATGTTGTTGCATGCAAGTATTGTGGCTCAAGCAACAGCTGAGAGATTACGAAGTCACAACTGGACAGGTTCCTATTCATTGTGATAGCTCAAGTGCTATTGCTATCTCTTTGAATCCTGTACACCACTCTCGGACGAAGCACATTGACATCCGACATTATTTCATCCGAGACCATATTGAGAAGAAAGACGTATCCATGGAGAAGATTCCAACTGAGATTCAGAGAGCTGATATCTTCACCAAACCTCTAGCCGAAGCGCGGTTCAAGATGTTATGTGATTTACTTGGATTGTTGGATCCATCAGATGAGGAACCAGCTGAGGTGAAGAGATAGATATCCATCTGAGGAGGAAGCTCAGATGAAGGGAGAATCTCAGATGCAGATCACCAACCGAAGACATCAGATGCGGATTGCCAACCGAAGACATCAGACGTCAGCTGAACAGACGAACTCGAGTCAGCTGATGGTATGCTGCAACGTTGGATCAGACATCAACTGAACAGACGAACTGGAGTCAGCTGATGGTATGCCACAACATTGGAACACAGCTGATTCCAACATCAGCTGACAGGTGAACACAGCTGACTCCGACATCAGCTGGCAGGTAACATTTATGGCTGAAGGTGTTATGATCTTAAATGAGAATGTTTGAAATAAATTCATACATTCCTGAGCATGTCAGTTACATTAAAATAGCCATCATGCCGCATTTAATGTAAAGTACGGCTGAACATCAATAGCCTACTTTATAGTGCGACTGGGCTGACATGAAAAACAGTTCACCTTCTCGCGCGCTGGTTGGAACTCGGTTCGTGACGTCAAGTCAAAGCTAGTCAACAGTCGCGTGATCACAGCCGTTGATGGATTCGTGCCATTCAACCCTAGCCGTCGATTTCAACCGAGACTAAAACCTATAAAAGGCGGAAAATCAGGAAGTGATCTCTTACCTTCCTCATTCGTGTTTATCTGCAGTAACTGTTCACTTTTGTCTTCAATTTGTCTCACCAATTTCTGCAAAGTTTGTTTCCTTCCTTCTTATATATATCTTCTCACACTCATTAAATGGCACCCAAAGGAAAGAAAATGGCTTCTTCCGGACCCTCTCTAGTCCCCACATCTTATGAAGAATCGTTCGACTTGCTGGTTTCGAAGATACATTTTGAGCAGATCCTTTCAGAGGATGAATTGGAGTCGCCGGTGCTCTCTCCCCACGCCGACACTCTCAGGGAGAACGGGCTACTAGAATGGGTGAAGCTCTTCCCCTCCCACCTGCTCAGGCGCCAGGTCGGAGAGTTCTACGTAAATCTGCAGTCGTCCATCGACAGCAGAGATGGCGTCATTACAGAGGTTTCATGCCGACAACGCAACGTTCCGGCCAGAACCATCCGCCGTGTGACCGTTCCCATAGCAATTTCCGATTTCCTCTGCCAAATCATTCCCGTAAACCACACCGCCACTGACACGGTTGAAAATATAACCGATGCGGATGCCGATGCGTTTCTGGAAAGTGCTCTTATCACCCCGGAGAAGTTGAAGAGCAATATGCAGAGGACCAAGTTAAAGTCAGAACATCGACTCCTATTCGATGTTGTATCCAAGGTCGTGTTCGGTTACAGCGGAGCTTTCGGAGACATTAGCCGACCGAAGCTCAAGCAGTTGCTGGCCTTGGAACACAAACATGAGATCAATTGGTTCCAGTATTTTCTAAACTAACTGATCTTGGAGAAGCAGAAGATCTCCGAGACCACAACCGAATCAGGGAAGAGACTGTTGAGTGTCAAGGGAACTCTCAACTTCGGCTACAAAATCTCTGCTCTGATCCTGCTCGCAACCAAGGGTCAGAACATGGTATGGGAGGACTGCGAGGAGACCTCTGTGAAGAAATTGATATTGTTCCCAACAGCAAAGAAAGCTCAAGAGGTGATAAGGAGTGTTTATACTCCTAAGGAAAAGAAGGATGCTGGGAAGACAGCTGGAGCGAAGGATACTGCTGAGGAGGTACCAGCTGTCAGCCGCCCCACAAAGTCTAAAGCTGCTCGCCGACAACGAGCTGAGTCGGAGAAGGAGAAAGCTGAGAAGCCTGCCAAGAAGAAGCTGAAAGTTCGCTTCAAGAAGACGGTGGCAGTACCAGTTGAGGAGGAGCCAGCTGATGATATTCCAGCTGAGGAGCCAGAGGATATTCCAGCTGAGGAGCCAGCTGCTGATGTACCAGCTGAGGATGTTTCAGCTGAGGAGCCAGCTGCTGATGTGCCAGCTGAGGGTACGCCAGCTGAGGAGGAGGTACCAGCTGTGGAGGCGCCAGCTGAGACGACACCAGCTGAGGAGCCATCCGAGTTGAGCCACTCAGCTGAGGCAGGTGCCTTCAAGATCGTTCCTCACGCTGCTGATGAGGCTGATGGGATGGAAACGGACCTCACCTCGGATGCTTCTTCCTCCTCTGAGGAAATTGAAGACATTCGCACCTCCCCCACGGCAGGAGCTGATGCCGTACCGCCCCAAGAGCCTCTCGCTCTCTCAACCGATCAACAGCCAGAGATTCCGAGCTCATTGCTCGATGCCAACATTGAGACCATCTCTTCGGCCAATGTTGATGAACCTGTTGATACCCACTCCCCACAGAATCCAATATTCCGAGCTCCCAGCTCGATGCCAATGTTGAGACCACTTCTTTGGCCAACATTGATGAAACTTTTGAACCATTGCCATATGAAAAAAAATTTCCCTCTCCAATCGATGACGAAGCTGATCGTCAGGCTGTTGCGATGGAGTATGAAGGCAAGGTGGCCTACTGCTTCCAGAAGCTGCTCGGGATGTTCTCAGAAGCTCACGACATGCCGATTTTTGCTACGCTTGGGACCGAGCTGCTGTACCAGTTCAACCTAATCTTCAGTCACTGGTATGTGAAGGAAGATACTGTGAGGGTACACAGCTGGAACCAGCTGAAGGCGGACGAGTCACGCATCCGAGATTACTTCAATTACACTAATCTGGAGGTGGCCTACAACAACAAGGTTGCGCTGCTCACGCGTCGTTTGGACTTGAGCAAGGCGGAAGGCACAGATACCCGGGCGATGGCTGGACAAGACTGCATTGCATTTCTCGACAACATGCTTGCAAAATCTGCTAACTTTATTGTTGATCTTGATGCAGCCGCCGCAGCCGCTAAGGAAGAAGAAAAGGAGCTTCAACTGTACCTAGCCAACCGTCAAGCCATGGTTACAGTTGAGCAGTCAGCTCTGATTGAACACCAAGCTCCAGCTGATCAGCCAGCGCCCTCAACTGAAGACATTTGCGAGCTGATAGCTGAGAGGGTGAACCAGCTGAGGACGGAGATGCTTGCCAACTTCTAGCAACACAAAGAAGATCAGTTGAGGATGTTGGAAGCACAAGAGGAGAAGAACAAGCAGCTGACGGAGGAGAATGTTTCACTGAAGATAAGGCTGAACGAACTCTCCTCCTCCACCAGCCAAGACATTTCTGACGTGAAATCAACTGTTTTGGGGATCAAGTATGAGCTGAATGTCTTCCAGTCCATCTCTGATTCCAACCTTGCCAAATCCCAACAGACTCAGGATGAAGAATGAGAGTCTCGGTTCGAGTCACGCTGGGCTGAGTTCGTTGCTTTCCAGATTGAGACAACTGAAACATTCGATGGATTGAGGAAAGCCGAACAAAAGCGCCATGACTCCGAACTGGCGAAGAAGGTCGGAATAGAGTGCGCGGTCGATGAACTCTTCAACCGCATCTAACAAGCCGAACAACAACTCACCTCTCTGGATGGATCAATAGCAAACCTTGTTGCTGATGCCAAAAAGGGGGAAGATAAAAAGGGTGAAGAGGAGTTGCAAGTGGATGTTGAATTGCAGGGGGAAGATGAGACCCAGGCTGAAGCTGAAGCTGCTGCAAAATCTCAGCCGAGGAGGAAGACTGCACAGAAGAAGAAGTCCGCTCCCAAGTCAACCGACGTAAGTGGAGCTGAAATAGAAAAAGACTTGGAGCAGGCGGAACAGTTTGGAGTTTCTTACAACTCCATAGCCGAGATCGCAGCCGAGCTTGATTCAGAACTCGACGGTATCACAACCGAAGAGTGCATTGCTGCTGCCAAGGCTATGGATGTTGCTGAGAAAGATTACATGAATCCGAGCTGGATCAAGAAGTTCGCTGCCAGCCAAGCTCGAAGAGTCAACCAGTTCGAGGAGGAGCTGACCAAGATAACCAAGAACTTGGACCGGAACATCGCCTCCCGCAGCCGTCGCCGAATAGACAAACATCAAGTTAAGGCTGAAGCCAGGCTGAGACAACAGAGGTTGCCAGGGAAGGTGAAGGTTCAAAGTCGGTTCAAGCATGTAGACAAGTGGATGCCAGTTGAGTGGAATGAAGACTGGTAGTCATTCAAGCAAGAATTCGTGAATGGCTTCTATTACAGAAAGGTCTTCTCAACTGACGATCCGAGGAAAGCGTTCAAGGAAGCCCTGACCGAGTTGCATACTGGGGACCCGGGCATGTTCAGCCAGTTCAGGCATGCATTGATAGAAGCAAAACTGGACATGAACACAGTTCCGGTCCCTCAGAAGGTTACTTATCGGCCTCCCTTCCTCCCAGACTCCCGAAACCCCGACCGACAAAAGATATCAGCTGAGGCAAGGCAAGTCTGCAAAGAGCACGGGGTTGACATAGCAAAGGAGTCAGAAGCAAAGAGAGAGAGTTTTGTTAGAATATTTAGCAAATATGGGCTTAAGTTTTAGCTCAGTTAGTTTTTGAGCAACTGATGTAGTTTTTGGTTTTGGGCTTATCTTTGTAACCATCAGTTGTAATAAAAACTATTCAGTTATACGATTCAACTTGACGTACAATCTCTCATTGTCCAAGCTCTGAATCGCAAAGTTATTTCAATATCATGTTATAACTGTGCTAACCCTTTGATGTTTTAATCTTATAGACTGTCTAGAATTTCAGCTGAGATTTTGGATAGGTCAGTAGGATTTAGATCAGTTTGCTTTGTAAGAATTTTATAAGGGTTTTGGTATCATCAAAAAGGGGGAAATTGTTGGGAAATTTATTAAAGTTTTGATTGATTCCAAAACCAACTGACCCCAACCGAGTAGATGTTGTCAGATCCTAATGTTAGTAGTTAGGCTCGCTGTTTGAGCATTGTTAAGATTTTATCTTTACAGGACTCCAGCTGAAGACGGCAACAAGGCTTCACTCAGATAGAACATCAGTTGTAAGAAAGACAACTGAGCGTTCATCAGATGAGAAGTAAAAAGCAGGAAGATGCCAAAGTCAACTAAGGAAGATGCAAGAGAACATCAGTTGTAAGTAAGACAACTGAGCGTTCGGAGCCAACTGATCAGATACAAGAAAGACAACTGAGCGTTCAGTTTCAGAACATCAGTTGTAGGACTCGATTCAAGAAGATCAACAACATGAAATTCAAATCAGCTAAGAGTTCAACTGTTAGCACTCAGATAGAACATCAGCTGAAGAACAAGTCAGATGAAGATCGAAACTCTCAACCGACCATCCATTGTTGAAAGACCAATGTTGAGATTTGAAATTCAAATAAGGAAGTCACGTGAAGGTTTTACTCTCTGTCATTACCTCATTTGGCCCAACACAAGGCTGTCTCAGATGGAAAGCAGAAGCACGCAGTTGCTAAATCCGGAAAGTCTGCAGAAGATGAGAGACAAGCCATCGCTTTCAAAGAACAGAGATCAACTGCTCCTCCAACGGCTAGTTGATTCTCTCCGCCTATAAATAGAGGCCTTCATTCATTCACCAAGACTACGGGAAACACAAGACAGACAAGTGCGAGAAGAGATCAAAGAGCAAAAGAAAGAACCAAATACTTCACACGAGCTGAACAACATTCAATCTCTAAGAACATCATTAGTTGAGAGTTCTAGAGTGTTAGATTCTGTCTTAGTGTTTTTTGATCCAACCTTGAGAACATCACTAGTTGAGAGTTCGTAGAGTGTTAGATCATAGCTCACTTCTTATTCGAGCTATTAGTTGGAACCCCACACTTTCATACACCTGAAAAGGTTATTAGGACCCTACTCTTCATGTAACTGAGTAGATAGGTTGATTAGTACCCATAAACTAATCTGTAAGGTTGATAAGTACCCGTAAAGTTATCTCAACGGTTGCAAAGCCCGCGTAAGCTTTGTGGTTTGTCCAGAAGAACTTGGACTGAGTTGTGTGGACTCACAACTCCCGTGGACGTAGGAGTTATCTCCGAACCACGTAAATCTTTGTGTGTTGTGTTTATTTTTCAGTTATCTTATTGCATATTCAACTGACCAACTAACCTGCATACAAATTGCATTCTTCTATATCAACTGTCTTGGTTATTGACCAACCTTGCACTTAAGCGTGAGTTGATTTTATACGAGTTAATTTTCACCACATTCCGCACAGCACTTCTCTTCCAGCTGAGCGTTTCTTACTCGGTTGTGATTCCAACTAAGTTGCATTACTCGGTTGTGTTATTTTAGGGGGTTGCTTTTAAAAGTTTTATCTGGTGTATTCCCCCCCCCCCCCCCCATACACCAGAACTCGTATCGGGACCATCAATCCGTATAGACAATAGAATGTGTGCCCACAAGATATGGTCTAAACTTATCAAAAGCATAGAAAACCGCCAAAAGCTCCTTTTCGGTGGTGGTATAATTCATTTGTGCCGAATCAAGGGTCTTACTTGCATAATATATGACCCGAAATAATTTATCCCTTTTTTGGCCCAAAACGGCTTCTACGGCCCAATCACTTGCATCACACATTAGCACAAAAGATTCATTCCAATCGGGTGAAATCAAGACGGGGGTAGAAACGAGGGCCTTCTTCAATTTTTCAAACGACTCAAGGCATGCATCATTAAAGTCAAACTTAGAATCTTTTTCCAACAATGAGCAAAGAAGCTTTGATACCTTGGAAAAATCTTTGATAAAATGCCTATAGAATCCCGCATGACCAAGGAAACTCCGAATGGACTTCACGTTTGTCGGTGGAGGTAACTTCTCAATTGCCACTATTTTAGCTCTATCCACTTCTAACCCATCTTTAGACACCTTATGCCCCAAAACAATGCCCTCTCTCACCATAAAATGACATTTCTCCCAATTGAGACATAAAGAAGTTTCCTCACATCTTTGCAAAACTTGAGAAAGATTCTCCAAACAATTATCAAAGGAAGAACCGAAAATGAAAAAATCATCTATGAATACCTCCATAATCTTCTCGATGAGTCCATAGAAGATCACCATCATGCATCTTTGGAAAGTAGCCGGTGCATTGCAAAGACCAAACGACATCCGTCGACAAGCAAATATTCTATAAGGACAAGTGAAGGCCGTCTTGTGTTGGTCCTCCGGAGCTATGGCAATTTGGTTGTAGCCGGAATACCCATCCAAGAAGCAATAATACTCATAACCGGCTAGCCTATCAAGCATTTGATCGATAAAAGGAAGAGGAAAATGATCATTTCTTGTGGCCGCATTCAACGCCCTATAGTCGATGTACACTCTCCAACCCGTTTGCAAATGAGTGGCTATTTGTTCGCCACTTTCGTCTTCAACAACGGTGACCCCGCCTTTTTTGGCAACCACTTGAGTCGGTCTAACCCACTCACTATCGGAGATAGCATAGATAATTCCGGCATCAAATAACTTCAAGACATCTTTCCTCACAACCTCTTGCATAACCGGATTCAAACGACGTTGAGGTTGGACCTTCGGCTTTGCATCATCCTCCAATAAGATCCGGTGTATACAAATAGAAGGGCTAATTCCCTTAATATCGGCAATAGACCATCCAATAGAAGATTTATACTTCCTCAATTCCCTCAATAACTTATCCAACTCCTCATCTTTAAGAAATGAAGAGAAAATGACCGGAAAAGTTTCATCCTTACCCAAAAATGCATACTTAAGGTGATCGGGTAGAGGCTTCAACTCCAAAGTCGAAGAAGAATTCGGCTTGGGTGCTCTTTCTGGCACTCCTCAATCAATAGGTGTATAGAGATCTAGATAAGCCAAATTCTTCAAAGGAATTCCTTTGTTAGCATCCAAATAGGCAATAGACTCCAACAATTCATCACACGCCTCATCCAATTCCGAATATGAGTGAATAGAATCAACAATGCAATGCTCCAATGGATCTTGAGAATAAGATGAAATAGAGTCATGAACTTACACTCTTCAAGCTCCAACTCTTGAGGTTTCTTCATGGCTTCATAGATCAAAATAGTCATCTTCTCATCATTATAACAGAATGTTAGCTCCCCATCTTGAACATCAATCAATGCCCTCCCGGTTGCCAAGAATGGACGGCCAAGAATAAGTGGAGTATTGTCGTCTTCGGGCATGTCAAGTACCACAAAATCCGCTGGGAATATAAATTCTTCCACCTTGACGAGCACATCTTCCACTATTCCCCTAGGATAAGAAATAGAGCGGTCGGCCATTTGCAAGGCAATCGACGTGGGCTTCATCTCCCCGATTTCCAACCTTCTAAAGATCGAGAGGGGCATGAGATTTATGCTAGCCCCCAAGTCACACAATACTCTTCCAAATGTTTCACCTCCTATAACACATGCAATAACAAAGCTCCCCGGATCCTTTTGCTTCAAAGGCAATTTCCTTTGCAACACGGCACTACATTCCTCCGACAAGCTTATGGTCTCAAATCTCCCAAGTTTCCTCTTTCTCGAGACCGCATCTTTCAAAAATTTTGCATAACCGGGCATGTCTCGTAAAGCATCAAGTAAGGGAATGTTGATTTGTACCTTTTGGAACATCTCCATGAATTTAGCAAGTTTTTCATCCATTTTTGCTTTTGCCAACCTTTGAGGGTAAGGGGCTTTAAGAACCACCTCCTTGCTTGGTTGAACAACTTTGGGAGTCACCTCTTTTGGGATTGGAGGCTCCTTGATCGGCTCTTGAAGCTTCTTCTCTAGAGGAACGGGCTCCTCCACTTCCGACTCTTCATTTACCACCACTTCTTGCTCTTCCAACTCCGGGTAATTCTTGTAAGTCGTTCCACTTCTCAATTGGATGGCGTTGCATTGGTTCTTTGGGTTCACCTCCGTATTACTAGAAAATTGGCTCAGCTTATGTTGAGAAGCCGCTTGATTAGCCATGTGGCTCACTTGCCCTTCCAACATCTTCACCGATTTAGACAAAGTCGATACGGTCCCTTCCAAACTTGTAACCTTTTGCCCAGTTGCTCCCACAAAAGCATTTTGGCTTTGGAGAAGTTGTTGCATCATTTCTTCCATGGTCGGCATGGGCTTCTTTGGCTCATTGATCATCCCTTAAGAAACCGAGAATCCGGGTGGTGGAATGATAGCATTGTTCGGGTTAGCATACGATAAATTTGGATTCCTATAATTATGATTATAGGCTTGATTCCCCGGAGGATAACTCGAACGGTTGTAGTTACTATACCTCCATCTTGGAACATAGTCACTTGAGGTTCAAACATTTGGTTGATTGGAGGCGGTGGTGCTCTATCTCTTTGAGCTTGTTGCTCCTCCATTTAACGGCGAAGCTCTTGCATTTGGCGCTCCAAGTCGGCCATATTATTAGGCCCTTGACGCTCCATTGCTCTCCTTCTACGTTCCCGGCTAGCCCGCTTATGAGTGATTTCAATCTCCAAGTCCAAAGGAATGATTTCGCCTCCTTTTTTCCTTGTGATCATGCACCAATTCACCTACACAAACCCACCAAGAACACACTTAGATTCAAACTACAAATTTAAGTAAGAATGCTTGAACTTGTACTCTAAATGCAAAGATCATTATCACTATAAACTCTAAATAGTCCCCGGCAACGGCGCCAAAAAGTGATCGCTAATTTTCTACCAAGCAATTATACCGCACTTTAACGGGCAATTGTAGTATAAAATAACGAGTTATCGTATCCTCAAGGACTATTAGCCGAGTTTTTAGTGGAAATAAAATTCATGCACATTCCTACTAGTCAAGCTCTTTGAACAAAGCGATTTGGGATTCATACAAACTCTTAAACAAGAAATTAAAGCTAAATGAGCAATTAAGAGACAAGAACATGCAAAAATGACAAACAAAATATCAAACAAACAAATAAGGAACAAATAAGGGAAAGAGTTGGTTCTAGGGATTCATTTTGATTATAGATAGCTTGATCAACACTTGTTAAATCATTCAAACCACTTTTAATCCTCAACTTAGGAAGCAATCCACAATTATATTCACTAATCTATCTCGACAATTAGTAAAAGAGGATCATTCAATCAACTATCTCTTATTAAGACTCAAGCCAATCAAACAACTCCCAAAAGTACAAGGATCATAAGCTACCAAGCATTGAACAATCACCTACTAAGTCTCAAGCCAAAACATGAAGTGAAAATGAGATTCCATGCAAGCAAAAACCTATTAGGAGTTTTCACAAACACTAAGCATGCAAGAAAGGAGATCAACAATTCCCACATGAATCAAAACACCAAATTCACAACTAAGAAGAGGAAGGATAAGAGAAATAGCAAGATATGATCCAACCATCAACAAATCATAACAAATCCCTAAAACCAACAATGAATCTAGCTAGACATAATGAAAATCAACAGTAAACAAAAGAGAAATGATAGCATAGATGAAAAACTAGGAACCCAATGTTGAAATCTTCACAAAGTCTTCAAATCCAAGTTTAATCACTATTACAATGAATTAAAATATGTTTAGAACCCTAATTGGAAACTATTTGAAATGGAATTTAGGATAGGAGATGTGTTCCCCCACGTTTTAGGGTTGCCAAGAGGTTTATATAAGATGGAGAAAGTGCTATTACATGTTAAAATCGCAGAAAGGGGAGAAAAACACGAGTTTGGGCGAAAACAGGATTAATCGGCGGTCTGCCCCTGCTTTTCGGCGGTCTGGACCCGATTTTCGGCGGTCCAGGGCTGGACCGCTGACTCCACCGCCGATTTGGAGTTTCTTCATGGCTTGAATTCTAGTAACCTTCGGAGGGCGGATCGGCGGTTGGAACTAATTTTCGGCGGTCTAAGGCTGAACCGCCGGAAATCATGCCTGGACCGTCGGTTTTCACTGGTTCGCTCCGTTCCGTCCCGTTTTCCACATTTTTGTCCCGTTTCTTCGTTCCCGCTCTTCTATGACCTTTCCCTCTCGACTTAGCCTCCTATGCTCAACCTACACACATGCACAAACACTACCAAAACGTGAAAATGATCCAAAATAGTGAAAACAATACAAAACCGAACACGTTTTAAGGGCAAAGCAATGCAACAACATGAAAACACGTTTAGTTGCTACAAAATGGATGTTTATCAATACTATACGAAAATACATTAATTTTCAAGAGAATAAGATACGAATACGTTAAAAATATGTTTATATTTATTTATAATATTTTATATTTTAATAATTATATCATAAAACTTATATAAACCCATTTATTTCAAAATATAGCAAATAACTAGTTAATTACACCCCAGTGCAATCTACACAATTAAAAGAATTAAAAAAATCAGCACAGCCCCAATTCAATTAAATCTTCAGCCATTAATTCCTTTAAAACAAAAATATTCAATCATTAATTACCCACCGTCTCAACCCCCTAAATTATTATTCCCACCGACTCCTCCCAATTCCAATTTCATACTCATATGAACCCATTCATTACAAAGCAATTCCAATTGCAAATTCAAAATCAATTAGGCTATGGGCAGCAGCGATCTCCACGATCGTGCTCGTCCAATAGCCACGTCACAGTGAGCTCATGCGCTCGTTAGAGTTGCAACAACGAGTTCGCCCGTTTGTGAGCTCTAAAATGTGGATGGGCTATCATTAACTCTCATTTCTTCCATTGCGAGCACGCTCTCTCTTGCACTCCTTGCGAGCTCTACGCTCTACAATGGTAAGCGAGCTCTACGTAGAGCTCGCAAAAGCATCGAGCCCGCGCTCGAGCGTGCCGCTGCGAATGGTCTTACAAATTATACTAACCCATATGTTTTTCAATTGAAAAACGCAATCCAAAACCTATTTAAAAAAAAATGCGATTGATGACTTTAAAAGAAAACTTTCGAGCGTGATGGGTGACGGCGTCAGTGTCAACTTGAGGCGGTGACTATGGATATAGAGGTTCCATTTTGAGTTCAGCAGACACAGAAAACCTATAAATTTTGTAAAATTCATGACGTAAAGTGAGATAATTTTAACTTGTCTGAAAACGTATTTTGACCGTATTTTATTTAAAAAATATAATTAAATAAATTAAATAAAGAATATTTTTTAATATGTATTTGAACCGTATTTTTTCCATATTTGTATTTAATACTAGTACTACTTTTTTATGGATGCGCTGGGGGTCAGTAGTAGCGTATCTATGCTAACATAGTCAATAGATGATTTATTTTATTTTATTTTTTCTATTTTTCGAGAAATACACATAAAATATAATATTTTGTATATCATAAAATTTTATAATATTAATTCCTAATATTGAATCTATCTATATATATTTAAAATGATTGAAGATTCAACTTGTTGTAAAATCCAAACTTGTTAAGATCCAAACAAAACCCTAGTTCTATCTCTCTCAATTCTTATTTCCCCCTAATTCCATACCAATCTAAATCCATCGAAACCCTCACCGGTCGGAAGCCATGGCAAACGCCAGAGAATCCGACCCGCATCTGGGCTACCTCACTAAGAAAGAAACGGAGGTGAAGCTGCCGCGACCTACCCGCGTCAAGAATAAGACGCCGGCCGGCGTCCAAATCACCGCCGAGCAAATCCTCCGCGAAGCCCGCGAGCGTCAGGAGTCCGAAATCCGCCCCCCTAAGCAGAAAATCACCGACGCAACTGAGCTCGGAGATTACCGCCTCAGGAAACGAAAGGAGTTCGAAGATTTAATCCGCAGGGTGCGGTGGAACAAGAGTGTCTGGGTGAAGTATGCCAAGTGGGAGGAATCCCAGAAGGATTTCGCCCGAGCTCGCTCGGTATGGGAGCGCGCGCTCGAGGTTGATTACAGAGATCACACATTGTGGCTCAAGTATGCTGATTTTGAAATGAAGAATAAGTTCATCAATCACGCTAGGAATGTCTGGGATCGTGCGTCGCAGTTGTTGCCGAGGATGGATCAGTTGTGGTACAAGTACATTCATATGGAGGAGGTTTTGGGGAATGTGGCTGCGGCGAGGCAGATTTTTGAGAGGTGGATGAAGTGGATGCCTGATCAGCAAGGATGGCTTTCGTATATTAAGTTCGAACTCCGGTATAATGAGGTCGAACGGGCAAGAGAGATTTTTGAGCGCTTTACTGAGTGTCACCCCAAGGTCAGTGCGTGGATTAGATTTGCTAAGTTTGAGATGAAAAACGGAGAGATAGCGCGTGCAAGGAACTGTTACGAGAGGGCTGTGAATAAGTTGGGGGATGATGAGGAAGCCGAGGAGTTGTTTGTGGCATTTGCAGAGTTCGAGGAGAAATGTAAGGAGACAGAGAGAGCTAGATGCATATACAAATTTGCATTGGATCATATTCCGAAAGGACGGGCAGAAGAGCTGTACAAGAAGTTTGTTGCATTCGAGAAGCAATATGGTGATAGGGAAGGAATTGAGGATGCTATTGTGGGGAAGAGGAGGTTTCAGTACGAGGACGAGGTCAGGAAGAATCCCCTTAATTATGATGTGTGGTTTGATTATATTCGGTTGGAAGAGAGTTGTGGGGATAGGCAAAGGATTGAGGATGTGTATGAGAGGGCGATTGCGAATTTGCCTCCCGCTCAGGAGAAACGCTACTGGCAGCGCTACATATACATGTGGTAAGCTTAATGCTCGAACCTTTATGTGATCATGCTCATATTTGATATTGAGGGAAGCTTTGCTGAGATTAGTTAGGATAAATTCTATTTGTTTACTGATGATTGTTAAATTTATGTTGCTGTCAGGATTAATTATGTTTTGTATGAGGAGCTTGATGCCCGTGATGTTGACAGAACAAGAGACATATATAAGTAAGATGCCATTTTCTAATTTTCAGTAGCTTATGGTGTCTGCTTTACTATTTTTTTAGTTATTAATTGAAGATTTTATGTGAATGGTCATTAATCACACATAATAAGGATCTCTAGTCCGCATCTTTATTCGTGGTCAGCTATCTTTTAGGCGTGATATTCCTATTGTATCAATAGGAAATTGATTAATGAGACTCACTGATTTGCTGTCTAATTTGTGTAATGCAACTATATTGGTTCAAAGCTTGATTTTATTTCATTGAGATGAAATGATGATAAACTAAGGCAAATATATCTGCTCAAAGCTTAAGAGTATATTTCAAAAACTTTTCTCAACATGCGGATGTTATCTTCATTGCATATATAAGCATGCACGAACTAGTAAATTGAGCTACAAACATCTGAGTTTTTTTTTTTTGCTCTCTATTTTTTGCCATATTAAATGAGTCTTGAATAATTGTCCAGCCATTGTGATCTCATGGGAAGTTCAAGTTACAAGGGTGTTTGTTGAAGTGTATAATTACTAATATTGCTTCCTCCACATTGGATTGATGGACATTAAAGTACATCATATACATGGATGTGTACACTTAAATCCACGTTTAAGTAGCTTTTAATGCTTCCGAGTAATGCTTCAGTTGTGGATATCATTTGAGTTATGTAGCCAATTTTCTGGGGAAAGTTCAGTTTGTATTGGATGTATGGTAAGCCTGTGTAGCTAGTTCATAGAAATTCAGAAATGGCATCTCTAGTATGTATTAATTGCATTAGCTGTGACCATAGTAATTTGTGGATAGCGTTATGTGGTTCCTGATACATTTTGGAATTGTGCAGCTTGTGCCTGAAGATGATTCCTCATGAGAAATTTTCTTTTGCAAAGATCTGGCTGATGGCCGCACAATTTGAAATACGCCAGTTAAATATTGATCGGGCTCGAAAAATTTTGGGGTCAGCAATTGGCATGGCTCCCAAAGATAAGGTATGCTTCGACTTGTTTCATATATAGTTCAATTCTTTATTTGGTTCTTATTCTGCTCGTCCTTGAACTGTACTCTAAATGTATCATGTTGCAAGCAGATCTTTAAGAAGTACATTGAGATAGAGCTGCAACTTGGTAACATAGAACGGTGCCGGAAACTATATGAGAAGTACCTGGAGTGGTCTCCAGAGAACTGTTATGCATGGAGCAAGTATGCCGAGCTGGAGAGATCATTGTCAGAAACTGAACGAGCCAGAGCTCTTTTTGAGCTAGCAATTGACCAACCTGCTCTCGATATGCCAGAGTTATTATGGAAGGTACTCAATTCTCTGCCTATTGCAAGCATTAGATGTGTTTGATATAAATAGCTCCATAGTGATTGACTGGATATATATCAATTGATCTTCTACCTATTTAATAATAGGCATATATCGACTTTGAGATTTCTGAATCCGAGTATGAAAGAACTAGAGCTCTTTACGAGAGGCTTTTGGAACGAACGAAACACTTGAAGGTGTGGATCAGTTTTGCCAAGTTTGAGGCTTCTGCTATGGAAGAGGTCCTTCAGGACTCAGACTTGTCTGAGACTGAATATAAGAGGAAATGCATTCAGCGTGCCAGAGGTAAGAAATTACAATGTTTTAGACTAGTCAATCTCTTGCATTATCTTATTATTATATCTGTTGGTGTCATGTAAAATCTGATCATTATCATGAATTTGATCTGACTCCCCTGTTCTTCAGCTGTGTTTGAAAGGGCCCTTAGTTATTTTAGAACTTCTGCCCCCGAATTGAAAGAGGAAAGGGCAATGCTTTTGGAAGAGTGGTTAAACACTGAGAGCAGTTTTGGCAAGCTTGGTGATGTGGATTTGGTTCGTGCTAAGCTTCCAAAGAAACTTAAAAAGAGAAGGCATATAGAAACTGAGGATGGTCCAGCTGGGTATGTATTTGATGACTTATCTTTTCGGGTCCTTTTTGTTTCTGAACATTGTTGTACTGCTGATCGCCTATCTCTGCTTGGAATTTTTGTTATTTTTTGTCATTGATTTTAGTGATTGGTCCCTGTGACCGTTGAAAATCATGTGGCCTCAGCCGCATCTTTATTGGCTTCTTGGAAATTTTAGCAAGCACTTACTTTTTGACTTATTCACCTAAATTTGGTTTATTTACATGATTCTGATTGAATCTTCTTATAATGGGAATGTCTTCATCTCTGATAAATGACCTTTGCTAAGACATACGAAGAGTGGTGTATTTGGTAAAGTGATTTCATTGTTGAGTTTACTTTGTAAGTCGTATTATTTCTTTCTTCTTCTGATGCCTGCTACATTGTGTTACTTCTGCTGAAATCACGGTTGGTTATAACAAATTCTGATGTTTCGATAATGTGCAGGTATGAGGAGTATATTGACTATCTTTTCCCAGAAGAAACACAGACCACCAATCTTAAAATTTTGGAAGCTGCATACAAGTGGAAGAAGCAGAAGATTGTTTCTGACGATGATTAGTTGGGTAACACTGTTGTGGCTATTTAATCTTGTTAATATTAGCTCTGACATTCTTTCCCGTTTGAGCTTTGAGTCGTTCATGGCCGTGCGCCCATCTTATCTTGTATGTATCTCTGGCAATTTGCCTTGTATGCTGATGTACACAAGATTCTTAAGCTGCAAAAAGAATTTTGGTTTGGTTGTATTGTCATAACTGATTACTTATTTTGTTCTTTTCTTTGCTGTGGATCCTTATTTTTCCAAATTTTGTTCTTAAATGTAGTTGAAGCTGCTAATAATTGTTTATTCGTTACTTTTAAACCTCTTTCTAATTTCATGAAATGAGAACAAGTTAGCATGCCTCGTGTGTTTTGGGTCATTGGATGATTTGTGGGTGACTTTTCATGTTGATTAATGCTTCTATGTATAGTATAACGATGTTCTTTTTATAATGTTAATGCTTTTTTACATGTATTTTACACGTACATGTAGAATATAATTCTTATAATCACATTCGAAATACAGGCCAAATGATGGATTTAGCACACACTTTTGACTTTTGACATATTAGCACTAAATAAATCTTTTATGCTGTCAACTTTTGAATTATGAGAATTATCCGAACAGCCGAATATGGAAAAGCAGTCATCTCTCATAATTGCCGCTGAGTTGTGTGATGCAAATTTGCATGAATTTGATATTGAAATAAGTAAATCTTACAAAAATCAATAGTACCCACAAATTTTATGTTACTACAAAAGAAGAATGGTTTCGATTTGATCCTCAATTACAATTTACAAATAAAACTCTACAAACAATTGAACAATCACATATTCCATTTACGGCAAGAATCCTTCTTACCTCCAATATGTAAATACACTTCAACCAGATTTGTGAATGAAGGCTGCAATTGTTGGCAAAAACATAACACAACCACCCTACTTGGATTCCGACTTGGGCTGAGAATACGCCCCGCTCCCGCTGTCGGAAAAAAGGCTTTCACCAGTATAAGGATGCTTTGAACCTTTACTTATTGCTTCATAATTGTCCGAGGTTGATGCAGATTCAAGGCTAGGGTTGATCCCTGCGCTTTCCATGATGCTCTCTATCTCCTTCGCCACCTCACTCATACTCGGCCTATTAATGCCCGACTCTTGAACGCACCTCAGCGCCACTTCAACAAACCTCTCAACGCTCCCCGGCGCCATGTTGGAGGCGACTATCGGGTCTAGGATGGGCTCGAGGTTGTACAAACTCTTGCTCTTGTCGAGCGCCTCTTTGACCTCCCTCACGACGTATTTCCCTTTCACAATAGGAGCTCTAGATGTCAGAAGCTCCAGCATTACTACTCCAAAGCTGTACACGTCGCTCTTATCAGTCAGCTGTTGCGTCATGTAGTATTCGGGATCCAAATAACCCTATAGAGAGAGGGAAAGATTATGACAGATTCTTTTAAAGGTAAATAAACTTTGATCAATTTGAAATGTTACTACTCACCATTGTGCCTTTAACTTGAGTAGTAACATGGCTCTTGTCTTGTTCAGACATTGGCATAGACTTAGAGAGGCCGAAATCGGCTACTTTGGCGTTCAAACGTTCATCCAACAAAATATTGTTCGATTTGATATCCCTATGTATGATTGGAGGGTTTGCTAGCTCATGCAAATACTGCACACCTCTGCTTGCTCCAAGAGCTATTCGGAGCCTTTTTGTCCAATCCAACCTGATCCCCGTTTTCCCTACAAGTGAAAACGGGCGCTATCAGGGATAATGTTGGACTAGCCATCATCACATAATTGACTGATACTAATCAAATTAGTCATGAGACCTTCAACATATTGTTTGCATGCACAACTATTTCTTAAGAAAAAGGATATAAGTACCGGTGAGACTATCCTTCAACGTGCCATTCACGACATACTCATAGACCAACATCTGTTCTCTTTTGTCGAAACAAAAGCCAACCAAACCGACAACGTTTTTGTGATGAACCCTTGAGAGGAGCTCAATCTCGGTTTTGAACTCGAGAGCCCCCTGCGTCGACCCTTGCTGAGCTCTTTTTATTGCAACTAGATCCCCATTCAAAAGTGTCCCTCTATACACCTGACAATATGCATTGAACACTATCTTCAACTTTTAGAGGTCCTAATAATCCGGTTTAATCTAGCCGGAAAACTTAAATGGCGTGCAAATTGCAAAAAAATGAAAAGTGGTGTTTTGAAGTGTATGAAAAGTCATGTGAAGATTGCAAAATAGTGCAGAAGTGGTCTTAAATCCGACAATTAACCCTTCTTTCTAATATTAGACATCACAACTAATGAAGTCACCTACCTTTCCATATCCACCACTTCCAATCTCATTCTTTATAGAGAAGTTGTTTGTGCATTTTTTGATTTCCTCAAATGTAAAGCTTCTGCCTCCTTTCAACTGTGGAACTCCGCCACTGTCCGTATTGGAGTCCCACGATCCTGAAAGAATGAAGACGGCCTCAAATGATAGATAACAAACATGCAAACAAATTATATAACACAAATATGATTGAAACTTCAGCCATACCAAATGGATCACTCCTTTTGGAAGCACTTTTGGCTATTTTCTTTTGTCGGAATGCATAAACTCCTGCAATGATCAACAACACGAGCAGAACACATCCACCAATTGCTGCTCCAAAGATAACAGCCATGCTTACATGCGAACCTGCAGTTAGGCCTGCCATGCAAACGAACACGTGCCTTATAGTAGTATCTTGTTGCGTGTCATGTCAAAGTTTATGATATTCTCACAAATCAAACTACCTGCAAAGTATGGATATGAGCCTCCCCTGAAATAAAAGGGTCCAAATTCATGCGGAGGCTTGAAAGTTTGATTACTTAGCATGAAGCCTATTCGAGCAATCCCTGTTCGATTGAAGTATTGCTGATTCGAGGGGAAGATTTCAAGATCCAACTCAAGATAGTTAACGGCATTCTTGAGTGGATTAGTGAGGGAAACTGAATCCACAGGTTGGCCGTGAGACTTGAATGATCGCATCAGTTCTTGCTCGAGAGATTCGTACACCGTTTTGTTTCCATAGTTGGAGAAGGAAGGCGCGCGAAAGATCAAGGTGCCTGAGTAAGGATACGCACAGTTGCAGGTCGGACTAGGAATTTGATCCGAATTTTTACATGGAGGAGGTGTGCAGTTGTTTTCTTTTGGCGTCGCGTATGAGTCATTAGTCCGGTTACGGGAGATGGTGCAGTAATCCTCTGTTACTCCTTCATCACAATATGGATTTTTCAAGAGTCTGTGTACAAATCAAAACATTTTTTTATTATCAAAGAAAGTTAAGCAACAACAAGAACTAGATATAGTATTAGAAGTAGAGATACTTGCATGATTTCAACACTAGTGTAACCAGGTCTTTGAGTAAATGAATCGATGAAATTGTATTGCAGATCGATTAGCTTCAGTCGGTTGTTGTAGTTATCGCCAACATCCAACGTGCCATTGATTTGATTTTTGCTCAATACTCTAATAAAGGTAAAATAAAAAGGATTATAATTTCTCATACATGGTCTAAACTATATGAACAAATTACTTACACAGTTTGCAACTGAGGAAGGCTAAACAAGGAAACAGGAAGTTGCCCTTTAATGTGTGTATTCTCCATTATCCTGCAAAGTTCGATATTATTATGTTATCGCAGAACGAATGATCTATATAACCACATCAAAATCGGAGCAGAAACGTACAGTGAAGTCAAAGACTGCAGAGATGAGAACCATGGAGGAACATCTGTTGCATCGAAAGAATTATTGCTCAAGTCCCTGCATTATATACAAAATTTAACATTATTGCTAAATTAAGAAATTAGTCCTTGTATGAATGTAAACTATTTCTAGACATACACATAGTTGAGGGAATCCATGGCAGTTAGGTTGGGCAAAGGTCCTGTCAGTTTATTGTTTGCCAAGTACCTGCAAAGTTCATTCAGACAGATACTGTGACAAACTTTTTTTAAACTCGACACGAAGCATAGCATACGTAGCATCTTGTGAATATTTACAGCTCTTGGACGCTGCTGAGGTTGTTGAGGTTGTTTGGAACAGCTCCCGTCAACAAGTTCTTGTCAAGCCGTCTGTTCGCCACCAAAATATATAGATACATTAGTCCAATTCACATCACAAACTATATCTCAAGAAATATATGTCATTGTTACTTACATAACTTCCAAACTCTGTACTAGCTTCAATGTGGAGGGTATGCTACCTGTAAGCTGATTGTCTTCGAGAAGCCTGCAATCGACAAAGTTAGACAAAGTTCGAATAATCTACAAAAATAGTAAATGTCTTATTGCATGACATTTCCTTTTCTGATTTTACGACATTATCATGAGAAGTACTTACAAATGTTTGAGAGTTAACTTTGAGGTAAATAGCCGAGGTGGTATAACACCAGAAAACTGATTCCCTCCTAAATGGCTGCATAACATTTTTCTTGGTTTGAGTTCAAGGCTCTTTCAAGATATAAACCAAAAAAATTGAAAACAAAAAGTTGACTGCTAAAGGTGATGAAAAGACATACAAGTGTTTCGCATTGACAAGCATATCAAGACCAGGCGTGGTTCCCACGGAGACGGGGATGCTCCCAGTGAGCTTGTTATCAGCTAAGTCCAACCAAAAGAGATTTGATAAATTGCCAATGGAAGCCGGTATCTCACCAATGAAGTTGTTCAAGTTGAGGGACCTACACCGATAAGGCAAAAAAGGGGACAGTTTTTAACCTTATTTCAAGTTTCTACTAAGCCTAGAGTTAGAAAAGCAAGATATATGCTTACAGGTAAGCCAGCTTTTGTAGAGATCCAATTGAGGGTGGTATCTCACCAGTAAATCCACAACCAACGACGATTCTGCAATACATATAGAGATAAAATACCCCTTTCAAAAGTCAGATAAATCTGCATCATTTGGTTCTTTTAATCTCATGACATTTTGCTTACAAGCTCGTCAAGTTCTTCAAATTTCCTATTGATGAAGGAAGCTCTCCTGTGATACCTTCGTTATACGAAAGATCCCTATGCAACAAGTTGATGATCAGAAAAATGTAGGAATATTATGATCAAATATGGAAGATTACTTGGATAATGGATAAGAAAACTTACAAAATCTGCAACTCGGATAATTTTTCAATGTCTGATGCTAGCTGGCCGCTTATATTTATGCTTGCTAAAGTGCTGTAGTAAAATGAGATGAGATTAAGAAAATTCATCTTAGTATCACAAATTGTTTTTCAAACTCATACACTCTGATAGTATTAAACAAAATTAATTGAAAAAATTACATGGAAACAATGCGATCACCGCTGCAGCTAATCCCATCCCAACCACTTCCACATGGATCAGCACCGTCCCAATTTGGGGGTACGTTATCCCAGCCGGCCATCAAAGCCTTCATAGCAACATCTGCACACCGGAAAAACATGCTCAACACGTTTTCTGTGATTAAGGTCTAGAAACAAAACCGAAAAATGAGAACTAATAACTACTCTAGTTTATATTACAAGCTTATCTTTGCAACATTACATTACCGGAGGAATGGGATAATAGCAATTATCTAGATAAAAAATACAAAATATAGCAATAACTATAAAACATATAAAATATAATAATTTTATACTCTTTTACCCTTCAAATAGATTATTAAGAAACTCACGCTTTCTTCTAATAATCTGGGCGCAATTTTAATATTCATGTAATTTCGGTGGCTGGCTTTGTGGCCTCCCAAGGCTTGGTAGGACCCAAATGCCTTGCTGCAAACCGAGCACTTGTAAACCAACTTAGAAGCGACGGCAGGGGAAGGCGGGATTGCAGCTTCAACATAAAGTGATTCCACATTTTTAATTTTGTGGTTTAATATAAAGTGGAATTTTTATATGATTTCACATTTTTAATTTTGTAGTTTTACTTAATGATGATTTTTTATGTGATTCAACATTTTAAATTTTATGATTTTACTTAAAGATGAATATTTATGTGATTCCACATTTTTAATTTTGTGGTTTTAGGATGTATGGAAAAAAAATGTGGGGTACATGGTTAAAATTAAAAAAATGATTAACAATAAAAAATCATTTAATATAAGAAGTAAGGGTATATTGGACCTCAATTGCTAGATTTAATATGTATTATATTAGTTGCTAGAATTAGTATAAAAAAATCTAAGGAATTGCTAGAATTGTACATTTTCCCTTACATTAATCCTCTGAAAAAGTAGCATACAAATTCTGCCTTATATACATATGGTTGTATAGAATTGTTCTCTTTTTTGTTTTATATTTTTGAAAATAGTATAGAATTGTTCTTGCAATATACTAATACAACAAATTAGTAACATGAGATGATAAATCTATCTACAAGTTACAAACAACTTGCAACATATCTTGGAGCAAAAAGTGATAGAACTTACAATCATCTGTATACGTGGAAGCTACTACACCAAGAACTTGAACGAAAGCAACGACACAACAGAGACGAATCGCCGAACACATGATTGCTCAAACTAGTATACCTTATGGATATTTCACTCCAGAAATGACTATCAAGATCATCAACAATATCAAAAGGCTACAAAAGATTCATGGTTGTTCATGTAGAGCTTTCCCTCTCTAGCTAAGCTGCAGACATACAAGCGTCTAACCAAAAAGTTTTGGAAAAAGGTAAATGAGTATGCATACTACAAAATGAGATTGAATTTAGTAGCAGACCTAACTAAACAGACAGATGCATTTTCCATTATCCAAACAAGTTTAGTGAAAGCCAAATTTTGATTTCAAGATATGTAAATGGGCCAGTGCATTAACTTGATGTATGTGTTAAATGATCTGACACAACTAGATGCCAACTTGCACGGGATTAGTTGAACCCTTTTAATACGCAATGGGATATTTTCAAGAAATCATTTCTTAGTGTCATTTTAGAGGAAGACTTAGAAGCCATATTGGTCAACTAGGGGACTCCCATTAACTAACAAAGTGACCCTCTTCATCCTCATCTCATCATTGCAACACTACTAGCACAAGGGACGGGGGTTTACTCAGTGCACACCGAAGGTAGTTGCAGGTTCTCACGACATCAAAAAAAAAAAAAAAACTATACTAGCACAAGATTTGATTTTTTATTTTATTTTATTTTTGTAAAAGCAAAGTTTTTTGTTTGAAATTGTGGAAAAACTAGAAATATTATCTAGATAATAATTTAGTTGCATATGGTGCATGAACATAATTGCCCAACCCGTGTTTGCCTTCCAAGGCATGTAAATGTATTTCTCTAGGGAAGTATTTATAGCATTAAAGTTTAAAAAAAAAAAATATTTAATGTTTGGATTTTTTATTTTTACCTTTTTTATGATAACTTAATTCGGAGCTTCCTATATTAGATTATTCTATCTGCTTTTAAAAGTTGCACCATGTGTTAGTCTAATTGCTTTTGAACAAATTACATTGTTAGTATCCTTCTCAAGAAACAATAATAACATTATTAGTAATTTAGTATCATAATGTCAAAAAAAAAAAGTTACTAATGTACCCATACTTGACCTTTATTTGGAAAATGACCCAACCTTTTAACTAACAATTTTTCATATACTCAACGTTTCACAAAAATGTTAATACATAACATCCGGGATGGGGATCCTCTATTATAGCTATTGTATTAATAGGAAAATGATATGGTGGATGACTAGGATTCAAGATAATTAGGGTACATATTTTCCCTAAATTTTGAACCTCTAGTCATATCATGCATAATCTCTTTTTAATGCAATAGGAAATGATATAGGAAGAGGCAATCCATGATCTCATTTGGTAATATAGTCCATAATTTTGGTGGATTTCTCGTGCCACGTCGTCAATTCGAACAACGTTAGTTGGACGGAATCATGAAATATTAAAAAATTCAAATATTTAAAAAATAAAAATCTAAAATTAAAAGAAAAAAATTCTATTCGGATATGCTATGTCTGGACACATATGCTTGAAACAGGAAAAAAATTGTTCGATTGCCTTCAAAATTTCCTTCCTATTCAGACCTCACTTCCGAAATATCGATCTCACGCACACCCGCTCCCAAATTTACTTTCATCCACACCCAACTCCTAAACTTGTGAATTTAAATTGGGATGAAACTCTATAATTAAAATTTAAAAAATGTATGTTTATTAATAAACAAACTGTCGAAACAATGAAATTAAATTATTAGTTAAAAAAATCGGTCAAATCCCTATTTTTACCATTTTATGGCTAGACACAATGTGTCCAAATAGCACTACCCTTAAAAAAAAATAGTCACAATCACTTCCATTCTTCCTCCGGTGCAACAATGGTGGCGCGTGGATCGTGATGCGAAGGAAAGGTGTGGTTGGAAACTGGGGTAGTCGTCGTCACCGCCGGTGGCATTGGCGAAGACGCACAGTTGCTTGCTTCAGTGCGGGAAGAAAGATAAAAGAAGTGAGAAATATTTTTTTCCTATTTCGTTTATTACTTTTCTCAACAAAAGACTGTTGTCTCGATTACACGTGACGTGATATTGTTTTTCCACATCATCTTTTAACATGCAATACAAATTGAGTTTAAGGATAATGTTATTAATTTATAAATTACAATAATTAAAACGTTTTCTTATAAGATCATAATTCAATATAAATTTTTTAAAAATTCAATAATTTAAAAATTGAAGTATATAGTGAAACTTTACTCCCGGGTTATTAATATTCTCCCTAAATTAGATTTTTTTACAGTAATTTTTTAAGATCAAAACATAGTAATAATTTTCCCATAAAACTATTGTTTTTGTTTTTTCTATTTTTGAGAACAAACGAATAGTTTACATTTTACTACATTGTTTTTACAGACACATTTTACTACATTGTTATTAGCTGTGAGTATTGGCAATTGTGAAAGATATTCAAAATACAGCAACAAAGTTTCGGGGACCATTAGGAATGACCTAGTGTTTAAAATGCGTCTAAGACTGAAGGGTTTCAGGTTCGAATCTCATGAAACGTCTCTATAGGTTGAATCTGCCATACTTATATTTGAAAAGTGTGGTTTAACTGTCCTCTATAATTGGCAGCCTACTACACAAGATACGAAATTTTATACAGTATATCGAAAGTACCTGATACAGTTCTACAACATAAAATAAATAAATAATAAGTAAATAAATTCGGGGAATCTCGAGCGTGCATGTACGTAGAGATAGATATATAGAGGCGGGTTTACAGCTTGACTGCAAGCCCAAAACTACCCCATATACCGTATTCATATATAAATTTAGGCTCAATATAAAAATTAGCCTAGCTCTCTCCAAAGATAAAGAATAGTTCGGCCCAATATTTAGTTAAATTCAGAAGAAAGATAACAAATTAGCCCACACCATTTCTAAATAAAAATAAAGCCCAATCTAAGATTTAAAATAAAATAAAGAATGATCTGTGCTAATCAATTGCAGAATATAAAATAGAAAACCATCAAAAAGTAAGAAAATTAGGGGTGGACTAAAATACCGAAATATCGGTATACCGACCGAATCAAGCTAAAAAATACCGTATTTTACCGAATTTATGGTATACCGTATTTTCGGTATGGTATGATACCGTATCGAAAGGTTTTGGTATGGTAACGGTATATGAATTTTAAATACCGCGGTATACCGTACCGAACCGAAACTTTGGTATACCTAAATTTTCAATAAATACCGATATTTGGTACATACCGAAATCGCGGTATATGCCGAAGATTTGGTATATGCCGAAAATTCTAAACAATTATATATAAATTGATATATTTATATAACTATATATGTATATATATTAAATTATTAATGAATTATTCATTATATTAATTCATTAATATTTTCGGTATACCGTACTTTTACGGTATACCGAAAATAAGGTACGATAACGGTATGGCTTTTGAACCATACCAAAATTTCGGTATACCGAAAAGTTTGGTATGGTATCAATAACAAAATTATGCATACCGAAACTTTCGGTATAGTATCGGTATGACCAAAAAATACCGGTATGGTATACCGAACCAATCCTAAAGAAAACACAATAAAATGGAGCAAATGTGAATTGAGATTGAGAAAGTCAAATAAAAATGACTGAAGCAATTATCTAATTTCTCTTGCAACGAAGTTTTTTTTTTTTGTTTTTTTTTTTTTTGGATTGCAAGATGGTAATAAAGGCGATTCCCTAAAAGAACAGAGAGAAGATATTAAAGAAGGCGGGCAAGCTTTGTTGAAGGGCAGTGGGTGGGAGAAGTAGGGAGAAGAGAGAGATGATGTATCGTTGAAAGGAATTGCTGGAAAGTTAGGGAGTATGAGGTAATTTGGATCGATGATTTTTTTTTAATCTACAGACTAAATTAATTGATGCATTAGACAACTGTTGTTTGTTCATTAAAAGTATTTAAATAATTTGTACATTAAATTAGTGTAATTTGTGCATTAACATGTTTGTGCATTAACATACTGTATTTTGTGCATCATATAAGTAAAATTTATACTGATTCCTACGACTCATATAAAAATGAGTTCCTACCAATGTTAACAATTTGATTGCCAATGAAAATTAATAATTGATCACAAAAAATCAAATTTATCAGACTTTAAATTTGTAGTATGCTAAGATGAGAATTAAATTGTCACATTGTAAATTCATGGAGCTTAAATTTGTGCATTTTGAAAAATTTAATGCACAAAAATATTTAGATTTCAACTTACTCCATGATCAATTTGGATCCAACCCTGATATGTAATTTATAACATTGATTTTCCACATTGGACATAAAGTTTTATTCTAAAAAAAGAAAGAGGCACTTTCCTGTGCGACTGGATCCCATGCGACCGGATTCGGGTCAGGTTGATCCGGTCACCCAGATGGACCCGTTGACCGGTCAATTTTTTTTTTTAATTTCAGCTTTTTTTTTTAATTTCAGTTTTTTTTTTCGGCTCCGCCTTCGCTCCGATTACTAATATAAGGATAGTCGGCGGTCAATAATTTGGACTTTTTCGGCTCGCTCTGAGGCATTCGGCTCCCCTAGCTCATATCTTGACCAAAGAAGAAGCGGCAAACAAAAAAACGAAACGGCAAACAAAAAAACGGAGAGGCAAATTAAAAAAAAATGAAATAAAAGCTGAAAAAAAAAAGAAACAGAAAAACAGAAAATAGAAAGAAAAAATATATATATATAAGCGCGTGCATCCCACGCACGGTCGCATGAGGTGCGACGGGTCGCTGGCAAGATTTTGTGAAAAGGAAAAGGCTGATCGCCTTGCCACGTCCTACTGCACTCCCCAAAAGAAATCGGTTGCCTTAAGAATTTATATTTTGAACATTACTTTTAAATTTAGTTAAGTCTTTTAAACTAGTTTTCTCCAGTGATTTCAACATCATTTTGATAGCTTCTGTAATTTTTCCTTTTTCTTTAACATAGGAAGAAATCATTGTTTGGTTTAAATTGACAATTGGTCATATTTCATCTAAAATTAAGGAGCATATTTTGTAAAAATCACCAAGTTCATTCACAACAATTGACTTTTGCTATCTATCTTGACTAGAAAGGGTGATTAACTATTGAAATTTTAAGCAAAAATTATGCTAAATTAGTAAATTTACTCTTCTACTCGTTCGTTTTTTTTTTATATATATTTTTTTCTATACAATAGTTAGAGATAAGGCAAATTCTTGTGTGAGCCAGATCCGAGTTGACCCGGTCAAAGCGTTGCCTTTTTTTGGAGTTTTTTTTACGATCATATGATATGCATCACAACGTGTAGTGATATGCACCACACTGTGTAATGAGTTGTACCATTAAGTGTATTGAGATGCACCATTTTTTTTTAATTTTATTAATACTAGCATAAACGTACGTTTGTTGCACGTGATACATTATATATTCCATTTTATTTGATACAAGGAAAAAAGATTATAATTTTTAAATATCGTTAAATTAGTATTTAATTATTGCTAATATTATAAATTTATGAAAATGTAAATAGTGTTACATATAAACGAAAAAAAAAATTAAAACCTATTGTTATTAAAAAGAAACACGAGTAAAAAACTAAGGTATCTAATATTTGTGCATTTTATATATATTTTTTCTTGTTTGATCTTGATGATTAGAGTATGTGTTTTCTTCCTTTGACTTTTTGAAATAAATTTAGCCAACGACACTTGATCATCGTTTGGAATTTCAATGTAGTCTTTAATTTTCTTTCTTGTGATTCTTCGAATTTATGGAATGTAAATAGTATAGTATTACTATGTAAATGAAAAGAAAATGAAGACCTATTGTTCTTACAAGAAAAAAGAACGTGTAAAAAATTAAGGTATCGAATTTTTGTTCATTTTATATTTTTCCTTATTTGATCTTGATGATTGGTGTAAGTGTTGTCTTCATTTGCCTTCTTCAGATGACTTTGGCCAATAACAGTTGATCATGATTACATGGAATTTCAATGTACTTCCTACAACGACTTATATTGTCATCTTTTTCTTATTTATGTGTTCCACTCATATTGTCATCTTCTAAATAAGGAAAGTTTAAACCCTTCAAACTCCTTCAAAAGTGATGGGACTTATCTACTTTTTATCTTTTTAAATTTATTCTTAATCTCCATGTCGAACTGTAACATGACAATTTTAGTGGGTCGGAGGAAGTAGTTTTCCATCTTTTTCCTAGTGATTTTTCTCTTTTTCTGCTCTTATCCTTTGGTAGGCTGCAACTTTGTAGCTAATTTTTTTTCCGTCCCACTCTAGGCTCCTTAAGATTTTTCACTAAATCTCCGATCTTCGTTTTGAGTTGGATTTGTCTCTTCAATCCATAGAACATCAATCTTATCCATGAATTATATCCTCTCTATTCCATCACTATTATGTTCAAATCTCCACTACGATTAAAGTTGACATACTTGAGAATTGTCATAAATTGCATTTCAGTTGGTGTTTGAATACTCAGAGCCTAAAAGTATGTAGATTCATTTTCACCCTACGAAAATTAATTTTGTTAAGACTACATGATAATATTAACTATTTTAAATAATTTTATAATTATTAATTTACAATTTTTCTTCCTAATTGACGAAATACACTCATCTACAGTGCACTGTACATACATAGTCGCAACTTCATCAAACATAATGATTTGTACACTACAGTCGCTTGATTCTGTATCTAAAATTGCATAAAATAATGAATATTTTTCTCATTAAGTAAATAAATTATTTCTCTAAATTTTAATAGATACTTACCTTGGAATCGTCTAAAGAACTTCATCATATCACTTTCCACATACCATAACTCTAACACTCTTTGGACTTCATTTATTGCACTTTTTGCAGGAATCATAACATCCTATCACAAGATCCAAAAAAAAAAGTGTAATGTATAAATATAAAATAAGAGCTCTCTGAATATATATA